>JARZZO010000001.1:65671955-66271955 GCA_030544215.1 Zantedeschia hybrid cultivar
TAGAAGCTGGTAGGCTTGTAGCAAGGAAGGCAAACTCGGGGATCGGACTTGGATCGGTTCGGGTCTGGACTGATCGGATTGGCCAATCCGATCTGATCCGGGCCGATCCAATTCGGATCCAAACTTTCTCAAAAAAAAGTTAAATGTTCTTAAAAAATATGAAAAAATCATGAAAAAAACTCATAAATTTCTCAAAGTTAATATTATACATGACATGTAGTACCTGAGTGATGAAACTTAATCATCCTCATCTAAATCATCAGAAGATAGAAAAGACCTATCATCCTCCCCACCAAAATCTAACTCAATGTGGGTAGGAGGTGGGATATATGATTGTCTCTGAATACATCTAACAATCTGAACAAACGTTGGTGTGTTCACAGCAATGGATGGAATATCAAACTCTAAAAAGAATGTTCGCACAACATCGACAATCTCCAGCCTAGATCCTCCCGCTGATGTAGATTAAGCTAGATGAGTTGGTGATGTAGGTGGCCTGGTTGTTGGTTATCTATGTGTTGTACTAGATGATCCTTTGTCTTGACATAGAAACCTCTGGAATTGTGCACATACATCATGGAGGATTGAAAGACATGTGATGTTATCTCTATGTATCCCTACAATATACTTCGCAAAACGATGGATGCCGCTAACAAGGTGTCCATAGTAAAGACAATGGATCCTTCGATCTCTTGGGATTATATACCCATAGTTCCATGCCGGATGACGTCGCCCACGTGGCATCGACAAAAGAAAACTTGATAGAATTTATCCGATCTGATCTCCCTCAAAAGAATTAAAAATGTGTATAATTTTTTTTAAAAATATAATAAGCAACCCTACCTTGATTTCTTCAATTGAGACTGTTTTATTTTTTCTTTAGTAATTGGTCTTTCTCTAACACACACTCTATCTTTCATCCCTTACATTTTCTTTCTCTTACTCTATTTTTTTTACTCTTATAACATTAATATTAATGGTTCTCGGCAGTAAATAAAATAAACAAGTTTACCATGTTGTGTCTCAGAGAAAAATTAAGAAATTTACACCACTCCTTTTTTCTATTGAGAATTATTTAGTTTTCGATATAAATGACAATAAGGATACTAAATATTTTTGTCGATGACAGAAATCAATATCCTTATCATCATTTATATCCAAAATCGAGTCACCCTCAACAAAAAAAAGGAATAATGCATATTCCTTAATTTTCTTCCAAACCACAACTCGGTAAACTTATAGATTTTATTTATTATTGAGGACTATTAATACTAATATATATATAAGGGAAGAGAGAGAGAGAGAGAGAGAGAGTTCTAAAGAGATTGTTAGAGAGAGTGTGTGTGTGTGATAGAAAGACAACTTACTAAAAAGGGCTCCTTGAACTGTCCACTTGATCATTGTAGAATACTAGAATTTCATTTAGAAAGAAGGAGAGAAATATTAGATAGAAAGAATTAAAAGAAAAAAATAGATAAAACATTAGATAAAGGAAGAATTATTTATATCAAGTAGAAATAAAAAAGATTAAGGAGAGAGAGGGAGAGAAATATACTAATATCATTATTATATAGAAAAAAAGAGAGTGAGGGTGATAAATATTAAGTAGATAAAAAGTAAAAACATTAGATAAAGGGAGGAAAATATATTAATAGTAATATATAATTTACATTAGATATAAAAAAAACTTAGAGAGAGATGGAGAAAAATTTGGACTTTGGAGAGATAGGAAAGAGAGAAAGGGAAGAGAGAGAAGTGATAAAATGAGTTGGTGGGGATGAGAGAGGGCCTTGGGGGGTTTTTATAAGGCCCCCAAGGCCCTTGCTAGCTGTTGGGCTCGTTCCCAACAACCAGCTGTGAACTAGCCGATTGGAGGATCGACTGATCCTATTCGATCCCAACCGATTTGTCCAATCTCAATAAGGCAACAGTGAGTCGGGGCTCGGGATCGAATTAGTTTGGCCGCAAACTAATCGGATCGGCCGATCCGATCCAATCCATGCCAATTCTGGCTTCCTTGGCCTGTAGTGACGCAGTTACAAGCCGAATAGGAGGAAAGGGCTACCCATAGGAGAGACTACCCGTGGGATGGTGGTACGTAACTTCATGGTGTGTGGCAGTGTGGCTGGGGCAGGGATGAATTGAATTAGTTCAACATTAGACAACGAAAAAAGTTACTGGGCCATATATGTGGGATTTGGATCCAAGGTATTGTCCGCTTTGGGCCAAGCCCGTACGGTTTTGTCCTGAAAAGGACCTTACAAGTTACAGATCCAAATCCCACCTATATGGCATAACAACTTTTTTTGTTTTATGATGTTGGACTAATTCAATTCATCCTAGCTAAGGATGGCAATCTCGATATCGATACCGGTACATGTGGATACCAATACTGTATCGGTATAGGCCGGTACTGACCCATAAAAAATTAACAAAAATATTTTTTTATTATTTTTACTACAAAGACCGGTATCGGCCGATTTGGGGGTATCGGTATCGGTCCTAACCAATATCGATACGTATCGGTATCGGCCGATATTGCCAACCATGATCCTAGCCCTAGCCCTCAGAGCTAGCGGTGGCTTGATGCCGTGTTAGCTCCATAGTGTGGCATTACGTACCGCCATCCCATGGGTAGCCCCCTCCTATGGAAAATGCTTTCTTTCCTAGCTGGCTTGTGAGTAGGTCACTATAGGCCCATCAACTTCCACATGGTTCGTCTATGAACCAATGTGCATCGTACCGCACATGACCCGTTCTGATATCATTCTATAATGACCCGATCCAACCCTTGTGATGTATTGTTCGCTTTGGGCCAAACTTGTACTGTTTTGTCCTGAAATGGCGCCTCAGAAGTTGTGGATCTAAATCCTACATATATGGCTCAATAACTTTTTCTATTTTTCGATGTTGGACTAATACAAATCATCCTTGTTCTTGCTCCCAGACATCGTGGTGACTCCACACTGGGGGGTTACGCACTGCCGTCCCATGGGTAGCCCTCTCCTATAGGGAACCCTTTCCTCCTATCTAGCTCGTGACTGGGTCATTATAGGATTATGTAAACGACCTGATCTAACCCTTCTGAGGTACTGCCCACTTATGAAAGTTGTTGCCCAGCTATGTCACACTCTGGAGGGGGTGTGAGTAGGGCGTTGGTGATTTATGCGATCAAGATTGGAATTTTAGTAACTGTGAGTGCAGTGATATTGAGGATGGGGATATAAGAGATGTAGCAAGATAAAAGAAATGGAGCAATCTGGACAGATATTATAGTGGTTCTGTCAAACTGAGCTATTATGCCCATGAATAGTATGATACAACATTATTCCAGCCTCCACTCATAATATTGACTGTCCAACTCAGTGAAAATTCTTTCCCACTCTGCTTATTTATGCTTACTTGATGCAACGATGGCGGTCTCGATACCGGATGGCACCCACACTGATATGTACCGGTATCGGTATCAGTGATATCAGACTGGTATCGTCCAGTATCGGCCCAATACCAGCCGACACCAGTTTTTTTTTTTTTCAATTTAATGACTGGTATCGGGGTAAATCCCCCCGCCGCCCCCCCCCCCCCCCAATATTGGTATCAGTACTGGCCAATACCGATATGTATCGGCGGATAGTGCAAACCATGATTGGATGTCCAACCTTGATCTTGGTTATGTATATTGATGTCATTCTTCTTCCACATACTTTGGTCCATGTGACTTTTAATATCATTTTACTTTTGGCAAACACTTGTGGCATTCTTTCACTTGTAGGGAGGTGAACTGTGTCACATCCCACATTGCCCCCCTCCCCCCTGTTTGATTTTGGGGAGATTGAGGGACATCTCCTGTCCTCAATTGATTGTACTACCTCTACTTATTAGTTAATAAAATTGGTGGTGCAATCCACAAAAACTTTCAATGCTTTGCAGCAGTCTTTCATGCCTTTTCTTGCATCTATTTGCTATATTGCAAACACATTGATGTTGTTCACATTAATCTCCAGACTAAAAGTTAAGAATTATCCACATCAGTATACCTGGTTCATATGATAGTTAAAAATAACACCGATGGGACAAGATGCAGGATTAGTTATTGTTGTGTTTGCACTTCTGTACTGGAGACACATTGATATCATGTTCTTGTTGCATGTTTCTGACTGGATTTCTGCTGGTTAGATCTACTGTACAATTATTGTGGACCAATGAAACATGTCACACCAACTCTTTTGAAGTTGTACTTTCGGAAAAATTGTATAAAATCATGGATGTTAGTTTACTAGATCATGTTTATGTATTCCTTGAGAAGACAACGACTATGCAAATGAGATACCTACATCTCTGTTTCATGGCAGGAGACTGATGTTGAAAAACTTCAACAAAGGGACTACTCAGCATTGAAGGTGGGGTTGGTCTCTAAATGGAGAACCCTCTTTATGGCCTGAATACAGGACAAAGTGTAGGGTTAATCATGAACTTGTTAATACACACTTGCTGAGTTGATCCTTTGTTTACATAGGATGCCAGTTTACTTAGGTTTCTTGTTGACATGCGAGGTGCTGATGTTGATGATCGACAAGTCAGTATTCAAGCCATCGAACTTTAACTTTTTGACCTAGCTTTAATGGATTGTCAGCACGCTGGTTCTCTGTGGTGTAATATGCTTTTATGTTGTTTCTATGAGTAGCTTAGAGATGATCTTATGACCATGCTCATTGCGGGACATGAAACCACTGCAGCGGTTCTTACATGGTCCATTTTTCTGCTTGCCCAAGTATGTGATGGAATACCTTGGTTCTATCTCTTCAATGATTATAATGCAGTGTCATGCATAATGGTTTCACAGGAGTTTAAACAAGTACAGAACTAATTGAAGATGTTTATATCTTTCTGAATTTTACATTGACCGTCTGAAACACAGAATCCTTCCAAAATGAGAAAGGCGCAGCTGGAGGTGGATTCCATACTTGGCAAGGGGAGAATAACATTTGAAAGTGTTAGGAAATTGGAGTAGGTCACTGAACCTATAATATTTTCCAAGTAACATCTGGCATTATTTCCTGTAAAGAATTTATATATTCTAGTCATGAACAGTTTTATTTACTTGATGTTACAGAATGCATCATCCTTTGGCTTCATGAAGACAATTATTGTTTTCTTCTTGGGCTTTCAGAATTTATGGTTGATGGCACAAATGAATGGCAATTGGCTGTAGTGTAGGTCATCTAGGACATTGCAATTTTTTATTTTTATTTAATTTGAGCCAGCTAAAGATGTATGTGTAATATGTATAATTGAGGGTAACCTCACATCCTCATTCCATGTGGTGATGGTGCCATGCTATATGTCCATACACTTCTTTAGAGACAATTGTACGAGTGGAGAATACATTCACACATTCATTGAAATTCCTGTTCCCTTTGCTTTCTTTCTGCTGATTCTCTTGTAACGCTAGGGTTAATGGGTTTTCATTAGGGCCTTGATGGCTGTCTGATCCTTGGGTTCAGTTTATTTATTTTCTGCGTATTATCAAGAAAGCTGCTGTTTTTGAACTCATCATTCTTCTCTCTTTCAAGGTTGTTCATGCATCATCGACTAAAGTGGGGACGCAATAGGCATTATTTTTTATGTAAGATAGTTTGAAAAACAAATGATCAGAATGCTGCCCGCTTATTTTTTTAGTTGAATATTTATAGTCGCATTAAGAATCATAAATTTTGCCATCTCTTCAGACTCTCTTACAACTGTGTAACATCTAATTAACACATGCATGTGCTATATAGTTTTTTTCAGCAAAACTTTAGATAAGTGAAGTTTTTTAATGACTGTCAAATGCTGGTGAGCTATGACTGTTGCTCTTTAAGGGTATCCATGCACTCACTTCTCAATTTGCTGAAACTTAGTGTGATAAATCTTGTTTGTCAGCTAGACTGGAAAGAGATCAAGCACATCTGGTGGAGACATATTTCATAGATGGTTCATCCCCAGCATTGGGTTTTTAGATGCAATCCATTTAGAACTGCTCAAAGAGATGACCCTATCAGCTAGATAAATAATTATGGGCGTGCTATCTCTTTCTGTTCTCACGTATGAAAATGATCTTGCTCCTTGGTTCATTATCATATGATTATAAATGGGACAGGAAATATCATGACTTCATTTTATCCTGTGTTTGTGTAACATGATGTAATAAGTGGAGCAAGTGATAGTGGAATATCTGGCTGTACCAGACTGACTTGAAATTACTGTGTGCCTGAAAGTTAAAAATGTTACCAGGAGATGTGATGTCAAATGTGGAAGAGACTTTGGCAGGGTAGGCAATGAGAGGAGGAGGAGGGGTAGGCAGGGTGGGTGTTGAGAGGTTGGGAGAATTGATGTTTTTCTTGTGCTCATGATATTTTGCTCTCTAGCATGATTCTAAACTCTAGAAGAGACGTTGACTAATCTTAAGAGGTTCACATGGTTTGTTTAAAAGTTTCTGTTAATTTTTCTAGATTATTCAATTTCCAAAGTGAGAAGAATACATGGTTGCAGTAAATTTTACTCTAATCCCCCATCTTTGCAGGTACATAAGGCTTATTGTAGTGGAGGCTCTTCGATTGTACCCTCAACCTCCACTACTTATTAGACGTAGTCTGAAATCTGACAAATTGCCTGGTATTTCAGTCCCTTTTTTAAATTCAAGGAGAATTTTTTTTTCACTACTTATGAACTGCTTGTGTTGCCTGCTGATTTGATACTTAAAAATTTAGTGTAGTCTAAGCAAGTGCCAGGAGGATGCGTAGATATATATTAAGAAGAACTTCTACCAAACAATTGACATTATGGACTCATTATAGCCTTAGTTTTGTGGTTTATTTAGTCTTGCTCAAATATGTTTGCAGATTGTTAATTTTCAAGATTCCTGTATGCAAAAAGTCTTGGGGAAACACTGTAATAATGTCTAGGATAAAGAAATGTAGTAGCTTCAGTATTTTTGCAGTTAAGTGCATCTTACTGTATAGAGGACTTGGAACTCATACTATTAAAGTGCATGTATGCACCGTCCTTTAAAGAACAATTACATTCTGCATAGCCTCACAATTATGTTCTGTACAACCTCAAACTAGCAGTGAAGTGTAGATATAAGTATCATGAAGCATTCATGAAGTAGATTATCAACACAAAGTCTATGGTGATTATGTTTCAGAGTTTTGAACATAACATGCCTGTTAAATTATCTCAAGTGACAACAAGCTTGCCATTGGCCACCATGTTGAACCTGTAAGCATAAGGTCTGAAAATATTCTCGAAATCAACAGCCACCTTCTCCATTTGACACCTAATTTTTATGTCCAAAAGATCAGGACAATATGACGATCTAATTTTTACCATTCATTTGGGGTCAGTTTTCAGTTTTTCGTCTTTTTTTGGGTCGTCTGATCCAAGATTGGACCATACGATCATGTAGGGTGGGTTGGGGCTGACCAAACAAAAAATTTGTTTTTTATTTATTTTAAAATGAAAGCACCGCCAGGCGGTGTAATAGCCCCTGGCAGTGCCGAAGGTTGTTCTCCTATATTGCTGTCATGTAAGATACTGTACTTTATCCATAAAAAAATTGGCATGATTTTGTTTCTCTATTTAACTCCTAATAAGATGATCCGATCATAATCATCACATTTCCATCTCTTGTGCTACTATTCTTTGACTTGAGAGAAATAGCACAAATGTTATGTTGTATTCATATTTTGTTTATCTAGTACATTATGTGCTTTATATCATTTTGTGTTCTAAGCTCTCAATTTTGTTGTGCTATTCCACAGGGGGCTATGGAGGTGATGAAAATGGATATACAATCCCAGCTGGGACAGACATCTTTCTTTCTGTCAGTATAATGTTTCTATAAATACTACAAATTTTCATAAAATGACGAAGCAAATGATGCAATTTTTCGGACGTCATCATTTTCTAGTTGCATGTTGTCTCTTTTCACAGGATTTTTTAAAAATATTTAGAATGATATTTTTCCTTTTCTAATTTTCTTGGTTGGATGATTAATCCATTTTGGATTTTCATGAATGTCCATTTATCATGGAAACAAAAGAAAATAATTCCACCATTCTACTTGTCAGTCTAGTGATTAGAATTTGACTTCATGGAAACCTATGGAGAATGAGTGAGGCATGAAGTTTTGAGCAGGGTTCCAAAATACAAACACATGCTTTGATTTAATGGAAGTAATTTAAGAATCACTATAATACTTGTAGAATTGGAATACTATGATAGCTCTCTGTGATCCATATTACAACATTGTCATTATTGTTATAATCTAAATCATTGATTTGTTTTCGAACAAAACATGTCATCTGGGGGGATTTATTTTTTTCTTCAAACATATATTTTTTAAAAGAAAATATGTTTACAGCTCCTTGTTGATTTGTTTACCTCTTTGTCATCTTTCTTCTGGCATAATACCCCACCAACACAACCCCTGTTCAGCCAAGATGGTAGACAGCAGCAAACTGCACTGCGTGTCAAGACACAGTTCACAGGTTTAGGCTATAAAATTCCACCATTCCCTGATTTTCTGCATCCAAGCTATCTCATAATTCTTTGGAAGTATATGGGCAATTCTTCTAGTGGTTTAACAGCTTATTTGTTATTTTGAATGTGCCACATATTAACTATATGAACTCTGAATGTCCTGCTATTTCTCTACCACTAGAGAGCTTTAGGACATCTGGAAGTTCATGTTCCATGAGATTATGTGTTAAAACCATTCCATGGGTTTTGCTTTCCATCACCACATGCAAACACCGTATTTTAATATCCACCATATTCTAAACATGATTTAGGCTATAAAAATAGCAAGTATCTATGCATTATGCACATCCATGAATGACCAAGAATGATGATTTTCATGTTGCAGATATTTATGTTCCAAAATCCTTTGATCTCTTGTAAAAATCACAGAAAAACCATCACATCCACGCAAAAATCATATGAATCATTTTAGTGAATTCCATTTATGCGCTGGGTTTTATGAACAGTAAGAAGGAAAAGAATTCTCTAGATCATACATAGACACATGCAGGTTAAAAAGGGTTTATAGATGAAATTGAACGACCCATGTCTCCTTCTTTCATGACAATTCCAAGTAGCTACGAAGGATCTGTAAGCTTCAGCCACCTCTACTCTAATTCAATCTTAATTCCCAGTTCTTAGGGACAACCTAAGCAAAATTATCTTGCATTTCAATTCTAGTCATCTATCTTCTCCCTCCTGTCCTTATCCACATTTTCTGTGGCATACCCAAGTCTAAAGCAACTTCAACTACTCATAGGGTGTTTAGATACTTTTTTATGTGCTCTCTCTTTCAAAATAAAAAATAGAAATAAAATGCTACTGCTCATCCATTTGGTGGGACTCTTCCTGATTTTTAGGAAAGAGTCCACTCTTTAGTTAACTTTCCTCAGAAAAAAAACTGTAGCCTATTTTTATTTTATAAATCCATCGGGCTGCAAGCTTCTTCCTCTTCTCATGCCACTTGCTCCTGTTATCTCTTCTACTCTTCCTGTTCCTCACCTGCTGCCACGTCCCATCTCCTTTCCCAGTTCCCAGGTTACCACAGTACTACCTGTCATTTCTATTGTGTGTGGTCTTTCGAGGAGTTTTTCCTACCTCTTTCAACAACTTCTCCTACTGTCTGCCTCTCCTCTGGCTCCGGACAGGATGAATTTTTAGGCATGATGCATTATTTCTTTTTATTTCTCTGAACTATTACTGAAGGATTGCATCACCTTCATTGCACGCAAAAACATAATATTTCCTTGCCTGTGTGAGCATTTGTCATCTAAAAAAAAGTATGACCCCATTGGAAAGGGTTGTCTTTGTTTGTTAGGTTAACTGCCCAAATAGGACCTCTTTCTTTTAAACAAAAAAATTATGTCTGAACTAAGCTGCCCTTGCCTCCGTGCCATGCCTAGCTTATGCTGGCTGCGATAGGGGCAGGTTTAGAAAAACCTGCATGTGCGACATGTAAGGTGAACAACTTTAATCTAGACCCCTATATCTTGATGCGTAACAGTTGTAACCAAGTGAAATTGAAACTGCGGCCTCATTAATAACCATGAGGCACTCAACCATCTAACCTACTCCTAGGACATTGTTGATTGACCTTTGGAAAATAAGGAATTCTGATAAGATAAAGTTATTGAGTTTGTGATGGTATGCTAGACCCAGGGGGGATAGGTTAAATGTAAACACTGGAAAATCCGTGAGGTCACATGTTCAACTTCACTTGGTGACAAGCCTGGCTATGCCTGTGAATAGTGTCCAGATTAAAAGTCCTTCGCTTTTCCCCAGTGTTGTTAGCATCCCATGGAGGTTTTACTAAACCTCCTCCTGTGGCAGCCTGCGGGCCCTGAGGTTGCATACTGTGCTAGAATGCTGGGGACTACGGCAAAGTCATCGCTCACTATGGTGAGGTGGGTGCAGGAGTAGATTTCCTCCTGCTTTGAAAAAAAAAGGTCTATACTGTTTGATTTCCCTAATCTTGTCATGAGGATACCTCTTATTCTTATTTAAAAGGGTTTATTATGTAAAACAGCCTTTGGTAGCATGCCTCTGTTCATCTGTTGAGGTTTCAGATGTTAGTAACATAGAATTCTTCCTTCATCTCAGTTTCACATGAGAGGCTTTCCTTTCATTTACTAGTGTTTCATTCTATTTGAAGTGATTAAACATGTTATATGTGTTGCCAGGTATACAACCTACACAGGTCACCATACTTCTGGGATCGGCCACATGAATTTGAACCAGAGAGATTCTTGGTTCCAAAGCAAAGTGACATAGATGGATGGGCAGGCTTTGATCCAGATCGAAGTCCTGGAGCTCTATACCCCAACGAGGTTTGTTACCATCTTGTGTATTTCTTGCCAGGGGACTGAATTAGGTGTGTATACATAATGCTGGGAAATTATGCCAATAAATGACATTATTTTATAGCAGATAATTGCAGATTTTGCGTTTCTACCCTTTGGTGGTGGTCCTCGCAAGTGTGTTGGAGACCAGTTTGCACTTATGGAATCAACTATAGCATTGGCTATGCTGTTACAAAAGTTTGATGTGGAGTTGAAAGGTTCACCTGATTCAGTGGAACTTGTTACAGGTGCTACAATCCATACAAAAAATGGTCTTTGGTGTAAGATACGGAGGAGGACTTAAACTGAGATTCATTCTTATGTTCACAGATAGATCATCTCCTTACAAGCACTATGCAATTATTTTGCATATATAAAGATGCAAACCCATATGTCATGTCCCCACTACCAGACAAATGATGCCTCAAGATTGAGTACATCATTTACCTGGTTTGTACAGAATCATATGATCCGTACTGTTGCTAGGGGACGGCCATTCAGAGTTTTGTGCATTTTTCAGTTTATATAATGACATTTAGTCTGTTCATTAGTGCATTATTCTGTGAAAAGATAGAATCTGCTATCTTCACCGAGTTTCGCATGCTCTTTATCCAGTTCACATTCCTAACGAAAAATAGTGCGACCAAGGAATCTAAAGTTGCTTATTTCAAACCAATGAAAATAAAGCCTTGTTTTCGTTTTATGGTGTTTTTTATCTGAAACTAAAATAAAGGGGGCCTGATTTTGTTTTGATGTTTTTTAGGCAAGTGAAGATTTTCTGGAAGATAAAGCTTTTAAATAACAATTCATTGTTCAACATCAGCTCAGTTGGCGATTTATGTTAATTCTGTTACTGAATGCTAGTAACATAATCTAATAAGAAAGTGGAAGGCATAGACATGTTTAGTCTCTTGATGGCAAAACATGGGTTTACAGAAAAGAGAAAGTGCAAGCAGACCAAACAAAACTAAGCCAAGATCTGTGCTATTTGTTTCAACCTGAGGTTTGCTAACATTTAAGGGTGCTAGGTCTTTTGCCAGTTGCCAAATGAATGACCGACTGCACATTTTGTTATAATGTGAGCTTTAGCTGTCTGTTGAAGGTGAGCCGCCTTTGTTCGAATTTGCTACGGTGGAATAGAAGGCAAACTCTATGCAGGATTTGGTTTTTCACTCCTTTGTGTTGATTTAAGGCAGTTTCATCAATTTGATAAGATAAAATGATGACAATGATGATACTAAGTACTAATGACCTAGTTCAGATGGTTCCCACCCATCACCATTGAGACGAAATGTGTCTCTCCTTCCCAGCTTTGCTTCTTCCTTGTTTGATCGCTAAACAGGTTGGTTTTTCTTTAGCTGAGATCAAACGTGTCTCTGTCCTTCCCACTTTGGGTTCTTCCTTGTTTTGTGGGTAAACTTGTATGAACCTTGGATCTTTTCCGCCTTCATGTACCACAGTGGCATACATAAGAAATCTACTAATCTAAGGGCCTGTTTGGAACTGCTTATAGGTTAGGGAGATGGTGAAATAATTTTGATATTTTTTTACGATGTTTCCTAGAGTAAAGATTATTAATGGTGATAATCATTATTTTGAATTGCATTTGAAATTTTCTTTGAATTGATAGATTATAAATTTGACTTTTAAATAGTACCCATGTTTATAGAGTTGACCAACGGAGTTAAACAAAATGGAAGAGAGGAGATACTAGAAGAGAGGAGAGGGGTAAATCACATTGGGAACAGTTAGAATCCAATGAGGACCTATTTCCTGGAAATCCTAGTGTACTTGCTTTCTCCTCTCTATCTCTTCGGTCTCGTAATCTCTTCTCCATGGAAGTCCAGGAGGCATGGTGGATTCCTTTGGAAATGCTCAACTCCTGTCGGCTGGGGAGTGTTTCCAAACATGCCCTTAGTGTCTAAGAAATAGTTATAGTATAGTTGTACTGATGAAAGACTTTTTTATCCCTCCCCTATTCTCTATATCCTATTTCATATGTGCTATCTTATGTTCATGCTGCAGGTGTGCTTTCCACTTCTATGTTCTACTTGTGTGGTTTTGATTATCATCGGATTAGCAATTCTTAGATGTGTCTACATGTGAATGTGCACAAATGTTTGCCTTTGCATGTGCATATGTCTGCTCACATGTGTGTGTGAGAAGGAGAAGAATACTTTGACATTATATTAGTAATAATTGCCGAAGAGATTAAATTTAGTTGAGGACAAGATTGTGTGAGCTAGTTGCTAGTGAATGTCCTTATAATGCAAGTGGATCATCCATGATGCATGTGGACCAAACATAGTGGGTGTTGTGCAGTGCCACATGCCCCACATCTTGTGGGGGATGCAAGACATGATGCACAAAGGTCTTCGGGTTCGATTCCTGGTCGCTTGTAAATACTTGTATATACATGACCACTATGTCACTGAACAAAAAAACCAAAAATCTTCGGGATGCATGGGAGCTTTTCCATAAAATGTCTGAGTTGGTGCCCTCATGGCACTCACTGGACTACTCTATTATAGTTTCAATGTGTTTTTCCTTGAAATCCATGATATGCGATCCTTCTGTTTAAAGCATGCATGTGAGGTAGTACTTTATGCATTAACTAGAATACCCTTTCAACCTTGAGTAAGCAATTATTTCTTTTTAACTTTATGTGGGCTTCTGTGCATTGTGCATGCAAATACAAATGGACCTATGTAAAGTAACATTTCCCCTAGCTATCATGTCCCGAATCTAGTCTAGTGTGAATTGACTCACATAGGATCTAGATATGCCATATAATTAAGGTTTAGTTCTGGACATCCATAGACTAACTGATTGTCTAAAGAGAACTAATCGGGTGTTCGAGGAGAAGGGAATGGGGATCATCAGTTTTTAGTGATTGAGTTTACCTACAATAATAGTTATTACTTAAGCATTATAATGGCACCTTATGAGGCATTATATTGCTCATCATCTAGATCACCTATATACTGTGCACACTAGAATCGTGCTAGTTTCTAGCACCACTGAGTATTCTACGTGAGAATATTCGCGTCCTGAAACAAGTAAGGACGAAGTAAAATAGACATTAAACAACTAGAAATGGCAACAAATTAATGAGTCAAGAATGAGCATACTTACCTGTGATCGCTAGGAAGGATTGACCCCCTTCTAAGGTGTCAAAGATGGAGAATGATCAAGTGGGGATGAGTGGGTGAGGGTGTTTCCTTTTCTTCATTTTGGCTAGCCGGATGGAGGAGCTTGTAACTTCTAATGTTGCCTTCATTATTCTGGGGTCCACATTTCTACATTCTAATACCAAATAGATGACAACAGAAATTAGATTCTACAACATATGCACTATCTATTCATGATGTAAACTTTAATCAAAGCATGGATCTCAATACAGACCTAGAGGGTGGTATTTTAAACCCTTTGTGGGCGAGCTTAATCTGTGGAGAGCATCAAGAAGGAGAAGTTGAGCTCTAGGAGGTAGGATAAGGTGGATGCAACAATTCTTAAGGTGTATTCTCATAACTCACCTTCCACAAATCCCTCTGCATGGCTGGGAGAGACAAAAGGACGTGAAAAAAATCCCTAACTGCGCACACATGCAAGAGAAGGCGTTCCTTAGAAGTCCTAACAATTTAGGACTCTATTCTGTGAAACAGGGGGTGTATGGCTTCTATAGAAGCCATATAAAAGCAATGTATGGCTTCTATAGAAGCCTTACACAGCTTAAGATAGTCGGCCCTTGAAATGGGCATACCTTGATCGTTTGACCTCAGATTTTCAAATAGTTTGATGCGTTGCCAATGATATATGATATGACTTATTTGGAATTAAAGATTTTCTAGTCAAAAGTTGGATAAAGAAGTATGATTCTACTGCAAATTACTTAGGATTGTTATAAGAAGATAGAAGTGACTGAAAAGTATCTATTGTTGCTTAAGGTAGACAGAAGATTTATGTAGATAATAAAATGTGAGAATTGACAGTTGAAGCCGGTACTCGTGTTCTTAAAGGTGTCGTCAATAAAGGATATGATGAGATTTGAAAAGAAGGATAAGCTCATCCGCAATTCAATTCACCGATTTAAGATTTTACACTTAGTATTCCATGTGTCTACGCTTCGCAAGTACATATCAAATGCTTCACATGTGATAGAGTATAAGCCAATGGAAGTAAAACATGATTTGTCCCATGAAGAGTTATCAATCCATAGACAGGATTGTAGGGACAATATTGAGGACCAAGGTCATTCCAGTAGAGAAGGTCTTATGGTGCTACTACTCAATGGAGGAGGCAACATGGGAAGCAGAAGAGGACACAGAGGAGAAGCATCCTTTTCTATTTACAGTTGTGAATGTATAAATTTTGTAACAAAATCCTTAGATATTATACTCTGCACTTTATGCACATTTCATGTAAGTAATATGTGCCCATTAGGCTGATTAAGCTAATAGAATTCAGTCCATTAACTTGCATATTCATTGTTCACGGATGGATTTCACACATCTTTGATATTTTGGACATAGAGTCGAATTGATGTGAAATCACTTTTTCGAAAACAAGACTAACAATTTAAAAAACCAATTACACTAATTTCAATGTTTAAGAGGTCTAATTTATAGAGCTTAAAAAACTATACACTAATTTCAATGTTTAAGGGGTCTAATTTATAGAGTTTTAGGTGGATAGGTTTGCAGGTGACGAACTAGTCCTAATTCCATTCGGATTTGAACTTTCTCTTGGAGAGAAAACTCAATTAGTGGAAGCCCACTAACAAAAGAGATTGGGGGGAGGTGAAGAGTTGAATTAGAGTTAGAATTCATGCAATTCACTATAAATAAGAGATGATTTTTGTGCAAGAGCTCTTTACTTCATTAATAGGGCATTAAGAGAAAGATATTGCAAGTTTAAGAGGGGAACTGGGGGCCCGGCTAGGTTTCCTTCTCATTGGGGAATAACTTGCTTCTTAGGCTTTGTCCTAGGAGATCTTAAAGGCATAGCTAGAGACTTGGAGGAAGAACCCAAGGAAATTGCTAGACTAAAGGAACCCTAAAAGAGGACTTTAGCTTCATGAGATAGGCATATATGATATAATTACCCGAAGGATGATTCGTTTATAAAACATGTTCTTTTAGTTTGTTTTGATGTTTTAGACATAATTATAAGTATGGAAAAAAATGGACTTGGGTTGGACCATGGATTCCCTAAAATTCACAACTTTTAGTTAGTTCGCGTCCAAAAATGGTTGATCGATTCTAACAAAATGTTGAACCAACATTTAGACAGAACTTGTATGGGTAGTTGAATAGATTATTGATCCCCTAGGAACCGATCCTCTTAGTTTTAGTCCTTTTGACTGGTTTGACTCTAATTTGACTTGATAAGTTATGTTTTTCATATTTTATGTAAAAGATCATGATCATATTTGACAACTCGAAACTAATTATAAATTATTTACTATGTTATCATGACTTTTGAAAATAATTATTATTTATCATTTATGAATTTAATTCTCGACTAAATGAATGTGAGAGAATTGTTATCTACATATAGAATTATGAAATTGGTCCCACACCTTGAGATGTGTTTATTTGACCTTCTAAAATTGATTTCACACGATTTTGCATTTCTAGATTTTTTCTGTATGTTGAAATGCTACTTTTTTATAGGATTATGTGATTAAAACAACAATGAACCTATTTGACTAAATTTGGGTAATTTGACTACTATAATAGCATGTTTAAATACTGTAACATATGTGGTAACCCTAATTGATTTGTGCTTATGGATATTGTCATTATAAAAAGAAGTTTTGAACCGACCTTGAGCATCCATGGGGAAGGTTAGAGCTTGTAGATAATGAGTTTGCAATCTAGCTAAGAGCCATGCTTCATTTTGGTTGTTATGGTTGCATGGGATTCTGCAATTCTACATACTAACTAAGACCATAGCATTATTTACTGAGGTGCTTTAGTATTCATTTGTTGGCTTGCTTCTTATGTCATAGTTTGGATGCATGTCTGATATAATTAATTTTTCAGGTATAATAAACTATTGGAACTTGGTTAAAATACCTATTTGAGTGTCCGATATTTAAATAACTTATCTCCATTTGTTAAGGTATGACCAATTAACTCTGCTTTATAGTATTGTTTGCTTACTGTATATGTAAAATTGATTGGAACATTATCCCATATGTTAATTTATCATTTAGATTTGTAAATTTATTATATGATAAGTCATGTTTTGAAAGTTTGATTCCTGCATCTTTGTTCTTATTAAACTCATTAACTATTTTCAAAAGAGTTCGATTCAGAATCCAATTAGGTTTAGGGTCTTGGACATTAAAAACTTTGAGGATCTCGATTACCCTTAGTTTATTTATTTAATTTTCATGTTATTAGTTTCACGTAGTATTATACAATTGAGAAATGTGAAGTAATTTGTTATTTGAGAGTTGAGTTATTTGCTCAATTATTTATGTTGGAAGACTAGGTATTAGTTTTGTGTTATGGATTTATTTGAAACTTGGGATGGTTATAACATTTAATTTATTTGTTTTGTGATATGTTTTATTTCTCAAATCAATTTGTTATATTTGATTTAATCCTGTTGCAAGGAATTTTGAATCCGATGTAAGTTTGCATATTAAGTTGGATTTGGGTGGGTGATAGAAACATTTCCTGAGATAAGCAATATTTCAACTTAGATGAAATGAATTTAAATTAAGTTATCTCGATGAGAACTCAAGTTATGGCAGCGTTTGGAACTCCTTATAAGATAGATACCGATTACTAGGGCCTAAGATCTTTTGAGCATTTTTAAAATACAACATTGTTACATTGGCTTGTGTCAGGAGATAGGTACACACAAAAGGGAGGTAGAGGGATGCTTTATAAAATTCATCTTAAGATAAAATTTTGAAAGTTAATAAAGATAAATTTAGATGAAGGAAACTATCTTTTTTGTCAAAACTCAACTTTAGCCATTGTTTTCATTTTGATCAAAAGATGAAGGATGTTTTATAAATTACACTTAGGCTTAGTTTGATAATGATTTTGAGATTTTAAATTTTAGAGGAATTCAGATTTTGAAAAGGGCCACGTTATCATCTCTTAAATTCAAATTTTAGCAGCTTAAATTTGAAGATACATGAAAAGACACTTTTATCCTCGTATTACTCTTTTTTAGAAAGTTTAGAAGCGTAAAAAGAGAAAGAAAGATGATGTTGATTTTTAGAACTCCTCATATTCTCCTCCTATCCCTTTTTTAAAAGATTGGTCAAGAATAAAAAAGTGACCCCTTTTCCAACATAAAACAAAATATGGATTCTTAGATAATCCATCTATACCTTTTTTTCATTTGAAAAAAAAGTTTCCACTTATTCAAATTCCTGCCGAATCTGAGATAGAATCATTACCAAATAGAGTCTTAATTTTTCATGGCTTAAAGAACACCAAATGAGATTTTATACTTCAGTTTAATCATTTAGAAAAGTACTCTATGCAAAACTATCTAAAAGAACATGTTTTTTTTTTTTTTTTTTTGGCAACTGGTCGTTGGAGTGATAAGTCGTTAAACATACATGCACAAGTAATCTTAATTTTTTCAGAATCGCAATAAAATAAGAACATAGCACAGTGACAAGAATGGTCGAATCCACAAAAAGGTCATATTCTTAAAGTTGAAAACCTTGATTTTCTTATTAGAGAACAATGGAAGAATAAAGAGAGAGAGGAAGTTGGAAGTGGATCGCACAACTAGAACTAACATTGGTTCAACATAAGCACACAATGAGAACTCTATTATACATTCTATAATAACTGACCTACTGAGTTGAGACTACCCCTAAAACATTAAGTAAAAGAATAGTACAAAGTTTTGAGTGGTGTCAATAGAAGAAAAAAAAAACGTTGTAGAAGAAAAAGATGAAAAAAATGCTACTTTTCCAAACAAGCTGCTTTCAAATAGCATCAAAAATTTACAAAATTTTATAAAGAGATTAAAAATGAAAAAATAACATAACTCTCAAAAGATAACTTTTATATAAAATACATAAAATATTGTGTAACATAGAGAACTCAAAAACTAGAGAGCGAAATTAGTGTTTGTAGCCGTCGCAGTTCTTCGGAATATCCATTGTAGCCCTAGACTCCGTCCAGTGGTCAGTTGTAGTGCCCTAAATCTACCTCCAGCCCCCAGCAGCCGTTGGTTTGAGAGAGATGTAGAAAGAGAGAGAGTAAAAGCTAGAGAGAGAAAAACTAGAGAGAGAGTGAGAGCTTTAAAAAAATAAAAAAATAGATATAGAGGGTGGGAAAATTGGTGAAGAACAGTGAAAAACTAGAGAGAGATTAAGAGAGAGAGAAGGAGAGAGAGAGAGAATGTGCTACAGTATTATAGTATTGTAGCTGCTACAGTACTATAGTATTGTAGCTGCTACAGTACCTACAGCTACTATAGTAGAGAGAGGGAGGAAGAAAGAGAGGTAGAGAACGAGGGGGGAGAGACCCAAAAGAAAACTAAAAGCTAAGCTCCCCCTAAATGAAGATGCCAATGATTTTATATAGCTTTGAAAAATTTGAAACTCAAGTTTTTGACTCCTTAAATCATTTGAAATTTGAAAACATGATACTTACCTTCTCCTTAATCCTCTCCTGAATTTTCTCTTCATTTTGAAAATTCAAATCACATTTAATCTTCTCTTCATTTTGAAAATTCAAATCTCATTCGCTCCTCTCATTTGAAAAATCTCTCCTTGAATCCCCCCTTTCATATTTCACTCTCTCTTTTAAGTTGCCATGTGGTGAGATGGGCCCCATTCTTGTTCTACTTGTGAAAATTAATTATTGTCGTTGCGAGAATTTGAACCATGATTACTCTAGTTGGAGCCAAGTGGTTTTACCAACTAGGCCATAAGTTCTTCATGGCCTACATACACAAAAAATTAAAATTAAGCCTCTGTCAAGAATGAAACTATGATCATATACTGATAAAATTATTTAGATGTCCCTCGTGCTATAGAAATTACAATAAAATCCACATCGAGAATGAAATTTACACAAATATACTGACACTCAATTTTTCACACAAAATGATGATATTTTTTATTCATAATTTTACAAAATAGATATCGTTGAAAAGATGACTAAATTATCTATCATATCATTTGGTTTCACACATAAAATCGTGAGTGTAATATATGAATTTCATCTCTTTAATGCTTAAGAATGCATAGTTATCACACCTCCCAACTTTCTCTTAGCAATGCAAACAGTGAAAAATTAAGACTAGAAGAGTTTTAAAAGTATCATGTTTTACTTGAAGAGCATCTTTTATAGAAAATCATAAAATGTTACCAGTCGTAGAGTAAACTATAGAAGTAAATTTCATCAATTCATGTGGACAAAAACTTTCTCAAGATATACATAAAATATCATAACACTTGTGTGTATGTGTTATCTAATTCTACCGATAGGTATCAAAATAATGTGTCATTTACTTCTCATTCAAGTTAGGTAGCTTTCAGTTCTAACCACTCAAATATAATTTTTTTTAAATGACACTACTATAGTAGGTATCTCCATAACATACATTCCCCATTTCTTGTTTTTAAATGGGGAGGAACGCATCTGTTCTTCACCGTATCGGTTATTCAACTATTGACATCAGAGAGACCTTTAAAATAGTATGACTTTCTTTTATTGAGGTATCTCTCGAACATACATTTTCCCTTTCTTGTTTTTAAACGGATAGCGACGCATTGGTTCTTCACTGTGTCAGTTATTCGACCGTTGACACTGGGGAGACCCATTCTTTTATTTTCTTTTTATATGAAGCTACCATCTTTAACAATTCCACAATTGACATCCGTTAATTATGGCTATTAAAATTAAAAGTTACTTAACTTGAACGAGAAATAAAAAATCCTAAAATCCTTAATTACTGATTTCATTAATGTGAAAATGAAATCTTTAGGTGCTATCAAACTTTAGGTGTATCATGAGGAAGGTTTTAAAAACATCACTAACTAGTCTTACTTCTTGATTCACTACTAACATTAGCGGACACTCTTGTTCATTCTAGCTCATATTGTTTAAGATTCTCTTTAATGGAACATGAGTATGAAAAACAAAGTTGAAAGTATGAAACTAAAAATAATTGGCCTAATTTTCACAAAATTTCAGATTTTTAAGAACTCAGTTGATTCCTCCCCCCAACTTAAATGACATTGTCCTTAATGGCATGAGCAGTATATAAATAGGACAATGTAGACATATTCTGTGAAGGAAAGATACAACATGGAATGTAGTCGAGGGTTCCTCTAGAATGATTGGCTGCTGCTGACTAACTGACCTTATAAACCCAAAAATTACTTCATATCATCTGAAATAGTACATTTTATGTCCTACACATACAAAAAAGTAAAATTAAGTCTCTATCAAAAATGAAACTATGATTATACATTGATAAAATTATTTAGATGTCCCTCGTGCTACAAAAATTATAATAAAGTCTCTGTCGAAAATAAAATTTGCACAAGTATTAATACTCAATTTTTCATATAAAATGACGATGTGTTTTTATTCAAAATTTTACAAAATAGATATTGTTAGAAAGATGATTAAATTATCTATCATTTCGTGTGATTTCGCACATAAAATTGTGAGTGTAATGTATGAATTTCATCTTATTAATGTCTAAAAATTCTAGTTATCAGCAACTCTATTTATTGTATAATTTTTTTAAAAAAAACATTTACCTAAAATGCATTGGATCTTTTAGTAAAGTCAGACCAGGCAACTTGCAGCAGACAGTGAAGATACTAGCTAACGAAGACAACCGCATTTCAGCGGTACCAGTTCATTTTCTTTTATTTCCAACATAGCAATTTTGTTTAGATAAACATGGCATGAATTACCAAAGTGAAGAAGGATGGATGGGTACGTCAATGTGCCTTTCAATGAGCCTGTTATTTTATTATGAGAACTTTTTATCTTTGGTCTTTACAATATTTTAATATTTAATATGAGTCCTTACGATTTTCATATTTATTTTAAATCCTCCACAATTTTTGAATCTTCTTTAAAAAGTCTTTCCGATTAATGATCGTCAAGAAAAAAAAATATATATACTAAGAATATTTTAAAAAATTCTTGATATGCGATAGAAACATGGTACACTGAAGGAATGCTTTATGATTTTTTTTTTTGACTATTTCAGGAGGACTCAAAGATTATAGAAGGTTTAAAATAAATATAAAGATTAATACATAATATTGAAAGATTATATAGACCGTAAGTAAAGAAACTCTTATTATTATAGATAACTAATCTTTTCTAGACACCACATCAACATAACTTATCCTTTCAAGACACCACATCAACATCTCTCTCATCAGAGAAAACTGGGTCATGTGGCATAAAAGAAGTAATAAAAGTTAAAAGGGAAGAGGTGTAGATCGATTAACTATGAAAAGATGAAAATAAGGGATATTAATTGTGGAAGGGTTATGGATGTGGGTAGGGTGGACTTGTCCATGTGAACACACATGTCCTGATGATAAATTTTTCCCCTCTTTACATAACTGATGGTGTATAAACAAATGTTAATATGTTACGTTTGTTTGTCATTCTCTTTAATCATTTTACGAAAGACAAATTCACATAAATATTTACTAAGATTATTTTTATATGAAAAATTGATAATAACTCATAAAATATTTTATAATATTTATGTTTTGTAGATGCCGAATAGGAGTGACAAACAAATTAGTACGCTATGATGCTAGCATTTCTCGTTGGAATGTAGACTGGGTGGGTTATATGATAATTTGGGTCCAATCTAAATTTAAAATAGTCTAACTTAATTTTAACCCAATTCAAATTCAGTCCAAATTTAGTCCACATTCAACTCAAATTCAACCCCAATTCAATAGTGAGTGGGTTGGGTTGAGTTGAGTTGGATTGAGCTGGTCCTCTTTATAAATGGTTTGTTAGAAATATTTTAGTTTTTGTATGAATTATTGTAAAAGCCAGTAGGTTAAACTGGATCAGCCTATTTTCAACTTAATTCAACTCAAATTTAACTAATGTCAACCTAAATTTAGTCCAACCTAATTTATATAATTTGGGCCAATCCAATTTTCTTTAATACGGGTTGAGTTTGGACTGGGCTACGGGCTGACCCACCAAATTAACATCCCTTCCTAGTCTCCTTTTCATGTAATCAAAATTTGTTATCTGGCAGTCGATATTATGTTTGCTATCGGTGTTTTTAATTTAATTATTAATTTTTTTTGGAGGCCCTCCAACCACCTACATGATCATATAGTCTGATCTTAGATTAGATGACTTAAAAAAAATTGAAAAATAAAAAATCAAGCTCAATGAACAGTAATTTTTTTTAGGTTGTCGGACTGTATGATCATGTAAATCAATTGGGGGACATCAAAAAAAAATTAAGATTTTTTTTTAATTAAAAACATCGGCGGCCGGTGTGAACAAGGTTTTCTCCCCCTACAACTGACCTATTGTGTAACCCTTTTATTATTGTTTTTTTTTTTTTTGCGACCATTTCAACTCTTCCTTTCCTCTGTCTCAGTTCACTTGCAGGTGGAGGAAGGTGGTGGAGAGCTTAGAACGGTTTGACCTTCTTATGTATGATGCCTAGGAAGAGCTGGGCATGCTATTTTGACGAGTTTAGATTGAAGAGGAAGACTCGCCGTACCGCTAGGTGGTTTTACACCGTCAGCATTTTTAAATAAAAAATTTATAATTTTCTTAGTGGATGCTACTGTATTTTACATGTTTGTATAATTTAATTTTCGATGAACAACCTGAAATATTTATTTGGATTTATATTTTTGAATTTCTTTTGAATCATCCCATCGGAGATCGAATTGTACAAATATATATATATATATATATATATATATATATATATATATATAAACATAATAGAACCCATTAATCTTTTTTCAAAAAATAAATTGTCCCTGTAACAAGTTTTTCTGTAGAAGTCATTGCTTTTATTCATTCTTTCATTAAATTTTAAGGATTTCTTGTTGTAGTTTTCTTAATCTGCTTAATTTAGAGCAAAAAATATATCTATAAGGCTATAACCTCTGCGTTCAGTAGAAGTTTTTTATAATCTCACTTTTATTTGAAAAAGACTTTTTTTTCAAGAAGCCTTTTTAAAATATTCGAAAGTCTTCAAGAACTTATTTTCGAATGTGTTTTCCAACTAAAACTGGGATTACAAGGATTAGAGGGATTAAAAAATAAGAAATTTTAATTTTAAATATATAAACTTTTCAGTCCCTACAATCTTGCAATATTCCTCCTTAAAAAGTGCTTCCAGTTAGAATTCATTAAAAAAATGTTAAATATTTCTTCCATATGCCATATTTCTTACCAAAATGTATAGGAATATTATATGAATATTCCTAGCATATTCTTTTAGTGATCTTTAAGTGGAGAAACCTTTTAGGGAGGCTTTAGAGACTGTAAGAGGTTTAAAGTAAATATGAAGATTGTAAGTCTAACCGTCTAATACAGAATATTGAAAGACTATAAGGACCAAAAAGTTAAGAAACTCATAAAATTATAATGCACTGATCCTAATAATGTCAGACAACTTATTTTCTCAACTAAAATTAATAATACAAAAAATATTGTTGATATGTGGACAGCGGAAATAGTTAGAAAAGAGGACATAATCTACGTGTGGTTCCCCGGCGTCGGCACCCTTTGCGGTGTGTCGTGGGGAACCTTCTTAACTCCGACGCAGCCACCGGCGGCCTAACACTTGTCCTTAGTTAACCGAAGCCGCTGACCACATAATGATATTCTAATTGAAAATTGATATAATTATATTATTTTTTAATATTCAATTTTACATAAAAGGTAGTAAAAAGTATATTAATTTTTTAATTCTAATAGTTGATCTGTTATACAGGAATGGAGCATTTTCTTCCTCTTGTATCTTATGTTAACTTTGATGTCAAACAAATATATTAATTATATTATTTTTCATTTGGGATTTATATATAAAAGGGGTGAGTCAGTGACTTCACAAATGAGTTGTCTTACCGAGTGCAACAACCGGCACCACACTTTGGACCAGAAAAGCTTGATTAGAGTTTTCCGCAAGGTGCTTTAGGCAGATGTTAGAAAAGCTTTTGGTGTATTTGGCGTAGCTTCTAATGAAAAGTACTTTTAAACTTGCATTTAGTCATTTTGAGCGGAAAAAATTAAATATTACAAGTTATTTATATGGTATTCCCATTGTTTTTTTAGCTTCTACTTGAACTGACAATTTCAAATTAAAACCTCTTTAGATTGGGAAAAAAATGAGGTTGTTAGATAAACTTTGATTTTTATAACTACTTAAAATTAATTATAATTACTTCCAGTTAGGGACGATACGTGGGAAGAGTGGGCTTGGCTATATCATAATTTAGGCTTGACTCAAATTGAAAATAACCTAACTAAAATTCCACCCAACTCACGTTTAACCCAACTTACCTACCTTAACCTAGTCCACATTCAAAATGGTGAATTTGGTGGCTTGGTTGATTTGGTCAGACTGACCTAATTTTTCATAATACAAAATACTGCTCGATAAATTTCTTTTTGATGTTCTTTATGTTGATAAAAGATAAGAAGCATAACTACTAATTGAAAATTTTGTTAAATACGTTCTTCTATTAATTTTCAACATTAGAAACAGCTTCAAGGTGAAAATAAATAAATAAATAGAAACAAGTGTTCATGTTGACATCAAATCCACCATCGGCGGAGATGCCTGAATATTCTCAGTGGTGTAGTCGTAAATTGTGAAAATACAAAATATCATGAGAATGTAGGTCCAAAGGAACTTCTTAGATTTTTTTTTTTTTTTTAATGTTTAGCTTTTATCTTTTTCCTTAAAGATGACTAAAATCTCATTCGTAGGGTCAATTATCAGGTATCACTGTAACTTATACTAAAAGAATCATTCTATATTGTTCATAACCTTTGTTCTCAAACCATAATCCGTAACAACAAATGTCAAAAGGTTTTTAGGGGAAGGTAGTACCTTAGGGATAGGAGGGTAAGGGGTTTAAGTTTTTTAACATTATATGAATAGATCCATTCAAGGAAGGAGTATAGAAATAATCAAAGAGATTTCTGAATACAAAAGTAATTTTTCTAAACTTTTATCACATTTTTAAGCATATTATTTTTACGTCTGTTGGCAACATGTTGCTGAGGAAATGAAGAAATTTGGTGTGGAGCATACATGTGGAATGGTTGGTGGGGTTCGAGCATCTGTGGGAAGCCATGGCCATTGATCAAAGTTTGACCATCAGTCAAACCTTTGACTATTAAACCCCACCTTTGGCAGAGACAAGACTTTTGACCATGAGATCAAAGTCAAAGACAGGTGTTTTTGCTTTTTGAAGTTTCTTTTGACAACACAAGGGAGAGAGAAAAGTATTTTTTATGTTCATGATTTTAAAAATATTATTGAAGTTATAAGACTATTGGGCTGTCCAATTCAAAACTTTAAAGTATTGAATCAAGAAGGCACCATCATTATAAACATAGTTTTATTTGTTCTTATTTTACATGTGAGACTATCGTAATATGTCCTCTCACATGTAAACTGATCTAATGGATCACATATACAGAGTTTGGTCTAATTCGCAACCACAGGCTTTGGTAATATATTAAAATTATTAAGCCATCCAATTTAAAATCTTAAGTGGAGAAGGCATCATTGTTTTAAATATTTAATTTGTCTGTTTTTCATTGTCAGGCTATTCTACCAGTGTACTACAATTATAAGAATTCTATTTGTTTTGAAAAATATATATCTTTAGATAGGGTTTGAAAGAAAGATAAGTTTTGTCTATTTTTATTTATAAGAAAAGTTTTTAAAAAAGAACTTAGATTTCATAATTCACATTTTCTTAGATCCCTTGTCATCCTCAATTAATAGTTTTGTTCCATTGTTTGTCGTACTTTTTCCCGATAGTTTGTTCCATTGATTGTCCCTTGTAACAGATGGCATAGACAGAACTATCTAATGCACATTAAGCCTCTACAAGCGATTAAGAAGATACAATTTAAGGGAGATTAAAAGTATCTATGCTTTTTTTTTTTACACCATTTAAACTCCATTTCATCTTATTGGTTTATTGGTTATGACATAAAATGAGTGAAGAATGTATTGAAAGAAGTTTTTATTTTAGATTTTTTTTTATTTTCATCCTTTTGATTTATTGAATTTTGGAAAAAAATCTCTATAATCTCTCTATTTAGTAAAAACTCTTTGTTCTCACTTTTGTTTGAAAATTTCTCTTTTTCAAAGATTTTTTCCAAAGTATTTAAGGACTTCTTTTTTCAAATTTTCTAAAGTATTTATCAAATTACTCTAGATTCTGAGAAGTCATACATTAATAGTAAGACTTTTCTAGGGATCAAAAGCTAAAAAACACCTTTTTACTTTTTAGGGATTAATTCTTCACCAACCAGACGATATGGAGTAATACTGATGTAGTTAGAGAAAATAGAGTAGATAATCTCATTGAGTCTAAGAGACCTTGTTCTCATTGCGTCTAAGAGTCCTGTTCTTTCGAAATGAGTTTTTGTAGTAGAATATATTGCTGACACGTGAATTATTTCCCTTTGTTTTCTACTGATGATGATAAATTCTTGCTATTAATAGTGACTAAACTTTTTTTTTTTTTCCCTCTCCCATATGTAACTATTTTAAATGATGATAATCCAAATTGGTTTTCCCACTCGAGATAGCGATGGATTGTCTAGTCTAATTTTTGCCATTGGCATTACTCTCTTCAAACCAGCGTACTCTCCCTCCAAAAAAAAATTATTAGTCTTATTTTGTTTATAGAATAAATTATTATGTGGGGTCCATTGACGGAATAGTATAAAATAAGAGGTGTTTCGGTTTGATAATTTCGTGGGGCCTACTAACGGAATAAGAAGAATAAAAAATTCTTTGGTCTAAAGTGGGTTGACTTATTCTCCTTATTCTCCGAATACACTATTTTACACTGGTATAAGTCATTCTACTTGTCAAAGCAAAATTAAATTTATTCTCTCCTTATTCATCATTTTTCTTCTCCTATTTTCCGATCAAAGTGGCGCTTAGCCTCAGTTTGATTGCATAATAAGTTAATCCGGAATTACTTATTCGGAATAGCGTATACTAGAATAAGGGGTGCTTAGTTTTGACAATTTTGTGGGATCCACTGGCGGAATAAGAAGGATAAGCAATTTTTGGATCTTTGGTCGAATTGTTTATTCTCCGAATAGACTATTCTGCACCGGTATAAGCCATTCCGTTTGTCAAAACTAAATTAAACTTATTCTCTCTTTATTCTTCCTTATTCTTTTCCTATTCTCCAATCAAAGTGACATAGAGTCTACATCCTTCGAATTGGGCAAACACGACCTAGAATTTTGAATTCGAGTTGACCTCAACCAAAAACAAGGAGATGAGTCTCTTGCGTTCTTCGGGAGGGCTCTCTCAAGGGCACAAGTGGGAGCTCACCTAACCCCTAGAAACCGTCGTCGGCAATGGTGGGACCCTCGTCACCTCCGACTAACTTGCTCGTCGCTACGACAGCTTCGTGGGTGGGGGGACTCCCCTTTGGGAGCTCCCCCTGGTTCTCCTCTTTCCACCTCTCCATCACCTCTTCCCTCCCTCTGCCATCCTCTTCCCTTGTTTCTCTCATATTTTGTTGGAAGGCCTAGTTTTTGGAAGAGATTCTTTCTGTCACCTCTTATGATTTGGTGGACACTTCTATTTATCTTAGAGAACCGTATCGGACATTCGGACATGATACAACACTCGGACACCGTGTCCAACCCTTTACTTTAAGATTTCAAAATAAATATTAGAGATTTCTTAGAATACTTAGCATATCTCTTCAGAATATTTATCTATATAATAAAATTTGATATATTTGAGTTATATCTTTTATATTTTAGATAAATTTTAATAATTATATTTTATTGTATACATGTGTAATTACATAATATATATATATATATATATTCATATGTTCTCTGTGTCCTCGTGTCCTATTTTTAAGATATTACCGTATCCGACGCAGCTCGTGTCCGTGTCCGACAGATCATAGGTCACCTCTCACTGCCCTCACCCCTAAACCCACCCACTCACACACACCATTTGCTGACCACCGCTTCCTTCCTGTGGGCCGTTTTGCTCGACTCTATGAGATCGGTCCAGGCTTCGATGTAGTATTTGTAGCGTGTTGCTGTTGTTTTCTTTTGTATTGTTGTTTTCCTCTCCAAGTTTACTAGATTTGATCGGCTAGTATCCCATGGGCGTCACTGAAGCAGGTGAGGTGGTTTCTTAATTTATTTCTGTGTGGATCTCAGTTTGGGATTTGTGAGATGGATCGCGGAACTTGTGTTACTTCGCTCAATCCATGCGTCTTCAAAGGCGTACGTCTCCGGGACTCCTTGTGCTCGACTGCCTTGTGGCTGTAATGCTTCTGGCCTCCTTGCCGACGTCGTCTCCTTGGAGGTCTTCCTCGGCTTGTAAACGAACCTTTGTGCTAGCGAGTCTGGGTGTTGCTTAATTATGTGTTGTTTGTTGGTTAATGCCCCTGGTCGTCTCTCTATTTGTGTTTTCTGGGTTCTTTGTACTGGTGCGGCACTGTTAGTAGGCCATATCTTTCCTGTGTTCTTCTACTACGGTGCATTTAAATGATAGTTACTTCTTTTGTGACAAAGAAAAAAGGAGATGAGATTCTCTAAAGAGTGTGCTTGGTTGGAAGCATTTTCAGAGTTTTATCTAGTTATTTTGTAAGAAAAAAAAAGTGGGTGTTAAAAGTCAGTTTCGTAGCATTTAGTTTATTTTCTTAACTTTTAACCAAAAACTACAACTTAAAACTTCTTAAATTGGAGAAAAGGTAGGTCGTTACGAGAGATTTAACTTTTGTAACAGCTTAAAATTAATTTCAACCACTTGCATCTATCAGTTTTCATGTCATGAGAAGAAGTTGAATATAGCTTTCAATTAATTAAAAGTTATGTCAAACATGCCCTAAACCTCTTTTCTCTCGATCTGTATACTCTAATTTACATGGAGATGAAGATAAATAAGTCACTTACCTTGAAAAAATAAAAAATATTATATTCACCTCATCCCCGAATTTACAGGAATATACAAAAATTCAAGAAAAAAAAAAAGATCCAAGGAATCTCATCTCTTTAAGATCGAATGCTTGATTAAGGTCTATCCCCCTGAAATAGGCGAGGAAGGGATTTGCTACGTGCAAAGGAGGGGGAGAAAGTTCTTCAAAGAAACCCCTTGAAACACACAAGGAAGGTTGTTTTTAATTTTTCAAAGAAACCCCTCGTACACACAAGGAAGGTTGGTTTTGAAAAGCTCCCTCGCTACCATTACTGCCCCCCATCCTCAAAGAAGACCCCCATGCACACGAGGGGTTTAAAGAATCCGGATTCAAACCAGAACTAAGGGGAAGCTTCGGTCAAGGACATGTCGGGGGAGCAGGAATCTCCGTTCGGAAGTGACAAAATGTGAAACGTCACCTGCATGACGTGAGCGTTTCTTGCGCTTCTAAAGAGATGCTTCCCGGAAGGAGAGACGGGTCTGCTCAGAAGATCCAAACCTTCACTTCGTCCAAACGGACGGTCCTGATCCCTCACACCGTCTTCGGCCCAGGTCAATATCTCAGACCCTCATGTTCTATTGTTCTCTCTTTCTCCCTATTTCTTCCTCCTCCCCCTCCTATCTGCACTTCTCCACCATTTGCTTCTGCCCACCTGCTCACCAATAAGCACTTTGTGTTTGTGTATAGAGAGAGAGAGAGAGAGAGAGAGAGAGAGAGAAATCTACGCCGCACCACTACTCTCCATGGCTACCAGGGAGACCACCACAAGCCAAGCCAACTGGTTGCACTACCACCAGAACAACGTCCCCAGGCAGCCTCCCGGCGGGGGCGGAGGCACAGGAGCTACCTACGGCAGCGCTTCTCCGCTGCCGGAGTCAACGGTGTTCACTACCACCATGACAGCAGCCTCTCCGGCCACGGCAGGCGGCAGCAACCCGCCCGCCAGCGAGGGGCGGGTCGGCAAAGCTGCGCGGAGGCGGCAGAGGGCGTCGCGTAAGACGCCCACCACCTTCGTCGACACGGACACCACCAACTTCCGGGCCACGGTGCAGCAGTACACTGGAGCGCCGTCGGAACCGTTTCAGGGAGACCGGTGCATGGCAACAGCTGCGGCGCCCCCGACCACGCTCAGCTTCGGGCTCGCGCAGCTCCAGCACCGGCAGGCGGCGGGCTTCCCCGACGACTCCGAACAGCAGCGGTTCCTGGAGTACCAGCAGCGCCACAATAGGCCACTGTTCACGCTGGGAGGAGGCGGCGACGCCTTCCTGCATGGGTATGACTTTGGCGGTGGCGACCCGCCGAGGGGGAACATGGAAGTGTCCGATGGGTACCTGCAAGAGGACGTGTCCGCCGCCTCCTCTTCTCATACCCTCCACGCCACAGGCTGCATCGGGACCTCAGATGAGTTTTTCTTCTGATGATTATAGATTAAGTGAGAGGAGGAGGAAGGATCAAACATTGTAAAAAAAAATTCATATGATCTCAAAATTTACAAGTATTTAAATTCTCTTTCTCTCGGTACTACTAGATTTTGATTTAAACGTGTATTAAGCGGATCTCTTCTCATATTAAATAGGATAGAAGGCCATTGAAAATAAGTGAAGAATGAGGGTGAGAGGTGTTGGTTTTAAAGGGAAAGATCCTTTTTATTGTCCATAATGTTTGTTTGTTATTTTGTCTTGTTTTTTAACCATGGAATGAGATGAGATGGAGAGGCAACTTTATACATGTAATTGTCATATAATAGACATAATATATATTTATATGATGCACATTTTAATATGTAAGTTCGATGAGAAGAATTATACATCTCAACAGGGTGTCTTGAAATGTCTCCTCACTAATTCATGATAGAGTGGATGAAGGACAAATCTACGTGTTGTAGACACTCCAAACTTTGTAAATCCTGATGTGCAACAAAACTTTAGTAATTTACTTTTCATGTTGGTCAATCTATTGGGCACAACATGTAGGCATTGTGGGAGAAGGCCCTTTTCAGATGTCACATCTTTCACTCCATCAATCAGGCATCATGTGCGGTTGGAAGGAAGGATTTTTCAAAGCTCTTAAGTGGTGGTCCATCCATCAAATCAATTGGTCAGTCAAGATGGCTGTTTGACTAGCTTTGGTGATGTAAAGCCCTTTGGGCCTCCCCAAAGGGCATGTTTGGGGATGGCAGCTCTGTTTAGGAAATGTTTCCTTCTCCAATCCTAATGGGTTCCAGTAATATTTGTTGCAATGATATGATTATTGTAGTGAATAAATAAATAAAAAAGCTATTTATTTTTGGTCTGTCCTGAAGTGTGCTAACTGTCCGTACAGGGTAATTGTCAAAAAAAAATAAAAAAATAAAAATCAAACTCCAATGTACTTTTTACTGCTGATTGGAATTTGATTTTTTATTTTTTAGATTTTTTTGAATCATCTGGTCGGGCAGTGTACAGACGGTTAAGACACTTTAAGACGGATCTAAGAAAAAATATATATATATATATATTTACTCATTGCAATGACCCTCATTGCAGCAAGTATTACTCGTATATCAGCCCGATTAAAATGGACCATATGCTGTTTGCTGCTACCTATAGATTTACTGTTAAGTATGATAAATTCTTTCAGAAATAGACTTACTCTGCTGTGAGGAAAATAGTTTCAAAGAGTATAATGATGAAAAGTATAAATGACATGTTATGTTTCTCAATCAAATAGTTGTCCTTCGAGTTAAATTTTCTCCTTCTTCCGGTAGGAGAAACAAAGGTGCCAACGGCCAAGTTAGGTCTTGCACTATCTATCTTATACGTACCCACTAAACCTAAATAATTAGTTCTGTAAATAATTATTCTTTGATATCTCTTCTTCCTTCCACCCGGTCTATGCTGTATTCATACTTTGGGTAATATCCTACAACTTCTAAGCTCATTAGTAGTAGTAATTAGTTATCCTAAACCTATTTAAGTTAATTAGACAAGTCCATTAAACAAAGTAGTTCTCTATCCACGAGTACAAAACATAGTGCTAGCATTTTATGAATATAGCTTTGTAGAAATTTTGGATTTAGGCAAGGTCAAATATGCTGGAAAGAGGAGTCAAGGATCTATAACTTTGTAAAGACTATTTTCCTAATTCTCACGTTAATTTAGAAGGTCAAATTTTTTTTGAAAAAACAGCTGAGTAGGACTTTCTCTTCAGAAAAGAGCCTAAATCTCCTAGAATTTGAACTTTTCATGGAGGGTAAGTTCTCTCCCATAGAAATTATAACTAAAGGAGATAATTGCATTAGCAATGGAGTTGGGAAGAGATGGAAACACTTGTTAGGATAACTCTAGAAGTCATATAGAGAGGAATTCTTTGAATCAGTATGCATATAATTAATTTGAATAGAATGTAATTAAATATGCTTCTACCGTTTTAGGATTCTTCAAACTTAATTCAAATCATTGAAAAATCATAATTTCAAGTTAAAATTCAAGATTTATTGAAAATCTCAAAAGGATTGTTTTCTATTAGGCACAAGACTAACGACCATGGAACAGACATCCACACTGGACGGCCAGTTTTGTCGACTGTCTAATCTACCAAACAGCTAGAAGTTTGATCATCTGATCTCCCGCACTAGACACCCAGGTTGTTGGCCATCTGATCCAATAGACGTATAAGAGTTTGGCCATCTGATCTTCTAATTTTTGGAATTCTTATGGATGTTTGTTTTTCTTTCTTTGAACTTCGATTGACTAAATATTTTTATGAAAACTTGATTTTGACCTCTGAAATATGTTCACAAATTTTCATAATTGTGACTTTAATTGATATTATTTCACAATTAATTAAATTTCAACCTATTTTAGGAAAATAATTATCAAAAAATTTGATCTTTGCTATGAAAATTCTAAAATCAATCCCACATGACCTGTAGGACACCATATGCGAATTCCAAAATTGATTTTACTCAAATTTGATCACAATTTTATTTTGCACGTTGAAATGCACCCTATGTCATTATATACACTAATGTTAATTTGATCTACTTTAACCTCAATTATGCAAAGTTAATTTCTGTAATAATTTCATATCTAATATGTGATTTGGACAGCACTACATTTTGGTATAAATGTCCTTAATACATAAGACAACATTTGAACCCGAGAGTAGTGAGTAAAATATGTGAAACTAAGTCTCAACTTTGCATAATGATGGGACATATGCGTTCTTCAATTCCATGATAGTAAAAACCTGGTACTATTACCTAGGTGCCTGTTATATAATCTATATCATGTGAGTTGTAAGATATATAACATGTGATAAGGATCTCATCATGTGTTTGAGATCAATATATAAGATATGTTGATCACATGCTTAGATCTGTATGTTAAGATTTGATTTAAAATTAAGGTCCTCATATGAAATTTGTTCTAAGATGCCTTTGTGTATACCATACGCTTATATGACATATTTTGAGTAAGTTCTATTTTTTCATATGCTATACATAGTACTTCATGAGATCATGTGAATTATATTAGTAATATTTAAAATTTTTAAAACCATATTATATATTTAGTCATCTGTAGTGTTATAATGCCTATTAAGTTTTATGCTCATTAAGTTACTAATCTAATTTTTAGGAGATGTAACCTTTTACTCAGACCATGAGGAGTAGGATAGGGAGCCTTTGTTGGTTGGAGGATTAGCTTTGGTATTTTAAGTCTTTCAATTAGTAAATTTAGTGTATTAATATTTATTTTGAACAATTATATACTTGAAAGGACTTGGGTGAGTTGCGAGTCAATAGATATTTGTTTAAGAAAGCTTTTAATTAACATTCATTATTATTAGACATTTGTTATGGCTATACTGTTTAGATTGTTATGCGATTGTTGACATTAATGTTACTTGGCTATGGAGATTCTTATGCTCTCATATTCGATATGTATGTGTTATGTTTCATTCACCGTCTCTAAATTCTATTGAAAGTTAGATAAGGTCGGATTCGAGATTCAAAGGCATGTACATATCAAATTGTTGTATTATGGAAAGATGCCAATTTTCTACTAATGGCCACATAAGATGTAATTAACTACTATGCAGTCTATTATTTAGTTTGGAAAAGATTGCGAGCTTTATTACATTATTAATACCCAACTTAAATGTGCGCTGTTGAAGTACTGAATGCATATCATAAATAGATACTCATTGAAGATTGATTTAATAGTTTTTACCCCAAGAAATGTTGCCATATGAACACAAATCCAATTTGACTCAAAATAGAATCCAAATCCATTTGCAAAATGAAAGCTTTTCAAAAAAATATTTTCATAAATACCAAATAGTGGACTCTATTTCCACTTTTCTTAAATTTTTATTTCTTTATAAAATATTTTTTTATTAGAATATATTCTACATAGAAAATGGTTAACTTGAAAATCAGTTGATAGAGTCATATGTACATCCCCTGTTCCCTTCGCTTTTGTCCAAATTTCATTAGCATGTCGAATATTTCGACTAGTTGCTCTGGAGAAATGAGACTTCTTCACACTTGGAACATATTGATATTGGATTTAAGTTAGGAGTCATTTGGCTTGACGTAAAACATCTTGGAAAGTAAAACATTGTCCAACGAATAGAATCTCCAAGAAAAGTTTAACATAATCTACTATCTAGAGTTATAGCTATGCAAATGTCCCCACCATAATCTACTACTTGGAGGTATGCCCCAAGTAGTAGAATTTTTGAAAGATGTAAACATGAGTTGGTAGATATAGAATTAGGGTGCATTTGGTTTTATGTAAAATGCATTAGAATGGGAAAAAAAAATCTAAGGAAACAAATTTAGGAGAAAAATGAAAATAAAATTTTATCATTTGGTACGTATGGGAATATTTTCAGTTACTATGAAAAAGAGCATTCCATCTCATCTCATAGATGTTAAAATCGAGAGAAAGAGAGAGTCAACAAATTAATATTTCTAAAGTTTTTTTTTTTTTTTTAAGATTACCAAACAAGTCATTGAACTGTACTTTCCAGGAGAGGCTTTCATGCAGCTTATTTTATATATATAAAACCAAACGGGTCCTTAACGAAACTATTTTTCACAAGACATGCATTAAGAACTGGTACACTCAGCCCAATTACAACTATGCAATTCCAATACTCTATGTGACTCTTCTACTCTGGAAACTAGTAGTCTGGCTTTGTGGCGGGGTTGCCTTGCTTAGGCCCTTAAATCTCACTAAAAGATAAAAAAGTGTCTCATTAACAAAAGAAAAGTGATTTAGTGAGTTCAATCGTGTCATACGGTTGAGCACCACAGTCAGGAGATTTTCTTCACTTACCTCTCTCCTAAAAAATCGGAAGGAATAAAACTAAAAAAGTTCCTTCACTGTGACGTTCGACCACATGGTGCAGTCGAATCTATTGAATCAGGTCTTTTTAACAAAAAGAGGCCCACTCTATTAATAAGTGGACTTTTTCTTCGAACGAGATCTAAGAACCTATATAAAAGATTAAAAGAAAATTCTAGATAATGTCGAACCATCGAAAATAACACCCACAATCAACTAAATGGACCGTCCCTTGGTGGCACGAACGGACGCTGCCTTCCGAATGGAACGAAAGAAGAGGCCTTCTCGCCTTCCCGATCGTCTTAGACGACTGCACACGTGGCCCCGGTGGAACTGGTGAGGCTCCACAAGAGAGGACGAATCCCAGGTCCGCCTTGTCCCCTTTCCGACAGAGCGCAATAACAGAAAAAAGCACTGCTGGCTGTCTCTAGCTTATCAACTTAGCGCATCCAAGTTGCCGCAAGCCACACCTTATCAACAATATCGTCATCATCATGGAGAATGTTAGTATGTCACGCTTGTTTGTCATTCTCTTGTAATATTCGTAAAACTTAAGTGTCATAAAATTAGTAGGGGACACAGAAATTTTGTTTAAAAGGATCACTCGGATATTATATCATAAGTATGGTTGAGTCAGTGAGATCTTGAGCTAAGTCATATAAGGTCTTAGATTGAATCAGTAGGATTCTGAGCTAGGTCAGTGAAGTTTCAGATTAGATTAATCTGAAATTAGACCAATGAATTTGACAAAATCTTAAATGAATACTAGATCCACCACTGACTAAAATATCTTTTAAAATGAGATGAGATCTACTAGGCCTCTTTATTTAGATCATAGTATATAGAGACACAGTACATCTGTACATCTGCACAAACACAAATGGATATATTTTTTTTTCATCTTGTTAATAGCTTATTTGTCTTTAGCTCCATATAAATGAGAGAAGAGATCTTCTTAGTACAGTATTAGACAGGAGTTTGACAATACTAAGAGAGAGAAGGGGGCAACCATTGTGAAAAATCCTCTTACATGACCTGAAAATTTTACAAATACTTAGATCCTCTCACTCTCGGTACTGTTGGACTCATGTACAACGTTGTACTGAGAAGATCTCTTCTCTATAAGTGAAGGCACATCATAATCCGAAGAAGGAAGTTCAGAGAATCTGATCACCCTCTCTATTACTGTTTTTATGTGAGATGTTAATGATAACTCATTTCACTTGCCACTTGTCTTTTGTAAGTAACAAAACGTAATAACAAATAAGTGTGACACACTAATTAACATCCGTCGTCAATAATTCTCTCGGAAGAGTCGTCTCCCTTTCTTCTCCACATTCCTTGGTCTCCATTAGCAAGCAGCTGCAGCCTCTAGTTCTTCTCCCACTTCTACTTTCCATTTTGCCGTGAAATATATATATATATATATATATATATATATGTATATATATATATATACTCTTCCTATACCCCAATTATTATATACTGCATCATCCAGCGTCTGTCCATGGAACAACCACCCTACGTTCCGCAGCCTGATCACCACCGCCCACTCCCCACCCCACCTCCAGCCGGAAGCCCTGCCGGCGCCCCAAGCGACAAGGCCCTCGACTACGACGTCGTCGTCATCCTCGCCGCCGTCCTCTGCGCGTTGGTGTGCGCCCTCGGCCTCAACTCCATGCTGCAGTGCGTTATTCGTTGCACCCGCCGCACGCTGGCAGAGCCGGCGGGGTGGGTGGCGTGCTGGCGGCGGCCCAACGGGGGCCTCAGGAAGGAGGACGTCCTCGCCCTGCCGGTCACCACCTTCGAGGGCGGCACGGGTTCGCCGGCCGCTGTGCCTCGGTGCGCCATATGCCTGGCGGACTTCTCGGTGGGGGACAAGATACGGGTGCTGCCGCAGTGCAGCCACCGGTTCCATATGGGGTGTGTCGATACCTGGCTCCTTGCTCACTGCTCCTGCCCTACGTGCCGCTGCCGTCTCTCTTCTCATAGCTCAGGTGCCCACTGCATGGAGATGTCTTCCACCTCTAATTAGAACCTATCTATATATTTGTATCTATGTTGATATATATGCTGTTCAAGTTGGAGCTTCTAACTTTTTTTTCCCATCCTTTTCATCTAGATGTTCTTCCTTGGCACTCTTTTGGATCAAGCGTTTAATCTTTCGTTCTCTTGCTTCATTAGTGTCTAAGAAATTAGAATTTGGAGATCCCATATATGTTTTTCACTTTTCACATAGGACAAGGCTAGTGAACCTGTTGAAGGTCTCAGGATTAAGTTCATTGGGAGTTTAAAGCTTACTTTGCTAATCGGTGAACGTGGGATTGCTTCTTTGAAAATTGAATTGGATTTAGAATTGTCGCCTAATTAAGTAAAATTATCGGTCTTACTTAAAATCATCTTCATATTTAAAAGAAATATTAGGTTTTACTCAGAATTATTAATAGTGATTACCTACTAGAACTGGCTGCAACTTCTGACGGTTTTTTGAGTTCGGCTTGGCGTCTCTGCGCTGGTCTATCAACGTGCGGCGTGCGCATACACCCGCCCGTGCGAGTGTGCACCAAGAATTTCTCCATTTTTTTTCCCCCTCTTCTCCCAGTGCTGCCTCGATCGGTCACAACAGTCATAACAGTGGCCCCATGATCCATACGCCCGAGGGCTGTGCCGGGGAGCTTTCCTTTGATGATGGGAGCTTGGGCTTTCCACCACCTTTCACAGTGTAAGCTGCTTTTCGTTTTGTTCCTGATCAATGCATGGCTCCCACAAAAGATTCAGTTTTTATCTTCCGGGCATAAAAGACCCACTCGTCAAACGCCACTTGACCGTGTCCCACATGAAGATGCCCCCACTGTGTCTAGGTTTTGTCTTTTGGCATTCAAATTTTCCTGGTTGACTCTGAGGTGTTTCGTGTTTGATTTCATATTATAAACTTAAAAAGTTGAGAGGACTTCACATAAATATGATTTCTATTGTTTGCTCGTGACTGGATCTAACATATCGAGCGCGTCTACATATATATTCCCCTAGAACTTCGTCATTATTTTCAACATTGTAAACTTGGAAGCTCAACTATTCATTACTACCACCCATGAAGACATGAACAAGGATTGAACCAACCGATTAGGTCAGTTGGTTTCACCTCTCGGCCTTCCATTGGGGGGTCTAAAGTTCAAATTTGGTTGGAAACCTAGAAACTTCTAATATTGTTTGACCGTGTATTTACCGCAAGATTACTTCTCGGAGATCAGTGCCACTGGACTTCTCAACTAATTAGGTGGAACAATTGGATACGTGTGAAATTATCTCTTACTTAGGAGGAAAATATCGGGCCACGCCCAAAATCAAACCTGGTCCTTGTAAATATGTGTACATAGCTGGTGGCCGTGATGATGGGAAGGATTGAGAAAAGTTAGTTTTTTAAACTTTTATCTTATAATTTGGTGGATACTTTTATTTTTATTTATGTTAGATAATTGTGTCAAACATTCGGACACGACACAACACTCGGATATACTGTGTCCAACCCTCCACTTCAAGATTTCAAAGTAAATACTACAAATTTCTTAGAATGCTTAGCATATCTTCTCAAAATATTTGTCTATATGATAAAATTTAATATATTTGAGTTATATCTTTTATATTTTAGATAAATTTTAGTAATTATATTTTATTATATACATGTGTAACTATGTATTTATGTATATATTTTTCATATATTCTCTATGTCATCATGTCCTATTTTTAAGATATTTTCGTATCCTCTTGTTTTAATCACTGTCAGATGACCTCTATCTATTCAATCAAAATTGACTCAATCATTGATGTATCTGCATTTCAATATGAATATCCCATATATCTATATCTCTAGCTTCTTCATTTTTCTAGTGGGATGTGGAATGGTAGAATGGTCTTTTTCTCTTTTTTGTCGTATTATTTCCTTGCTTTCATATTAAACCAGAGGAATGCCAAGCGTGTAAACTGGTCTAATATGCACCTTCAAATGCGTTTCCAACTCTTCTGTTCGATCAGAACAATTGAAATTGGAAATAGACTCGAAGTCATTTCTTTATGATTTTGCTTTTGATTCCAAAATATTTATCAGTGTTAAATTTATGTTTAGACATCTTATTATATGATATAATCTATACATAACTTGATATGTTTTGAATCTAATTGACAAGTTTAATACTCATATTCAATTTAATACTTTGAATTATAAATATCAAAATAAAATTGCAAAAATCATTAGCTATGACTTAGCATCTCTTCTTCATGTTAGAACATGCGACAAACGTATACGATTATTAGCATGAAATTTGATATACTATTCACCATGAAAACGAACATAAGAATATGTTAGTTTGTTACTAGTCAAGTAACCTTTTATAAATGTTATGTGAACCACTTGAACTGTTGAAAGCCATATGTTTGATATGTGCATTGACTAGAGCACCATATTTATTAAATTCATGTGATCATATGATCATTTGCTACTGATATTTGATTATTCACTTAAGACATGTTTTATTTGATAAAATATAACCCTATGAGCATGTTTTGAGCGATCATTTGGCATGTGCTATGTGTTAAAATGTTCCGAGCTAATACTACACGATTATGCACAATTTGATTTGTCAACTTTATCACATGAGAAGTAATGTGCAGAGCATAATACCTACTAAAAGTGACAAGGACTGACTAGACCTACCAACAATTTTAGGGAAACTCAACTTGGATTTCAAGTTATAGAAAGATAAACTTAAGAACGTGGAATGTGGAAAGAAGATTAGTCATCACAAGTCAAATTAGTTTACTACATAAAATGAGGTAGTAAGTTAGAAAATTATGTCAATTTAATTCTTGAGGACTGGTATTGTATTATTTATTATATTTGGTGGCACTTAATATGGTTATATAATTAGACATTGGATTTTAAAATGATGACGTTAGCATATTTCTTTATTTGGCTTATGAGTTCTTTTAGCATTCAACAATGTAATATTTTAATGAATTCTTCCCAACATGGAGTATTCCAATTTTGATGCTAGTCAAGTAGATCAAATTGGGATGTGAGAGAGAGAGAGATGAAGTTGGGTGATGTAACATGTGGAACAAGGAATATGGCATGTGAAGAAAGGAAACATGGAAAACTAAAACAGCAATGGGCATATAAAATAAAATAAAAATCATTTTACTATGAAATTATTAATTTGTTTTCTCATGGTGGAACAAGGAATATGGCATATCGGCATGTGAAGAAAGAAAACATGGAAAACTAAAACAACAATGGACATAAAAAATCAAAAAAAATATTTTACTATTAAATTATTAACTTGTTTTCTCATGGTTTACTGGCTAAGGATATATTTGACAAAAGTTTTGGTTGAAAGTTATTTTGGCCCATATTTTTAATGCGAAAAACATTAAGTGAGTTGTCGCTATATTAGTCAAAAAATATTTTCTAGCAGCTTTTATCTCCATTTAGGAAGCTATAATTTGGAACTTTTGGTTGGAAGGCCTAGGTTGCGTGTGGCACAACTTCCACTTGCAAGCACTTCTAGGTTATACACGGCTATTTTAAGAGCACACTAGATCTTGGAAGTTATCTACATAGTTTTCTTATTAGTTTAGTGTGTTATAAGACCATCCTAATCCAACTTTTGCATTAGCTTGATTGGGTTTAGGCTGGGATCATTCCAAAGCACGCATGGCATACACATCCTCAAATCTGTGTGCATATTTCTTGACTGGATATGAATTCAAACGGGAAACTGGCCAAAACCAGATACCTGGCAATGCCCCTACGTAGAAAGGACAACTTCAAATACTGCTATTTGTGAGGCAAAATGATAGTAACCAGTGATATAGATGGCAAAAACGGAAGCTTATAAGATGATCACCAATAACGAGAGAGGGAATGATAAGAGTTCTCAGGCTACACACCTATGAGGACGCCTTAAGAGGCTCGTCATAGAAGTTGTATTTAAAGAAAAAAAAGAAATCGGGATCAAACTCACCTCGGCTACCTACTTACTCGACCCCCACCCCAGCTGCAACCATCTGTAAGCTGCTACTGACGTGCCGAGGGGAGCTCATGGTCAAACCCACCTCGAGGTCCTATGGTCCTGTGGCAGCAGGGGCCTTGGAGATGATTGAAGCTATCCTGCACCTTGTGCAGCCGAGCAGCTACAACAGGTGGTCAGTCTAACCCCTACCCGAACAGTCGAGGATTCCCCACTTCTGTTCCATTGCTGCAGGAGGATCGCCCAGAGCAGACAAATCTGCTGCCATAGGGATGTCTAGGCAAGAGAAAGGCAAATTCCAACGATAGAAAAATGGACTGCAGGAAAGACGGTTACGAGAACATTGCGAAGAGAAGAAAATAGATGAGGGAGGACTGCGACAGACTTGGAAGATGGACGAGGGACTTGCCTCAGGTCCCTCATGCAGGCTTGTGAGGATGATCTTGAGAAAGAGATGCGGAAGCAGAATGAATCCTGCACTGCAGCGAGAAGAACAGAAGTCCCTGCTTAGATAAGAGTTTACACAAGAGTCTCGAGAGCGCCCCTTGTTCCCTTCAGCCGCAGCAGCCCATTCATCATTTGTCCTGTGGACTGTCGGTGCTCCTTCGGTGAAAGGGGATACAGGCTCCATGCACCAGTAGCAAGCAACAATTTGGAGAAAATAGCAATAGTCTCGTCATTAGTAACAAATTTCTCCAGTGGAAGAGAAAATCACTCCATGGAAAGTTTTTTTTTTCTTTTAAATTTTCCCTCCTTCCATGTGGAGTAGATTTACTCAAAAGTGAGTTCTCAAAAATAGCATTAACTTTGGGAGATACTTCTGAATGAAGTAGTGCTTTAGAAGCACTTTGGATAGATTCCCGAATGCTGTCCAGGTTTAGCTCCTTTTATAACACATTGTTCCCTGCCACAGAGAAGTATATTTGTCCATAACCACACCATGGCTTATAGTTCTTCATAGATATTAGTAACCTGCAATATTCTCGATTTTTTGGATGTTCAGCAGCAGAAGCAGAGGACATATCTTACTGGTGCATCTACCCCACTAAACTAGACATTTGAACTAGCAACTTACATTACCAGGTATTCCATAAGAAACTGTACGTAATGTAATCAATAAAATAGTGTAAGAAAGTGAATAAATTTGCACTTATACAAGCTCAGATACCTTGATGGCTTGATACAATATACAACAAACACAACAATTTAATAGAAAACAAGAAAACCATAGAAGCACATAAGAAACAAGAAAATTTGAACCTGCACATCATATTATTAGCCGACCACCAACTCTGTTAATCTTAACAGAGAAGAAAAATCAACAGCATTCATAGTTTCGTACCACGGATCGGTATTGCCGTTCTAGCATATAACCAGCATATCACCATTGTGAACCCATGATCAGGAGCCAGCAGTAATTGGGAACAAGACAAATATTGCAACACAGATGCATGTGTAGAATTATAGAGTTCAATGCCATGTGCATATTGTGAACAATGAATACCTAAAGGGCATTTGTCACATCCATCAAAAACAGTAAATTCATTGTTTCACATTCCGCTAGAGAAGGAAACACAAGTACATGGATCAGCATGACTGCACATAGCAAGACGAAAAAGATGCAAAAGGGGGAGAATGTAAGGCTGCAATAAAACATTTTCAATGCACCACCAGCTCATTAAAAGACTTTCAGCTGAAAACACCAAGTGCAATGTGCTAGTCAAAGGTTACAAAAAAACCTCAACTTCATTCTTTCACAGCTTAATTTCCAATTTGTCCAAAATTTTCGCCCTGGCAGTGCCAAGCCCGGATGGCAAAGGACAGTGTGCATTAGATTGACAGCCAGCATTTAAGAAAATCTGTCACAACCCAATCATGAATTCTAAACCAAATTTTCTCACCAGTGCTAAGATATTCCCAGGAAGCAACGCATTACATCGGCCTCCCAGTGCAATGACAAGTGAACAAAGGTTTGCTAGGGCATCCCTCAGAAGCAATGCACCACAATGGCACCTGATTGCAGCGGCAAATACGCAAGGGTTCTCATGTGTTGGATGAATATTTCATGAAGATTCCACAAAGGTTTACCACAGGGATATACATCGCACTGATGTATAATGGGGGTGGTATTTTGTCTATAAAATAAAATATGGACACAGAATATACCATGAAGATTCCACGAAAGTTTACCAGAAGGATATACATATGCATGGCACTGATGTATGAAGGGTATACATGCAAATGCAAACCTAGGATGGGTTTCATGCAGATTTGCTTTTAACAGGACAATAGATGCAAAAAAGATAATAAAAATAAAAACTCCCTAAAAATAAGGAAAGTGACATAGAAAACCAATACTTCATTTAAAATCTAATCAAGGCACACGCATGAGTGAGATGTGCTTCTCGTCTCTATTACACCATTCCTCACAGTTGCCTCTTGCCCTCACATGGTCTTCATCATATTCATGATTATTTGTCTGTTCTTCATAAATCATGATCATGCTTACTGCCATATTTTAAGCAATTGGTAATGATGCAATGTCTACCACGCAATCAGTGCCATTTCCACCTACAAATTCAGTGTGATAGATACATTGCCAATCAATGCCATTTCAACCATCAATTATCATCCACAATCACTGGCCTCCTTTTTTAATGATCCCAAAGATGAAAATAGGACTTTCAGAGAACATGCTATAGACCATATCAGGAAGTTGCATGTGTCTCACCTATCACACTGTTCATTACAGCTCCCACTCTGCATCAAATAAGTCTTTACCACTTCATGATTACTTGTCCATTCTTCACAAATATTTCTAAAGCATCATGCTCTTTGAAGCCTTTCCTTAATGCACTTGATAACAGTACAATCTCCACCATCAATTACAATAAAGTTTCCTCCCGGTATCCAAAACCATAACTGGCTGTAGTACCTTTATCTCTCGACTGGCAGGTCTCTAAGCCCTGAAGACTCATCCAGTCACTGCCTAGACCATCCAGAAACAGTCTTGAGCCATCCATATCATTGCCCATCCATTTCTTTTAATACAGTGAAAGCAAAAGTAATGAGAATATCTTGGACAAAGATTACTTTGATCCATCATGGTTTTTCCTCAAAAAGCCAAAAACAACCAGGCTACATCAGAATCAACTCATCCACATAAAATTTTTGCTAGCTCATCCACATAAAATTTTTGCTTACCTGCCACATGAGAAGTGCTTCAGAAAACAAGACCTGCCACTTCCCAGATAAATCAGTTCAATTCAGTGTGCCAAAGGCCATGCAGTCCAACAGACACTCAAAATTTGGCCTCTTCTCAAACAAGACAAGGCTGTAAACGACAACGTCAATTCCAGAACCTACTATGACTAAAATGATCAGATTCAGGGGCAGAAATTATTTTCCCATCATACAATTGCATCTGTATCCAAGTTTGTTGTTTTATCTATATAAAAGATATATTTTTTCGGAATAAGGTGGGATATACCACCCTTGTATTATCTATAAATAGGGGTGACGCATATAGTCTTAAAACATTGAAATATTGTTCTCATAATTCAATGTTCTATATTAAAATATAAGATTCCAGTACCTTTTCAATATGTTTCTGATAAGTTTCCAGTACTTTGAAATAGAATGGAAACAGCTCCATGCGACTCCAAACCATTTACAGACCTGACAAAAACAGACCTAGTCAGCATGGCAAGGACCACCTGACACAAGAAAAACGTATTTTAAATTTTATAAATTGACTGAAAATGACAAACTAAGAATAAACTAATTGTTAATTCAGAGTCTCAAGTTCCCACTATTAAATAAAAGTGATAGCTATTTTTTTCTTCATGTGGAATGTCAGAGATGCCACATGACATGTAACCACACACAACACCTCCAGTAACTCTTCCTCAACCAGAGCCCCACACCTGCCCAAAGCATCCATCAAGACAGACCCAAGCCTTGGCACAAATAGCTGCAAATGAGATCAGCCCTGGACCGAACTTAGATCATTTTATAGCCAAGTTGTCCCATTGTTTATAACCTCCAACCCCCCCTCCAAAAAAAAAAAAAAAGAAGAAGAAGAAAGAAACTCCTTCCCTCCACCTCACCCACCAATACAGATCAGCCAGATACAAGCCCCACTTGATGACTTGCTGCTTGTAACCACTCAAGATACAAGCACAATGGCGGAAAATGAGAACAGCCCAGGACTGAATCCAATCCTATCTCTATTTTTCACCTTGAAATCCATGTACTCTAGCCTCTGGGTTTATGTCCCATCTAATCATTCACGTACTATATCTTAATTCAGTTTTGACCACCCACTGTTTATGCCTTTGGACTTTCTTCCCAATAAAATAGAACTACCATTAATTATAACAAAAGCCAATCAAAACCTACATACTCTCGATGGCTGTAAATATTTAAATGATGATCATACTTGAATGACCAGAAAACCTTTCTGTTCATCCTTGTGAACTCTTTGCTCACATTCTGTGGCCACTGGCCAGCAAACGAAGAAGAAGCTTGTTCACGGTGGAGAAACACATGAAGTGTACAAATTGTCGATGGACAACTCTAGAAGATTAGACAAGAAAATATGAATTAAAAAGCAAAGAGCATCCTAAATGATGATACTTCTCTCCAAAAGCTGAAGAGTGACCTTTTTCTTTTTCTTTTTTCCTTTTCCTTTTGCACTTCCCTCTTAACAGATTCAAGTAATGAACAATGCTTTTCCAACTCCCATGTTGGCTAAAAATTAAGCCAAAGAAGTAGCTTCTTGTATTTTACTTCAGATTTCAAGGACTGTTTGTTCACTGATTGTTGCAAAGAAACCATTATCTCTTGAAATGAATGTGCTGTACATTGATATGCAATTTCTTAAAGTTATTTTTATCATCTAGCTTTCAACATCTGGTTTCAATGCACAAACTTCCAACCCACACATTATAGCCGCAGCCACACATCTATTATCTACACAAGTGGTTTTGAAGGGATCCAGTGCAGTAACACATAGCATGATTGCACCAAATCCTGCACATACAGATCTTGAGAGTGTTTCTATAACTATTAAACTTCAAAGGTTCTAGCATCTTCAGTTCTAAGTTTACTCATATCTCCCCTGCTTTGCCAAAACAAAATGCACATTAAATTTTAAACACAGCAGTAGGTGGTATAGGAATGCATCCAAAAGTAGACGATGGAAAATCGGTGTTTAAAGGGGAAAGTAATTGATCAAAAAAGAGCAATCCATGTAAACAACTTCAGCAAAGAACAGGTTGGAAAGAAATCATGGAGAAGAGAACTAGTAGGTTAGGTTTCGGTGAAAATAGCATGGACCTCATTCAGAAGCAATGAACCTGATTTAAAAGAACAAAAAAATATAATTATAAAGGTATCAAATAAAGGGGTTATTAAAGAAACGGCAGGTCAGGCTAAGCAATCAAAAAATTCCAAAGCCAACATCCTACTTACTCTCTCTGTACAGCATAAGCAGGAACCTCAACGTGTTCACTATAATTATTATATTAACTTATTGCCCAGGCCCAGCCGCGCAGCCATACTACAAGTATGAACCAACTTGCAACCTGCCAAGGAAACAGAGGTAAAGAGCACCAACATTTTTCTTTATCCTCATCGCATCATTTGCAAAGATTTATGCATAGTTACATACAGATTCTTGAACCCAGCAATCATTAGTTCCTATATACATACGCCTTGCATCATCATCAAAAAAATTACATACCTTTCTCCTATACCTATGATGTCCAGTATGGTACAAATGGACTAAGAACAGGTGACCACCAGCCCACTCTGCACCCCCGCGACAAAATGGAACTGCTCGCTCCGGTCTACCGTCTCCTTCACGGCCCGGTAGAACTCCACCCACGGGCACTCGTACGCGGCGGCGCCCCCTCCCAGGCCCCACTGGGGAAGGGAGAACCCGGGGCTGGGGCCCGCCGTGAACACGGGGGCGCACGCCGAGGCGGCCACCAGGTCCTGCACGGCGACGGACCCGGGTGGCGCCAGTTTGGGGAGGTTGAAGGCGAGGTTGTCGACGCGGTGCTCGTATATCTTGCCGCGGCCGTCGAGCTTGTACCTGGAGGTTCCCTGGAAGTGGCCCTTGGCCTCCCAGGGCACCCGGGGCACCCCGCTGAGGCTCCACCGGACCAGGATCACGTCGTCGGAGAGCTGCCAGATGCGCAGCACGTCCAGGGCGATCTCCCTGAAGAGGACGCGGCCGTGGAAGCGCAGCGCCCAGAAGATGCGGCGGTAGTTGTCGATGCCGTGGAAGGTGTTGAGCGGGTCCGCGAAGGTGATGTCCTCCCTGCCAACACCCACCAACACCAATGGAATGACTGCAAGATTCGATTTTTATTAAGGCTCCGTGGCGCACGTACCTGTAGATGCCGTAGTTGAGGTCGCGGGAGAAGAGGGCGGGGAGGTCGTCGCGGAGGGTGCGGACGGCGGTGCCCAGGTTGAGGTAGAACTCGTCCCTCTCACTGTTGCTTCTGCCTCCGCTGCTACTTCTGCTGCTGCTGCTGCCGCTATGGTGGTGGCGGTGGGTGTCTTGCTTGGGTAGGCGCTGCTGCTGCTGCTGCTGCTTGTTGGCCGGGGTGGCGTTGTGGCGGTCGACGGCGACGTCGAGGTGACGGGGAAGCGTGGAAGAGGAGATGAGAGTGGGGCTGCGGGGGGGACGACGGCGTTGGAGGAAACCCGGGGAGGCGAAGAGGGTGGGGAGGAGGGAAGCCATCCACCTCCGTCTCTGCTTCCGGTTGGGCTCCTCACGTCTTGCTGGTTTTGGCTTTTCGTTTATTTTAAAAAACCGAGTTTTTGGGTGGCCCGGAGTGCGGCGGCGAGTGAGGAGCTCGACGTCAAGGGCCGTACGTGGCGCACCTCGGCTCACAGCCTCATTTCTCTGCAAATTAGGATGCAAACGGGTCGGATGAGGTGCGGATCTAACATAGATCCTGACTGGATCCATTATTCTATATAAACTAATAATTAATTGGATAATCAGATCTTAGATTATCCTAACCTATAAACTAATAATCAGTCGAAATAATTGAATTATCGATTACCATTTGCATTCCTGCTGTTTGCAGAACTTGACTGTCAACAGGTGGTGTATTGTGATAACACTCAAGTTTATTTGTTGTCTACAGTAGTCTCTTTTTGTTGTTGTTGTCTAATATTTTATTTTATATTAAAAAATGCTGAAAATAATTAAGACTAGAGTATTTTAGTTTTGATAAGGGGACTTAACTCACATTTGAATGTGGATATCTGTTTTCACCTATACCTTTTACAGTAATATTAAAAAAGTGTCATGTCATATTAAACACTCTTGTATGCTCAATTTCAAATTTGTCATGTTCATTTTCATAGTATCCTATGTACCTCCACAGGATAACATATCTACCGAATATGTCATTTTGATGGGATATATGAAATACTTATACATATCAAATATACCATCAAAGTGTTAATTATGAATTATTATGCATATATTATGATGGATATAAGATAATATGTAAATAAGTATGACTTTTTTAAATTTACCATATAAGAGTGGTCAATATGAAATTATCTCTATTAGAAAAAAGTAGGTATTCATAGCTCTCTCTCTCTCTCTCTCTCTCTCTCTCTCTCTCTTTCTCTTACACACACCCCATTCATGTCCAACCCTTGACCAATATATGGATACTACACACTTAAAAGTCATCATTAAAAATCCGCATTTCATTGAATAACTACACGGATAATATATATAAGAGTTTTTACAAATAAACCCTATAAGATTTCATATTTGTAGATAACTCTTTGCATGATTCATATTTGCATATAACCGTCTTAATTACAATGATATTTACTTATAACCTATTTACTATGTGAGTTTACTTTGAATTTCACATGAATTAAAATATTGTTTCTATACATAGAATATGTGAAGCTAATTAAACGAAATTGTTAATAATATCTTCAATTAAAATACAAACACTTTACAAGAAAAAAGTACATAAACATTTATCCGTAAGTTTGTTGTATATATAGTTAACATCAAAAAAAATATTCTTATTTTTATGTAATAGAATTATTTTAACTCTGATAAAATTCAAGACAAACGACATAGTTAAAGGGGTTATATGCAAATAGCATTATACTTAAGGGAATTATATGCAAATATGAATCATGTGGAAGGTTATCTATAAATATCAAATCTTGTAGGGGGTTATTTGCAAAAACCCCTATATACTATAACTCTATCATCTGTGTAGAAATTGAAGACTTGGAAGGCAACTACACAAAACGAGAATGTTTTTGTTATTTGGGCAATAACAATGAAGTGAAAAGGTGTAATTTTCCTTCACAAAGTTTAACAATAATTGTTAAAAGGAAAATTCAAATGTCCATGACCTATAACATCATACGATTAAAAGAGGCCCATATGCACAATTCTTGTGCATTGAGAAGGCCAGATGCATCAAGAGTCGATTCAATGATCTAGCACTAACAACAACTGGATCAAAAATAACATCAGTCCTAACTCCAATCTGGCAGGAATTAGCATCATCTTGTATAGCTATCAATGCATTAGAGTGTACATTAGTGGAATTCATCATTCTACGTGGCCCAAAAACACGGTGGCCCATGTCACATAATCCTTTGCCGTCGAGTCCGGGTCAGGTAAGTGCAAGTGAGAAGGGAACTGGGTTAGTACAAAGGTGAGGAGAGAGGTTAATAATAAAACACCTTGCGGAGAATTAAAAAAGTTATCTTTGATGGTCTTTTGCGAAAACTCTCTCTATGCATTTATTGGATCTCATCTTCACCTGTACTTGGAGGATCCCAATTCTTCGCCGTCACTTGTGGCATTTAATAGACTCAAATCACCACCCAACCACACATAGCAAGGTACCTCCACATGCATTGTCCCATTTAGGTCAAGTTTGTTTGGGCTAAAGATGCGGAGTTTGTGTAAAGTTGAGGGCAGGTGAATTTTTTCACTATTTATTCTTTTTTAGGATCGTAGGAGAATCTAAAAAGAAGAAAATATTTAAACGGATAATTGCCATGTATCCCTAATTCAAATTTTGAACATTATGAAGTATTTAAAAAGTTGATGAAACATATAAACATTTATTTGAGTTAATGAGTTTTTTAGTTTCTCTCACTATCTTGAAGCAAAGGAATCTCTCCTTTAACCCAAACAAACGCTGCATTAATGGGTTATACACGAATATGGTATATTTTAAGGCACATGACACGAATGAATATAAAGAAGAAACAAAAGGAAAGCGAGCTCTGAACCAGCTGTCTAAGACAGTTGGTTCACCACCTCCCTTTCAAAAAGGAGGTCTCAGGTTCGATTCTAGTTGGGGCCTAAAAACCTCCCACTCATGCAGCACCCTAGTGTTGTTAGGAATCTTTATTCCCCTGGTATGTGGGATTACTTTTCCATAAATCAAACGGATCTGGAAGTGTCGCCTAATTAGGCGGACCCATCGACCGAACCGGAATTATCTCCAACTCTGGAGGAAAATCTCGGGTTCCCGATTAAAACTCCGGTCGCTTGTAAATAGTTGTACATAATCGGCCTCTGGGCCCCTTCCAAAAAAAAAAGAAAAGCGAGCTCTAGAATATATTTATGCCATCTCGATGTGATGCTTGTACATAATTACATCACCCTAAGGTGACATACAAAGCCTATCAACTTGACCTCAAAGTATGATTTTTTTTTAATTTTTTTTTTTTTTTTTTTGACAATGTGACTTAGTGGTTACAGACCAAAGCATCCAACTCGAGGAGCTAAGATCGAATACGTCAAAGACAACAAGTAAACTGTCCAAGTAGATGAAATTTCTGCTCAAAGAACGAATAGTTTTATGGAAAAGCCCCTCGCCTGCACACAACGCGGACATGATCAATCCCGCGTCCTCCCGCCTTCTGTGCGGAAGGGTGCACCACCACTCTATGTGCGCGCGTGCGACCCCTCAGTATGATGCAAGTATCTAAGACAACGCCTATCAATATTTGCATCACACTGCCAAAGAAACAAATACCGTCTCTCCTCAAACTTGACACCCCAAACTGCAATACAAGCAAGGGCAGAGTCTCTCGCACATCACCCTCACAAGGGAAGCTCTTTGCACCCCAGAAGCTTCATAAAATATGACAAGTTCGAGCTATGCAAAAGAATTGTGAAGAAACTGTGAAAAACACGTCACAATTTGTTTGCAGAATAGGTTATTCGGAATTACTTATCCAGAATAACGTATACTAGAATAAGGGTGCTTAACTTTGATAGTTCCGTGAGACCTACTGGCGGAATAGGAAGAATAAACAATTCTTAGGTCTATAGTCGAATTACTTATTCTCCTTATTCTAGTATAAACAATTCTAACACGGTAATTAACCTTATTTTAATAATAAGAGATTTTATTCTTCTTCTATTCTCTAATCAAAGTGGCGCCTTGATATATATACCAAGGGGAACGGGGATCATACAAGAATAAAAGACGGGGGATCATCACCCTACATGGGAATCTTGTACTCCTCTAAACCCCCTAGATGGGTCCTTCGTGTGGTTGATCAGACCTCCAGGCTAATGGACGTTCACCAGCCACCAGCCACCAGCCACCAGCCACTGAGCTTGGCTCCATACTCCCACACCACGAGCTCACCAATGGTGAGGCCACTGCTGTGCCATCCTTGCTGCGGGCACCATCATGATTGCTCGCATTATGATCGGCCGCCATTGCCACACACCTTGCCACCTGGTTACCCCACGCCTCTCGTGACGTCACAAGATTAAAAAGGAGAAAAGATGGAGAGGGGGATGGCGGATGAAGGATGATGGATAGGGAGTAATACTTGGTGTAATCTATGTATTATAATTCAAGATTGTAATGAATGGTATAACAGTAGTCCAATCAGGTCTAATGGTTACGGTGTAATTCATCTAAATTTAAGAACGTATTTGGAAGTTTTTTTTAATTTTTTGTTCAAATTTTTAATTGTTTTAAAACATTTGATCAAAAATCCGACAGCACAATTGGATTGCCCAAGTCAACTTCGACCAAATTGTATATTAAAAAAAAAACAAATTTGACACAAATCTTTATTTATATGTAAAAAGTAAAAAAAATAAAAAATTATATAATCAGATCGGAGCGGATCCAAACAACTGACTATACTATTTGGATCTTGATTAGACGTTTTAAAAAAATTCAAAAATCTGAACAAAAAAATAAAAAAATAAAAAGATATCTTCCAAAAAGTCTTCTTAAATCTATACGAATTGCACAGCAGTCGTCTTATTTAAAGTATACGTAGATTGTGATGCATGGAATCAAATATTACTCACGGGTAGAAAAAGGTGAGTCGGCAAAAAAAAAAGAGAGAGGAGGAGGAGGGGGGAAGAAAAATTCTTGATGGCTCCACGTGGCATCTAAGAGGCGCCTTGCGGAAAGAAAAATAGAAAGTACGAGTGCACGTGGTCAAACGGTCAAACTGCAGTAACGCAATCTGACTAGAATTCTACACCTAACTTACGGTATTACGGTTATACCCTTCGGTCACAATGCTGTAAACTTCAGTCAAATATGCAAAATGGATTTAAGATATCTTTCATATAAACCTCTAAATTCACTAGAAGTTTACTTTCATATAAGAGTTATACTAGTTGTGCTGCACTGCACGTGTTAGATTAGACAGCCGTAGTAATAATTAATTTTTTTTTTAAAAATTATTTAAAGTAGGTTTTGTTGTGCCCAACATGTCCGTACTAGTCTGATTTTTCATTAGACAACTCAAAAAATTTAAAAAATAAAAAAATCACTATTTATTGGCTCAATTTTTTATTTTTTAAATTTCTTTGACCATTCGATCAAAGATCGGATTATATGAGCACGTGAAACATGATGGAACCTATCATTTAAAAAAAAAAAAAAAAAAAACGAATCGCATCCCATGCAGTGCAAGTACAACCCTTCGTATAATACATGGGAGTTGAAAGTACGAATACAAATATGCTAGTTTTTAAAAGTATATACACAAAATTTGAAAGACTTTTAAGTATATTCTAAATGATTGTAGGAACTAATAAGAAATATAAAAATTATAAAGGTTAACAAAAATATTAAAAGATTATAAATGCTAAAAAATAAAAAATCTAAATTTTTTACAATGGATCTATTCACATTGGGTGAGAAGAAAATCCAACTGTGCCCGGAAAATGGCCTTCTCAGCAGCAGGATGTCAAAATTAGGATTCCAACCTAGTCAACAAAGCTCATTTTACATTTGACTGAGCTTTTACCTGTAACCAAATGACCGCTGCTGCGAAAGTTTTCCAAAAAATTGCTCCTGGGCGGCATTTTACGACTTTCCAAACAGACCCTTAGCTGTTCACTGTCACATGGTGCCAAAATTTAATACACATCCACCTTAGGTGATGCCTATAACAATAGAGTTCGAATCGCCTACGGTCCGAGTTCATAACAATATGAGTTACCCTCTTGTGACATTATTATCCTCTGAACACCATGAAAAGAATGACCATAACTTTGTGCATGGTTAGCAGAATTTTCCCAACCTCAAATTCCATTATTTTCTCTTCCATCGAATCCAAAAAATGACTCACCAACCCAATAAATTAACCTCCGAAACCCGCCCAAGAACTAATAACTCGAATCTGGAAGGCCAAGTTACCACAATTGTGGTGAGGCAGTGTAATTGTATTTTTAATTAGTATGATGCTAATAGTATTTGTGTCTATTTGCCTTATGGTTATCCTATTTCTCATATCTATTAATTATTTTTGTAGTATTTATGTTTTTCTATTAACTCTCCTTACTAATATTCTTTAACAAAAATATCTACTCATATTAGCCAATGACATTGCAAGTTTACTAATAACATGTGATAAAACTAGATTAAGTGCGTAGAGAGACTTTATATTCTTTGAGATGCAAGAGTTTGTGATTTGATAATGTGATAATTTGATTCAGGATTATTAGCATTATAGGTAAGTGATGTAGACTGGATCTATTACGAACGGATTTCGGAGCTGGAATCCGAAGAGGAGGATCCGGAGCTGGGCCGGATCAGTGTTGGTAGGGGCCCGACGGGGATCCGGAAGGCGAAGGACGCAGAGGCGGGGCCGACGGTCCGAGGCCGGAGGCGACTCGGAGCGGGCTTTCTCTTGGATAGTGAGCCCGAAGAAGACCCTTCGGGGCGAAACCGAGTCTCCTGTCTTGGGCCGAAGCTCCTTCGGCGGACGAAGGAGCGACGCGGTTGAGTCTTCCCTCAACTGCTGTCGACAGGCGACGAAGCCGAAGCCGACGGTCCGAGGCCGGAGGCGACTCGGAGCGGGCTTGCTCTTCGATAGTGAGCCCGAAGGCTCCTTCAGCGCGAGACCGAGTCTCCTGTCTTGGGGCAGCCGGCGTACGGCGTCGAGACCAGGGAGAGGAATCCGAGGCCGGCGGCCGAGACCGACTCGGGAAGGTCGGTGATGATTCGAACCGAGCCCCTGCAGGAGGGAAAGAAGAAGAAGAACCGGTCAGCAGGAGCCCCGGGCGTCAGCCCTGGGGAACCCCCTCCGACGGTCAAGTTAGCTCCTGAAGAAGATTCGATTCAGAAGGCAAAGAGAATAGCTTTAATGCTCTTCGGACAGCAGTCCTTTAAGGGTCTCGGAGGCTTGGGGAAGCATCCGTTGCATACCTTTGGCAATAAATAGCGGGGTATTTATAGCAGAGGATAGCGGATGGTTAACGGTGGCAGCCGATATGGGACTAAATGAGGGCTTACTGATAAACCGCCATAGTGCCCGATCCGCCACCGGAGTGGGCCGGATTCGGCTACCAGGCCGAAGGGGGTTGGGCCGCTGACGGGCCGAACCCTGTTGGGCCGTGGGCTGCCGTGCTGCTCCCGGGCCGAAGGCTGCTGGGCCGCTGACGGGCTGATGCCTGTTGGGCCGGGAGCGACGGTGCCGCTTATGGGCCGAAGGCTGTTGGGCCGTTGACGGGCCGAAGGCTCCCGGAGGGCCTGGTACTGTATCTGTTGGGCTGAACGGGGTTTGGGCTCGTATAAATGGGCCGAATCGGATTTTGCCTCATCACATAGCCCCCCACTCTTGTCTTCCTCAGTTCTGAGATGGCGAGAGTATAGCCCGAACCTGTCAGAAGAGTATAATAACGGGTGTCTTACCCGAAGCTCTGCCCTCTTTTCACTAGAAAGAGGGCACCCTCGGTCGGCCGAGGGCTACGCGGTCGCTTCGTCTTCGCTCAGGGTGGCGGCGAAGGCTCAGAGCTCAGAAGCCGAAGGGCCGAGCCCTCGGGCTCGTGTCAGGCTTCATTAAATGGACAGGATGGCGCGTCGCCTCGCGAGGAAGCACGGGACACGCGTCGCGCATCCAGCCGCTCCGTCAAAAACACTAAAAGATCCTGACCGCTCGCGGGTCGCGGATCGCCTCGGCTCTTTGCCCGAGGCCCCACTTGGATTGCCGCCGTTCCCTCCGTCGCACGCGGATTGGGACACGTGGCGGGCATCCGAGAGGTCAGCCGAAGGGTCGGAGCGCTTTCGGCCGTTGATCGCTCTGTTTCAAGTCCCGGAGCCGGTCCGTCATCATTGCCGAAGGACGGTGCACGTGGCGGGCATCCGAGAGGGGCGATGGGACGAGCGGGATGATCTCGGCCGTTGGCTTCGGCGGGAGGCGCTTCGGGTGGACTTATAAATACAAGCCCTCAGCAGGGCACTGTTCCTCTTCCTGCTGCTGCGCTCGCGTTTCCTTTGCAATCATCCGAGCTCTTCTCCCTTCTCCAGCGAAAGGCTATCTTCCTGAAAGCTTCGTCCGAGCTCGCCGGCCATCGTGGGAGGATCTCTGTTCCTCGGAGTGCATTACTGGTGGAGCTGGGAGGCTTGGGAAGCTACACTCGGCTTAGGAGAGACTTCCTCCCCCTTCCTGCGAGTAAGCCTCAGCTTTCTTCCTTCCCTTCTTGGCCTTATGGTCCGGAGTTCCTCCAGTGAGACTACTTCGGACGAGGAGTATACTCCTTCCCACTCTTATACGTCTTCTTCGTCAGATTTCCTTGCTTCCGAGATGTCTGGAGAGTCCGAGGACTCCAGGACTGAGGGGTCCGAGGACTCCGGAACTGAGGGGTCCGAGGACTCCGGAACTGAGGTCTCCGAGTCCGAGGCCTCCGGGGCTGAGGCTTCCGGGGCCGGGGCCGAAGCTATCGAGGCCGAGGCTACCCAGGAAGTCCAGGACCCAGGCCAGGCTTCCACCTCGGAACGCCGCCTTCCGGACATTGCCTCGGAAGCAACCTGTGCCCTTTCGGACGCAGAGGTTAGGCGCCTCATCTCTTACTTCCAGCTCCCTTCCTGGACGATCCCCCATCGGCCCGATTCCGCTACCAGGGCCAATTCTGTCCGCCCGGGCTCCTTCTCCATCTATCTTGACAGCTTCGAGGCGGGCTTCCGTCTTCCTCTTCCCACCTTCGTCATTAATCTCCTTAGCTTCTACGGGCTGGCCCCGTCTCAGTTCTTTCCCAATTCTTGGCGTACTGTGTACGGATTTTTGAGCGTCTTCGCTCATATAAAGATCCGCCCCTCCATCAATGTCTTCCGTTATCTCTTCAAAATCCAAAGGCAGGGGAAGTCCGAGTGGTACTGCTTCGTCCCTCGGGTCGGCCGAAGCATCTTCTCCGGGAAGCCCTAGTCTATCCACGGCTGGAAGAGGAAGTTCATCTTCGTCTATCTACCGGAGAACGAGAAGGGCGTGTGGCCCTTCCCCACCGAATGGGTGCCGCTGGCCGCAGGCCTCTCGGACCCTCCTGCTCTGACCCCTGTGCAGAGCACTATCGTGGGCCACGTCCAGGTTAAGGCCCCATTCGACGTCTCGGGGCTTCTTACCGACGCGGAGCGGCTGATAAATGCCGGGGTTTGGCCGGACCCCAAGTTTGATCCGGAGCGGGTCTTCCCTTACCTTCCTCCCGGGGAGACTCCGCGGGGCTGCGGGGGAAGGACTGCTGCTCCTCTGGCCGAAGCTCCTCCGGCTGAGGAGGCTGATGAAGTTTCGGCCGAGGGTAAGTCGGCTCTGAGTTTGCTTATTTAATCGTCCTTTTGCTTCTAACATACTCTTCTTGCCTCGCAGCAATGGCCGAGCTCGATGACCTTCTCTCCCTGCTATCCGACCAGCGCGGTTCAGGCCGGGCACCGGCTCCGCAAGCGGCAGGCGGGTCCAGCCGAGGCGCTGAAGGTCCGAGGACTGCGGCCTCCGCCGAGGGTCGCGCTGCCGCTGCTGCTCTTGAGAGGGAGCAGAAGACAAAGTTCGCCGCTCGAAGGGGCGGCCGAGGGTCGAAGCGCCCCCGGGTAGAGGAGGCCGAAGAGGCGGAGGTGGCTCCGCTGGTCAGAAGGAGCGCCGGGGCCCGAAGGGTCGCGAGGTTGGCGTCTCCCGAGGCGTCGAGGGGCGACTCCCCTCCGGCTGTATCGGCAGGGGCCGATGACGAAGGTGCCGGGTCGCAGGCGCCCCGGGCGCAGCGCGAATGGTGGCACCCCGAGCCGGGGGTGTATAAAGATGAGAGTATGGAGGACCTGCGGACGTGCCTTCGTCTGCTCAGCAGCCTCACTCTCCCTTCAGCTTTCCAGGAGCTGAGGGGGCATTCGATTGCCGACCTGGCGGCGATGAGCGCCCGGTTTGCGGTCCAGGTAAGGAGTCCGAAAATTCTTCAACCTAGCCTTCCTTAGCTGTCTTGATTTTCTAACCCCCATCTGTTTTCGGTCCGTAGGCTGCGTTGACGGGTAGCGTCCTGATGCATCATCAGGAGCTACTCCGGCTCAAGCTTCTGGAGGCCGAGGGTGACCCGGCTGGTTCGGGTGAAGGTACCTCGGCGACGCCCCGCATCGAGCCCTTGGTTGATAGGCTCGTAACCGCGAGCGATCGGGCGTGGGAGCAGCTAGAGGAAAAGGCAGCAGAGGCCCGCGCGGCCGCCGAGGCCAAGGCGAAGGCCGAGCGGGAGAAAGAGAAGGCCGTAGGCGAGCTCGCTGCGGCTCAGGCTGAGATCCGGGCCCTCAGGGCCCAGCTCCAGGACAAGGAGTCCCAGTGGGCTTCGGAGAAGCGCCGCCGTGCCGAGGAGGTCTCGGCTCTGAAGCGGGAACTGGAAGAGGTGGCGGACTCGGCCGTAGCCGATTATAAAGCCGGCCGTGAATACGCCCAAGAGATCCTCCGAGCCCAAGTGCTAGCGTCTTCTTCGGTCTTCGACCTCGGTCTGGCCATCGCCCAGAGGGCCTGCCCGAGTGTCGATTTGACCGGGGTCGCCCTGCCGATGGGCCAGGAAGCCAGGGAGCTCCTATCCTGGTGGAAGGACCTCATGGCTGAGAGGGCCTCGCCTCCAGTCGATGAAGATGAAGTCGAGACCGCCGAGGAGGCTCCCGCCAAGGAGGCTCCCGCCGAGGCTGCTGCTCTCGAAGCGGTGCAGATCATTGACTCTCCCTCTCCCTCTCCTGGCCGAAACGTCGTCGAGGCGGAGGAGGAGAGGGTCGTCGAAGACTGATACGGGGGTTCCCCTCGGTTTTTGCCTTTCCGCTTTTGTAAGCCCTTCGGCCAGGCATATGGTCGAGTTTGTACTTCCTTTTGCTTGTGAATACAAGGAATGTTTTTGGGCTTTACCTTATTGTTTTCTGCATGATGAGTGTATCTAGCCTTTCCGAAATCCGAGATCTTTCCGTCATTCGCTATAGCTTGCGAAGCCGAGACCCGATGTAGGTTCGGATAGGGCGCCGATAGTATCTCGCCAGCAGATAAGGCCACTCTAGATGCGGCCCGGGTGGCTGAAGCCACTCCCGCTTCGTCTTATGCAGACTTAGAGAAAACCATGCCGCGTCCAGGTACGGTTTGCATGGCCGAAGCCACTCCCGGTACGGTTTTCACGGACTTAGAATACCTTGCCGCTCCCGATACGGTTTGCATGGCCGAAGCCACTCCCGGTACGGTTTACACGGACTTAGAATACCTTGCCGCTCCCGATACGGTTTGCATGGCCGAAGCCACTCCCGGTACGGTTTACACGGACTTAGAATACCTTGCCGCTCCCGATACGGTTTGCATGTCCGAAGCCACTCCCGGTACGGTTTACACGGACTTAGAGAAAACCATATCAAATTTCTTGAACAAGAAAGCCCTTTATTCATACCCTCCGGCTGAAAGCCTGGGGAGAAGAGACTTACATATAATAACGCCGAAGGCGCTCTACATTCCAGGTGCGAGGGAGAGGTTGGCCCGAAAGGGTCTCGAGCCGATAAGCTCCACGCCTGATCACCTCTCTAACTCGATAAGGCCCCTCCCAGTTGGGGGCAAGCTTCCCTAAGGCTTCGGCTGGCTTGGAAGTATGAGCATTCCTCAACACGAGGCTCCCTACTTCAAAGCTTCGGGGCTTTACTCGAGTGTTGTGGTACTTGGCCATGCGTTGTTGATAAGCCGCCAGCCGGATACGAGCTTTGTCTCGAGTCTCTTCAATGAGGTCCAAATGGTCTTTCAAACCTTCCTCGTTGAACTCCGGACTGTAAGCCACGACCCTGGGAGAAGGGAGGCCGATTTCTACCGGAATAACGGCCTCTACCCCATAGGCCATGCGAAAGGGAGTTTCGCCGGTGGGGGTTCGGCTCGTCGTCCGATAGGCCCACAGAACACTTGGCAGTTCTTCTACCCATTGGCCCTTAGCCTCCCCGAGGCGGGTTTTCAATCCCTGCAGGAGGCTTCGGTTAGTGACTTCGGCTTGGCCGTTCGCTCGAGGATGCGCTACCGAAGTGAATTTGTGAAGTATGCCGAAGCTGGCGCAGTTGTCGCTGAATCGTTGGCTGTCGAACTGCTTTCCATTGTCAGAGATAATGGCCCGAGGAATGCCTAACCGGCAAATGATGGACTTCCACACGAAGTTCCACGCATTGCTATCGGTTATTGACGCGAGGGGTTCGGCTTCGACCCACTTGGTGAAGTAATCGACTGCCACGATGAGGAACTTTCTTTGGCCGGTGGCGATGGGAAAAGGTCCCAGGAGGTCGATTCCCCATTGGGCGAAAGGCCAGGGATCGGATAGGGGGGTCAGAAGGGTGGCTGCCTGGTGGATGAGGGAGCTGAACCTCTGGCACTGGTCACAGCGCCGCACGAGGGCTAAAGCGTCCTCTCGGAGCGTCGGCCACCAGTAGCCTTGCCTCAGGAGCTTGTGAGTCAGGGCCCTTCCTCCCGCATGCGCCCCGCATATCCCTTCATGGACTTCTCTTGTGGCGTAGTCAGCTTCAGCCGGGCCGAGGCACCGCAGCAGTGGTCGGCCGAAGGATTTCTTATACAGCACCCCGTCCACGAGGAGGAAGTGGGATGAGCGCTGCCGAACGTGTTTCGCCTCCTTTGGATCCACCGGGACTTCTCCTTGGAGAAGGAAAGCGACGAGAGGGGTCATCCACGTCTCGGCCTCGACCTCAGTGACTTGCATGGCTTCGGTTCCGCCGAGGCTAGGTTCGGCGAGCTCCTCGACGAGGATCATTCGGCCTCCTCCCCCGTCTTGAGTTGACGCCAACCGGGAAAGGGCGTCGGCTCGGGTGTTCTCGACTCTCGGGATCCTTATAATTTCGTAAGAATCGAATTGGGCGAGGATTTGGCGAGTCACATGGAGATAGGATGCCATCATTGCGTCCCGAGCTTCGTACTCCCCGGAGATGTGGCCGGCGATCAGCTGGGAATCGCTGAAGGCTTTCAGGTTCCGGGCGCCGAGCTTCTTCGCGGCCCGGAGGCCGGAAATGAGAGCTTCATACTCGACGGCATTGTTGGTTGCTGGGAAGGAGAAACGCAGGGCGTACTCCGTGACGACTCCTTCGGGCGATGCCAGGATCCATCTGGCGCCGCTGCCCGTGGAGTACGCGGAGCCGTCCACGAAGAGCCGCCATTCGTCTGCCGCCGCAGGAGCCGAGGTAGCCTCGGCTTCGACCGCGTCGGCTGCCGGCCGAGGTGCCGTGGGGGCGCCGGGGGTAAGCTCAGCGATGAAGTCTGCCAATGCCTGGGCTTTTATAGCCACCCGAGGGGCGTAGGAGATGTCGAACTCTCCTAGCTCAATCGCCCATTTCGCCAGCCTGCCGGACACCTCCGGCCGGGAAAGAATCTGCCTCAGGGGCTGGTCGGTGAGGACCTTCACGGAATGAGCTAGAAAGTAGGGCCGGAGCCTCCTCGCAGACGAGACGAGGGCCAGCGCCAGCTTCTCCAGGGCAAGGTACCGGAGTTCTGCTCCTTGAAGGGCTCGGCTGGTATAATAGACGGGCTTCTGAACGCCATCCTGCTCTCGGACGAGGACGGCGCTGAGGGCGGTCTCAGAGACTGCAAGGTACAGGCTCAGGGGTTCTCCGGGAACCGGTTTGGACAAGATAGGGACTTTGGAGAGGTAGGCCTTTAGCTGATTGAAGGCTGTCTGGCACTCCTCCGTCCAATCGAAGTTGTTGGCCTTCTTCAGCAGCTTGAAGAAGGGAAAGCAGTAGTCGGCCGCCCTAGACATGAAGCGGCTGAGGGCGGCGATCCTCCCGTTCATCTTCTGAACCTCTCGGAGGTTAGCCGGGGGTCGCATCTGCATGATGGCCGACACCTTCTCGGGATTAGCCTCCACTCCTCGGTGAGTGACCATATAGCCGAGGAACTTGCCGGAGGCTACCCCGAAGGCGCATTTGGCCGGGTTCAGCTTCATCTTATACCGCCTAAGGGCGGAAAAGGTCTCGGCTAAATTGGCCAGATGCTCTGCAGCAACGCGGCTCTTGACCAGCATGTCGTCTATATAGACCTCCATATTCCGGCCGAGCTGTAGGGCGAACACTTTGTTGACCAGACGCTGATATGTCGCGCCGGCGTTCTTCAGACCGAAGGGCATTCGGGTGTAGCAGTACAAGCCCAAATCGATCGTGAAGCTGGTCTTGCTCTCATCATCCGGGTGCATCCGGATTTGGTGGTAGCCTGAGTAAGCGTCGAGGAAGCTTAAGAGCTCATGGCCGGAAGTCGCGTCCACCACCTGGTCTATCCGAGGCAGCGGAAAGCTGTCCATTGGACAGGCCTTGTTGAGGTTGGTGAAGTCCACGCACATACGCCATTTGCCATCTTTCTTTGGCACCATGACCACGTTGGCGATCCAGTCCGGATGGTGCACCTCTCGGAGGTGCCCGGCGTCCAGCCCCTTCTGCACTTCGGCTTGGATGGCGGCCCTCCTTTCCTGATTGAAGGTGCGCCGCTTCTGCTTCACCGGGGGCTGGTCGGGATCGGTATGGAGTCGGTGCTCTGCTACCTCCGGGTCAACCCCGGGCATATCCGCCGGAGACCAGGCGAAGACATCGAGATTCTTTTTCAAGAACTCGGTAAGCTTCTCTGCTTCGCCCCTCTCCAGGCCGGAGCCTATCATCAAGACTCGTCCCTCGCCTCCCGGAACAGGGACGGCGAGGAGTGCTTCTCCCGGGGATGCCTCGGCCGATGATTCGATCGTTAGGGTTTCGGCTGCTGTCTTCCCCTTGACCGAAATCATGTAGCACTGCCGGGCTGCTTCTTGGTTCCCTCTGGCCTCGCCTATTCCATGGCTGGTGTGAAACTTCAGCTTCTGATGGAAGGACGAAGGCACGGCTCCGACCCCGCCGATGAGCCTTCGGCCGAATATGGCGTTGTAGGCTGAATCGATCTTTACAACGGCGAAGTCCGTCTCAACGGTTAATTGCCGGGGGGCGGAGCCTAAGGTTACATGAAGTCGGACAATACCCTCTACTCGGCAGGGCGAGCCGTTAAAACCGAAGAGGGGGCCCCGGTGAGGCTTCATATCAGCCTCACTTAATCCCATTTTTTCGAAACAGTCGTAAAACAAGATGTTTGAGGCACTTCCATTATCCACAAAGATTCTATGTACATCATAGTTATTTATTACAGCATTGACGACGAGGGCGTCATCATGAGGGACCTGAACATCAGTCAGGTCCTCGGCGCCGAAGGTGATGTCTTCGAGACGAGGCCTCTTCGGTTCGCCGTCAACCGCCGCCACTGTGTTGTGCTGCCGTGGCCTGGACCCTTCCCCCGGTCCTCCGGATATCATCATGATAGACCCAGAACTGGGTCTTTGATGGGATGACTCTACCGGGGCCGAGGTAGCTTTTGGCGGAGGAGCGGCCTCTATCGCCGGGGGCTGCTGTTGCCTGGGCGCTGCAGGGACGTCCCGGTTCTGTTGTGGCGGCTGCTCTCGCCGGTACTGCGGCAGTCTTCCTTCCCGGATGATGCGGTCGATCTCCTCCCAGAGCTGCCGGCACTCATCCGTCGTGTGGCCGATCTCCCGGTGGTATTCACAGTACCTGCCGGGGTCCCTTCGGCGAGGATCGGTCTTGATGCGATCAGGCCGCCGGAGCATGCCCTTCACCTCCATGAGCATTCGGGAAGGGGGAGCAGGTAAGGGCAGGTACCGCGGCTGCGGGTCCCGTCGCCTCTCCCTGTCCCAGTCCTCCAGGCGAAATCGCTTTCGGGAGGGCTCTTGGTCTTCAGGCCGAGGTCGGGCCACCTGAGGAGCAGGTGCCGAGGTGGCTTCGGCTGCGCCTCTGCCCCTGGACAGCATCAGGGCCTCCCGGTTGATGTACTTATGGGCCCGGGCTACGAGGTCCTGGAAGGTCGGAGGATGGCGCTTCCCAATGGAGCCGAGGAGCCCCTCGTCCTGGCACCCGCTGATCACGGCCGAAACCGCGATCGAGCTATCGAGGTTCGGGATCTGGGTGGCCTCGGTCCGGAACTTGGTGAAGTACTCTTGGAGAGTTTCGGCGGGGCCTTGCCGGATGGCCAACAAGCTGGCCGAGGTCTTGCACTGCCGGGTGGCGTCATAGAACTGGTCGATGAACAACTGGCCCAACTGGACTAAGGAGTGAATAGAGTCGGGGGCCAGCGTCTCGAACCAGGTGAGGGCAATTTTTTCGAGGGTGAGGGGGAAAAGACGGCAGCGGACTGCCTCGGAGATCCCCCGGACCCGGAGGTAGGTGTTGAACCTCTGGAAATGACAGACCGGATCTGTCATCCCGTCATAGAGAGGGCCCTTCGGTAACTTGAAGTCGGGGGGCACCTCGGTGGCCAGGAGCTTCGCCGTGAAGGGGGTCTGCTCCAGGATGTTGCTGGCGAGAGGCGCCCCGTGAGGCCGAGACACCATCTGCTGCATCTCCTTGCGCATCGCTGTCAGCCGCCGGTCCAGGTCCGAGGCAGTTGAGGTGGCAACGGATTGTCCTCCGGTCCGGGTCGGACGGTATTCCGACGAAGCATAATCCTGCTCCATCAGACGATCGGCGCGGGGAGCTCGGGCAGGTAGTGCCGAGGGCTCGCTGCGCGCCGCCGCGGTTTCGTCGAGAGAAACTGGCGCAGGCACCGGCCGGAACCGGACGTCTTGTACTGGGTAGAGTGGGGGGAGCGGCGTCTGCTGGGGAGGCTGCCCCGTCAGTCCCATGTGTTGGGCGATGGCGAACACCATCCCCTGAAGAGGCGCCAGGGATGTGACGGCAGCGGCCAGCGTCGCCATCTGCTGCTGGAGCACCCCCACTCGATCCTCTGAGCCGAGAGACTCCGGTATGGTTGGCAGAGGCATGTTCGGCAGGGCAGAAGGTGCGCCTTCGGAAGGCAGCATCTGCGCCGAAGCCTCCCGCGCTTCTGCTTCGCTTTGTGTGGATCGTCGGGTCACAGGTCGCTGAGACATGACTTGTTTTGTTGGTTTCCCACAGACGGCGCCACGTGATGTAGACTGGATCTATCACGAACGGATTCCGGAGCTGGAATCCGAAGAGGAGGATCCGGAGCTGGGCCGGATCAGTGTTGGTAGGGGCCCGACGGGGATCCGGAAGGCAAAGGACGCAGAGGCGGGGCCGACGGTCCGAGGCCGGAGGCTACTCGGAGCGGGCTTTCTCTTGGATAGTGAGCCCGAAGAAGACCCTTCGGGGCGAGACCGAGTCTCCTGTCTTGGGCCGAAGCTCCTTCGGCGGACGAAGGAGCGGCGCGGTTGAGTCTTCCCTCAACTGCTGTCGACAGGGGACGAAGCCGAAGCCGACGGTCCGAGGCCGGAGGCGACTCGGAGCGGGCTTGCTCTTCGATAGTGAGCCCGAAGGCTCCTTCAGCGCGAGACCGAGTCTCCTGTCTTGGGGCAGCCGGCGTACGGCGTCGAGACCAGGGAGAGGAATCCGAGGCCGGCGGCCGAGACCGACTCGGGAAGATCGGCGATGATTCGAACCGAGCCCCTGCAGGAGGGAAAGAAGAAGAAGAACCGGTCAGCAGGAGCCCCGGGCGTCAGCCCTTGGGAACCCCCTCCGACGGTCAAGTTAGCTCCTGAAGAAGATTCGATTCAGAAGGCAAAGAGAATAGCTTTAATGCTCTTCGGACAGCAGTCCTTTAAGGGTCTCGGAGGCTTGGGGAAGCATCCGTTGCATACCTTTGGCAATAAATAGCGGGGTATTTATAGCAGAGGATAGCGGATGGTTAACGGTGGCAGCCGATATGGGACTAAATGAGGGCTTACTGATAAACCGCCATAGTGCCCGATCCGCCACCGGAGTGGGCCGGATTCGGCTACCGGGCCGAAGGGGGTTGGGCCGCTGACGGGCCGAAGCCTGTTGGGCCGTGGGCTGCCGTGCTGCTCCCGGGCCGAAGGCTGCTGGGCCGCTGACGGGCTGATGCCTGTTGGGCCGGGAGCGACGGTGCCGCTTATGGGCCGAAGGCTGCTGGGCCGCTGACGGGCCGAAGGCTCCCGGAGGACCTGGTACTGTATCTGTTGGGATGAACGGGGTTTGGGCTCGTATAAATGGGCCGAATCGGATTCTGCCTCATCAGTAAGTGTCATATTGTAATTCCAACTATGCACACAAGTACGATAAGTTTTGTTTAATCATATGCCTTGTATAATGTTCTAAGGCCCACTAACATTTTTTAGGAAATAAGCACATGATTGTAATTATTGGGTCAAAGATTCGTCCGATCTTGACCGAACGGCCAGAATCTCCTGCAAAAAACTCTTCGTCGTTTCCTGTAAGAGAGACACTAGATCAAGGGCAATCCCTATTTCGATTCCGGGGAACCCGTTGCTAATAATATGTTTAGAAACGACTGTTTTAATTAGGCGTCGCTAATAATATTTTTAGAAACGACTATTTTTACCACTCGTCGCTATTAGTCTTTAATAGCGACGACTTTTTGAAGTTGTTGCTAATAATCGGTTATTAGCTACAACTTTTAAGACGTAGTTGCTGTTAAATGTATTAGCGATCCGTAGCTAGTAACCTCATTTCTTGTAGTGATTTGTAGAAATGTGATTTGTAGAAATATGCTTGTGATATAATTTGATCCAGCATAATTGCCTTAAAAGTTGGTCAAATCTAGTTAACTAGGGACAAGGGCATGAAAAGAATAACTATGAGAGATTAAGAAACCACTACAATTTGATCTGGCCCCCCGACCCTATCATCATGGATAGGATTAAGTTATTATACATATTCGGCTAAAAGCCCAAAATAAGAACTTTTGACCTTTTCCTTTGAGCGTTGTGTTCACAGGCAAGAGGACATGGAAATGAAGACAAGAAGAAAGGGTATGATCAATGGCATTGATCATACATGTACAACATTTATCAACTATACCAATAGAGTTAGCCTACATCATCTCAACAAAGGGATGCAAGGAAGTATCCTAGTCCCTATCCTCTCCTACTGTCCGATCTCCCATCTCGTTGTTGTCATCCTCTTTCTCCTTTTGTTCAAGTCGTATAGGATCGTTTACTTGTTTGGTTTTTGTTACGATTGCTAAAATAAATGTTATTGTTTCATTTGTTGTTTCTTGCGAATAACTAATAAATGCAAGGTTTCTTCCAAAAATAAATAAATAAATAAATGCAAGGAAAATAAGGGTGCATGAGACTCATCGAAGGTACATAAGCTTACTAAGATACGCAGAAATATTATAGACTTTCTCTCAATTTTAGATAAAACTCGGAAACCTTGAATGAATGCTAGAATATAAAGCTAGTTTGATAAATATTACATTAATCGTATAGTCGCCTCTTTTTGTTTAATATGTTACCGTATTTTGTTTGTGGGTAATTAATAGGCGAATTCACTATGCTACTACATTATGTTGTGTAGGCTCACACGATTACTTATATTTGTTAGAACTAAATTTATTCTAGTCTACTTGGAGGTTGAATTGAGCACTTTTGTATTTGCGATGCATTCATCAATGAGAATCCAATATAACCCAAAAATAATGCATGCCACTTATCAAATGTAGAAATAGTGAAGTTGTATAACCTAGGTTAATGGAATTTTTCACTTGAAAAAGACAAGAAATAGAGAGCCACACGTGTTTGTGACGTTGAAACCTCCCAGTATATGGTCTACATATTTTTATTGTATTTACTTGATCTTATTGATAAATTAGCACTAAAATCAATTACTCTAAAAACTTTACTGTACTAACAATTAATGGAATTGCCTGAGCCACCTCTAAATTAAACCAAAGAGAAATTTAGATTGATAAAAGTGAGAAAGTTTGAATTTGGTCTCTATATTATAAGAAAATGTAAAAGGAAACATGAATATACAAATTATTGTTCCACTGCATTCTAGTAACTTAAAACTTGTAATGTCATAAGAAAATGATAAGCAAACGGGCAGTTGTCCACTAAAAAGTGGAAGATTCCTTTGTTTATTCACAACCAAAAGCACAAAAGTTTACCGAGAAAATGCCTACTTGAACCGTACAATTCTATCTTATTCTATCTGCATCTTCTATAACAGGAAAAAAAAAAAAATCTGCAGTAGGTACTTTGATGTACAATATTTTTATTCCCCACCAGCGATCGCTTCTAGTGCAATTGTTATAAAACGGCATCCATCAACACCTGGAGAATAAAAGAAAAGATAATTAATAATGATAATCATATGAGTGTAACTTGGATAGAGATATTAAATAGAAACTTAAATAAATTAGATACTTATTTCCTAAGCATCAAAGTGTACAAAATGGATGGACTGGATAGTATTATACTATCTAATCTAAACCTCAATGTCAAGATTGATTAGTTCTTTATCTATATATATAATTTTTCCATTGTAGAGAAGTTTTAACAGTAACATAAATAAGTAATTTTTGGAGTAAGTGACATGGTGTTTATTCTAGCATCAGTGACAAAGGATCCTACTCCTATTTAATAATGATAACTTAATTATGAATTTTATGTGAAAATATTACTAAGAAATCGATGGTCTTCTTCTTTCTTTGCTCTCTTGTTTCCCTTTTTTTTCTTTTGGATCCATGAAAAGGAATAAAGTGGCTAGCATGTAATATCAAGGGATTTTTGTATATATACCTCTGATAAATATCGCACTTGAATGTATGCTTTCAATTCCCACGTATTATTTTCGATACCCCTGAAATCTCAGAAATGTTACGATTATACTCTTCCTACCGAATGTCAATAAATTAAATCTAAAGATTTTGCATACAAACTCTTAAATTCACTAATATTTTACATATATACCTTTAAATTTATTCGAATTTTACATATATACTCTTGATGTTGTCAAGATTTACATAATCTTTTCGACATATTCGATCAGAGTTCACATTATTTTGATAAAGGAGCATAACTACAATAGTTTTGAGATGTCAGGAGTTTTAAAAAAATATGTAAAAGTTGAGAATATAAATACAAATATTATAGTTTTTAAGAATATATATATAAAGATCGTTGATATCAATAGCATGTGATTGTGTGTAGAAGAGTTTGAGAGTACACACGGGCGCTGTGGGAAGTGGGAACTTACTAGGATCCTTGGTGATCAGCATGGCCGTCCCGCCAAAATCGCACGTCCCGCCGGCCGCCCTCGTCCGCTGCCAGAAGCTGTTGAAGGCGTACGAAGCGTGGTTGATGAGCGTGTCCGGCTGGTAGCACGGCCCGTTGGGCTGGATCGAGTCGCAGTCCGCCCCCGACCCACAGGCGTAGTTCATAGCCTCCTGGATGAGGGGGTCCGGCACCGTCGGCTTGGCCACGCACCACAGCGCGTACGCGATCCCCGCCGGCGGCGGCGGCGCGGCAGGCGGAGGGTAGACGACCGGCGGCTGGAAGACGTACTCGGGTGGGCTCGGCGCATGGTACTCCGGGGGGCTGGGGATGTAGTACCCCGGGGGGCTCGGCACGTAGTACTCTGGGGGGCTGGGAACGTAGCTCGGCGGGCTCGGCACGTTCTCCGGCGGGGTGGGGACGTAAGTCGGTGGGTTCGGCACATAGCTAGGCGGGCTCGGCACGTTCTCCGGCGGTGTGGGGACGTAACTCGGCGGGCTCGGCACGTTCTCCGGCGGGGTGGGAACGTAACTGGGTGGGCTCGGCACATAGCTCGGCGGATTTGGAATGTAAGTTGGAGGGCTCGGCCCGAAGGGACTCGGCACGTACTCTGGCGGGCTCGGCAAGACCACGACGGGGCTGGGCACATTTTCCGGCGGACTTGGCTCATAACTCGGCGGGTTAGGGGGCTGTTCAGGTGGTGGGTTCGGCGTCAATGGTGTGCAGTACTCCGGCGGGCTGGGGACAACGACCGGAGGCGACGAATATATGGGTAGTGCAGGTGGCGGAGGTGGGGAGGGGATCGAGGGAGGGTTGACCACCGGAGGTGGCAGCGCCGTTGAAGGTGGCTTGTTGGGACGTGGCGGTGTCGGGGGGTTAACGCAGTAGAGGGGTTCACCCGGTTGTGGGGAAGAGGACGGCGAAGAGCAGCCCATGACGTCTTCATAGGGTGGCATTGCGAGTGGGGATCCCACGTAGTAAGGATCCGAGGATGTGTAAATAGCTAAGTGCTTAACCAGCTGCAGCTTCTTCTTCCTGGCGGCTTGATGGCGCTGCAGCGTGGGTTTGATGTCACCTGAGCTTATTCTCGCATCTACATAACATATATTTCGATGGTTACATATTTGATTGCAAGTGAACATGAAGTTAGACACAATGAAGTTAACTAGCTAGAAGAGTATAAGGATACCAATACTTACTACATTCGAGGAAGAAGGTGGCTATGACAGGCAAGTAGAGGAACACTAGCAGGGCTTTCCTCACACCCATCGGTATCAGATACTACGCTCTGCCCACCATGGCACCCTGCTGCTGCTGCAAAGAGCCAGTTATAGCCAGCACCAACACCTCTCGAATGGGTCAGACATGGAAGAAAAGATTGCCGCAACAGAGTAAAGATGGGGACACCGGGATCTTTAAAGAAGGTGATGCTTTCGCTACCCATTATGCTTTTGTTGCAGCTTCTCTTTATTTTACTCCGTTCTCTCTGCGGCTGTTTAAGGAAGAACTTGTATGTCGGTCTAGTTAATGGTCAGTTCTGCCAGGATCTCAATTCGCTTGCTTGTGGCTACTGGCTGTGACTTGTCGACTCTCTTTTCTCCTGCGGTAGCTTAAGCATATGTGCTTGCTTGGTCTCAGGGAAATTATAAAGAACAAGAGGCCTTTGCCTTTATGTGTATGTTCTTTTGCTTCAGCCATACTCTCTCTCTCTCTCTCTCTCTCTCTCTCTCACTTGAAGTAATAAACATCTTTCGAATAAACATGTGGATGTGATATTAATGATCATAATCATTAGGCCATCTCTAACGAAAACGTCACATTCAATTTATTTCACCAGTTACCTGATGAGGGTATTTTTTTAATGTTAAGATATCTTTCCAGAGCGGAACATGGTGATGAGGCAGAATCCGATTTGGCCCATTGCAATAGGCCCAAACCCCATTCAGCCTAACAGCAGCAGTACCAGGCCCTCCGGCGGCCTTCGGCCCGTCAGCGGCCCAGCAGCTTTCGGCCCATAAGCGGCACCGTCGCTTCCGGCCCAACAGGCTTCAGCCCGTCAGCGGCCCACCAGCCTACGGCCCGGGAGCAGCGCGGCAGCCCAGGGCCCAACAGGTTTCGGCCCGTCAGCGGCCCAACCCCCTTCGGCCCGGTAGCCGTATCCGGCCCACTCCAGTGGCGGATCGGGCGCTATGGCGGTTTATCAGTAAACCTTCATTTAGTCATATATCGGCTGCCACCGTTAACCATCCGCTATCCTCTGCTATAAATATCCCGCTATTTGTGGCCAAGAGGGTGGTGGGAAAAACGGATGCCTCCCCAAGCTTCCGAAACCCTTAAAGGACTCCTGTCCGAATAGCATTAGAGCTGTTCTTTCTTGCCTTCTGAATCGAATCTTCTTCAGGAGCTAACTTGACCGTCGGAGGGGGTTCCCCAGGGCTGACGCCCGGGACTCCTGCTGACTGGTTCTTCTTCTTCTTTCCTTCCTGCAGGGGCTCGGTTCGAATCATCGCCGACCTCCCCGAGTCGGTCTCGGCCGCCGACCTCGGATTCCTCTCCCTGGTCTCGACGCCGAACGCCGGCTGCCCCAAGACAGGAGACTCGGTCTCGCGCTGAAGGAGCCTTCGGACTCATTGTCCAAGGGCAAGCCCGCCGGCTGCCCCAAGACAGGAGACCCGGTCTCGCGCTGAAGGAGCCTTCGGGCTCACCGTCGGAGAGCAAGCCGTTCCTCCGTCCGGTCTCGGACCTTCAGGCTTCGGCTCCGACGCCCGTCGACCGTTCCGCCGAGAGAAGCTCCGTTCGCGCCGCGCCTTCGTCCGCCGAAGGAGCAGCGGCTCACTATCCAAGAGCAAGTCCGGCGACCGACCGCGCCCCCCACGGGCGGGTCCGGGTCAACCGCAGAAGCCCCGTCTTCGCCTCGTCGCGGATCCCCGTCGGGTCCCCTTCCATCATTCGGTCCGGACCAGCTCCGGATCCTCTTTTCCGGATTCCATCTGCGGAATCCGGTCGTGATAGATCCTGTCTACATCACGTAGAAATCCTTCGGCCGACCACTGCTGCGGTGCCTCGGCCCGGCTGAAGCCGACTATGCCGCAAGAGAGGTCCATGAAGGGGTGTGCGGGGCGCATGCGGGAGGAAGAGCCCTGGCTCACAAGCTCCTGAGGCAAGGCTACTGGTGGCCAACACTCCGAGAGGACGCTCTAGCCCTCGTACGGCGCTGCGACCAGTGCCAGAGGTTCAGCTCCCTCATTCATCAGGCAACCACCCTTCTGACCCCCTTATCCGATCCCTGGCCTTTCGCCCAATGGGGAATCGACCTCCTGGGACCTTTTCCCGTCGCCACCGGCCAAAGAAAGTTCCTCATCGTGGCGGTCGATTACTTCACCAAGTGGGTCGAAGCCGAACCTCTCGCATCAATAACCGATAGCAATGCTTGGAACTTCGTATGGAAGTCCATCATTTGCCGGTTCGACATCCCTCGGGCCATCATCTCTGATAATGGAAAGCAGTTTGACAGCCGGCGGTTCGGTGACAACTGCGCCAGCTTCGGCTTACTCCACAAATTTACTTCGGTAGCGCATCCTCAAGCAAACGGCTAAGCCGAAGTCACTAACCGAAGCCTCCTGCAGGGATTGAAAACCCGCCTCGGCGAAGCTAAGGGCCAATGGGTGGAAGAGCTGCCGAGTGTTCTGTGGGCCTATCGGACGACAAGCCGAACCCCCACCGGCGAAACTCCCTTCCGCATGGCCTATGGGATAGAGGCTGTTATCCCGGTAGAAATCGGCCTCCCTTATCCCAGGGTCGTTGCTTACAGTCCGGAGGCCAACGAAGAAGGTTTGAAAGACCACTTGGACCTCATTGAAGAGGTCCGAGATAAAGCTCGTATCCGGCTGGCGGCTTATCAACAGCGCATGGTCAAGTACCACAACACTCGAGTAAAGCCCCGGAGCTTCGAAGTGGGGAGCCTCGTGTTGAGGAATGCTCATGCTTCCAAGCCGGCCGAAGCCTCAGGAAAGCTTGCCCCCAACTGGGAGGGGCCCTACCGGATCAAGGAGGTGATCAGGCGAGGAGCTTACCGGTTGGAAACCCTTTCGGGCCAACCTCTTCCTCGCACATAGAATGTAGAGCACCTTCGGCGTTATTATATGTAAGTCACCTCTCCCCAGGCTTTCAGCCGGAGAGTATGAATAGAGGATTCCCTTGTTTAAGATATTTATTGCCAATATCTCTAAGTCCGTGTAAACCGTACCGGGAGTGGCTTCGGCCATGCAAACCGTATCGGGAGCGGCATGGTTCTCTAAGTCCGTGTAAACCGTACCGGGAGTGGCTTCGGCCATGCAAACCGTATCGGGAGCGCCATGGTTCTCTAAGTCCGTGTAAACCGTACCGGGAGTGGCTTCGGCCATGCAAACCGTATCGGGAGCGGCATGGTTCTCTAAGTCCGTGTAAACCGTACCGGGAGTGGCTTCGGCCATGCAAACCGTATCGGGAGCGGCATGGTTCTCTAAGTCCGTGTAAACCGTACCGGGAGTGGCTTCGGCCATGCAAACCGTATCGGGAGCGGCATGGTTTTCTCTAAGTCCGTGTAAACCGTACCGGGAGTGGCTTCGGCCATGCAAACCGTATCGGGAGCGGCATGGTTCTCTAAGTCCGTGTAAACCGTACCGGGAGTGGCTTCGGCCATGCAAACCGTATCGGGAGCGGCATGGTTCTCTAAGTCCGTGTAAACCGTACCGGGAGTGGCTTCGGCCATGCAAACCATATCGGAAGCGGCATGGTTCTCTAAGTCCGTGTAAACCGTACCGGGAGTGGTTTCGGCCATGCAAACTGTATCGGGAGCGGCATGGTTCTCTAAGTCCGTGTAAACCGTACCGGGAGTGGCTTCGGCCATGCAAACCGTATCGGGAGCGACATGGTTCTCTAAGTCCGTGTAAACCGTACCGGGAGTGGCTTCGGCCATGCAAACCGTATCGGGAGCGGCATGGTTCTCTAAGTCCGTGTAAACCGTACCGGGAGTGGCTTCGGCCATGCAAACCGTATCGGGAGCGGCATGGTTCTCTAAGTCCGTGTAAACCGTACCGAGAGTGGCTTCGGCCATGCAAACCGTATCGGGAGCGGCATGGTTCTCTAAGTCCGTGTAAACCGTACCGGGAGTGGCTTCGGCCATGCAAACCGTATCGGGAGCGGCATGGTTCTCTAAGTCCGAAAGTCCTTCGATCCGACGAATGGCTTCGGCCATGTAATCCGGATCGGGACACAGCGTGGTTTTCTCCAAGTCCGTGTAAACCGTACCGGGAGTGGCTTCGGCCATGCAAACCGTATCGGGAGCGGCATGGTTTTCTCTAAATCCGTAAGTCCTTCGATTCGACGAGTGGCTTCGGCCATGTAATCCGGATCGGGACACGGCGGGTTATTTTCTAAGTCTGCATGAGACAAAGCAGGAGCGGCCTCGGCCACAGAAGCCGCGTCTAAAGCAGCCTTATCTGCTGACGAGATTCTATCAACAACCTATATGAACCTACATCGGGTCTCGACTTCGCAAGATATAGCGAACGACGAAAAGACCTCAGATTTCGGAAAGGCCAGATTCACTCGTCATGAAGAAAACAATAAGGTAAAGCCCAGAAACATTCCTTGTATTCTTAAACAGAAGGAAGTACAAGCTCGGCCATACGCCTGGCCGAAGGCTTACAAAAGCAGAAAAGCAAAAACCGAGGGGAACCCTCGTATCAGTCTTCGACGACCCTCTCCTCCTCCGCCTCGATGACATTTCGGCCAGGAGAGGGAGAGGGGGAGTCAACGATATGCACCGCTTCAGGAGCAGCAGCCTCGGCGGGAGCCTCCTCGGCGGGAGCCTCTTCTGCGGGAGCCTCCTCGGCGGGACCCTCCTCGGCGGTCTCGACTTCATCCTCAGCAACTTGAAGCGAGGCCCTTTCGGCCATGAGGCCCTTCCACCAGGATAGGAGCTCCCTGGCTTCCTCGCCCCTCGGCAGACCTTCTCCGGTCAGATCGACGCTCGGGCAGGCCCTCTGGGCGACAGCCAGTCCGAGGTCGAAGACCGAAGAAGACGCCAGCAGTTGGGCTCGGAGGATCTCTTGGGCATGCTCACGCCCGGCCTTGTAATCGGCAATGGCCGACTCCGCCGCCTCCTCCAGTTCCTGCTTCAGGGCCGAGACCTCCTCGGCGTGGCGGCGCTTCTCCGAAGCCCGCCGGGATTCCTTGTCATGGATCTGGGCTTTGAGGGCCCGGATCTCGGTTTGAGCCGCAGCAAGCTCGCCCTCGGCCTTCGCCTTCTCCCGCTCGGCCTTCACCTTGGCCTCAGCAGCAGCCCGGGCCTCTGCTGCCCTTTCCTCTAGCTGCGCCCGCGCCCGACCGCTCGCGGTCGCGAGCCTATCAATCAAGGGCTTAATGCGGGGCGCCGCTGAGGTTCCTTCGCCAGAATCCCCCTCGGCCTCGAGAAGCTTGAGCCGGAGCAGCTCCTGTTGATGCATCAGGACGCTGCCCGTCATCGCAGCCTGCGAGCCGAGAGCAGACAAGGGTTAGAAAATCCAGAGCCAATGGAAGATAGGTTGAAATGTTTTCGGACTTCCTACCTGGACCGCATACCGGGCGCTCATCGCCGCCAGGTCGATAATCGAATGCTCCTTCAGCTCTTCGAAAGCTGAAGGGAGAGTGAGGCTGCTGAGCAGACGAAGGCACGTCTGCGGGTCCTGCATACTTTCGTCTTTGTACACCCCCGGCACGGGGTGCCACCATTCACGCTGCGCCCGGGGCGCCCGCGACCCAGAGCCTCCGTCACCGGCCCCTGCCGATACGGCCGGAGGGGAGTCGCCCCTCGACGCCTCAGGAGACGCCAGCCTTGCGGCCCTTCGGGTCCCGGTGCTCCTGACCAGCGGAGCCATCTCCACCTCTTCGGCCTCCTCTTCCCGGGGGCGCTTCGACGCTCGGCCGCCCCTTCGAGCGGTGAATTTTGTTTTCTGCTCCCTCTCGAGAGCAGCGGCGGCAGCGCGACCCTCGGCGGAGGCCGCAGTCCTTGGGACCCCGCCTCGAGTCCTCGAAGCTCCAGCGCCTCGGCCAGACCTGCCTGCAGCTTGCGGGACTGGCGCCCGGCCTGAACCGCGCTGGTCGGATATCAGGTCGAGAAGGTCGTCAAGACCGGCCATTGCTGCAAGCAAGAGTGACGCGTTAGTAACGAGACAGTGGTCAAATGCAAATACAAAGCCGACTTACCCTCGGCCGAAACTTCATCAGCCTCGTCAGCCGGAGGAGCTTCGGCCGGAGGAGCGGCAGTCCTTCCCCCGCGGCCCCGCGGAGTCTCCCTAGGAGGAAGGTAAGGGAAGGCCCGCTTCGGATCAAACTTAGGGTCCGGCCAAACCCCGGCATTTATCAGCCGCTCCGCGTCGGTGAGAAGCTCCGAGACGTCGAATGGGGCCTTAACCTGGACGTGTCCCACGATAGTGCTCTGAACAGGGGTCAGAGCAGGAGGGCCCGAGAGGCCTGCAGCCAGCGGCGCCCATTCGGTGGGGAAGGGCCACGCGCCCTTCTCGTTCTCCGGCAGAGAGACAAAGATGAACTTCCTCTTCCAGCCGTGGAGGGACGAGGGCTTCCCGGAGAAGATGCTTCGGCCGACCCGAGGGACGAAGCAGTACCACTCGGACTTCCCCTGCGTTTGGATTTTGAAGAGATAGCGGAAGACATTGATGGAGGGGCGGATTTTTATATGAGCGAAGACGCTCAGAAATCCGTACACGGTACGCCAGGAATTAGGAAAGAACTGAGACGGGGCCAGCCCGTAGAAGCTAAGGAGATTAATGACGAAGGTGGGAAGAGGGAGACGGAAGCCCGCCTCAAAGCTATCAACATAGATGGAGAAAGAGCCAGGGCGAACGGTATTTGCCCTGGTGGCGGAATCGGGCCGATGGGGGGTCGTCCAAGAAGGAAGCTGAAAGTAGGAGACTAGGTTTCTCACCTCTACGTCCGAGAGGGCGCAGGATGCTCCCGAAACAGTGTCCGGGGGACGGCGCCCCGAGGTGGAAGCCTGGCCTGGGTCCCGGACTTCCGGGGTAGCCTCGGCTTTGGAAGCCTCGGCCTCAGAAGCCTCGGCCCCAGAAATCTCGGCCTCGGAGACCTCCGCTCCAGAGGTCTCGGACCCCTCGGTCCCGGAGTTTTCAGACTCCCCAGACATTGCGGAGGCAAGGGAACCCGAGGCGAGAGGATCTGACAGGGAAGACTTAGGAGAATGGGGGGGAGTATACTCCTCGTCCGAAGGAGTAATCTCGCTGGAAGAGCTCCGGACCAAAGGCCGCGAAGGGGAAAAAGGAGGTCAAAGCTTACTCGCGGAGAGGGGGAGGAAGTCTCTCTTGAGCCAAATGCAACCTCAAGCCTCCAAGCTCCACCGGCGATGCACTCCGAGGGACGAAGAACCTCCCACGGTAGCCGACGAGCTCGGACGAAGCCTTCAGGAAGCTGGCCTTTCGCTGGAGAAGGAAGAAGAGCTCGGATGGTTGCAAGAGAAACGCAAGCGCAGCAGCAAGAAGAAGAACAGTGCCCTGCTAAGGGCCTGTATTTATAAGCCCCTTCGAAGCGCCTCCCGCCGAAGCCAGCGGCCGAGATCATCCCGCTCGTCCCCTCGCTCCTCCCGGATGCCCGCCACGTGCACCGTCCTTCGGCAATGATGACGGGCCGGCTCCGGGACTTGAAGCAGAGCGATCAACGGCCAAGAGCGCCCCGACCCTTCGGCTTATCACTCGGATGTCGCCACGTGTCCCGATCCGCTTAGGACGAAGGGAACGGCGGCGATCCGAGTGGAGCCTCGGGCAGAGAGCCGAGGCGATCCGCGACCAGCGGGCGGTCAGGATCCGTTTGTGTTTTTGGCAGAGCGGCTGGATGCGCGACGCGTGTCCCGTGTTTCCTCGCGAGGCGACGCGCCATCCCGTCCATTTAATGAAGCCTGACACGAGTCAGAAGGCTCGGCCCTTCGGCTTCTGGGCTCTGAGCCTTCGTCGCCACTCCGAGCGAAGACAGGGCAACCGCATGGCCCTCGGCCGACCGAGGGCATCCTCTTCCCGGTGAAAAGAAAGAGAACAGACCTACGGGTAAAGCACCTGTGACAGTATTCCTCACACAGCTTCGGGCTATACTCTCGCCATCTCAGAACTGAGGAAGACAAGAGTGGGGGGCTATGTGATGAGGCAGAATCCGATTCGGCCCATTGCAGCAGGCCCAAACCCCATTCAGCCCAACAGCAGCAGTACCAGGCCCTCCGGCGGCCTTCGGCCCGTCAGCGGCCCAGCAGCCTTCGGCCCATAAGCGGCACCATCGCTCCCGGCCCAACATGCTTCAGCCCGTCAGCGGCCCACCAGCCTACGGCCCGGGAGCAGCGCGGCAGCCCAGGGCCCAACCCCCTTCGGCCCGGTAGCCGTATCCGGCCCACTCCGGTGGCGGATCGGGCGCTATGGCGGTTTATCAGTAAACCTTCATTTAGTCCTATATCGACTGCCACCGTTAACCATCCGCTATCCTCTGCTATAAATATCCCGCTATTTGTGGCCAAGAGGGTGGTGGGAAAAACGGATGCCTCCCCAAGCTTCCGAAACCCTTAAAGGACTCCTGTCCGAATAGCATTAGAGCTGCTCTTTCTTGCCTTCTGAATCGAATCTTCTTCAGGAGCTAACTTGACCGTCGGAGGGGGTTCCCCAGGGCTGACGCCCGAGACTCCTGCTGACTGGTTCTTCTTCTTCTTTCCTTCCTGCAGGGGCTCGGTTCGAATCATCACCGACCTCCCCGAGTCGGTCTCGGCCGCCGACCTCGGATTCCTCTCCCTGGTCTCGACGCCGAACGCCGGCTGCCCCAAGACAGGAGACTCGGTCTCGCGCTGAAGGAGCCTTCGGACTCACTGTCCAAGGGCAAGCCCGCCGGCTGCCCCAAGACAGGAGACCCGGTCTCGCGCTGAAGGAGCCTTCGGGCTCACCGTCGGAGAGCAAGCCGTTCCTCCGTCCGGTCTCGGACCTTCAGGCTTCGGCTCCGACGCCCGTCGACCGTTCCGCCGAGAGAAGCTCCGTTCGCGCCGCGCCTTCGTCCGCCGAAGGAGCAACGGCTCACTATCCAAGAGCAAGTCCGGCGACCGACCGCGCCCCCCACGGGCGGGTCCGGGTCAACCGAAGAAGCCCCGTCTTCGCCTCGTCGCGGATCCCCGTCGGGTCCCCTTCCATCATTCGGTCCGGACCAGCTCCAGATCCTCTTTTCCGGATTCCATCTGCGGAATCCGGTCGTGATAGATCCAGTCTACATCACATGGTATTTGGGAAGCGTTTGTACTTTAATTGAAGGTATTATTGACCTCCTCATTTAATGGCTCTCACTAACAATAGAATACTTTATGATGAGGCAGAATCCGATTCGGCCCATTAAAGCAAGCCCAAACCCCTTTCAGCCCAACAGCAGCAGTACCAGGCCCTCCGGAGGCCTCCGGCCCATCAGCGGCCCAGCAGCCTTCGGCCCATAAGCGGCACCGTCGCTCCCGGCCCAACAGGCTTCAGCCCGTCAGCGGCCCACCAGCCTACGGCCCGGGAACAGTGCAGCAGCCCAAGGCCCAACAGGCTTCGGCCCATCAGTGGCCCAACCCCCTTCGGCCCGGTAGCCGAATCCGGCCCACTCCGGTGGCGGATCAGGCACTATGGCGGTTTATCAGTAAGCCCTCGTTTAGTCCTATATCGGCTGCCACCGTTAACCATCCGCTATCCTTTGCTATAAATACACCGCTATTTATTGCTCAAAGGATGCTTCCTCAAGCCAGCCGAAGCCTCAGGGAAACTTCCCCCCAACTGGGAGGGGCCCTATCGGGTCAGGGAGGTGGTCAGGCGTGGAGCTTACCGGTTGGAGACCCTTTCGGGCCAACCTCTCCCTCGCACCTGGAATGTAGAGTGCCTTCGGCGTTATTATATGTAAGTCACCTCTCCCCAGGCTTTCAGCCGGAGGGTATGAATAAAGAACTCTCTTGTTCAGGAAACTTGTCGTGGTTTTCTCTAAGTCCGTGTAAACCGTATCGGGAGTGGCCTCGGCCATGCAAACCGTATCGGGAGCGGCATGGTTCTCTTAAAGTCTGCGAGTCCTTCGATCCGACGAATGGCTTCGGCCATGTAATCCGGATCAGGACGCGGCATGGTTTACTCTAAGTCCGTGTAAACCGTATCGGGAGTGGCCTCGGCCATGCAAACCGTATCGGGAGCGGCATGGTTCTCTTAAAGTCCGCGAGTCCTTCGATCCGACGAATGGCTTCGGCCATGTAATCCGGATCAGGGCGCGGCATGGTTTACTCTAAGTCCGTGTAAACCGTATCGGGAGTGGCCTCGGCCATGCAAACCGTATCGGGAGCGGCATGGTTCTCTTAAAGTCCGCGAGTCCTTCGATCCGACGAATGGCTTCGGCCATGTAATCCGGATCAGGACGCGGCGTGGTTTACTCTAAGTCCGTGTAAACCGTATCGGGAGTGGCCTCGGCCATGCAAACCGTATCGGGAGCGGCATGGTTCTCTTAAAGTCCGCGAGTCCTTCGATCCAACGAATGGCTTCGGCCATGTAATCCGGATCAGGACGCGGCATGGTTTACTCTAAGTCAGTGTAAACCGTATCGGGAGTGGCCTCGGCCATGCAAACCGTATCGGGAGCGGCATGGTTCTCTTAAAGTCCGCGAGTCCTTCGATCCGACGAATGGCTTCGGCCATGTAATCCGGATCAGGACACGGCATGGTTTACTCTAAGTCCGTGTAAACCGTATCGGGAGTGGCCTCGGCCATGCAAACCGTATCGGGAGCGGCATGGTTCTCTTAAAGTCCGCGAGTCCTTCGATCCGACGAATGGCTTCGGCCATGTAATCCGGATCAGGACGCGGCATGGTTTACTCTAAGTCCGTGTAAACCGTATCGGGAGTGGCCTCGGCCATACAAACCGTATCGGGAGCGGCATGGGTCTCTTAAAGTCCGCGAGTCCTTCGATCCGACGAATGGCTTCGGCCATGTAATCCGAATCAGGGCGCGGCATGGTTTACTCTAAGTCCGTGTAAACCGTATCGGGAGTGGCCTCGGCCATGCAAACCGTATCGGGAGCGGCATAGTTCTCTTAAAGTCCGCGAGTCCTTCGATCCGACGAATGACTTCGGCCATGTAATCCGGATCAGGACGCGGCATGGTTTACTCTAAGTCCGTGTAAACCGTATCGGGAGTGGCCTCGGCCATGCAAACCGTATCGGGAGCGGCATGATTCTCTTAAAGTCCGCGAGTCCTTCGATCCGACGAATGGCTTCGGCCATGTAATCCGGATCAGGACGCGGCGTGGTTTTCTCTAATTCCGTGTAAACCCCTCGGCCATGCAAACCGTATCGGGAGCGGCATGGTTCTCTTAAAGTCCGCGAGTCCTTCGATCCGACGAATGGCTTCGGCCATGTAATCCGGATCAGGACGCGGCGTGGTTTTCTCTAAGTCCGTGTAAACCGTATCGGGAGTGGCCTCGGCCATGCAAACCGTATCGGGAGCGGCATGATTCTCTTAAAGTCCGCGAGTCCTTCGATCCGACGAATGGCTTCGGCCATGTAATCCGGATCAAGACGCGGCGTGGTATTCTCTGAGTCTGCATAAGACGAAGCAGGAGTGGGTTCGGCCACACGAACTGCATCTAGAGCAGCCGTGTCAGCTGGCGATATTCTATCAACGCCTTATCCGAACCTGCATCGGGTCTCGGCTTCTAGCAAACGACAGAAGGATCTCGGATTTCAGAAAGGCCAGATCCACTCAAGTCAGGCAGAGAACAACAAGGTAAAGCCAAAAACATTCCTTGTATTCACAAGCAAGAGGAAGTACAAACTCGGCCATATGCCTGGCCGAAGGCTTACAAAAGTGTAAAAGCAAAAACCGGGGGGGGGACCCTCGTATATGCCCTCGACGACCTCTTCCTCCTCCGCTTCGGCTGCGCCTTGGCCGGGAGAGGGAGAGGGAGAGTCAACGATCTGCACCGCTTCAGGAGCGGTAGCCTCGGCGGGGGCCTCCTCGGCGGGGGCGTCCTCGGCGGTCTCGGCTTCGTCTTCAGGAACTGGAGGCGAGGCCCTCTCGGCCATGAGATCCTTCCACCAGGATAGGAGCTCCCTGGCTTCCTCGCCCATCGGCAGGGCAACCCCGGTCAAATCGACGGTCAGGCAGGCCCTCTGGGCGACAGCCAGTCCGAGGTCGAAGACCGAAGAAGACGCTAGCAGCTGGGCTCGGAGGATCTCTTCGGCGTAGTCACGGCCGGCTTTGTAATCAGCTACGGCCGAGTCCGCCACCTCTTCCAGTTCCCGCTTCAGAGCCGACACCTCCTCGGCATGGCGGCGCTTCTCCGAAGCCCGCCGGGACTCCTTGTCCTGGATCTGGGCCTTGAGGGCCCGGATCTCAGACTGAGCCGCAGCAACCTCGCCTTCGGCCTTCTCCTTCTCCCGCTCGGCCATCACCTTGGCCTCGGCGGAAGCGCGGGCCTCTGCTGCCCTCTTCTCTAGCTGCGCCCGCGTCCGAGCGCTCGCAGTTGCGAGCCTATCGACCAGGAGCTCGATACCGGGCAGCACCGAAGGCCCCTCACCCGAATCGGCCGACTCCCCTTCGGCCTCCAGGAGCTTGAGCCGGAGCAGCTCCTGATGGTGCATCAGGACGCTACCCGTCACCGCAGCCTGCGGACCGAAAGCAGACAAGAGTCAGAAAAAATTAAAAGACAGCTAAAGAGAGTTAAGTTGAAGCACTCTCAGGCTTCTTACCTGGACCGCCAGCCGGGCACTCTTCGCCGCCAGGTCGGTGATGGAGTGATCCTTCAGCTCTTCGAAGGCTGAAGGGAGAGTGAGGCTGCTGAGCAGACGGAGGCACGTCTGCGAGTCCTCCATGCTCTCATCCTTGTACACCCCCGGCTCGGGGTGCCACCATTCGCGTTGCGCCCGGGGCGCCTGCGACCCAGCGCCTCCGTCATCGGCCTCTGCCGATACGGCCGGAGGGGAGTCGCCCCTCGGCGCCTCGGGAGACGCCAGCCTTGAGGCCCTTCGGGCCACGTTGCTCCTCCTGATCAGCGGAGCCACCTCCGCCTCTTCGGCCTCCTCTACCCGGGGGCGCTTCGACGCTCGGCCGCCCCTTCGAGCGGCGTACTTTGTCTTCTGCTCCCTCTCGAGAGTAGCAGCGGCAGCGCGGCCCTCGGCGGAGGCCACAGTCCTTGGGACCCCGCCTCGGGTCCTCGAAGCTCCAGCACCTCGGCCTGACCTGCCTGCCGCTTGCGAGGCCGGTGCCCGGCCTGAACCGCGCTGGTCGGATATCAGGGCGAGGAGGGCATTGAGGTCGGCCATTGCTGCAAGAAAGAAGAGTATGTCAGAAGCAAAACGGTGATCAAGTACAAGTTCAAAGCCGACTTACCCTCGGCCGAAACTTCATCAGCATCCTCAGCCGGAAGAGCTTCGGCCGGAGGAGCGGCGGCCCTTCCTCCGCGGCCCTGCGGAATCTCCCCGGGAGGAAGGAAGGGAAAGGCCCGCACCGGATCAGACCGGGGATCCGGCCACACCCCGGCGTTCACCAGCCGCTCCGACGCGCTGATGAGCCCCCAGATGTCGTACGGGGCCATGACCTGGACATGGCCCACGAGAGTGCTCTGCACGGGGGTCAGAGCAGGAGGGTCCGAGAGGCCTGCGGCCAGCGGCGCCCATTCGGTGGGAAAGGGCCACACGCCCTTCTCGTTCTCCGGCAGAGAGATGAAGATGAACTTCCTCTTCCAGCCGTGGATGGACGAGGGCTTCCGGGAGAAGATGCTTCGGCCGACCCGAGGGACGAAGCAGTACCACTCGGACTTCCCTTGCCTTTGGATTTTAAAGAGATAGCGGAAGACATTGATGGAAGGGTTGATCTTTATACGAGCAAAGACACTTAAAAAACCGTATACAGTGCGCCAAGAATTGGAAAAAAGCTGGGACGGGGCCAGCCCGTAGAAGCTAAGGAGGTTAATGACGAAGGTGGGAAGAGGAAGACGGAAGCCCGCCTCGAAGCTATCAACATAAATAGAGAAGGAGTCCGGGGGGACAGTATTGGCCCTGGTGGCGGAGTCAGGCCGATGGGGGGTCGTCCAGGAAGGAAGCTAGAAGTAAGAAACTAGGTTCCTCACCTCTACGTCCGAAAGAGCACATGATGCTTCCGAAGCAATGTCCGGACGACGGCGTTCCGATGTGGAAGCCTGGCCTGGGTCCCGGACCTCCTGGGTAGCCTCGGCCTCGGAAGCCTCGGCCCCGGAAGCCTCGGCCTCAGAGACCTCGGCCCCGGAAACCTCGGCCCCAGAAGTCTCGGACCCCTCAGTCCCAGAGTTTTCAGGCTCTTCAGATATTGCGGAAGCAAGAGAATCCGAGGTGAGGGGATCTGACAAAGAAGATTTCGGAGAGTGGGAAGGAGTATACTCCTCGTCCGAAGGAGTAATCTCGCTGGAAGGACTCCGGACCATAAGGCCACGAAGGAGAAGAAGAAGGCCAAAGCTTACTCGCAGGAAGGGGGAGGAAGTCTCTCCTGAACCGAGCACAGCTTCTCAGGCCACCCAGCTCCACCAGCGATGCGCTCTAAGGAATGGAGATCCTCCCACGGTGGCCGGCGAGCTCGGACGAAGCCTTCAGGAAGCTAGCCTTTCGCTGGAGAAGGAAGAAGAGCACGGATGATCGCAGGGGAAACGCAAGCGCAGCAGCAGGAAGAAGAACAGTGCTCTGCTGAGGGCTTGTATTTATAAGCCCTATCCCGCCGAAGCCAACGGCCGAGATCATCCCGCTCGTCCCCTCGCACCTCTCGTGTAACGACCCGCCATCCTATGACCGGGGACCCGGTCACTAAATGGATGTCGGCCCATTAACTACGGGTTCACACCCGGATCTCACACAACACGTATGGAGGAGTAAGTGCTAAACAGGACTAAATATAACAAACACACGGACCACAAGGTAAGCAAGTGCGCAGGAAGGAAAATAACAATGTCCGTATACAGTCCAACAATAATTACATGTCCAACAGTTAAATAAGTACAGGCAGAAGGAAGAACAACAACATCGGGGCATACCCCGGAACTAAGACAGCTGCTGGTCCGCACACCGAGAAGACACCACGCTTCCGCTCGCCTCGAGGTCCACACCTGAAACCGCAGGGAGTGAGCCACACCAGAAATGAGCTCAGTAGGGATCATCCGATCCCCTGCCTCCCACTCACACACCCACAAGTGTAACAACAGGAATATATGGCAATTAAAGTAAAGCAGTAAACACAACACCCAACTCTGATGTGAAACGCACGGTAAGCAGTGTAACAGGAACCACTCCAAGTAACCCGAAGAACTCAACACAGAGTCACGACTCACAGTCAAAGTCCACGAAGCGACTAAACCACACTGTCGACCGAAGTCGAACGTCGCCTCCCAACACTACCACCACTGCTCACGCCTGTCCACCCCTACAGCGTTCCGGGGCACTGTAGGGTGAGGCAGCGAGCTAAACTAGGACTAGCTGGACTCAGTGTACCGCCACTGCCAGCTACGTGTGCACACAAGCAGTCTAGACTACTGTCCTACCGTCCGGATTGTCTCCACGCTAGGCCTCAGCGCTTCAGGAGGGCCCTGGGGACCGGCGAACCCCCGTCAAGCCGAAGCTACAGGAACTACCCACAAACCCAACTCTCCCGGGCTGCGTCAGGCCAAGGGCTATAGGTACCACTCGTAACCTTGATCAAAGGTCACATCAGGCCCACTGGCTAATGGGTAAACCAACTCCCACCAGAAACACCACCAGCTCCACAGCAAGAAACACGCCAGAAGCTGTCACGACAACCAAGGGAAACCCCGACCCACTGAGACCAAACAGCAACCCCTCGGATAGCACACAGCTACTCTGGCCCGACGGGCTCAAGGTGGTTCTGCTTGTCTCAGCCAAGGGTAAAACACAACAAGCACCCCTCCTCACAGACACCATGGCCCTTCTCCCATCAGCCCATGGTGACAAACGTAAATCACAGTCATATCGATCCACAGTTGCACGAGCACGCACACACACACACGGCATGATTCCATTCGCACAGTAAACCACTGTCTCAACGCACAGTTGAAGCACACACACACCCACACACACACAGGTGATATAATTCCACTCACACATAAGTCCTCAATCCCAGTATACAACATAAAACATGCCTCAGAACCTTCAACCGCGAAACACATGCTAAAACCAGCAAATTAACACTTCTGCCTTGAATCGCGTCGACCTAGGTCGACGCCATTCAAGGCTCTCAGACAGGTTCAATTAAACATCAGATTTTTCCTTAAAACGCGTCCACCGATGAAGTCGCCATTTAAAACGCGTCTGGGTGCCCCGACGCCATTCAACCCAGAAATCCCGATTTACAGAACCCTTAAACGGGGGCATTTCTTTCCTAAATGGCGTCATGATGGCCCGACGTCCTTCTGAAAGGCGTCGTCCATCCATGACGTCATTTAGCACATAACCCCTAACTCAGGAAACCTCACACAGGAAGGTTTCTGCGCTAAAACGCGTCGTGCTGACCGGACGTCTTTCGGAAAAGCGTCGACCCAGCCCGACGCCATTTAGCGCCAGAAACCAGGTTTCCTGGTTCAACCCGAGGGCTTCACCCTTGAACCCCGGGAACCCCGAAAACCCCAAAACCAAAAGGGAAGGAAGAGGAGCTCAACCACGTAATCATGCTACGAAAACACGATCACAAACATCGTCATACCCACAAGGAATCCCCCCTAAGCATGCTCAATCTATCCCCCAAACACCACGTCACGCCGAAAGCAACGAGCACACATGCAAGGTTTCGTCCCCCTACCGGTTCTTGAACTCCTCCAAGCTCCTCGCCGCCGACCCGTCTCGCCCCACGCCGCCGCCGGTATCCTCGAGAACGCCGCCACTCCGCCGGGACGTCGGCCGCCGTCCGGAGAAGGGAACGCCGCGAGGAAGGTGGTGGAGGTAGAGGTGAGAGGTAAGGTGGTGTCGGAGTGGTTGGATGAGGAAGAAGAGGAAGGGAAGGAAGGAAGGAGGGCGGAGGGAGCGGAGAGGGCGAAGAGAGAGAGTGGAGAGGCGAAAGTGAGGGAAAGAAGGGGAGGCTCGCGGGGTCAATCTGGAACGAGGAAAAACGCGTCGATCGAGGTAGACGCCATTCAGTCTGACAGGACGGCCGTACCGACACCGATCTGAAACGCGTCGCCCAACGCGGACGCCGTTCAGACGACAAGACAGGCCGTACTGACAACGCTCTGGCGCCGTACCCTGACACCGCAGGTGTCGCAGTCTGAAACGCGTCGACCGAGGTGGACGCTGTTCAGACAAATCTGACAGGGGCCGTACTCTCGCGGCCCGAAACCCGCCCACGTGGCGAACAACCAACGGACCCTGAATGGCGTCTACACACCCTGACGCCTTTTGAAAGGCGTCGAGCACTGTTGACGCCATTCAGTCAGCAATCTCAAGACCCCTCCAGGGTCCAAACCAGGGGATCCGGCCCGAACCCGACCCGAATACAGAACCCGAAACCTGGGTCACTACAATCTCCCCCCCTTAAAAGAATTTCGTCCTCGAAATTTCTAACCGCTCAAAGCTCAACTCGGCTAATCCACACATGCCGACACACACCGATCACGACAAACAACCTCACCAGACACACACACAAGGCTCTACAGAAATAGCCAAACAATTCTCATCAATCTAACCAAGATTCTCAAATCCACACAAAGCTGAAAGGTCAACGATAACCACACACTAGCAAGGCACATATTACAAAATCAATTCTCCACCAAACCCAAATACACACAAGGTTCCACATAATTAGCCAATCACATCACATCACATCAAGCTAACCAAGATTCTCAATTCCGACAAGAACTGATAGATCAAAATATCCACATACTAGCAAGGCCCAAATCACTAAACCGATTCCTCTGCCAACCCCAAAGACATACAAGTGGCACAACAGTTCACAACCACCTCAGAAAAGATAAGACAAGGGTGCTCTCCTAGCACCACCTCTCGGGCCTCCACAAGGAGACGCGACTCCAAACATACCTCGAACACTCACTAACCACTCGGTCCTTGACCTGCCTGGTTCTTCTGGGGACAATTCCTCGCGAGATGTCCCTTCCGACCACAAGCGAAACAGCTACCAGTGATCAAGGGACATATCCTGTTGCCATGAAACCTGCTACAACGGGGACAACGACCTGCAGCGTCCCGCCTCGCCTCCTGCTGCCAGCCGACCTCTGACTGCATCTGCTGAGCCGAACCATCCTCTTCCTCGTCACAAGGAACCTCCTGAAACTCGACCTCGAACGAACTCGAACCACCTGCCGAAAAAGCCGCTGACTGATCCCTGCTATGCTGCTCCTCCTGTGCTGAATGCTCCGATTCCCTTGCCGTGTGTTGGAACTGCATCTCCACTGCTGCCGCGCGCTGAACTGCTGATGCCAAATCTTCACAACAATGGGCCGCCACAAACTCCCTCAAACCGTGCCGAAGTCCATCCACGAATTTCTCCGTCCTGAGATCCTCACGCTCGGATATGTGTGGAGCAAATCTTCCTAGGGCCACAAATTTCATCTGATAGTCCAGAACTGACATATCACCCTGCACCAATTCCATAAACTCCCTTTCCTTGGCCCTGCGAACGTGCCTCGGGAGGTACTGCCCACTAAACTCTCTCACAAAGCCTTCCCAAGGAATCTCTCTCAAAGATCTATCTGGAAACAACAATCCCTTGGTGGTAACCCACCAATCGTACGCATCGCCCTTCAGCAAGTAGGTTGCCAACAAGGTCTTGTCACCCTCCGCACATTCTAGGACATCGAACACCTTCTCCACCTCCTTAACCCATTGCGCTGCTGCATCTGGAACAGGCTGACCCGTGAAAGAAGGGGGCTTCAGCTTCAAGAACCGCTCCATCACCGTAGAATGGCCACCTCGGGAACTGGACCCCTCAGATCCATCCCTCTGCTGATATCTAGCCATAGCCCCAATCATGGCTTCCATGAAATGCTCCACATCATGTCCTTCAGTCCTCGAACCACCACCATCTGCTCTCGCACCCCGAGCCACCGGAGCTCTCCGCTTCGGCGCCATCACTACCCCACAAACACGAAAATCGGACAAAAACACGTCAAAACCTATCAATCTACACCAGCAGCCATTGCCTGTACAGACTCGCACTTATTGTTGGACTGTAATATCTAACCCAGTTTATCACATACTCGACCAGACTGAGCTCTGATACCATCTGTAACGACCCGCCATCCTATGACCGGGGACCCGGTCACTAAATGGATGTCGGCCCATTAACTACGGGTTCACACCCGGATCTCACACAACACGTCTGGAGGAGTAAGTGCTAAACAGGATTAAATATAACAAACACACGGACCACAAGGTAAGCAAGTGCGCAGGAAGGAAAATAACAATGTCCGTATACAGTCCAACAATAATTACATGTCCAACAGTTAAATAAGTACAGGCAGAAGGAAGAACAACAACATCGGGGCATACCCCGGAACTAAGACAGCTGCTGGTCCGCACACCGAGAAGACACCACGCTTCCGCTCGCCTCGAGGTCCACACCTGAAACCGCAGGGAGTGAGCCACACCAGAAATGGGCTCAGTAGGGATCATCCGATCCCCTGCCTCCCACTCACACACCCACAAGTGTAACAACAGGAATATATGGCAATTAAAGTAAAGCAGTAAACACAACACCCAACTCTGATGTGAAACGCACGGTAAGCAGTGTAACAGGAACCACTCCAAGTAACCCGAAGAACTCAACACAGAGTCACGACTCACAGTCAAAGTCCACGAAGCGACTAAACCACACTGTCGACCGAAGTCGAACGTCGCCTCCCAACACTACCACCACTGCTCACGCCTGTCCACCCCTACAGCGTTCCGGGGCACTGTAGGGTGAGGCAGCGAGCTAAACTAGGACTAGCTGGACTCAGTGTACCGCCACTGCCAGCTACGTGTGCACACAAGCAGTCTAGACTACTGTCCTACCGTCCGGATTGTCTCCACGCTAGGCCTCAGCGCTTCAGGAGGGCCCTGGGGACCGGCGAACCCCCGTCAAGCCGAAGCTACAGGAACTACCCACAAACCCAACTCTCCCGGGCTGCGTCAGGCCAAGGGCTATAGGTACCACTCGTAACCTTGATCAAAGGTCACATCAGGCCCACTGGCTAATGGGTAAACCAACTCCCACCAGAAACACCACCAGCTCCACAGCAAGAAACACGCCAGAAACTGTCACGACAACCAAGGGAAACCCCGACCCACTGAGACCAAACAGCAACCCCTCGGATAGCACACAGCTACTCTGGCCCGACGGGCTCAAGGTGGTTCTGCTTGTCTCAGCCAAGGGTAAAACACAACAAGCACCCCTCCTCACAGACACCATGGCCCTTCTCCCATCAGCCCATGGTGACAAACGTAAATCACAGTCATATCGATCCACAGTTGCACGAGCACGCACACACACACACGGCATGATTCCATTCGCACAGTAAACCACTGTCTCAACGCACAGTTGAAGCACACACACACCCACACACACACAGGTGATATAATTCCACTCACACATAAGTCCTCAATCCCAGTATACAACATAAAACATGCCTCAGAACCTTCAACCGCGAAACACATGCTAAAACCAGCAAATTAACACTTCTGCCTTGAATCGCGTCGACCTAGGTCGACGCCATTCAAGGCTCTCAGACAGGTTCAATTAAACATCAGATTTTTCCTTAAAACGCGTCCACCGATGAAGTCGCCATTTAAAACGCGTCTGGGTGCCCCGACGCCATTCAACCCAGAAATCCCGATTTACAGAACCCTTAAACGGGGGCATTTCTTTCCTAAATGGCGTCATGATGGCCCGACGTCCTTCTGAAAGGCGTCGTCCATCCATGACGTCATTTAGCACATAACCCCTAACTCAGGAAACCTCACACAGGAAGGTTTCTGCGCTAAAACGCGTCGTGCTGACCGGACGTCTTTCGGAAAAGCGTCGACCCAGCCCGACGCCATTTAGCGCCAGAAACCAGGTTTCCTGGTTCAACCCGAGGGCTTCACCCTTGAACCCCGGGAACCCCGAAAACCCCAAAACCAAAAGGGAAGGAAGAGGAGCTCAACCACGTAATCATGCTACGAAAACACGATCACAAACATCGTCATACCCACAAGGAATCCCCCCTAAGCATGCTCAATCTATCCCCCAAACACCACGTCACGCCGAAAGCAACGAGCACACATGCAAGGTTTCGTCCCCCTACCGGTTCTTGAACTCCTCCAAGCTCCTCGCCGCCGACCCGTCTCGCCCCACGCCGCCGCCGGTATCCTCGAGAACGCCGCCACTCCGCCGGGACGTCGGCCGCCGTCCGGAGAAGGGAACGCCGCGAGGAAGGTGGTGGAGGTAGAGGTGAGAGGTAAGGTGGTGTCGGAGTGGTTGGATGAGGAAGAAGAGGAAGGGAAGGAAGGAAGGAGGGCGGAGGGAGCGGAGAGGGCGAAGAGAGAGAGTGGAGAGGCGAAAGTGAGGGAAAGAAGGGGAGGCTCGCGGGGTCAATCTGGAACGAGGAAAAACGCGTCGATCGAGGTAGACGCCATTCAGTCTGACAGGACGGCCGTACCGACACCGATCTGAAACGCGTCGCCCAACGCGGACGCCGTTCAGACGACAAGACAGGCCGTACTGACAACGCTCTGGCGCCGTACCCTGACACCGCAGGTGTCGCAGTCTGAAACGCGTCGACCGAGGTGGACGCCGTTCAGACAAATCTGACATGGGCCGTACTCTCGCGGCCCGAAACCCGCCCACGTGGCGAACAACCAACGGACCCTGAATGGCGTCTACACACCCTGACGCCTTTTGAAAGGCGTCGAGCACTGTTGACGCCATTCAGTCAGCAATCTCAAGACCCCTCCAGGGTCCAAACCAGGGGATCCGGCCCGAACCCGACCCGAATACAGAACCCGAAACCTGGGTCACTACATCTCGGATGCCCGCCACGTGCACCGCCCCTCGGCAATGATGGCGGGCCGGCTCCGAGACTTGAAGCAGAGCGATCAACGGCCGAAAGCGCTCCGTCCCTTCGGCTGATCACCCGGATGCCCGCCACGTGTCCCGATCCGCGTGCGACGAAGGGAGCGGCGGCAATCCGAGTGGAGCCTCGGGCAGAGAGCCGAGGCGATCCGCGACCCGCGAGCGGTCAGGATCTTTCTGTGTTTTTGACGGAGCGGCAGGATGCGCGACGCGTGTCCCGTGCTTCCTCGCGAGGCGACGCCCATCCCGTCCATTTAATGAAGCCTGACACGAGTCAGAGGGTTCGGCCCTTCGGCTTCTGAGCTCTGAGCCTTCGTCGCCACTCCGAGCGAAGACGAATCAACCGCGTAGCCCTCGGCCGACCGAGGGCACCCTCCTCCCAGTGAAAAAAGAACAGAGCTTCGGGTAAGACACCTGTTACGCTATTCTTCTGACAGCTTCGGGCTATACTCTCGCCATCTCAGAACTGAGGAAGACAAGAGTGGGGGGCTATGTGATGAGGCAGAATCCGATTCGGCCTATTAAAGCAAGCCCAAACCCCTTTCAGCCCAACAGCAGCAGTACCAGGCCCTCCGGGGGCCTCCGGCCCATCAGCGGCCCAGCAGCCTTTGGCCCATAAGCGGCACCGTCGCTCCCGGCCCAACAGGCTTCAGCCCGTCTGCGGCCCACCAGCCTACGGCCCGGGAACAGCGCGGCAGCCCAAGGCCCAACAGGCTTCGGCCCATCAGTGGCCCAACCCCCTTCGGCCCGGTAGCCGAATCCGGCCCACTCCGGTGGCGGATCAGGCACTATGGTGGTTTATCAGTAAGCCCTCGTTTAGTCCTATATCGGCTGCCACCGTTAACCATCCTCTATCATTTGCTATAAATACACCGCTATTTATTGCCCAAAGGATGCTTCCTCAAGCCTCCGAGACCCTTAAAGGACTACGGTCCATAAAGCATTAAAGCTACTCTCTTTGCCTTCTGAATCGAATCTTCTTCAGGAGCTAACTTGACCGTCGGAGGGGGTTCCCCAGGGCTGAAGCCCGGGACTCCTGCTGACCGGTTTTTCTTCTTCTTTCCCTCCTGCAGGAGCTCGGTTCGAATCTTCGCCGACCTTCCCGAGTCGGTATCGGCCGCCGACCTCGGACTCCTCTCCCTGGTCTCGACGTCGTACGCCGGCTGCCCCAAGGCAGGAGACTCGGTCTCGCGCTGCCCCTCTGTCCGCCGAAGGGGCTTTGGGCTCACTATCCAAGAGCAAACGCACTCCGAGTCACTTTCTGCCTTAGACTTTCGGCTTCGGCTTCGTCGCCTGTCGACACCAGTCGGAAGGAGATTCATCCGCGCCGCCCCTTCGTCCGCCGAAGGAGTTTCGGCCACGACTTCCCGGAGCGAGCCAGCCTCCGGACCCTCGGCTACACCGCCTCTGCGTCCTCCGTCTTTCGGATCCCCGTCAGGCCCCCTCAACACCGATCCGACCCAACACCGGATCCCTCTATTCGGATTCCGGCTTCGGAATCCGGTCGTGATAGCTTCGGCTACATCACTTTACAAGGATAACAGTGTTTAAGTAAAATAATTAATATATTTAATTCAAAATAAACACCATAGTTAAAGGCGGTTATACAAAAATACGTGTCATATAGGGAGTTAGTTATTTGTGAAAAAATCTTAAATTAAAGGGATTATGTGCAAATATCCATCATAAAAGGTTATATGCAGATATGAGATTATTATTTGCAAAAAAAATCCATTATAATATTATAATAAACCTTTAGTCATCAATAATTAATTAAGGGATGGTGCACCTAGGAATAGGAGCGTAGCTAGGCTTTTGGACTTGTGGAGTAGTAAAAATCTTTAAATACACAAAAACACTATACTATCTTTAGAAGATGTAATATATTATAATATATTGTTTAGAAGAAAGACATACTAGTCTTTAGTAGCAAGTAATCTTTCAAACTAACTAAACAATGAGATACATAGAAATTAAATTATAAAGCCCACATAAGGAAATGGTTATTGTTCCAAAAGCAATATATGACCAAAAAATCATGATTCAAATAATGTTTTTCAATAATAGATCATTCATATAATCAGTAGTTTACAACAATAATCAAATAACTGGGACAAAGACAAAATAAAATTGAACGACCTGTTAATTAATTAGAAATTGAAGCTAACAATTACAAATAATCATTTGTATAGATGGAAACTATCTTTAAAGATAATAAAAATAATTGAACATCTGGCTGACGTAGAAAGCCAAAAAATTCTGAATTTTCAGACTGGAAGATGCTTTTGGAAGAGTTGAAGATTGAAGTCTTGGCTGATTGATGACCTCCTTGATAGAAAAAACAAGAGAAATTAAATTGCCTTCACAGAATGCTGGCGAAAGGAAGATAAAGCCACAGGCCAGGCAATAAAATTATGATGAAAGAAGTCCAGTTAATTTCTTATCCATGGCTGGATTTTGGAGAAACTGGAATATCTTTTCTTTAGGTCCTTGTTTCCCATGCATGTTTGTGCATGTATGTGAGTTTGTTTGGGGTTGATAACAAAAAACTTTTCCAATTAATCAATAATGCTACATATATAGCTTCCTCACGAGGACTCTTTATTTGGAAGGGTACAAGCAAACACAAGAAAAAAAACCAAGGACCAATAAAAGGGTGGATAAGGAGATAGAGTAACATTTGCTACACTTACTCTTAAAAAAAAAAAATCAGATGGGTCCCAAGGTGTCATGGATGTCCGTACAACTCGATCGACCTCTGATCGAACGATCCAAAAGAAATTTAAAAAATAAAAAGTCGGGCCTCAATGAATAATAAACAATATTTTTAATGGGCCGAGCCCAATAACGATTTTTTATTTTCAGATTTTTTAGGCAGTCCAATCAGAGATCGGCCTATATGGACCTGTAGGGCGCTTCGGGCCCATCGGAGAAAAAATACAAAAATTTTTTTTTTCTTTTTTTATCCATTGCACTAACAGTGCACTGAGGTTAACAAGTGTTACTCAAGGAGATAATACATTGCAAAACAGTATAAAATAAAACATCTAAGGGCCTTATCTGTCCACTTGACAATCCATTTCATATTTTACTTTTCAAGGAAAGCTCACCGTAAATCAAAACAAGAAGGTTTAAGTATTTTATTTTACTTCACAAGCAACTAAACAAATAGTCTTCAATTTTAAAATCATAAAATTTCACTGTTTTTAAAACCGGTGAACTACAGATCAATTTTTCGGTGAAAATAAATAATTCCTTAACTAATATTAACTGTAGAGGTGAGAGAAAACTCCATCCTTTAGTGATTTGAGATCACTTATTCTTTCGAAAGTCCCACTCCTCTTATCAAGTACGAACTAATTGAGATAAGATTCGGAGATGAAATAGTGAGAACAACTTAACAGACATACATATTATAGCAGTCAGAAATTGGTCAGACGACGACGACCGTCCGATCAAAACTCCTGACTACCCGATAGAATTTGTAAAACTGAAAACACTCATGATAAGGCCTGCAAGAGGAAGAAGAGGTGTTAGGGGGCACCCCGTCTCTTGAGGAGCAGAACCTACCAATGTCTAAGTCAGGTCCTAGAAAGAAATGGATTCTCTAGGCTTTTTGAGTCATGTTCCACGTACCTTTCATCAAAGAAGGTCGGTGAGTTATATAGTCCCTGTTTGAAGTGGTGTCATAGGGGCCATTACTTTTGGGGAGTTAATTAACTCATGATCCACTCCTTTTGATTGAGGGGATCGTGGGATACTGAACAATGAGGGATCTTCTCGTGATCAAGGGGAGCAAATCGTGCGGACCTCCCTTAAGGGGACGGTTATGCCGTTAACTTGCAGGACCTGCCTGATGGCGGCGATAAGTTATGGATCGACCCTGGGAGACTTTCAATCTCTCGAGTAGTTAGGAGGAGGCGGCTTTCGAGTCCCAGCTCCTGGCCTCCCCTCTGACGAGTTGCGGACCTTTGATTACCGAGAGGGTAGGCTCCTCTTGGCTCTCGATAGATATGACCGAGACACTATAATGTCTCGAGGGTTTCCGACTGATGTGTTAGTCTTCCATGCATGGCGTTCCCGAGACTTGAGTCCATGAGCTTCATGTTCCTACCTTTAGCCTGCCAATCGGGATACCAAGAAAACCTATGTGGTATCCTCGTACAAGTTCCTGCTAACTGCGGGCCTTTAGGCCTCTTAGCTAAATGGGCATGATTGGCCGGGATCTCAATCACCCCTCATCACTGACTCCCTCACTCTTAAATTCGAATTTCAAATATGAGAATGATATTGAACGGAAAGTCTGAAGGGGAGTTGTCAAAGCCAACAAGCACGGGAAATATGGCATCGGTTGTAGTTTCACTTTTTGCGATCTTTGGAATGTCGGTTGTACTTCAAAAGGATGTCTATTTATGGAAGGAGACGATGTCTTTTAACTTTTCACGATCTCCAAGTGTCCCTTGGTGTGTCGGCCCACGTGACGCTATCTCGCGAGTGACCGGAAGCCTAAGCTTGTCACAATGGATGCACGTCCCTTTGTCTTCGGACGAAACGCCTAGTTAGTCATCATGACAAACTGTTTTGATGTCTCTCGGCATTCCATGCGGGAAGAAGGGGTAAGGAGCATGGTTGGCTTTCCCCTATAAAAGCGGGGGTTTGAAGGGGAGCCAAGCTTACTCTCACACCTATCCGAACTTCTCTGTTGTTCGTCGGAATTAGAGAAGATGAGGTCTCTTGTCGCCTAGACTTTTCTTGCATTCTCCGGTGAATTCATCTTGGCCTACAATTTTATTGGTTCGTCAAAGTCCCTCAAGACTTCTTCGTTGCTTCCTTCTTCCTTTGGGGCCACTTCCTAATCCCTCGGGACTTCTTTAATCACAGCTGCCATTAGCTATTTATAATATATATCCCATCTTCGATTTCTAAAAAATGTGGATCCTAAAAGTCTGGAATTTAACATAAACAAATGCTGCCAGATCTATATTTAGAAAAAATGGGAGAAGACTTGCTTTTCTTGAGCTACGTTGGAACTCTTACCATTTCTCTCTCATACTAAAAAGTAAAACTGAGAGAGAAGTTGAACACACAAAGATTAGGAAAAGTTTTTCGAACGATGGTCTTAATGATATAGTGGGTAAGTCTCCATTGAATCGATCTGTTTGCCTCCCTAAATGGATGTCCTCCTTCACACTGGGGTACAAACATGTCGGATTAGTACATATTTAAAGTAGATTTATGATGATATTCACTAAGTTATCAATTTAAAAATATTATCTACTAACTATCTTATAAATTAATAGTCAGTCAAATAATTAAATTATAATGTACTATGTATGTTTAATTCAGTCAAGAAATTTTTTGCATCCGTTATCTTGTCTGCCATGCATAACAATTTAAAAGATTATCTTTTAATTGACTTATAAATTAACGATGAGTCGAATAATTGACTTCTCAATTACTATTTGTATCCCTAGCAACTCCCACCCTTCACAAATGACTAATGCCATACGTTTGGTGACCGAATAAATCAAGAGAAGAATATCTTTTCACGCATAATTTTTTTTTTATTTCTTAGTTTTTTATTTGATAAAAGACGAAGAGAATGTTTTTACCAAGAAGATAAGATATTTCACTGATTATTTTATTTAAAAAAATAAATAAATAAAGATTAATAAGTTATTCTATCTGGAATATTTAACCTTCAATATTCAAGTTGCCAAACGATAGAAAAGAGTGACCTACCTAATAACATTCTGTTCCACCAACCTATTCCGTTGCCGAGCAAACGGTTCCTGCTCATCCTTTCCCACCCATGCCGGCATGGCGTTAGCGGCTCCCCTCTCTGGAACCTCCCTTCTCCCTTTCTCCCCTTCCTCCTCTCCCTTTCGAGCGCGGCACAGCTTCCATGGCAGCCCTCGCCTCCAACCTTCTCCAAGACCTTCTCCTCTTCCACCGCCTTCCCCCTCTTTGTCCTGCAGAACCTCTGCTCTGCTCAGCGAGAAGCACCAGGGGCTCGGCGCCAGCGCTGAGGTCACAGGCCTATGCGAAACAGGCGACCTGCGGGGCGCCGTGGACGCCGTCTCCGGCGCCCATTCCCGAGGTTCCCAGCTCGATTCCGCTGCCTACTGCTCGGTTCTCCAGCTCTGCGCCGAGCTGGGGTCGGTGGAAGATGGTCGGAAAGTGCACGCCTTGCTGTCCTCTTCCGGGGTTCCCGTTGACGGCGTTCTCGGGTCGAAGCTGGTTTTTATGTACGTTAGATGCGGGGAGTTGGGAGAAGGGAGGAAGGTTTTCGATGGGGTCGCCTCAAAAGCGAGCACCTCTACGTGGAATCTTCTCTTGAAGGAGTACACGAAGATGGGGAGCTTCGGGGAAAGCGTCTGCATGTTCAACCAGATGCGGGAATTGGGCGTCGCGGCGGACTCCCACACGCTTTCGTGCGTCTTGAAGTGCATGGCGTCGTTGAGGAGGGTTCGGGGTGGCGAGCAGGTTCATGGGCATGCTCTGAAACTGGGGTTTGATTCGTATGTTGCGATCGGGAATGCTTTGATTACTTTGTACTGCAAGTGCAACCAAATTGGCTGTGCATTTAAGATGTTCGATGAAATGCCCGGGAGGGATGTGATATCATGGAATTCGATGATCAGTGGGTGTGAAGCCAATGGCCTCCGGGACAAATGCCTCATGCTTCTAGTGGACATGTGGCGCTCTGGGATCGTCATGGATTTGGCAACCTTGGTGAGCATTTTTCCAGCCTGTGCTGAAAAGGGTGCGCTTTCTCAGGGCATGGCTCTTCATGGATATGCCACAAAGTCTGGTTTGATCAAGGAGACCACTCTTAACAATGTTTTGTTGGATTTCTATTGTAAATGTGGGAATCTTGAAAATGCGGTCCAGGTTTTTGAGAAGATGAGCCAGAGGAGTGTTGTGACATGGACTTCGATGATTTCGGGGAAAACTCGAGCCGGGCAGTATGATGAAGCAATTAGGTTGTTCAGAGAGATGGAATCAGAGGGTGTGGCGCCAGATCTGTTTGCATTCACGGGTGTTCTTCATGCGTGTGCATGTAGCGAATCACTGGAAGAAGGTAAGCGCATCCACGATTATGTTACAAGGAAAGGGCTGGGGAAGAATCTGTTTGTTGCGAATGCACTTATGGATATGTATGCAAAATGTGGATGTATGGCAGCTGCTAGGATGGTCTTTGAGCATATGGTTGTTAAGGACACTGTCTCATGGAATACCATGATTGGGGGTTACTCAAAGAATACCCTTCCCAATGAAGCACTCACTTTATTTAGTGAAATGCAGCGCCAGATTAGACCTAATTGTGTTACCATGGCCTGTATACTTCCTGCCTTGGCTAGTCTCTCATTTTTAGAGAGGGGAAGGGAGATACATGCCCATGTGTTAAGGATGGGTTGGTGCTCTGATGGCTATGTGACGAATGCACTCGTGGACATGTATGCGAAGTGTGGAGCACTGAAGCTTGCTCGACGACTTTTCAATCAGGTTCGAGTGAAGGACTTGGTCGCTTGGACTGTGATGATCGCCGGATATGGCATGCATGGGCGTGGCAGAGATGCTATTGCAGTATTTAAGGAGATGCAGCGCAATGCAATAAAACCTGATGGGGTTTCTTTTATTGCTATACTGTATGCTTGCAGCCATTCAGGATTGGTGGACGAGGGGTGGAGATTCTTCGATATTATGAAGCATGAGTACAAAATTGAGCCAAAGGTGGAGCACTATGCCTGCATGGTTGATCTACTTGGACGTGCAGGACATTTGACTGAAGCATATGAATTTATCAAGTCTATGCCTATACAGCCGGATTCCACCGTTTGGGGTGCATTGCTCTGTGCTTGTAGAATCCATAGGAATGTGAAGCTGGCTGAGGAAGCTGCAGATAAAGTCTTCGCATTAGAGCCAGAGAATACTGGATACTATGTACTTCTGGCAAATATATATGCAGAGGCAGAGAAATGGGAATCAGTAAAAAGGTTAAGGGAGAAGATTGGCAGTGGCAGGCTGAGGAAGAACCCGGGCTGCAGTTGGATTGAGGTCAAGAGCGAAGTTCGCATTTTTGTTGCTGGGGACAAATCACACCCGCAAACGAGGCGGATCGAGTTGCTACTAGAGAATGTGATGAAGAAGATGAAAGAGGAAGGGTACGCCCCTAAGTTGAGGTATGCGCTAATCAGAGCAGATGACATGGAGAAGGAGCAGGCCCTTTGTGGGCACAGCGAGAAGCTGGCCATTGCTTTTGGCATCTTGAACGCGCCTCCTGGGAAGCCCATCCGGGTTGCCAAGAACTTGCGTGTTTGTGTGGATTGCCATGAGGTGGCCAAGTTCATGTCCAAGATGGTGGGAAGGGAGATCATCTTGAGAGATTCTAATCGTTTTCACCACTTTGTGGATGGCCGATGTTCTTGTAGAGGTTATTGGTAAGAAGACAAGCGTATAATCTTGAAGCCAGTGAGCTGCTTGCTGGAGTCAGAACACGCGACAGAATCTACATTGGTTCTGCTTTTCTGATTGAACTGCTTTGGAGCAGAAATTTCAAGGTACACACTACTGTGTATGCCAGCTGGTCAGCTTCCAACACGGCCAGCCTTGAGAGCAAGCGGCCCCATGGAGCAGCAAAACATGACGGATTTGTTCTTCTATTGTGGCCAAGGAAAACTTGCACTAGTTGCGTATATGCAAAAGCTTTCATGTAATGCAGGTGTACAAGTAAATGTATTTTTCGAGTGATTAAGCATGCAATTTTATATGAAAGAGGCATTATGTAAAGCTCCTTGTTCTTCGGGGAAGAATTAGTTGCCTGGGGATGGGCAGATACTAGGGATGCAAAACACACAGGTCCAAGTATAGATGCACTCGAAATCGAGTACCGAAGTCCGTAACCTATTTCGTACCGTTGAGGTGTATGACAATTCGAAAATCAGTTACTTGATCTGATAATATTAGGGATCTTGAATAAAATATCAAATGATTTAATAATATTTAGTTAGTTTTTTTATTTTTTGAGTTATATATAAATATATTTAAATGTCATATTTACATAGGGATATATTAGTGCACGAGTTGCAATCTCGTGCGATGCACGGCGAATTAACAGATTTAAATAAAATAATTATAATTAATATAAGTGAAGTTAATTTTTTATTCTTTGTGAATGAATGAATAAAATAATTATAAAAAAATATATGTTAAAAAATACTAACATCTTTTTCTATGAATATTAAGTTAGTTATTTGATAAATATTAAAAGTTCAAAATTATTGTATCTAATTGAAATATAGATTGAGAGAGAAAACTAAAAAGTGAACTCAAAATTATGATTATAATCCCATGAGATTATCTCAATAAATATTATGTTGAAACATAGATTGAGAGAAAGATGAGAGAGAGAGACTAGTCTCATTAATAATGAAATTGGTTATTATTATCCTATGAAACTATCTCAATAATTATAATAAATATTAAATTTACTATTATTATCCCAATAGACCGTCCCAATATTAACAATAACAATAACAACAACAACAACAATAATATGAGTGAGAAAAGTGAGACAGAAATCGATCTCGTTCATAATAATAATAATAATAATATAAAAATTAATTATTATTATCTGGTGTTTTGACATGTGGCACTATGAAATTCTATTTTATATATATAGCATAAATGCAATCATCTTATCCATCATGAATCTCATACTATCAATCATCTTATCTGATATAATTTATGAGCTCAAGCATTTGTCATGTGTAATTTTATCCACTGTGATCTACAATCTATCCACTTAGCCTTTGGTTGTGGGCTATCATGTCCGATAATTGTCAGTAAACACCACTAATCAAATTGTCTCTCTAATCTATGTATCAGTCTGAAGATTGATAAGAACAGTCTCTAGGATGTGACCTAAAATGGAAGGAATGACAAGAAACTGAGGAGAACATAATTTTAATTTGTGTTGTTCAAAACATTTTCAATTTGGCACTTGCACTTTGGAATCGAACAAGTTATCATGGAGAAAAGGTACATTGATCTTCCATCGACTACCATTAGATTAAGGACGTGTTTGGTAAAATCTTTATGTTCGGCATAGCATGTAATTTTTAATCAGAAGTACTTGTTAGTTTTTATATATTTGCAACTATAGCTGGCACAATTTCTAGTTAGAAGTATTTTTGAATTTTTAAAAAATTTACTCCAATTATTTTTAAGAGAGAACATTAGGTTTTGGAAGTTATTTTTAAAATTAGTTAACTTTTAACCAAAATTTATAAAGTGAATCTTCATAAAATGGGAGAGGATTGAAAGAGTTATTAGGAAAAAAGATAACTTGCCTACTGACTTATAATCAGTTATAACTATATTTACTATATTTTACATAAAAAATAAAAACTAAAAACGAATTCCTACTAAAAGTTAGCATCCAAACACACCTTTAACTTTAGATTTTGATTTATCGGATGTTTTACTTTTGAACCCCGGGTCCGTTCCGAACAATATCCGATAGAATAACATTTACCCACCGGCCCCACCACAATAGAATAATATTTCCCCACCGGCCCCACCACAATCCATTTTCTCATTTCCGGAATCCGCCAAGAGCTGAGCAAAACGCGTGGCCCCGAAATCGCCATGTCAGCATTTCCGCAAACGCGATTCCAAACGCCAAACCCCACCGAAGACCGTTATATCTTCCGGCCCCGCTCGCAAACAAAATTCTCCTCCTCAAACACAGCACTCAGCCGTCGTCCCCGCCAACCCTGCCCTGTCGGCTCCTCACCTTCCCAATGGTGCACTCCCTTTGTCTCGCCCAACCTTCCTCTCCTTTCCTTCCTCACCCCTAGTATCCAACCACAAGAGGGTCATCCGTCCCTTAAGCCCACTCACCTGTGAGCTTAACACCAGGCGTTCCCCGCCTCTACGAAATATCACACACAACAAAAGGCCTGAGAACGCTTCCGCCTTCATGCCGCTGTAGTAGTGGAGACGGGCAAGCTTCGCCAAGAACGCGAAGCCCCGCCTTCACCCTCCCCGCTTCCGCTAGGGTTTCTGGTTTCCTCCCAATCTCGTCTGCTCGATCTGCGTCTGCTCCATGGGGCAGCTGCTCTCTCCCGTCCGCGCCGACGCCCTCCTCAAGTTCCAGCCCCATCCGTCGTCTTCCATGTCGGCGCCCCCGCTCCGGAACGGCCTGCGGCGGCCGTCGCGTGTGAGCGGTCGGAGGAGGTGCTGGGGGCTGCGGCGGAGAGGGTTCTGTGTCCGCGCCGCTGCGGGGGGAGCGCTTTCCCAGGAGGATGTGGCCGACGACTACTACGCCGTGCTGGGTCTGGTGAGCGTGACGGGATCGATCTGTCTTTCTTTTGCTTTGCGTGTTTTGATCGCTTGTGGTTCGTAGTTGTTTCCGGTCCTTGTGGACTGGTTGGATCGAAACGGAGACTTGGTTGCAGAAGAGAAGTGAAACTGTTCCAACTCAAAGATGGATCTGGTGTTGAATTTGCCACACTGATGGTTTTTGTGTCTGTTTTGGTTGTTGGCTGTTTTCTGTTCTTGTGCTTGGCTGATGAACTTTGCAGCAAATGGCGTCTCTGATCAGTTTATGTTGGTTACGTCTGTTCTTTTGCTTGGCTGATGAGTTTTGCAAGCAAACGATGTCTCTGATCAGTCTATGTTGGTTACACCTGTTCTTCTGTGAGTTTTGGAAGCAAACTGTGTCCTTGATCAGTTCATGTCTTTCCTACCAGCTGCCTGATGCGTCGCCGGAGCAGATAAAGAAGGCCTACTACAACTGCATGAAGTCGTGCCACCCGGATTTAAGCGGCAACGATCCGGAGACCAACAATTTTTGCATGTTCATCAACGAGGTTTATGCGGTGAGGGTCCACTTGCAGGGCTTGATTTGGATGGAACTGCATTATCTTGGAAGCTTCGTTAGAAGTCTCCCTCGCTTGTCTTTCTCCCTTCCCATGTTGAGCTAATTGTGAAGCAGGGGAAAACAGGTGCTGAGTGATCCTGTGCAGCGGATGGTTTATGATGAGATTCAGGGCTACTCGGTGACTGGCATCAACCCTTTCCTGGACGATGCCTCTCCAAAAGACCATGCATTTGTTGATGAGTTTAGCTGCATAGGTACATGTCCTCCCTTGTTTACATGGGCTCCCCCCGCCCCAAACTTGTGCCCGTTTTGTGTTCCGTGTAAATTGAATAGAACATGTTGGCTTTCATGCGAGGGTTCTAGGCAACCTCAGTATTCCATGTGTAATGGACGAGAGCATATTTTTTTGGTTCCTTGTAATGTCTTATTCAGAACTAATATGTGTATGTCAGAACATTCTTTCTGTTTGTCTTTTACAATAGAATACATATCTGGGTTGAAAAGTTCCATCCAATCCATTTGCCGAGCAAGATAGGCAGTCTTAAATTGTTGTTTGCAAATTGCAATGAGCAGTGATAGTAATGCTTATGATTTCTTAGATGGAAAAACAGACACAACGAAGCACTGATTTTCTTTTTGATAACAGGTTGCAAAAATTGTGCAAATGTTGCCCCAGATGTATTTCGGATTGAAGAGGACTTTGGAAGAGCAAGAGTTTTCTGTCAATCTGGAAACCCCAACGTAGTCCAACAAGCTATTGACAGTTGGTAAGTGTGTATGTTAAAAATCAGTATACACAGATATGTTGTCAACGTTCATTTGAAATCAAAAGTTCTTGATATAAATGCATTGCCACTTTGGTATAATTAATGGATGCTAAGGCATAATAAGAGTTACTTGGAATATGTCGGTATTTAAAAGGGTTACCACGTTTCGTGCATAGGAAGTGAATCTTAAGGCATTTAGCTTTTGTTTGCTTTGCAGTATCACAAAGCTTCTAGGTTGTGATGACCTGGGAGGTTCACGTGTGCAGTGATGTGAACATAGAATCTTCATTTATTCAGAAAATCCCTTTTTGTTTTGATGTAAAAAAAGAAGCAGGAGATTCTCACTCATATCTGCATAACTATTCTAGTGCCTAGTAGAGCTGGTTGGTTGTGGGGAGTATCTGAATGTTGTTTCATCTAGGAGCCAGCAGACTCCAGTGGAAATGACTTCAAAGAGTAAGATGTGCATTTGGTCTAATGCTAGACATTTTCACTGGGCACTTTCAGGACCTACTAACAACAGATTATTGGTATATGGCTTATGACTGGTTGAACCACAAATTAATGCTAGCAATTTCTAGTGGGTCTTCCATGACCTGTCTGACAACAGATTATTTGGATAGCTTATGATTGATTGAAGCACACAACTGACTTGGAGATGTGGTTTTAGTCTGCTTTGTTCTTTCCCCCGAGTCATGAGTACATTTTAGACCTTTGTTGCACAATGACTTCTTTGTGTACTGACTTTTCTCTTTGGCTCATTCTTTCGTATCTTTCCATCTATTTATTAAATCTTTTCATCTAGAACCTGCTTTTGGCATTGGAATTCATTATAGATCCCAAAACCGTGTCTGTTAGCTTCTATCATCCTACCATTCCTATGTCAGTATGTCCAGCCAGAATACCTGCAAGTTCTTTTGCTAGCTCTCTCAGATGCCGTTCATAACATCAGGTGTGCATGATCATATACCATGCACCTAGGCTCCACAATTTGTAATATCCAGTGAGCTTTTGAGGTGCAACAAATGATACGTTATTTCATTTGTTTAGCTATAAAGGCACAAAGGAGATATAGTTGAATCATTTTAAACCGATACAACTGACAGGAAGTGATCTCCTAAAGGGGAAATTTAAAAAGGGCAGCCTAGTGCCACAAGGCTCCCGCCACTGCAGGGTCTGGGCTCTGGAGCAAGTCAATTGTAAAGAAGAAATTTGCTGAGCGAAAATAGAAACGTGGCATTTTTCTGTTGATCACCTGTAACCTATTATTGAAAAGATTTCTCGTTCTCTTTTCTTTTAACTTGTCTTTTTAATTTTGCTTCATTTGTCTCTCATTTTGTTGCTTGTGATACTTCTGTTATGAGAAGGACAGTTGGCATTCTTTTGTTAAGCATTGTGAGCATTTGATATTGATATTCTATGATTAACAATTATGTACTCTACTGAAAGACTATTTCACTACTGTGTGCTCTATGATTCTTTGAAACGTGGATAGTACCACATGATGTATTAAATAAGCAAAAAGGAATGCACAAGCGTGAAGAACAGGAGAGGATTTCATGGCAGTACCATGTGGACTACCATGTTCTCTATGATTCTTGGATGTACTAAAGTCACAACCGAACATCAGTTGTCAAGGATTTTAAATTGACGAGTCAACTAATGTGGCATTGACTCATGATGAGAGCCCTAGGATGAGGCAGCATGGGAGACAGAGTGAGAGACCTAAGTACATAGACTGCAGCAATGATTCTACTGGTGAAGTTCATAGACTGCAGCCATGATTCTACTTGTGAAGTTCATAGACTGCAGCATGATTCTACTTGTGAAGTTCTCTAATGGAGGAAAAGGGAAGGAGTTACTATTGGGAATCACAGTCATTATAGTAGGTGATGAATAGGCTAGAGGAGGATTCTTTGCAGGGCGAGCGAATTATCTTCAAACTGGGTTGATGCAAAAAGTGGAATAGACTGGATGATTTGACAAGAAAGAAATGGCAAGGTGCTTAGGAGACAAAAGATATGGGATGGTGAAATCATACCTTTAGTAGGCTAGACGATTAAAGAATATGGAGGAGGTTTTCTCATGCTAGGGATGCACATATTTGACTGCTTTTGTTAAATGTGGATTACCCAACTATACAATCAAAGAATATGCATGATTTTATTGCCTCTGCAAGTTGCATCCATTTTTTTTTTGCATACTTTCATTCTCGTAACTAATATAAAATTGTACCTTTCAAAATAATTGGAAAATGTCTAACGAAAAAAGAGTGGCACACATTTCTGGATGCTGGTTCAGTATCACCGTCATCAATTACCTATTTATGTCTTTTTCACCAGTAGTATATTTGAAAATATTATCCTTGTCTTTTTTTGCCTTTTTGTGCTCTTGAGGGCAAATATCTAACATCCATTTATGAAGCCTATGCAGCTGGAATTCTTCTGATGCATGTCTATGTGTTTGACCTTTTTATTTTCTGTTTGAAGATGTCATCATTTCTTTTTTGCTCTTTGGCTAATATTTTTTCTGTTTGTTCCCAGTCCAGTGGACTGCATTCATTGGACATCTGCTGCACAACTGTCACTTCTTGAAGACGAAATGCGCAGGGTGGAGAGAGTAAATGTAGGAAACTTTATTTGATAATTTCATTTATGTTGGAACTCTTTCTTATAATACTGACAAATTAAATAATATTATATATTCTGTTTATTTAGATGCGAAAGCATCTTTAATATCTCCTGTGGTCTTATCATGTTAAGTTTAATATTTCATGTTGTCCATGAGATCAAAATATGAATTCCTTTTCTTTTGCCAAAACATGAAGTTGTAAAGCATGTATGAGTTTAATTTGGATCTATTTATCTCTTGATGCTAAACTGTCCTCATCTTCTTCTTTGACAGCTTGATGGTATTCCATTTAGAAAATCTTTTTGTCCTTTATATGCAATCAGGTGTTCTTTCTCTGGTGCTTTTTGAGTTTTGGGAATTAGCTATTGATGCATCATTTACAACTCTATTCAGCTACCATAAATTGACTTACAACCCATGGGCATTTTTGGCGGTTTATTAGAAACATTTTTCACCTACCATTGTTCTTTGGGCATTTAATTTAGAAGAAGTCACAGGATCATGGGAAATTATCTACTCCCATGGGAACTCAGATGCCAAAACCATTTTCTGGAGGATTTGTCCTTTGTTACCAGATTGAACTTTTATAACTACACACCTAATGGATAACTGGTCAAATGATGAAGTTTCCAGTACATGTGGAACACTGGAATCAGGAAGGTGGACCATTTGTTCATTCTGTGGAGCAATACTAAGTCCTAAGGTTGGAGAACTCTCTCATCCATGTAGATAGTTGAAGGCTGAAGAATCATGGATTTAGAACTGAGAATTATGTTATGTGGGGATCAAACCGTGGAGCTACATATTACGTCACCCTAGTTGTATATCAATCTATTGGTACCATCTTTGATCTTTTTTTTTCCCATACATATCTGCATGTACTCGCTATTTTCCTTTTTTTCTTCCTGGCAGTAGGGTGTTATGCCTATGTTGTCTAATTCTGGATGGGTCCAACATGTTTCGAGCAAGCAATTGCTGGTCACTGGTCCAACTGGTTTTGCCTGTGGCTCTATGTTGGGGAGTGTGGAGGGATGGTCAGTTGCATAGATAGGGCAGCTGCAGTTTCTATGGGAGAAAATTGTGGGGATATGGAGCCATGTCAGAGGTGGACTATTGGAGTGGAGAGGAGGAAAAGAGAAATAAAAAAGAGGGGGCAGCTTTGGATGAAGATGTATGAAGAAGTGGCAACTGGCCTGACCACAAGCAGGGGCAGTGAGTGGGAGCAGAGTGATGGCTAGTGCGACTGCTGCATCATGGCCTCGTTCTTGGGAGGCGATTGAGGGGGTGGCTGGGTGGGTTAAGGGTTACATTACAATGGGACCCTTGTGGAAAAGAAAACTACACAGCCCTTTTTAAAAATAAAAATTCATAAATCCTTTTATTACAATATGGTCAACATTTATATTTAAGTTCCAAGGATTTAAAATTACCCCCACAAACTGGTTCATTTGATCTCATGACAATGTGACATTGCTGATAACAAGCTCATGGGTTCAAGTCAACTCCTGACTTCATCCAACTGGTTGGTGCAAGTCATCACTACGCTGTGAGGCACAAGTTCCTGTTCTCCTGGTGATCAAAAAGCAAAAATAAAAATCAAGTTTTTGACTGAATGAGGATTCAGAGAACCATACAGAATATGGTTGGTTCTTATCTTATTCAGCTAGTTATTATCGCAAAAATCCATTTTTTAAGTTCCCTTTCTGCACTGCTTTAGCCATTTATGGACTAGTTTTGGTTTGATTCTTGCCAGTTATGTCTTTCCGAACCAGTCCTAGCCCCCAATCACAATGGTCCTGGGATTAAAATATCCAAGATTGGACCTTTACCTGCAGGTTCCAATCTGGTTCAGCTGGTTTTGAATTCCATAGGTGAATTTGTCGCGTTGACTTGAATGGTAATTCCCTGTATGGATAGCTTGGGTACTTCAGGTACATGATGTCAGAAGGTGAAGTTACCATGTGTACACCTGTGTTGCACATATCTTTAGCACTCTCCCTCAAAACTCAAAATATCAAGCTTAGACTTGAGGTATGAAAGAGTGAGAAAACTTGTGTTCAACAGAGGTTCGAAGAGAACAGTGATATGCACCCTATGTGGCAATGGATTTCCAGTCTGAGAAATAGTACTCAAGGCTGGATTCTGACAAACATGATTAACGACCTGATTATCACAGTAAATAGGAATGTCTGATTAACAACCAATGTCACTAAGGGAGATGGACTTCTATGAGTTCTATTTGGTATTCAACATGGCATGCCATTCAGCAACAATACTGGAACAAGAAATGGCTTCCTCCTTTCTGAATTGCGAGATGGGCATTGAAGGAGTAACGGCAGCTGGGGTGGGGTGGGGTGCATTTTGATAGTTTATATGCAAAGACTTCATTATAATGTAACTGATCATTATCTTTTTGAGAATATTTGATTACTATTATGAATATAGGATTCTCATAACAATCTCTTGTGTTTGTTTGAAGGTGGGGCTGATGCTCGCTGGCATGGGAGCTTCATATGATGTCTTTAGAATGGTAAAGCTTCTTGATGTTAATTCTTCTAGCATAGATACAACTTAATGTACGAACCTTGGCATACTTGAGCTTAAAATGATTAGCTTATTTTGGTCAGAAATAGATGGCACGCTACCTTATTTACTCTACTATGGTACTCTTTAGCTCCTCATCACTACATTTTTTAATCAATGCTATTCACTGTGGATGATTGATATTCATTTGGAAACACTTTTCATTTTCCTGGGACTGCTTTCTGCCCTTAGAGGGAAAAACATAGAAAAGGAGAGCAATTTACCTCTATGATCTAGTTACAAATCAGTCCATTCCTGATGGTACAGTTTTTTGAACTTATAATTTAGTAGATAGATGAGCATCACATTAACAAATTGAGGATAATATCTGGAAATACTGTGAAAAATGTAGCTAAAACTGAGAAAATTCATTGAAGAGGAGAAATGTCAAATACCAGTATGGTGAAACAAGTATAGTTAGTTTGCACAAAAGTTGTGTGGGGAAAAGATAGCCTGGGGGGAGTCAATTGAGGATTTTGTTTGTTGAACAGGAAATGGAGTTCTCTCAGGGTAAATGCAGTTGACAGATACACATCAATTAAACAGTTTTTTGGATGGGAAGTTTCTTGCGGACGTTGCCGTCGATCATGTTGGCTACATAAAGTTTACTGAATGGAAGTTTAATTGTTCTTCCATGTTAACCCTCTATCCCTGAACAAATGCACCGACACGTACATATGGAATGAAAATTCTGATGGATTGAAGCTTCTACGTGTAAAATGGCATCATGCGTTTAATCTCTACTCAGATAACATTTGACTTCCATATTGTTGTTAAGTGAACAATGAATAAATTTCCCATGGTATCATTTAAGATATTTGCACTGATGCGTATGAATCCTAAAATGCTTTGCTTATCTGTTTGTCGTATGACATGACATATATGATTTCCACATAACTTTGTTATCAAAAGTGTTGAGAATTTAGTCTTTGGGTTCACTGGAGACTGAAACATTATTTATCTGATTTAACTATTGATTATTCATTTTTTGAAACAATTAAACAATTTCGCATGTAGCATTCTTTTGATTGACTTGGAATATTGGTTTCAGTTCACATATTTCTTTCTTTCTGTTGGTAGGCAAGCACCCGATGGGAAAAGCGTCAATCAAAGATCCTGGTATGGACAATGCTCTACCCAAGTTTCATGGAGTTCTTGTTACTTCAATAAATTACTAGACTTTAGTTTTGTTGCCTCAAATTATACATTTTCACATTTATATTTTGTCTCTCCTCTTTATTGTTTACATTTAACAAATTCTTGATCTTATATATATATATATATATATATATATATATGTATGTATGTATTTGTGGAGGGGGAGGTTAAGAGATTCTGTGTATGGAAATCATTGAATTTTGAGTCTATTCTTCTTGATTGCGGCTATAAAATTTCAAGTCTATGAACTCTACGAATGTTAGGAAGCAGACTTTGTTGGACTCGCTCATGCTGTTAGAGGTCCTTTCAAATTTTATTCTGCAGTAGCTGTTTGACATATCACTTATTTGTCAAATACAATTCTAAATGTGTTGAATAGTTTGAGTGGGGTTTTATCATATCATATATATTGAATGATCTAACAGGAGTAATCAATCTAACTTAGTTTTGCTAAAGTAGAGGTTCTACAGAAAATACATTAATCATTGAGACAATTTTAAAAAAAAATAAGTTGAAAGTTTTGTAAATCGTCGTGACAATTGATAAAAAAATTGTCTGTTTTGTAAATAATTGAGGTCATTTGAACAAAACATGAAACATATGCAATGCTTTCCCCCTCTTTTACTATAATATAGTTATTAATCTTTTGTGTGTACTCAATGTGAGATTTTCTTACTGTTTGGGGCCTGAGTGCATATTGATGTTTTTTAGGGATTTTTGTATATATACCCCTGTAAACTACATATATACCCCTGACTCTCACATGACTCTGAACTGGTCTGTTGAACCCGAAATTTTTTCATGCAAATAATGCCGTTTAAGTATGCATATGCACATGGCATATACTCACATTAATGTGAGCTCACTATAGGAAAATATATATACATACATAACATGTTCACATAGGACTACGTTATGCAAAACAAAATATATGCCTATGATATGAGGGTTAATAGCAAATAGAGACCCTCTCATATATATGGAAAAACATGAAACCATGGGCTCATATTATAAGGGTAATGGAATAGGAGGCATACTTAGGCCAAAAAGGCCTTGATCGGGATTTTTAAGGAGGCCTAAAACAGCCCCAAGTCACTCTTTTAGGCTTCCGAAATCAACTCCTAAGTCTCCTTGATAACCCTTGATGGTGAGGCCCAAAGGAGGACCCTAAGATGCAGCAACAAGGAGGGGCCAAATGCTGCGAAATGAAGGCCTAAAACAGTCCCCGAATAGGCCAAAACCAGTCCCGGAATGGGGCCAAAATGGCCTCCAAACCTGCCCAAAATGGCCTCAAATAAGGGCCCAATGGCAAGGGAAATAGGCCCAATAAGTAGCCCAATAGGTGGCCCAATAAAAAAGGCCCAATAAGGAGCTCAAATGGGCCAAAAAAACAGTCCTCCAGGGGCACCAAATTTGCAGGCCAGAGAAGGAGAAAAATCTGAAAATCCAAGAGAAGAAAATTTCCAAAATGGAGAGTGGACCCCTCCTCCCTATTCCCCTTCATTTAAATAAGCCAAGAGGGGGTAGAGGAGAGAGAGAGGGAACCGGTGCCCCCCCCCCCCCCCCTACCGGTTGGGAACCCCCCACCGGTTCCAAGAGGGAAACCGGTGGGGGGGGAGGGGATCTCCCTCCTTCTTTCTTTCCAGGATTTTGAAATTCAAAATGGGGGGGGGGGGGATTAATTAAAAGGAGGGGAATTAATGAGGTTCTTAACCCCATTCACATGGGTTAAGAACTCTGTGCAAACCTCCATTAAAATGTCATCCTAAACCCCTTTCACATTTGACCCAAGTCTGAAATTAATGGGCTAACCCCCTTTTCACACTTGGCCAAAACCCAAAAATCTGAACAAAGGGGGCTCATTAAGAGCCAAAAAATTAAAGAGGGCAAAAAATGGGGGAGGGGGAACACCCCCCACCGGTTTCCCAAAACCGGTGGGGGGTCCAAGACCGGTGGCCACCCCCCACCGGTTGGAACCGGTGGGGGTGTCCACTGCCGCCCCCCCCTATGTCCTCTTCCAATACTCTCTCTCTCCCTTCTCTCACCCATTGAAATTAAAAAATAAAAAAAAAGAGGGAAGGGAAGAGAATATGAACGGTGGCACCCTCCCACCGTGGCCCATCCGGTGGCACCCCCCACCGGGCCCAAATTGGGGCCTATAAATAGGACCCCTTGGCCCCCAAATCCAACACACATGCAGCAAAGCAGCACATACACCCACATACAAGGAGTGTAAAGTTTGGAGGGGAGGTCTTGCTGCATTCAAGACCAAATTCAGGTTTCTTAACCCGGGTTTGCTGCGCTTTTTGGAGATCTTTTCCAATTCGGGGAGTCTTTCTTCCTAAGGTTCAATCCTAAAGGGAAGCTCTGCCGAATAATTCTTATAAAATGCCTTCTTAAGGCGAATCCCTGTCGAAATAAAGACCGATATTTTCATGTCTGAAATGTTGTTTGTGTGCCATTAAAATAATTAAATAATATCATGTTTTCATACTTTATATATATATATATATGTATACTTAGTTTCATGAACTCAAAAAATCTGTGCACACCCTCAACTTAACCTTGACCTCACCTCATATATAAATAAAATATAAGTTTAGAAATCTTAATAAAATCATATTTAAGTCAAAAAATGACCTATAATTAATTAATTAATAAAAATTCATGAAATTATATAAAAATCAGGAAAAATAAGGAAATATCTGTGAAAAATCAGTGAAAATCAGAAATGCAACTTAAAAATCATATTAAACCAAATAACCCAAATACCCCTCATATAATTATTTAATTAATTAATTAATCATAAAAATCAGTAAAATCAATAAAATAAAATCATTAAAAATCAGTAAAAACAGAGAATCAAATCTGAAAGAATATAAAATTTATTAAATAATTAAAAATATACATAGAACTTAATAAAATTACGAAAATACCCTCACTCATAATAAAAATATGTAAAAATCAGGTAAAATCCTTAAAAAATATCAGAACTTATTTTATGACCAAAATACCCTCCATACAATAAAAATCTCATGAGAAAATAGACTCTAAACCTAATAAGCCCGATTTGAGGTAAAATTACCAAAATACCCTTATACGCTTAAAAACTAATTTCACAAATCTCATAAGATTTTAAAACCATTAAAACTTGCTCTCATATGCTAATAAACCACAATGCCTCCATAATTCCTAAAAATTGCATAATTGCAAAAACACCCCTATGGGTTTAAAATATTTGGAATTAATCCAGATAACTTGGAATCAATCCAAATACATTGGAATTGATCCAAAAACATATAAAACCTATCTCAAACCGAGGTGAGGCCAAGGGCTTAACCTAAAATATACCTTCATATTCATATGCATGTGCTGCCTGTAGTAGTAGTGTTGCATGTTATAAGGGCATCATAAGGACGGTTAATCAAGGGTTGCCGAGCAGTTGCTCGACGTAATTAACACTGACCGAGGTCAGTGGAGAGAGGTCATATACTCGAATCTTCGCCTGATTCGAAGTCCCGGATTCCCTGAGGGCTAATCCCAAGTTCTCATAGTCCGATAAAATATAAAACCGAACTATATTTCTCTAGATAAACAAAAACAAAAAAAATGGATTTCCAAATAATCCGATAGGAGAGACGTCTAGGTCAGGTCCCGACGAAGGTTTTGAAAAAAAATCTTCCAAACATGGTCCTAGGCTCCTAGCTGGTTTGCGTTCGAGTTCTTGCTGGAATCTGACCACCATTGGCTGACTCTGTCAGAAAATGCTACAAATACTAACCATAGGAATATACTACAAATGCTGAAAAAATATAAAGAGTGAAAAGGTGAAAATGGAATAATGCTGAAAAATCCAAGAAACAATTGGAAATGGCACTAACCTGCTTGATTTCACTTGGTTTGATTTTCTTTTTCCAAATTTTTACTGGTGCCAGACCAAGACTTAAAGTAGGCCAGTGCAGACAATACTTAACATGATGTGGAATTGACTATATTGAGATGAAGGATCCAAGGATTTAATGAACTTTTATGACCTGCTGCCCTTCTTGCTACCAACTCTCCACAAAATGATGCGAAGTACCTCACGAGAAGATAACCTTGGAAGGCATGGCAAAGGGACCTGTCGTGAGCCCCACAAGAATAGTTGGCAAACATTTTTTTTTTTTGGTTTCAACTAGTTCATGCAATCAAGTAGCAGCACTAAAAGATTTCATGGACATCCATACGAGTCCATATGAAGAGGGGAAAAAATGTAAGCTTGGCACATGACTTTGTGATCTTTATTAGGACAGGTATTTCTATCACATGATTTGACGCTCTATATGAATGAAATGTCAATAGAATGTGGAGCTGTGAACTTGGCCTGATTTTGGGCCAACATTCCTGCTTTGGTCTGCAGGCCACAAGTCAGGCCAAAAAGCTCAGGACTTACCAGCCTAAGGCTGAGCCTTAATTTGCTCATTTCTCTTCCTTCTCATCTTGAGTGAACAAATGTCTGTTTTTCCTTTGGTTGGTTGTCTGTGTACTTGTGTAGCATAGCTCCCCATCTCCACGTTGGCTGCGGCGGCATCTGTCTTTTCTTCAAAAGGACATGGAAAGTTCCTTGTTCAAATGAGGGGAAGTGGAAATTCAGAGGATCAATATATTTCAGAGAATGTGGAGACATTCACAGTTCTGCCTAAAGGTTGAACTGCAAAATGTTGAAACTACTATATTGAGAATTTGGTTACAAGCTCTGATGATGACACTGAAAACCTTATATTACTGAAATTCACTGATTGGCATGGAATTGTTGTGGCGGAGGTGGAGGTCGTCATTTTGCTTTCCGTAAATCATCCTTAAAATATTGGAGATGGAGTTGATGTCTAGAGTATGAGGAAGCATGCTTTCTCATATGATAGATTTACATGTCTGACCAGAGTTTTGTGGGAGTTGAAAGTATTTCCACATGTGGATAAGAAGAGTAAACATATAAAAGGGGATTAGTATTCATGCAAACAAGTTGATTGCAAGTCAATAGGCTACGCCCTAAATTTGGTTGGGCCTATTTTTCTTTATGAATATGAGAAATTCCTACTCAGAACATGCTTCCTTTTTCTAAGGCGAGAAATAGAACTGTCAAGCCATTTTTTTCCACATATATTGCTTAATTTTCTTCATTTTTTCTGATATATGTCTGCATAAGCAAACAGGTAGTCAGTGTTGAAGCTGTTGTAAAACATATTTTCCCTAGAGCACAGAATTTATATTGTATCTCTAGTATGGCCATATTCATTTTCTAGAAAATGATCTCTGTGAATCTTTTTCGCTTGACACATACTTGAGGAATCACTTGTGGGCAGGAAAAAGCTAAGGTGAGGATGATGAAGCAAAAGGACTCTGATAATACAGTATCCTATTGGAGCAATCTTTGGGGAAGTCCAAAGGACTACAAAAACACAGGTATTACTGATGAAGGAAAAAAAAGTTAAAATGATTTTTAACCCTGTTTAAGGATAAAGTTGGATTTGATTTGTTATATATGCGTTCTATTTTGCTTTTGCAATAGTTTCGGGCTTATAGTAGAAGTATAAGTTTGTTTTATTTACACGGTTGTCCAATCCATTTCTCTGCAATCAGACAGAAGGCAAAATTAGGCAATCCATTTACCTGGTAGATGTCTAGTCTTTGGCTGAGATGGCAATTGTTTTTCTTTTTTTGAAAGTGGATAGCACTGGAGTGTATATAAAATAGCAAAAGAAGGGAATAAACAGGAGTAAAGAACAAAATCCTCGCTCATCCCTCTATACAAAAGCACCGAAATGGTGCAGCACTCAAAGCTTTCCCAAAAGATCAGAAAAAGAGGTAGTAGTTAATCCACATTACAAATGACTTTGACCCATTCCCTCACTTTGCAAGAGATAAAATTAGCTATCCTCATAGGTGTGGCATAAATGGCTCATTTCACTTTAGACTTTCATCCCTTTGAACTTTGCTTCTAGGTGCTGTTAGGGTACTTCGCAACACTCATCTTTTTATTAATTGCTTCTAGGTGCCGTTAGGGTAATCTCAAACACTTGTCTTTTTATTAATGCTAACTATAAGCTGGAATTTGCATATCCAAGTAGATATGTTGCATTTACAACTCATTTTGCTATAATCAGTTGACTTTGTGACTGTAATTATCTTCTTATGGAGGGAGATTTTCTCAATCTTTAGCTGTAATTTGCCTTCTTAAAGGCTGTTAACATATGTGTTTTATGGATTTTGCATTTGTGTTATTCTCTGGAAGTAGCAAAATTCTTCAGTTTGTTGGCAGCCTATGACTGAGGTTAACATGATGGTAGATGCCAGATTCCAGACACCATGAAGAATCACTGCTACTGTTTATACGTTTTCTTGGAGGAAATTTATGATGGTGATCTTTCTTCAATGAGTGCTGGTGCCCATTGAATGAAATAACAACATTAGCGAGGGCCATATAGTTGGTTATTGGTGCTGACTGTCCAATTACTGGACTGTTTACCCAGTGCTACATGGGAAGGGAGAGAAATATACATCTCATTTGAATTACCTAGGCACAGAGACTGATTGGAAGTCTCAGAAGGAAAGAATGAAATCAAGGGGTTGGATGACATTCGAGTTCCACATATTTAGGCAGGTTACCTACTGCAAATGTCCCCAAATGGGATAGGAAAGAGGATTATTGATTACCCTTGATAATTTAGAGTCAAGTGAAAATTTTTGAATGGTAATGTGTGGCCTTCTATCTGTTGGGATTGTCCTTGAAAGTTGGAATCAACTCATAACATGGATACATATAATACATAGAAAGAAGTGAATTAATCACAGCATTTTGGCTCCCACTCTTCGTATAAGTTGGTTGATAGAAACAATCCTCGTTGAAGAGGTGTAATCACCTCTATGTCAGCAACTCAGGATTCCTTTTTTCTTACCCTGTTGAAATATATTCTGAGCGGCATTGCCATGATGAGAAGATAAAGAACTCCAGACTCCATTACTCCATGAGCTATATGGTATTCTATGTGGTCTGGTAGATTGGTTGGTATGACTATGTTTCCGTCGTACATGGTGTCTTTTGCTGTATCATGAATTTAGACTAGGGTGTGGAGTTCAATTTGGCGGTCTTTGGCTGCTCCCAAGGGCATGTGGCTTTTTCTGAACTTTCAGCGGGTAAGACTGAGTACATCTTCTCATGCATCCCAAAATGAAGCATAGTCAAAGTTTAGAAGTCGCAGACTCTTTTTTAACCATCACCTTTCATTTCGTCATATGTTACTTTTTTGCATTTGCATGGTATGATATCATTCACCCAGATCTTCTGCACATGCCTCCCTTGTCATTCTTTACGTGCATGAATTTCTCGTAGTAGTTTACAGTGCTTCTCACAGAAGCTTACAGTTCATCCTATGGATCACAACACATGGATACGATTTTAATAACACTGGACTCTTTCATTTGCCAGAGGAGGAAATAAAAGAGAGAGCAAACAGAGCGGCTGCTGCTGCCCGAAGATGGAGGGAATACTCGAGGAAAGGTGCGGATAGACCTCCCACTTTTAAACTTCCAGAAGCTGTCTCAAACAATGAAAAATAAAAACAAGAAGCTGTATATCCCATATTCTCTATACCTAGCATGTAAATTTGGTTAGCTGTGCGGAGCTTTCTATAGGAGCTGCTCTCTCATTCTTACTTGTAATATGATGTCAATTCTGTAATTGTTCTGTAATCAGGCTACGAAATACAAAGCTATATCCAACATTAATACGACAAAGTTAATAACAATTTTCCTTTTCCTTTTCCTTTTCCATGTCTTGCATGTCTTTACTTAACCATCATGCATGAGAAATTTCGGCGTCATTTTCTATTATTTTGTAACTTTTCTCAAAGCATGCCAAACATAGTAACAGATATTGTGACAATTTCCTCAAAACAAAGAATCTTCATGGGAAATTCTGCATATTCAGTGCAAAATATTTACCCAGTTATGGAAACACTTTTAAAATCACAAAGCAGTATGGAGTTGGAATGAAGATGGGTTTCATCGATAGATAAAAGTATTAAAAAACCGAGCTACATGGTGAGTATGTTAATATGTTGTGGCTTAAGAGGACACTTGTCCCTCTTGATGTAAACACGCTGGCGGCAGTATGAACCCTACCATATGAGGGGTTCTTTCGAGGCCAAGCCCTCACTGAAATGATGCATTTCTGATGCTTTCAACATCTTTCCCTAGTTGGGATTGTCTGTCACATTGTTTGCCTTGTTGGTGCTCCACTTCACTTGCATGGTCCACGTTATGTAGAACACATCATCTCTTATCAGTTTCTGTTGAAGTAGAGGACGGTGATGTTGCAATGCGACAATAGACGTGATCTTCGGGTGAAGTGAAGCACTAATGGGAGAGAGATTTGTAAAAAGATGATTCCATTTATATCATTCCATAACTCTGAACACCACAAATAAATCTGAGAGTGGGGCATAGTGTAGACCTAGAGAAGTGGAAGGATCCCTCCGAAGTCCTCCATCATGGTCTCTCTCCTTACGCTAAGGAACAGATGCCTCAGCCTTGTCACTGTCTAGGCATAATTATCACCCTTTCCACACCTCAGACGGGCAGGAACTTCAAACAAAGTTTGTCCACTACTATGGGAGTAGTAATTAAGTGATGAAAAGGTATTGGATGAACTACCTCAACCCCTGAGCAGCCTTTGTTAGGGGGGTGGCAACCTACTTTTTCATAATCTTTGCCCACCCCCTGATGTGAGCTTTGTGCATCACATCTATCTCCCTGGACCTATTTTTCATCTGCATGACTCTGACAATCATTGAAAATAGATGTAAGTAGATGGTAGTAGTATCCTCTTCCTCTGGCACATTGTTATTCTCGAGGACCCAATGTTGATGAGGAAAAGCTCCTTGAGGTTAGTCATACAATCAACGAGTCAGCAAATGATCACCTCACTGGTCATACTGAGGTCCACAATCCTTGTGATTTTCCCAAAGGTGGAGATCATATAGCTGACAAGTGTAGAAGCTTAAACAAACTTGTCTAAAAGTATAAATCAACTTTCACAATTTATAAACGTAATCCCATAATTTTTCCAAACTTATACTAATTAATATGACTTTTTCAAAGGACAAATTGAAAATCATAATTCATCACAAGTAACATTTTCACATTATCCACGAGTCAAATATCATATCCTAGGTCATAATTAATCATAATACAAGTAAAATATATTTTTTAAGTTGATTGAATATCAAAATCAGATCATAGTACAGTTTTTGACAAAAAATTGTAGACTATTTATAGATAATTAGTCTGACCGTGTTTGCTTGAGTACATAGTTTGTACTCGCAAACAAATCCGTTGACCATTCTACATCCTTGGTCGATCAAATCTGATGTAGAAGGTCAATTTAGCCCTTGAATTGCTTAGAGCTGAAATCCAATTTCAAATTAAGTTTTTAAATTGATACAATTACTTTTTAAAAGATTTAAATCAATCAAATGAATATAAATAGCAATTAATCGTAGGTAGGTCTCTTGTGTGCCTATCTCTTGACCAGAGTGAGAATTCATTGTCAAAAACCTCCATTCCATGAGCACAAGCCTTCTCAAGAGAGATTTAACTCAAAAATGTGAAAAAAGAGAGTTAGGAAACTCAGAATTTTTAATAGATTTTTTGTCAAATTCATGACCTGTTTTTAGTGATTTTCAATATAATAAAGTATGGTGATTTATATAAGATTTGGGTCATTTATAGTCAATTAAATATCACTGGCTAAATTTTATTCATATTTTCCTCCTCTACACAATTCTTAGGGCCTATAGTCACTAAGTTATGTGGTGAGACAAGTTCTAAACTGTAGTTTTTGCTGCATGGTGAACTCTTGGTATGACCTATGAAAAAAATAGCAACAAGTTGGGCCTAAGTCCTCCTCGAATTGGGCAACACTCTCTTTTCAAACTAGGAAGGCAGGGAGATAACTGTCATTTCTGAATTTTTTTTAGAATTAACCATAATAAGTTTAACTTCTTATTGGGCTGACATAGTTACGTCTTAATGGGCCAGTCTAATTAAAATTAAATGCATCAAAATGATTGGGTATGGCATACTTCATACGACAAGTAATATACAGAAACTCTTAGACAATTTTCTAGCTGAACTAAATAGGTTACTAGCGAGGACTGTTGGTAGTATTTCGAATTGTTTATGGTCGGGTGATCTTGGGAAAAAAAATAAGTTTTTTGCCATACGTGTCAAAAAAAAAATAAGGTGAATCTCATAAGGATAACTTCTGATGTGTAACAGGCCGCTGGACAAAATCCAGAATAAGCCGATGAAGAGAAGGTCGGTTCTCATATGCAGTCTAGTCATAGCAACCCATTTTGTGGGATGGACCACTTGCCTAAATCCAACATAGGCCGATGAAGAGAAGGTCGGCCCAGACCACTAAACCATCTCACTTTCCAAACCAACCCATTTTGTGGGGAGTTCGACTTGCTGCACTGACCCAGTGCTGCACGGAGGGTTAGTGCAGTAGGTTACAAAAAATATTTTTAAAATATTTTTAGGTGGGCTTCAGGGTTTCCTACATATCCATATAGGTAGATCTCCGATCGAATGACCTAAAAAAAAAATCTGAAAAATAAAAAATTGTTATTGGGCTTGGCCCATTAAACACATTTTTTTTACTATTCATTGGGGCTCAATTTTTTATTTTTCAGATTTTTTTAGGTCTCGCATATCGGCCTGTACAAACATGTAGGCACTTCAAGACCCGTCTAAAAAAAATTTTAAAAATATATTTTTTAATCCACTGCACTGGTGCAGCACTGAGCCGCAAGTATTACCCTTTTGTAGGAAGAGCCAGCCAATCTGACAGGAAGCGGGTTTTTCGTGCACCTCTCGTCGAAAACCAAGTTTTGGTCATCCTCATAAGCATGTTGTGCAATCACCATCAAGTCTGGTTATTAAGAACCAGACTTGAGTTCATAAATCAAGATAGATTGTATAGTTCATAAATAAAGATAGAGGGTTTTGCTTACAAATATTTCAATCCCTGTAGAAATTTCACTGAGGTTATGCCAACCAATATGCCTATGCCTAGAGAAGTCAACTATCCCACTCTCTTTACCACTTTATTTGATCAAGAATCATTGATCAGTTGGTCGTACGGTTCTTATTGAAGTCGTTTTGACGTAAGTTTTGATATAACTAACACATTCAATGAGAGTTCTTTGATCAAGTAATCTTTTTTTTTTTTTTTTTGACCTGAACAGCTCCAAATAAGTGTGGCAAATGAGATGGTAAAAAGAGTGGTATCATGGCATTCCTCACACTTGAATATCTATTTATCTATTAGCTTTCTGAAACTTAAAAGAAGGATACATCTGTATTTGAAAATTTTCGGATAAAGATAAAGATATATGTGCTTCTGAATTTGATTATCCGTTCATGTGTCTGTTAATTACCGATGTAAATTAGTGGTTCTATTTGATATGTAGTTCTCACCTATTTGAATTTGATTATCCGTCGATCTATCTGTTTATTCTATACCGATGTAAATTTATGTTTTAAAAAATTGAGTTCACATTTTTCTTCAAGGAAATAACCAGTAGTTTAGGTCAAGACATATATAGGGCTGTCACTTATATGGATCTGGTAGACCCATACCCCTTATAGACCCAACAACATTAACGGGTAAATGGGTAGATGGGTTGGTCTCGGGTATACCTTTATTTTTTTAGGTGTTGAAGATAAATGGCTGCAAAAAAGAATTAATTTGTCCTAAATAATACTACACTGAAATGGGCTTTGATTTCAAGCCCAAAATTGAAGAAATTTGGTGATAAATTTGGACGACATTTAGCAACATCATTCGTATTGGGTAAACAGGTATACCAGACCTAAACTTAATGGGTCCAAACGGATCTGCTCACAGTACATAAAAGCTTGTTTATTATTTTTAATAAAAATTTTCGTTCAAACCTAAAATAACTTGATCACGATACATAAAGTGGGAGGGACTCGATCAGAATGGCTCTAAGGTAAGGCTAAGGTGGTGAATGACAAGTAGTCTTATAAGCATTGCACCTGTAGAAGGATTTAGTAACATAAATTCTTGAGAACATCATTGACAGAGGCAAAAAAGGCATGCCATGCTGAGCTCTAAATAGTTTAGGGATAATTGCATATAACCCTGTTAAAAATAAAATTGTATTTTTATTATTTTATTTTTATATTATTTTTAATAATCTTACTGCATGCCAATTGTTGCAGTAATGTCCCTATTGTCGCCATCCGTTAACACTATGCTAAATATCTCTTATCTAACTTTGAGTAACATTTAACCAAAGTTAAAAGTGTGTAAAATATATTTATTCTTTTCTCAACTCTCTTTCTCTCTTTTTCTATCTCTCTATCTCTCTCTTGGGCACAATATGTCAATAAAAAAAATTACTTTTTTATAGGAGTATTTTTGTCCAAATATTAAATTTAATAGTTAAAAAAAAATTCACTATATCCTTAAAAGTTATCTGTAAAAATATTTTGCAAGTATTATTATTTATAACAATATGAAAATAAGATAGACAAATATATAATTTTACATTTAATTAGGTTATATATGTAACTATTTCTATAATTTATCGTCACTCTTGTCTTGGAATAGGGTAACTATGATGTTTTTATGGGCCGTGTAACTAGCAACATCAACACGAAAAATTGTTGTCCCAAATTATATGCTTACATGACAGGACAACGTCAAAAATGTATGACAAAATATGCAAACTTTTAGCCATATTGCACATAATATATATATAAAAAAACTATTACCAGCACAAAAATATATAACTAAATTAGTCACATGGTTATGTTAAAATACAATTTTTATCATATAGTTTATATCTATTACACAAAAAGGCTAGCATCAATGTTATAATTTACACATTGATTTTAAATAAAACATTTAACCTCATCACTGCCATTAGCACACAATAAGATTCGACCTTTTAGTATAAAATCAAATTTGGATTCATAATCAGTTGGATTGTTGGTGCTACAGTGAAATAATAGTAAAATTGCAACCATAAATAATTGTAAAATTGTGATAATGAGAGTATCGTTGATTATATAGAAAGAAGAAAATGAAGAGAATAAAGAGATTCGAAAGTGAAAAAACTTACAAATAGAAGAGTTGTATCATTAACCGGGATGGATTTTTCTTAACGGAGCATATATATTTTTTTTTTAATGAAGAGAAGGAGAGTGAAGAGTTCATGGTCACCTAGGTTTTACTTTGGTGTAAATGTTTCATCATTAAGGTTTTATGTGGAATTCAATAAGAGTAATACTTACCGCAATGCTCCTCCCAATTGCAACCGGCACATTAATTGCAGTGGGTAAAAGATTTTTATTTTATTTTTGAATTTTTTTAAGTTGGCTCAGAGGCATCCTACCGGTTTTGTACAATGCAATGTTCGATCGGATGTCCCAAAAAAATTTAAAAATCAAAAATTGTTATTGGGCTCAGCACATTAAAGGCATTTTTCACTTTCCATTGAGGTTGATTTTTTTATTTTTCAAATTTTTTGGGGACATCCGATTGAGCGTTATACTATACGGACATGTAGGGTACCTCGGGGCCAACTTGAAAAGAAATTCTTTTTTTTTTTTACCTACTGCAATGTCCCATTACAATCTAGAGGGGAGGGGAAAGGGGGGGAGCGCATTGTAACAAGTATCCTTTAATTATCTTTTTATCTTTTCCTTTTTTTTTAACTACATTATTCTATCAAGGGATAATTACACAAAAAACTCTGTTAAAAATTTAATTATACTTTTGCCCTTCAATTTTTTGAAGTATTATTAATAAGTCTCTTAACTCAAAATTATGTTAAGAATGCCCTTACCGTCACGTCCCATAATTAGGTCTAACCAAAAAGGTCCCAACTCTTGGTAAATTTTAACTCTACGTGAAAAGAAAGGAAAAAAAAAAAGAAAAAGACAAGAATATCTTTACTTTCTCTCTCTCTCTCTCTCCAGTGTGTGGAGGGAGAGGTGGGGGTCAATCATGCCAGGGGACCCCAAGAGCCGGGTCAGCAGTCAGCATCCTGGCCAAGTCCACCTCAATGCGTACTAGTGAGGCCTGGGAAGACATACCTGCTATCGCTACTAGACCAGGCCATGGCCCGGCACACCTGCATCTAGTGCGCTGCAATGACACCGTCAACCTCACTGCCACCGGCGCCGCCCACTACATGGAGGGCGTCATCTTCGACTTCTCTCTCTCTCTCTTTCTCTTTCCCAAGGGTATTATTGTCTTGTTACTCTTAAAAACAAGTATATTCTTATAGCGGCCAACGGCAACTAACTCGAAGGACATTCTTAACATAATTTTGAGTTTGGAGGGTTATTAATAATATCTCGTAAAATTGAGAGGCAAAAGTATAATTAGGCTTTTAACAGAGTATTTTGTGTAATTATCCCTTCAATCAATTGTCCTGATTAATAGTAATGATTAAGTGTCTCTTATGTATGGGATTTCACTTGATCTTCACATGGCATACGCTGAAGAAAAAAATGTCTTTGTTTGCTTCCTTTGGCTTCTTTTTGCCTTTTTCAATCTTGTTTCTGCTCCACACCTTGACCACAATTCAGAAACTTGACCAAGCCCATAAGATTACAACTAAATAATCAACTAACCTAGAATTAAACGCGAAGCCGGATAAGTGGGGTAGTCATTTGTGAGGTGCTCAAGATCAGATCGGAGTTTTTTTTTTTTTTTTCAGTATGACTTATTTAACTAAATGAATTGAGCTCAAGTTTAGAGTAAAACTACTTTTGATTAAATGAGTCATGGGCTTAATAACTCTGCCCAGCAGACTCGCAACCTAGTTTGTCCGAAAAAAATGTCATTAATGAGCCAAGCTCGTGCTCAAACCTTGTAATGAGCTTGAGCTATAGTCCATGCTCGAGAATTACCAAATGTTTAGTATGACATGGCTTGTTTTCACCCCATCCGAGCTAGTATACCTACTTTAGCATATTTAGAAATATCCTTATTTTTATTTAATTAGCAGTTTTTAACTCATGAAATTAGTTGAAACTGAAATCAATTCAATAATTTTACAAATGATTTGAAGTTTGTTAGATTATATACTTTAGTAGCCATGTGACGAACCTTCCCTGTGAGTTTTAAGGGGATGACCCATTTCTTCTACGAGTCTAATTCCAGTAAATGCAAGTGAGGATGAGATTGGATAATTAAGTGTAGAGAGAGGGGAGGGAGTTTTTCAAGAAAACCGCTCATGGTGAGGGGTTGTTTTGAAAAAGTCTCCTCTATGCACTTACTTACTGAGTCCCATGGTCACTTGTACTTAGAGGATCTGGGTTCTTTTTTTATAGAAAGAATATCCAAGACCATTGAGATTGGAACAACAGCAAGCTGCCTCCACCCCATAATCAAGTGAAGTTCTTACATGCCAAGCAAATGCAGTATGGTCAAAAGCTACTAGAATACATAATTAACTTGAAGTCACAAAAAGAGAAAAAAATAGTGATATATGTTATCTCGAAAATTGAGACCAATACATGTATGTGCATACGTATATATAAACTTAAAAACATACTGAATTGCAGCTTGTAGTGAAAGATGCCTAGAAGGGATCAGAAGCATAGCCATTCTACAACCCCTTAGAATACCAACCATGGCATTCAAACATGTATAGATCAAGGAAGACAAACACCAGCACATCCCTTATTCCCAATTAAGTAGTGGCCTGGCAGCTATGGGAGAGTGGAGTAGTAAACTCCACGCCAGGAACATGCTGGGGAGGAGAAGAACCATGGAAGCCCTGGAAGCCATTCTCCAACCGCAAGAGAATTTGAATGTGGGGAGTATGGCTACTCCTTGGGGATGCACTTCTATATGTATGTGTGTTGTGTGGTCTGAAAGAGAAATGGGTTTTTGTATATATGTGGAAGAAAGTAATTAAACACAAATGACCTGCCTCTCAAAACTGACCTGACAAATTATTAGTGACTTCTATTTATACCATTTGGGAAAGTTTGTGGTTGATCAATTTTTTGAGCAAAATTTGCTTTTCTTACATGTTTTAAAATTCAAACAAAAATACTAACAAAGGTTTATGTTACGAATCTCACGTATAGATAGTTTAAAAAGTGACACTTGCAAAGATAACTCTCTCAAAGTTTTAGTTGTAGATTTGTCTATTCTTATTTTTATATTATTATATATATATATATATATATTTTTTTTTTTTCAATTACAATAGTCTAGTGGCTGGGGGACTAGCCCCAACCCCACCCCACCAGGGTTCAAACCCTGCCAGGGTGCCAAGCGCCAAATACTAATCTTTTACAGGGATACATATGTTTCTCTAAATACTATTAATTGACAGTTGAAGAAGGAATATTCAATGCATCTCTAATGGAAGTTAATTTCAAGAACATTTTTGTAAGTATTGGAATACATATTGAGGTTAATTATAATAATATGAAGATAAGATAAACAAATATGTAACTATGATTCAAGAGAGTTATTTTTGCAAAATTTCCTTTTAAAAGTTGTATCAAAATATGCAGTAGATATCTTCCGTAGTAATAAAAATCGATTTTTTAACTTCAAAGTATGTATTTTTCCCCAAGGTCTGACACGAACTTATTTTTGGAAGAAACCAACTGATGTACTGTTTCGAATGATACCTACATCATCCTAGGACAAATCTGGTGAGGCACCCCACAAATCTGGTGAGAAACCAATTGATGTACAGGTTTGGATTAGAGTCCAGTAGTAGTCATGAGAGGGGGGAGAGAATCAAATATTGCAAAAAAGCTCCTCATATAATCTCAAAATTTGTCAAATATCTGGGTCCTCCCCCTCTCAATATTGCTGGACTCCGATCCAAACATATACTGAGAGGATCTCTTCTCTTAATTCTTACACAATCCAATGAAAGTTTCAGTAAGTAAAATGAAGGTCGTTGTTCGAGAGGCGTGGATAAGATTCTAACACCGTATCTACTAGTTAATTTACATGTAGTTCGTCAAATTGCATCATATTAGTTAGCATGTATAGTTGTTTATTAGATTAATTTTAGTTACAAAACCTGAAAAGTATGTTTAGAGAGTGGAGGTAAGTTACCAACCACTATAAATAATCTCAACTATATTCAAACTCTTTCAAAAGACATGTAAATATTTGACTAATTAACTGCATCACCTGCTCTTCGAGCGATAAAGATATTTGCCTTGCATGAACTATATATGAAACAAAAAATGAACTTGCTTGTGATATAGCAGGGTTGAATGTTTGCATGTACTTACAGTGGCCATTTTCTTCAACATCTATACGCTGGCAAGGAAACCAAGCCTTTCATTTGCACATACACATGCAGGAGAGAGAGAGAGAGAGAGAGAGAGAGAGAGAGAGAGAGAGAGCCTTGTATTCCTCTTCTTCAAACGAGGGGTGTCTGGGCAAGGTGAATTGCTGGGCAAGTCTCCTTTGGCAGTCGACTCACTGCATCGCCACCGGATGCTCTACTGAGCAAAACCAGAGAGCAGTGAGCCCCCACTGCCAAAGAAGAATCACCCAGTAATGCACCTCCGCAATGCAAACGTCGCTCGAGCATCCGAGGTTCTACTCGCCACCTATTTAAAGCAAGGAGGAGACGACTCTGGATATGCCCTTACTCACCCACTAAAACCCTAAAATATTCCACAACTTACCCTTCAGTAGAACACCCATTACTTAAGGCACAGAACGTGGCTTATCATACAGTAAACACCCATTATGTAAGGGACCAATCATCAATGTGAGACTTTTCACAGAAGGAGAAGAAGAAGAACCAGGGTAGGGTCAGCAAGCTCCTCTCTTAATTAAGCTGCTCAGCCACACACCACTGCTCTTATCACCTTGGTAGGACCTTTCTGCAGTGATGTGTGATTGTGTGTTCGTGCCTATAGCTGTCCTCAGTTAGGCGGCTGATGCCCTCATTAGACTCCTCTGTGGGGGTGTGTGCATGCTGCCATCTTTAGGTCAGATCTTCCTAAGGTAGCCACAGGGCATCAAGGAAGAAGCTACCGCAGAATGTTCCCTGCCTGCAATGCTGCAAGCTGTAGGTGTTCCCATGTGCAGGCCTTTTTGGTGGCCGGCAAGAGCAGATGCTGGGGTGAAAAGGGGATTCCCTTCCTGCGGCAGCTCGGGGCCGCGCAATGCTCAAGCTTTTCGACACGTACGTACAACAGATTGAACATGCACAGGCCCCCCTTGGTCACATTTCTTATGATATCTCAAGTTTTCGCATAAAATCCTCAAAGTAAGCATTATACCCCTTTGCTTTAACCGTCAGTTTTCTTTTTGGATTTAAGTTTTGTTTGTTGAGACATGAAATGGCTTGTTTTATGGTGTTTTAGGGTATCCTTTAGAAGATAAAAGCTACCCCATGTATATATGTAGATTGTGAGCTTTCCCAATCACCAATGCATGGGTATCATGCATGCACATGCGCAGGGTGATCAGTAGTAGCGGATGCGAAAATTTTATCCAGTAAGATCATTCAAACAGTACGTAAGTCATAAATATGGCTAGATCAGTAGGATCTTAGACATATAGTTAAGTGATGGTCTTTTAAAGTACATATATATTTTTCCCCATCATTAAGTGGAGGCTGTCTTCATGTTCATTAGTTGCACGAAATTGTGTCAAAAGTACTTTCAATGAGAATTATCTGATTAAGAAATCAAACGGTTCTCAATGAACATGATAAAATAGATGATAACAAATATAGTATAATAGCATTTCTCTTTATTCTATCATTTAGATCAAGACTAATTAACCCAGGAGCATATTGGTCAACTGAAAAGTAAACAGGTACGGCAAGCATCCAAGACTAGTATATCATGGAACCGTTAGTGATGGGGGAACCTGTTGTAATCTAACACTACAGCTTAGTTACACATAGATTGGACATGATGACTCCATGCAGGGAGGGAGCTTAGTTACACATAGATTGGACATGATGACTCCATGCAGATAGAGAGAGAGAGAGAGAGAGAGAGGAGAAAAGAAAAAAAGGCACAGAGAAGGCTAGTGATGGTGGGGGAAAAGATCTGCATCTTTCATAAAGATGGTGAAAGAAGGAATGAGGACCATCTGGAGGGCCCGAGAGGGGGAGAAGCTCCTAGGAATTGTGCCCCGCATATGCTGTAGCATATCCATCCCGAAGTGTGGCTTCCACACTATAAATGGGCAGCGCCGGAGTTCCTGGGTGTGTCGAGCATTGCCGGAGAAGGCGGTGGCAGCAGTCGCCGGAGGTACTGAGAATAACAGGGTGTTTCTCCTTTGGCAGGGAGGCAAAGCATGCTCACAAGGCTGGCATGCATGGCGGCGCTTCTGCAAACCCTGCCAAAGGAGAATTGCCCTGCCATTCACCTTCGTGTTTCCATCAAAGTCTGGAGGTGCAAGAGATGCCTTAACGGAGTTTGGAACTCTAGGGAGAGCGGGTAAGAGTTCATACTTAGGCATATCCTTTTCTGTTCTACACCAGTGGACACTTTGGCACAAGATGTTTTTGGTGTTTTCTGATGAGTAACTTATCTTGATCATTGGGCCAGATAAATCCCACAATATATTGCCTGTTAGCTGTCTACCCTTTTAGTTGCTATTTCATTTGAAAAATATTGTAAAATATTACAATACATCATTTTTTTTTTGGTTAGACATAAAACGTATTGGGGATTTTCCTTCCTCACATGAAGTCAGACAAGACACACAATAAATAAAAGAGAAAGGAGAACAAAGGAAAGAAGAATAAATCATCATATGTATAGATTTATATGGCTCTACAATAATCTACATCTATGGAGCCCCATTCTGTAGTCACCTTTTGCATTATTTTCAACAAAAAAGAATACAAGTACAGAAGCATAGCCTTCAGGAACTATCAATTCAATTAGGGTTAGTTTCTCAAAATTGCAGTACGATATAACTTCCCTACAAAAATCCCCAAAATATCACCTGAACCCGAGTTCACCAGAGAGGTCATCTGGATTCACCTCTAAGACCTCAAGATACCTCTTAAATTTGAGACATAATCTCAAGAAAATGTTATTCTACATCAAATCAAATGACTCATTAGTCTTGAATATAGGACCTCAATCGAACTCCATCAATGTCAAATAAGAAGGGGAGATGGGACCCCATATTTGCAGAAGGGCTCCTCAGGTGAAAGGTCTATATAATTCGGTTTGGGGATCCTTTTGAAAATAAGTGGGAGGAGGGAAGAGATGTCACCAATGATTTGTGCAGCTTGACTCCAGATCCTCTAGGATGTTGGGATGTTAATCCAAACTCATTATGGAGCTAGCACAATTGTCCTAGAAGAGTACTTGGAAGAAAACTCTTTGATACTTCTAGGGTGGGTTAGGGGTTTCAGAAAATGGGATGGAAAGTCCACTTTCCAGGAAAACTAGTTTTCCTTGGATTAGGAGTTAGAAACGGTTACGGAAAACCTTTTGTTCCCTGGATGGGAAAACTACTCCAAAATTTTCCTACCTCTAGACCTCGGAAAACTTTCTTTTCTAAAGGAAAAATCTAGCTTCTGTCCCACTCTCCATAGATCGCTCTCTCCCTCTTCAAGACATGGTTGAGATTTAACATTAGCCTACATAAGATTTGAATTTTCCTAATAACCCCTAACTAGAGAAAATTATGTTTTCTCAAAATAATTTTTAATCTGGGAAGAAAAAAATTTCCTTTTCCTAGGAATAAAAGGTTTTCTTAAACTGCTAACACATAGAATCATAGGCCATGATCATGTTACCATTGACTTCCTAAATTTTAGGCACATAATGGTGAAATTTGTGTAGGATAATGAACGTCAAGTAGAATTAAAAGTGATGTAATGACAGGTTTAGAGGAGTTACGTATCTAGAAAATTCTTCAATATTTGTGGAATCATGTGTAATGGTCGTGTAACCATTGCAAAAATAAGAGAAGATTGAGTGATGTATTCACCTCCAGTTATAATCAAGTGATTTATTTTGGGAGTCTCTCCCACGCAGTGATTTATTGAATAACGTTAGACTTATCTATCTTGTAGTAGTGTGGCATGCTATAAGATCATGGCTGTTGATGTTGTATTAAGTATGGTTGTGGAATTGAGATGTGATATGTGAGCACCCGTTTATAATAGAAGATTGAGTGATGTATTCACCTCCTGTTATAATCAAGTGATTTATTTTGGGAGTCTCCCACACAGTGATTTTATTGAATAGCATTACCATTTATCTATATATCTCGTAGTAGTGTGGCATGCTATAAGATCATGGCTGTTGATGTTGTATTAAGTAAGGTTGTGGCATTGAGATGTGAAATGTGTGCACCCGTTTAAGCTTCCAATGGTTATGATGCTGTTTGAACAATTCAAATATCATGCTTCTGTTGTGCATCATAATATAGTTGGGATTTCGTCACTTTCATGGTTAAGGGATTCTAACTTTAAATTTCCAACATGTATGGGATGCCAAGTGGATATGTACTCCATTTCCTGAAGGAGTGCAAGTAGCCCTCCTGTGAATGGCCAATGTTCAATGCTGGTGTTGTCAAGATAAGGTTTTCTTTGAAGATAAAGTGTGTTGCTGGTTCTCAGTTATGCATGTTTGCTAGAAGGTTTGGGCAAAAGCCCGCACTGGGCTTCGTTTGGATTTCAGTGGAAGACTGCTGGCCCAGATCCCATGGAGGCACAATCCTATTTTTCAAAAAAAAAAAAAAAAAAAAAAATGATCACCGGATAGATCACCTCCATAGGAACCCCTCGGTCAGGATTTTATGACACCTCTGGCACAACCATCTGATTGAACCAATCAGATAGCACTGCAATGTCTGCGTTGCAACAAGTATTACTCATCCATACTGTTACGAATATTGAATTGAAGGAAGCATTACCTTCTCCATTGTATTGAACATTGATATATACAAGTACAAGATCCCATAATAGGGCAAGAGACCCATAATAGGGCAAGAGGCCAGCATGCTTACCAATATGTACATGCTAAATCTAGAGCATACTAAATCTAAATCTAGACCTACTGTATATACATCAACACCCCCCCTCAAACTCACGGTGGATCATGAACCGAGAGTTTGCTAACCAATGCACGAAAACGTGGAGTAGGCTGTGATTTCGTGAAAAGATCAGCAAGTTGTGCAGTTGTCGAAATATAAGGGAGAGACAGATCGCCTGAAAGATAGTGCTGACGAACAAAGTGACAATCAATTTCAATATGCTTCGTCCGCTCATAGAAGACAGGATTGCTGGCAATCTGAAGAGCACTCTGATTATCACAGTAGAGAGGAGTCGGAGTGGTAGGAGCAATCCCAAAATCGCGAAGAAGACGTCGGAGCCAAATAACCTCAGCAGATGTGTCAGCCATAGCACGATACTCTGCTTCAGTACTAGAGCGAGAGACAACTGCTTGTTTCTTGCTCCGCCAGGAGATGAGAGAAGAACCCAAGAAAATGCAGAACCCAGTGGTAGAGCGGCGATCAGTAGGATCCTCAGCCCAATCAGCATCAGTGTAGGCACGGAGCTCTAAGGAGGAAGTAGAAGACAACAGAAGCGAGCGACGAATAGTGCTACGCAGGTATCTGAGTACTCGAAGAAGAGCAGCATAGTGAACAGAAGTAGGTGCACTGACAAACTGACTCAAGACATGCACAGCATGGGCGATGTCAGGACGTGAAATAGTAAGATAAACTAGGGCACCAACTAGCTGACGATAGCGCGTGGGATCGTCCAGAGGAACACCATCAGTCGGGCGAAGCTTAACATATAGTTCCATAGGAGTGTCTATCGAGCGAGTGTCAGAGAGAGAGGCTCGCTGAAGAATATCTGCAATATACTTCTGTTGTGAGAGTAAGTAACCCCGAGAGGAATATGCAACCTCAAGACCAAGAAAGTAACGAAGGAACCCCAAATCCTTCATATCAAATTGCTGCTGAAGATGAGACTTGAGGGAAGCAATGGCAGTCGAGTCATCACCAGTGATGATCATGTCATCTACATAGAGAAGTAGGATGGCGCGGCCATTAGGAGAATCACGAACGAAGAGGGCATAATCTTCAGCGCTCTCCTGAAAACCAATCTCAAGAACTGCTCGCCGAAAACGCTCAAACCAAGCACGAGGTGCCTGCTTGAGCCCATAAATGGCCTTGCGGAGACGGCAAACATAACCAGGCGGAGCGGGAAGACCAGGAGGTGACTGCATATAGACCTCTTCTGTGAGATCTCCATGGAGAAAAGCATTCTTCACATCAAGCTGATAGAGAGGCCAACGACGAACTGCGGCAACAGCAAGTAAAGTGCGAACAGTAGTCATCTTTGCCACAGGTGCAAAAGTCTCCTCATAATCAATGCCATACTCTTGAGTGAAACCACGTGCCACAAGCCGTGCCTTATGGCGCTCGATAGAACCATCAGCCTTAGTCTTGATCTTGTATATCCACTTACAACTGACAGGAGAGACACCAGAAGGAAGTGGTACAAGATCCCATGTATGGGTCTGCTGAAGTGCCTGAATCTCCTCCTGCATAGCCTGACGCCATTCTGGTAACTGAATAGCCTGTCTGAAACTCTGAGGCTCCTGATGAGTGTGAATAGCTGTAAGAAAGGCGGAAAACTGAGGATAATAAAAGTCAGTAGGATCATAGCCAAGTCTGTCAGGAGGGCGGTGAGAGCGCTGCGGGTAGCGGCGAGGAGGATCCACAGCCGGCAGAGGAGGAGTAGGAGCAGGAGCGGCATCAACTGAAGAACCTGAAGAATCTTCCAAGGCGGGAGCACGGTGACTGGAGACTGGAGAAATAGGAGACGCAAGAGGGGAGGTGGGCAGCGGGGCCATAGAGGAGGATGATGGCTCGAGCTCCAATAGAGATGTGGAAGTGGGAGGGTCTGCGGAGGGTAGAAGACCCGGAAGACCAGGAACAATAGAGGAAGTGGAAGAGGGATCATGATCATGCATGAAGGAGAGATCCTGGGAGTTAGTGGAGAAGAAGGGAACATGCTCAAGAAAAGTGACATGACGAGAGATACGAAGACGACGAGCAGTAGGATCATAGCAGCGATACCCAAGGTGCTCTGTGCTGTAGCCAAGGAGGACACACTTAACAGCTCGAGGTGAGAGTTTAGTGCGTTCGTGAAAAGGCAACAGAACAAAACATGTACAACCAAAAGTACGAAGTCGGCCGTAGTCGGGAGGGGCAGAGTAAAGACGCTCATAAGGTGTGCCACCCGACAGGACAGAAGATGGTGTGATATTCATGAGAAACACAGATGTGAGAACAGCTTCGGCCCAAAAAGTACGGGGCATAGAGGCACAAAGGAGAAGAGTGCGAGAAGTGTCAAGGATGTGACGATGTTTGCGTTCAGCAAGACCATTCTGTTGAGGTGTATAAGGGCAAGAGAGCTGAGGAAGTGTGCCATGGGATGCCAGAAGCGAACGAAAGTCTGAAGGTACTCACGAGCACCATCAGTTCTGAGAACTTTAATACGACAATGAAAATGTGTGGACACCATCTCAGTGAACTGGCGATAAATGGAGAGAAGATCCGACCGCTTGTGAAGTAGGTAAACCCAAGTAAAACGCGTACAATCATCCACAAAACTGACGTAATATAAGAAGCCAGTCATAGACGGAATAGGAGAAGGACCCCAAATATCAGAATGTACTAAATCAAAAGGATGAGTGGAGACAGACTCATGAGAATAAAAAGGAAGAGCTGTATGTTTAGCAAGTTTACAACCTTCACAATGAGATAAAGAAAAAGACGGGCTAGGACCTAAGACACCAGACTGAAAAAGAGATCGAAGACGAGCTGCAGATGGATGACCCAAGCGACGATGCCACAGATCGACAGAAGTAGAAGGACGGCCTGGAGAAGATGACGCAGTAAGTGCAGACCGAGGAAGATGCAACGAGTCCAAGCAGTAGAGGCCACCCTTTCTATGACCTGTTCCAATCTTCTGGCCGGTACGTAGATCCTGCACATCACAAGAAGAGGAAGTGAATGAAATACGATATCCTGAATCAGCTAGGCTACTAACAGAAACAAGATTCATAGATAGATGAGGAACATGAAGAACAGAAGAGAGGGTGAGATGACCAGAGGGGTCAGAGGCAGTAGTAATGGAGCCACACTTGGAGACAGAGAGAGGGGTACCATCTGCAGTATGGATCCGGAGGTGTGGTGGAACAGGAGAACAATTAACAAGAATAGAATCATTAGAGGTCATGTGATGGGAAGCCCCAGAGTCTAAGATCCAGTTTGAAACAGTACCAGTGGCGGCAGACAGAGCGGAAGGTTCAGAAAAGAAACCAGCAGTCTGGAGAAGCTGCTGAATCTGTTGTATCTGTCCAGCAAGTTGCGTCACGTCAAGAGAACTTCCTTGAGAAGGTAATCCAGACGGAGTTGTGGGCGACGGGACGGAAGGAGGCGACTCCGCCACAGCAGCAGTGGGGCGAGACGGACGTTGACGACGCTGAAGCTTCCGACATTGATCAATAGCGTGGCCACGGTGCGACAGTATTTGCAGAAAAGATTCGCTGGTGTGCTAACTGAGTCACCAAGGTGTGATGAAGAATCCATGCTACGTGAGTGCGTCGGAGTGGCAAGTAGCGGAGAAAATTTGGAAGACTCCGATGAGCGAGACCGCAATGCAGCAGCGAGAACAGTTTCAGATGGAATGCCAGACGTCCCCAGGGCTCGCAGTCGTGTTTCTTCTGCAATAAGCTCAGTAAGAGCATCATCCAGACTCGGCAGAGGGGATCGATGTAGAAGCTGAGCACGAAGTGCCTCGTACTCAGGACGAAGACGCATCAGAAAGTGATAGAGATGCTGTCGATCCCGTTGAAGACTGCAAGAACACGTAGAAATACGACCAGAAATATGCATAGCATCTAATTCTGACCAAATACGTCGAAGACGAGTGAAGAACTCCTGAATTGACTGTTCACCCTGACAAATATTGTCAAGCTCACTACGAAGCTGATACTCTCGAGCACCACTAGACTGAATATAACGTCTGGCAAGATAAGTCCATTGTGCTCGAGAAGTAGTAAAATCCAAAAGATCCAGACGAATGGAAGGATCAACCGAACGAAAGATATAACCCATGACAACCTCATCATTATCTTTCCAAATCTGAATAAAAGAAACAGTTGTACCTTTTTCTGCCGATGACTCAATTTCAACTGTCGGATACAGAATAGTCCCATCAACATATCCCCATAACTTAGCAGTACGAAGATTAGATCGAACAGTAGCAGCCCATACAGCATAATTATTGGCATCCTTTAATTGAAGATCCATTTTTGGAATATCCGACGCAGAAATAGAACTTAACAGAGCCATGGCAAACAAAGAAGGTGAACGCTACCTTAAACAACGATTGGTGACCGGATCCACAAGGGGGGCTTCGCAGGGGGTGACCGGATCCTCCTCGAACAACCTTGCTGCGTTGGGAGCTGCCTGGGCCCGACAGACGACCTGTGCGAGAACCACCCTACCCGGCCAGACCCTGCACCGGGGCTGCTGTGGTTGGGGAAGAAGAGCTGGAACCTGCTGCGGCAGGAGACCTTCTGCTGGCGGGTGCCTGCTGCGGCGGGGAGCACCGTCTAAGAGCTTCCCGGGACTGGAACCTGCTGCGGCGGGAAGACCTGGCCGCGGGGAGCAACGGCGGGGGCTATCACTGGTCGGGAAGCACCGTCTAAGAGCTTGCCGGGACTGGAACCTGCTGCGGCGGGAAGATGCTGCCGCAGGGAGCACCGGCTAAGAGCTGGACTGGGAACCTACCGGAACCGCAGCACAGCTGGAAGACCTCCCCGGCAAACGGCAGAGGGGAGGCGGCGGCGGCTCGTGAGGCAGCTGCAAACGATGGCGGCGCGACGAAGAAGGCAGGCACACGGCTCTGATACCATGTTACGAATATTGAATTGAAGGAAGCATTACCTTCTCCATTGTATTGAACATTGATATATACAAGTACAAGATCCCATAATATGGCAAGAGACCCATAATAGGGCAAGAGGCCAGCATGCTTACCAATATGTACATGCTAAATCTAGAGCATACTAAATCTAAATCTAGACCTACTGTATATACATCAACACATACAAACTTATGCAACCCAGGTTGGATTGTTGGTTCAGGATGTTCTGTACTTTTTTCAGGAGTAATATTTGCTGCAGCCACATGGTGGCAACTGTCAGATCATGTCCTATACAGTTGTGGTTTTTTATTTTTAACTGTTTAATCAATGATCAGATGATTCCAATGTTAAATTTGGATGGCCTTCTTTTTTTTTTTGAAAAAAATGAGACCGAGCTCGGATGGGCATGCACCGAGGCTGTCACTGTGGAGCTGCAGCAAAGCTTACTCTTTTTCCAGTTGGACTTGGGTTGAAGGAAGATAAGCTTTTGGATCCAGCGAGTACGTGATGCCAGGGAGAAATGAGTAAACACCTTGGGAACAAGATTTCAACGTAGCAAACGAGTCTAGACTTGCAAGCAGCAAGATATAGCACTTGAGTAATGCTTGCTACACTGGCAGTGATGCAAAAATGTTGACCTAGATTGAGTCTTGTAATTCCATTAATCCGGAGAGCCTATGGGCACTGTTCTCTCCATTAAATGTATTTTGATGTCATTTGTGTGTCAACGTACGTAGAAGGACTAGATTCTAAAAATACAAAAAAAGTACCCATCAAGCTATTTTTTAAGAGCACGAACAATGCTCTGAGAGCCTCATCGTCCTCTCGAGAGTCCGACCGTGCTCTCGAGAGCATGATGCTTTGGAAATTTTCTCTACGGTACTTAGATGCTTTCCAGAGCATCGTACTCCAGAGAGTTCGATAGTGCTCTTGAATCGTAGTTTGGCGGATATAGTTTTTTTATTTTGTCGAATCTGGCCTTTTCTGTACGTTGATGCGTGGATAACATAAGGATGCATTTAATGGAAGAGACAGGCCCCTAAATGAGTTCTTCACATGGTAGAATGAGATTGGGGGTTCAATCCTTACGTCAGGAAAGAGAGAGAGAGAGAGAGGTTTTCGATTGGAATGGAGACGGATTAAGCACCAAGTTTTCAACAGAAAACGAGGGCTACCAGAAGAAACCTCCTCTCCGCCCACTTAATGCGTGAACAACCACGCAAGGAGAGAGAGAGAGAGAGAGAGAGAGAGAGAGAGAGAGAGAGAGAGAGAGAGATCATCTTATTTATTTCCCTACGAACTGTGCGCGCTTCACAACGCCGCGTGGTGCCTTCGTCAGGCCCTTGCAACCAGCACGAAGTCATGCCCGAAGCTTCCACCTCCTTACCATAAAGTCGTCGTTTGACAATATCAGAGGACAGAGAACCCAACGTGTGGACGAAGTCAGCAAACTGCATAGATGGATAGATATATAGATAGATATAGAGACAAGTAGAGAGAGAGAGAGAGGGGGGTTAGAGAGAGAGAAGTTTTTATTATGGAGGGGGCATTGCACCCGCCACGCCCACGCCCTGTCGCCCGCATTACCACCGTCACCGCCGCCGCGGCTGCCGTAACTTAAAGAAATGTTTCTTCCCACAGGAATAGTGCTACAGGACCACATCTTGCCCATCTCTCTCCCTCTCTCTGCCTCTGCGCTCGGAGCAGGCGCCGGGGGAGACGCGCGCTCTCATGAGGACCATGGGGATCGATTAAAAAAGAAGTACTGATGTGGTATATAGAGATCTATATATGATCGATGATGATGATATCGTTGGCCATGGATTAATGCGAGGAAACGGCCAGTGTAAGTTTGGTTCCTCCTCCGGGTTTCTTAACGCCAATTTGGAAGAGGTGGTGGTGGAGATGGGAGGAGGAGAGAGAGAGAGAGGAGGGGGGGCAGTGGAGGCCAGCCGTGGTCGACCCTGCGAAGGGTATATATATGTGTAGCTGTAGCTAAACTATAAGCCGATGGAACGAGCTAGTCCAGAGCTTAATGTCTTCTCAAACGTATGCCTTCACGTACGGCATTAGTATGCAATATGCATGGCAAATTGTTGTATGTAGAGTTACAGGTTAGTGAGATGTGCTCGGTTATGAAGACAGTAGGTGGGACTGGGAGCAAATCCTTTGAACCTCTGCAAGATTGAAATGGGTTGGTCATAATTAGGGATGTAAATAAGTCAGATTTGGTGCAGTGAATCGGCCAACCTTATTTGTGCTGCATCGTCTGGTGTTTTTAAATTTTTTAAAAAAATTATTCTTTGAATTAGATGGACCTTTGATTCCATATATGACTGTATAATATGATCTATGGTTAGACGATTTAAAAAAATATTTTTATCTATTTATTTGGACAATATTTTTTTTATTTTTTCAGATCTTTTTAGATCATCCGATCGGAGATTTGGATTGTCCGATCGGAGATCAGATTATACAGTCATATAAATTGGGTTGAGACCTGTCTGAAAATTAATAAAAAAATATTTTTTAACATTAAAAATACCAACAACCTGTGTAACAAGTGATTCTCTTGTTATATTATCCATTGAGAAATTAAGATTATCTGTTAATTGACTTTAAAGCTAATAATAATCACTCAAATAATCAAATTCTCAAAGTACCATATACATTAGGTTAGAAAAAATTTATACCTCATCTTATGTGCCATGCGTATCCTTTTAGAAAGATAGTCCATATATAAATTAATAATCAATTGAATAATCAGCTATCATTTGCATTCCTAATTATAACCATCTTTTTCCATATTTGCAAATGATAGTGTCTACAGTACATGTGATTTGAACGCACGATGTCACAGCCATTTGATTTAGTGCATTGAAAAAATTATTATTTTAGGGACACAGATGAGACGGTGTGCTGTAGCACTCCCCTCTCTCTCCAGGGCGGTGGGTTGTGCTACTTCCTTGGTGGTCCAAAAGATGCGGGGAGAGTACAAGGGAAGGTGAGGACAAAATACACAATTTTTTAATTATTTTATTCGTTTATATAACAAAACTTTTTAGCATTTTAATTTTTTGGATATCGTTTAAAAATAAAATAAAAATTAGAGCCCCATCAAAGGCCTCTTTATTTTCTACTCTTATTTTAGAGGAAACTTGTTTTTCTACCACTTGTAATTGACCCTTAGCTTTTTTTCCTTTCTAAATTCTAACTTTATCACTCTGCCTTTTTATTCATCCCTAGTTACAACATGTTCATACTTTAAGACCCTAACATTTTAAGATGTTAATATACTAGCGCATTAATGAATTAAATGCTAAAAAATATTACAGTTTAAGTTCTCAACATATTAATACTCTAAGGTGTTAACATATGTTAATATCTTAATGTCCTAATACTTTTAGTATGTTAACGCATTAAGCTCGCTTACAAAGACAGGTATCAAATAACCCCAATCATAATGTTATCAAACAAAATACACTGACCTAGAGACTAATTTTTTAAAGATCCCTTAATATAATAACCGTATGCAGAGGGCCTCCAAGAGGACGCCAGGACAGTATGATCACATAATTATAAATTATATATCTATAATTTAAATTATCCTGTTGTGTAAATTGTATGATAATTAAGTATCTCAAGGTCAGTGATCATGAGAGATAAGTATGCATGACTCTAAATATAAAGAGACGTCCCCATAAATGACAGATGACCCTTGCATAAGCCATAGCTCGGAAAGGTTAATATATATTTTCAGCATTAATGTACTTGCAGCATTTAAAAAATTTATAGATTTTATACTAAGGGTTCGTTGGGCTAGCGGTAAAACACTTTAAACCATTGAAGTCCCCGTATTCTTTTTATTTATGTGAACGTAAAATAATAGAATTTCCTAGATTTTTTTTCCTTTACGATGGCATAAAAATCAGAGATTTAAAATCAGGACCAATTGTTTTATAAATGAATTATCATTTTTTTGGCTAAAAAATGGCTGTAAAGCCTGTGGTCTTGTGTTGTTGATTTCAAAATTGATAATTTTATGATCAAAAGATTTCACTATCTTACAACAATCCAAAAAATCCCTCAATAGTTTTTAGGCATGGGTAAGACAGAAATTGATAGAATAATGCCATTTGCATCCACCCTTGCAATTTTATACAACTTATCATATCCATTTCACGTGAGAGAGAGAGAGAGGGGGGGAGAGAGAGAGATATTAATGGAAGGAGGGATGCAAACGGATAAGATTGATCAATAAAATTCCGGTATAATGACGGAGATTATGACCCGTTTTATCCAAATGGGTAAACTAATCTGAAAAGTTTAACGATAATTGAGTGAAATCAGGTTAGACAAATTGACTTGATAACTCATAATGCTTCAAAGTATGATGTAATAATAACAGTGTAACGTCAGCACAACGGTGGTAACACCACATATAACACTTTAAAATGTTACACTTTGAAGTGCAAAAATGTAAGTACTCTGTGTACGTAATAATGTATGAATGAGCTAAAATATGTTACATTTTAAAGTCTGTACTGAATGAAATGGCATATGAAGCTAACACACACACACACAATAGTGGGTGGCTATGGAAAATTCAGGCAATGCTTAAAATTGAACCCTGGTCCCTTATAAATTTGTTTGCATATGCAGCCACTGAACCATCCTATCGAAAGAAAAAAAAAAATAGTAGATGACTATGATAGCAGTAAGTTATAACTAGGTGATGCCTGATAGTGGTATTAGCAAGAAATTGGTGGTGACAATTACGGATGGCTGCATGTTGTCATTAGACACAGGGCATGATAGGTCGAAGCAAAAGGCAACATGTGTGTGCAAAGAGTAATATGTTGTAATGATCTAATCAAATCGTTGTGAGGTATTATATGCTTTGGACTAAGTTAACATAATTTTACTTGCGAAAGATTTCTCACAAGTTATAGATTCAAGCCCTACATATATAACACAATAACTTTTTCCTATTTTTTGATTCGAAAGTAATCCAATTTATTCCTATCCTAGCCTCTAAAGTACTAGTTATAGATTCCAATTGCTTATGTATTACAATAGTCTCTTCATCCACATAATCCTTTCTTCCTGCCTTGTTCATGATCAAATTATTATAGGTCCACCAGCTTTTATCTAATTCATCTTAGAACTAATCTATACGACAATATGCTTTGATCTCATAGTATGGCAATCTGATTCGACCCTCATGAGTCCTAATTGACAAGAACCAAGCTCATACGATTTTATTTGCAAAAAGTACCTCACAAGTCATCGCACTAGCCCAGCATACTTTTGATGTCACGTCCGCATGATTTCGTTCCCAAAAAGAGTCTCATTAGTTATGGATTCAAGCCTTCCATACATAGCATCTAAGTTGTGTTTGGCACTTTCCATCTTCTCATGTTTCAAATCAGGCAATGGAAAAAGAGGCTGACAAATGAGATAGAAAAAAAAAAGTAACACTATAACATACCCTACTAGTAAGATGGTTAAGAAGAAATTCCTTAATGATGAATAAACTTGTAGAATAAAACAGATTATAAAAGAACACAATTAAAAAGTTACTCTAATATTCATTATTGAACAATAACTTAAGATCATAACAAGGATATTTCTTTTCTGGGTTGTTGTGGTACCAAAAATATTAAATATTTACTTATTATTCATATTCTGAGAAGAGAGAAGAGGGAGAGAGAGAGAGGAGGGCACCTCCCCATCCCATGTGCAGATGTGAACCAACCCTTGCAACTTTGTTGTAACAAAACCCACTTCAACCTCATTTGCTCGCACGTCCCCCCCTTTCCTCGTCTCTCTCTCTCTAAGATATCCCTGCAACAAGGCTCATTAAACTACTAACAAGGTTGTATCATGTCTCACCAATGCAGATCACTTAATTATAATTTTAATAACTGAGCTGAAATGAGTGCATTTACTTAAATTCCAGTTTCTTCTTTATGCGAGTGAACGTTATGATATGCGAATAGATAGGTATCGACTGGGTTTATCTACTCAAGACTAATCGTGATGGATAATTTGGAGATGAAATTCTATTTAACTTATTTCATAAATTAAAATATATTTTCGCTCTCATCTATTTTTTTTATGAAGTGATTGATTTATCTCTACACATGACTTTACGAGGGAACATGATCGCCCCTCCTTATGCTTGTGTATGCCTTAGTCTCTTGGAGGAGGTGATGGAGGACAATTAGAATATATTATCATTTCAAGATCACATGACTCATTCACCTTCTTTTTATATGTTTAAGAACGCAGGTCGGGCACGTAAGAAAAATTCTGAGAATCTGTTTCTCATGTGAGCGGAGGCACAAAGTAATATATAAAATAAGGTTTAAAAAATCTCTGAAATAATTTGCATCTTTTGTCTTGTAGTAAGGTGGTGCATTGCACCGTGGCACAGAGGAGCTTGCTACCCCTCTCACTGTCCCCCCAAGAATAAATAATTGGAGTGTTAGAAATGCCCATCTGTCGCCATTACACTCGCCGTGCCCCTGTTTCTCTTATAAGCCGGCCGCCCTCCCCTCCCCCACATCTCCTTCTTTTCTCCTGCTCCACCTCCTTCCTCTCTCTCTCTCTCTCTCTCTCTCTCTCTCTTCCCCGGCAAGCCTCTTCCAGCCCAGACAATTCTTTTGTGGAAAGAAAGAGGAACCCTTGATCCAGATTCCTCCTTCGCCATCATGGAGGCCTCTTTCAGCTGCAAGGACGACGACAGCAATAGCAGCGGCAGCGGCAGCAGCAGAGGCCAACCCATGGCGGAGCAAGAGGAAGCCGCCAGCGCCCCGCCTGAGTACGCCGCCGTAGCTCCCCCTCCCCCTCTCTTCGCCCCCACCGTTGTTATGCCCGACAACACCAAGCTCAGCGCCGCCACAGCCTCCACCCGGCCCGCAGCCACCTCCTCCTCGCCATCTCCGAAGAGAAGGTACGATGCTGCAAGCTTTGTTTCCTCCATGATCCCAACACCACGGACTGGCGCATACCTAACGATCCCACCCCCGCACATGGCTATTTCTTTCTCCTGCAGCGGCCGGCGGTCCGTCCAGAAGCGCGTGGTGTCCTTTCCGATAGCCGACGCCGACGGATCTCGCGCCAAGGGCTGCGGCGAGGGCGCCCCCCCGTCGGATTCCTGGGCCTGGCGCAAGTACGGGCAGAAACCCATCAAGGGCTCCCCCTACCCCAGGTAACAACAACAACCACCCCCCACCCAACTCCAACAGGAGCCAGGACAAACCTCTCCACTGCCACTATTTCCATCTCCATCTCTCTTCTGGCAGCACCAGCAGCAGCCGCCACACGCACTCTAACCCCGTACCCACTCCGCTAAGCAAGTACGGCGCCAGCTCCTGCTAACGACCCACTGTGTTGTTGTTGTTGTTCTTCTTCTCCAGGGGCTACTACAGGTGCAGCAGCTCCAAGGGGTGCCCCGCCCGGAAGCAGGTGGAGCGCAGCCGCGTCGAACCCAACATGCTCGTCGTCACCTACGCCTGCGAGCACAACCACCCTTGGCCGCTCCCCAAGAACAGCCACCATCACCACAACCAAAACCATCACCACCCCCAGAACCACCAGCAGCAGCCCTCCCCGGCTGCCGCCGTCACCTCTCCCCCTAAACCATCCCCTCCCAAGCTAGACCCAGACGCCACCGCCCCCCCGGGGCCCCCCCTCACCTCCTGCTCCCCGGCCTCCGCCGACCTGGAGGACAGCCGCTTCGCCGCGGATCTTCTCGGGGAGCAGCACCACCTGGTGATGATGCCCGACGAGTTCGGCTGGTTCTCCGACGTCTCCGCGTCCTCCCCTCCCCCCGCGGAGGCCTTCCTCGGCAGCCCCATCATGCCGGCGTCCTTCATGGATGCCGACGACGTGGAGCTCGGCGCCGGGGACGCCGCCGGCGACGAGGAGTCCTCGCTGTTCGCCGGCCTGGGGGAGCTGCCCGAGTGCGCCGTCGTCTTCCGCCGGGTGCGCATGCAGATGGCGGCGCAGGAGGACCGCCGCGAGGCGGCGGCTCCCTGCTGCGGCACCACCGGTTAGAGAGAGAACAAGAGAGAGAGAGAGAGAGAGAGAGAGAGGAGAGAGAAGGGCCGCCGTGGGTGGCGGCGAGATGACGGCAGCAATAAAAGAATGAAAGTTCACATTCTTTTGTGATCCCAAAGCAAACGCAGGGTGGTGATTGGCTAATCCCTTTGATCAGACGGCTAACAGGTGCGCGTGGATTGCTCGTGTGATTAGGACGACGAGATGTACACGGAATCATAGATTTTTACGCCCTCTTTTGCTTATTGCGCACATAAATACAAACACATTTATATTTTTATATGTCCTCTCGCTTTTGGCGACGGATTCTTTTAATAGGGGAGATTAGTTAGCCCTGTTGTGTTGTTAAAAAAATAATTGTCTTTTGGATAAGTGTATAGTTTGGTTATTGATAAATAATAGGGGGGTCGGCGTAGTTTTCCATAGTCGGGGGCAGCGTCGCCTTCTGCTTGTAGTTTGCGTGCGAGGGCGCATCGGGGGAGGTCGCCATCGTGGGCTTCGCCTCCATCCAACGGCTGGTGATGCTTCTGCGTGGATCTCCTCTTATGCTGGATGAAAAGACCGAAATGGCTCTTGATCAGATGATGCCTAGATGTCATGTCAAGAGAGATTGGACTGCCTAATGTTTTGTTAACTAAAGATTTAATTTGACATTCAAAAATTAATTTTTTGCATCATCATATATCCAATTGCTATCAATCAACATGATGTTCTGTTCTAAGATAATAATTCATGCATGCTGTAAGTTCCATTTTTAAGTAACTCATTTGAACTCAATTCGAATCCCACTCATTTAATGCGAGTGAGGAAGAAATTTTTGTTAGTTGGGTCCTCAGCCGACAAACTGTTGCAACCCTTGGAAGAGTTAAGTGGAACCTTGTGGACAATTAATTGGTGGTGTTTGCTTCTTCAATTGTCTGACAAAATTGATAGAATAATACCATGAAGACACTCTTTTTACCACCTTACTTGTCACACTAACTTGGAGTCATTGGATGATTCGATTAGATAATTCTTATTAAAGTTACTTTTGATACAACTTTTGTTATAATTAATACATTTAACGAAAATTCTTTGATCAAATAATCGAACAGCTCTTAATAAATATGATAAAGAGAGTGATAAAAAGAGTGACATAATAGCATTTCTCAAAATATATCATACTCTTTTATCACTTTTTTTTGTTACCTTCACCTCGTTTTCACTGGCACCCCCAGACGTAAAGATGGTGTTTCGACCATGGGGACCTCCTAAACTTATCAAAGATTTGTACATGACATAAAGAAAATTATAAAATCTAATGTTACTACATAAGAATTTCGTCATAAACTCATGAATCCCATTTTTGGTTCCTCTTAATTTACTTGTGGAATATCCTTTATTATATAGGTAACAACTATTCTTTTATTATATTGGAATATCCTCTTAGAAAAATTAGTTTGTTTAACTGTGGAAAACATAGCTGAAATCTTTGTAGACCATTACGATATTATTCTTTAGCAATTTGTGATTTCCCTCAGTTTATTTAATGCCCACAACATTATTGACAATTAAAAGAAAGTCCTCCACATAGTAAACTTTATTGCGTTGGCCCCATCAACCCTTGTGCCTCAGTTTCCTGTGGATTAGCTCAGCTAGCACCCCCAAAAGAGTAAATATGACATTTTTTTTGCTTTTTCCATGCAACATTATGGATGCTTAGCATGCTAGAAAATCTGTAACGCCACTGCCAGTTTGGAAATTAACAACAAGTGTAGACTTGTCCCTACTTCTGAAGAATTTTCTTTCCTAAATGCCCCCAAAAGTTTGTGAATTTTTGGAAAACAGTAGTTGGAAAGCAAAAAGAAGTGGAGGACGTAACACAAAGACAAGGGGGAATCAAGCATTGGTTACATGTAGGATGATGCAGAATCAGTAAGCTCTTTTTTTTTAAAGTTAGGTTAGGTTGGTTAGTTAGGAATGGTAGAGACAACAACCCCTAGGGGTATGTTTTTAATTGGGTTAAAGGTGGAGATATCCTTGCTTAGGATTTATATTACAAGATCACCACTTTGTACATGTGATTGCATATGCATCCTCCTTGCATGATGTTTCCTTGATCCATCCTTGCAACTTTTATATGAAAAATATTTTCAGACTTGAGGAGAGGATAATAAAATCTTGATAATGATTTCATGTAGATTTTTTTTGCCATTACTTAGCTTTTAAGAAGACCTTTAATCAGAACTTGAACTTCCTTAACTAGGATAAAAACTAGATAGGAAAATTTTGACTTATCTAACTATCCAAATCAATTATACTTACTTTCATTTAATATTTTTTAATAAACGTGGGTAATTCTTTTAGCAAAGTTGCTATTCAGTTGGAACTTCTCATCCAGTCACATCTTTATGAATACGTATTATTTACCAAAAATATGAGAATCATTATAAATTTAAAATATCACAATTTGTCCACATTTATGTTTAAAAGTTTGTCACTGTTGTGCATATGGTTTATATTTATATTATTACTCAAGTTTCAATTTCAATACCTTTAAAAATTGATCACTCTTTCACCAATACTTTTCGCAAACTTTTCTGATTTTTCTCAGTTTGTAAATTTTCTAGGATCAATCTGTCTAATGTTCTGGCTTGGTGTTATGGGTCATGCTCGAGTTAACTATTTCAGTATACTTTGAAATGATATAAATGTTCTTTTTTGTGGACCACACTTCAAAGTAATGATTAAGTAAAACTAACACTTAAAGGAAATATTTGCAGTTTTATGCAAAGTAAGTATATATGAGCGCTCATATCTTTAGAAGGATAATCCGTAAAAAGGGGTATCTAAGGAATTTCCTCCTTTTAAATCATTTTTATGATTTCTCTATTCATCCACTTGACAAGGCCTGTTGCACTTGAGAGCAGACCAATTAAATGGCTGTGTATTGGGTAGGTAGGTTCAGGCTTGCATTAGGTGAATTCCAATTTCCAAGAGCCAAAGTGATAACAAATAAAATACAATCAGATAATTAGAAAAGGGTCCTTCATCAGCTGCATTTTTTTACATTAATAACAGACCCATTCGACTTAACACTAGATTTTTTTTATCATCAAATTCTAGTAAACAAATAAACGTCGCACTGATAAAAAAAAATTTACAATATCAAACAAATGATCCAAAGTTTTAAGACGTTTTAAAGAGTAGGTTTTATTCTATTTTATTTTTTCAATTCTATTTTATTTTGTTCTTTAATTAAGGTAAGTTTATTCCGACTTATTAGTTCAATGCACATTCATGCTCAAAGAAGGTCTTTGTTCCATTAATGAGTCGTTTGGTTTGACATAAAATATCATAAAATGTTGTAAAACACCATATCTCATGGATACATGATGTTTTACGATGTTTTACCTCAAACCAAGTGGCACCTAAGTCTGTATGCATGTTCTGAAAAATCATGAAACAAAAATTAATGTCAACTAAGTGTCAACTTGATGTCCGGACAGCTCAAGTGGATGGAAGTTCCCATCACTCATTCTCAAAAAAAAGAAAAAAGGTACATGCTACTGTTCATTGGCTAGCTTTGCAATGAATGAACCCACAAGCATTTGGAATGAGAACTTCTAAATCCTGTGTCTAGACCGTCCAACATTTCTACACACATGAAACCGAGCCGTATGTGTTCTGTGCACGTCATTTTCAAAGGTAAATAATTCATATATTCTCGTACAATTCAGTCTCATGTCTCTGGAGGTATTGGGCGATCCCGACGCATAGGTCCAGACGATTTTGTTTCCAAGCATTTGGTTCAATGCACCTAAAGCTGAATATATTATTCCCTCTGGACGTGTAAAAAGAAGGGACTAAGAGAAGGGTTCAGTGCAGGGCATCTATTGCCTCTGGAATCTCGGTAAGTCAAAAGGGAAGACAAAGTCGAACCTTAATCCATGTGGTCGGGTCTTGGAGTTCAGTTAAAATAGCTAGATTGTGCCATTGCACTAGACCTAAATGCTAAAATGTGTACCGAATTCTCAAAGTAGGTTAAGTGTTGAGCTCAGGGATTGAGGAATCAGATAAGGTTTTGAGGATGGCCATCCTTAGAGTCAATACAAAATTAGTTAATTTCAGATCAATTTCATCCAATTCAATTTGATTAATAGCCTTTAAATGAAAAAAATACTTAATTTTCTTATTAAATTTAGGTCATCATTAATTGATCCTAATTTGAATTGGCCGATCTAGACTAAGGATCCATTTAGATACATGTAAAATATAGTTGGATGGAAATAATTTTTTAAGGAAATATATTTACAATAAAAATGAAAATAAAGTTTATCATTTAGTATTCTTAAAAATATTTTCAGTTCTTTTGAAAAAGAGCATTTAGTCTTCATCTCATGAATGCCAAAATCAAGAAAAGGAAGAGTCAACGAATGAAGTTTTTAGTTGACTTGAATTTTATGAATTACCAAATAAGTGATTGTGACATAATTTTCAAGAAATGCTTTTCTTGAGGCCCATTTTACGTAAAAACAAATAGACCCTAAACTCGACCTATTTTACGAACCTCAATTCTGCTCCAAGTTAATTAACTGATAAAAAGAATAAGTGCAGCGTTCATTTATTCCCAAATTGATCATTCGTAGTTCATTTGCTCTTTTTCTTAACCTCTGATTTAATAATTGGAATTGTAACTTTGGTGCAACCTCCGATTAAAGCTTAGCCATCTCCCTTATCCATAGAAAATGACTCCTGCTCATGTCAACAAATCAAAAGTTTAAGATTTTCTTGAAGGTAGGAAAAAAAAAATCACCAGATGTGACAATCTCTTTTGTATAGCGTTCTCAAACTCACTATAACCTCTCTGTGTTATCCTACTATTTAAAAATTATATGATTGGAAGAACTTAGCCCAAGACAGCCTTCTCTTTGCCTTCTCTTTGCTCTCTCTCTCTCTCTCTCTCTCTCTCTCTCTCTCTCTCTCTCTCTATGTTATCCTACAGTTTTAAAATATATATTGTGAAGAATTCTTACAACTTACCAAGGCAGCCTAGTTCAGTGGCAGATCCAGCCTTATCCAGTGGGGGCTTTTGACCCCACTGAATTTTGCCAAACTCATTGGTGTAATCTAAAGCAGTCTAGTTCATGATCCCACTGACTCAATCTAAGATCCCATTGATTCAATCCAAAACCCCATATAATCTAGCATATGATTCTATTGATCTAGTTATATTTATGACTTAATGTCCGAATAACCCATTGAACAAAATTTTTTGGTAGCTCCTCTTTACTCTCTCTCTCTTTCTCTCTCACCTATCCTACTTCTCTCCTTCTGTATACATGTTATTAAACAATTTTAAAATCATATAATGTAAAGAACCTAGCCCAAAGCAGCCTAGTTTTCTCTCTCTCTCTCCCTCGTTATACATGCCCATTTAACTATGATGCTAATGAGGGGCTAGAGATCATCACATAGCTAGGTTGATGACGCCATCTCTTATTACAATATAGGACTAAATCGTCTGCCTATCACGTCCCTTCCACGTGAAAAGGGCCCATCTCCACTTATTAGTTTAATGACCCTGCCGAAAGGTTGTCATAGCACATGTCATAGGGCTGGCTTCTACGAATGGAACCCAAGGGCATAGTCCTCTTTAATTACCCACGTAATTAACAAACCCCGGTTTCAAATCTCTAGATGCATTTTAAATTTTCCGGGCCATAATGATATGTAATAAACACGTACAAGCCGGGTTTCGCAACCAACGAGGACTCTTAATTAGCCGGTGTGATTATACAAATTATCCGAGATGGAGCTAGCTCGTGGTGTTTAATACGGTAGATGCATGACCAGTGGCGGATTCAGCATTTATCTATCGGGGTCTTAGATTCTACTGAATTTTGTAAAATTTATTGACTCAATTCAAAACATTAGTCTAAATTTTATTGGCTCAAGTTAGGACCTCACTGGTCCAAAACCTCATATGTCCTAGTTCAAGATCTCACTAATTCAAATATATTTATGACCAAATGTCCAACTGACTCCACTGGACAAAATTTCCATATCCGCCACTGTACGTAACACAGGTAATTAAACTAAGGTTTTATTAAATAGAAAAATAAATAAATAGATGGATAAATTACGTACAAGATACGATCCGGCCTCTTCCAACCTTGTTAGTCGATATGTTTTGATGAGAATGAGATTACTTGTACTCTTACCACGTGTGTCGTAAGATTATATATGACACATTTCAATTAACTCATCTACGGTTTCTTATCGACCCAATAAAGATACGATCACAACATTCAAATATGAGAGTGCATACGATCGATTTCATAGCTTGTCTTTACGGCCATGTATATAGAGCATAGTATCTAATGAGACTTGAACTTAAATGAGAAAATCATGAGATATCAACTGAGTTATACTTAATTGTAATTTTTTCGCTTGTTAGAAAAGATTATCATGCTTGACGCATAGTAGGGTAGAAGAACCCCTCTCGATGAGATGGGATCCCTTTAGACTTCATTATTTATGCTAAAGTGTGTTCTTGCTTGCATGGAGCAAGGGTAAATTTAATTCATTCCTTTACTCTTTTTTTGACGAAATGACTGATTTATCTATATCTCATGTGAATGGAAATACATTTTTATTCAAAAGATAAAGTTCAAAGAATCTCATCTCCGTGCTGAAGATCTCATCTCCATTTAACATGTCATAACACAATGAGAGAGAGAGAGAGAGAGTATATCTCTATCCAAATACATTCTATTATGATGAGAGAGAGACCCATGTTTAAAAGCAAATTCAACTCCCATTGGTTCTTTTTTTTCCTTTTTAATATGAAAATGTTTAATATCCACCATTAAAATAATATTAAATAAATTAACCAGCATATTCTTCTTTAAAATACTTGATAAACTGATCCTGGTCCCCCACGGTGCACGTAGAGAAGAGGGAGGTAGGGACGGTGGAGGCACCTGGCCTACGAGCTGCCCCCACATGGAAGGTGCCCCCTCCCAATCCCAAGTCAGAAGCCGCCCTCCCTTGAGTTGGTGCGACCTCGTGGAACATGTGCTCTGCGGTCCATGATTGGCCTCGTCCCGTCATGCTGACCAATGCATGTACTTCTTTTGGTGAGATGGATAAGGTCTAGACTTGGAAAAAAATATGTCAAGGCAAAGGACAAAACATGATCCAGATTCCCTACACAGCTGACACTTTTTTTTGCCTCCTATGTTACCATTGCCTGGAGTTGTATCTGTACTAGATAAGAATATTTGGCTACCCAAGTTCTTGTAAAAAAAAAAGATGTTAACTTTTTGGGGAAAGCCACTTTCAGGAGTCTTTTTTAACCCTAACTTTACGATGTGCATCATGCAAAAATATTTACAAGATTTCACTCTCTCTCTCTCTCTCTCTCTCTCTCTAACTTTAGGATGTGCATTGATGTAGACTGGATCTATCACGACCGGATTCCGCAGACGGAATCCGGAAAAGAGGATCCGGAGCTGGTCCGGACCGAACGATGGAAGGGGACCCGACGGAGATCCGCAACGAGGCGAAGACGGGGCTTCTCGGGATGACCTGGATCCGCCCGCGGGGGGCGCAGTCGGCCGCCGGAGCTGCTCTTGGATAGTGAGCCGCTGCTCGTTCGGCGGACGAAGGCGCGGCGCGAAGCGGAGCTTCTCTCGGCCGAACGGTCGGCGGGCGTCGGAGCCGAAGCCTGAAGGTCCAAGATCGGACGGAGGAACGGCTCGCTCTCCGATAGTGAGCCCGAAGGCTCCTTCAGCGCGAGACCGAGCCTCCTGGCGTGGGGCAGCCGGCGGGCTTGCCCGTGGACAGCGAGCCCGAAGGCTCCTTCAGCGCGAGACCGAGTCTCCTAGCTTGGGGCAGCCGGCGTTCGGCGTCGAGACCAGGGAGAGGAATCCGAGGTCGGCGGCCGAGACCGACTCGGGGAGGTCGGCGACGATTCGAACCGAGCCCCTGCAGGAAGGAAAGAAGAAGAAGAACCAGTCAGCAGGAGTCCCGGGCGTCAGCCCTGGGGAACCCCCTCCGACGGTCAAGTTAGCTCCTTAAGAATATTCGATTCAGAAGGCAAGAAAGAGCAGCTTTAATACTATTCGGACAGAAGTCCTTTAAGGGTTTCGGAAGCTTAGGGAGGCCTCCGTTTTTTCCACCCCCTCTTGGCCACAAATAGCGGGATATTTATAGCAAAGGATAGCGGATGGTTAACGGTGGCAGCCGATATAGGACTAAATGAAGGTTTACTGATAAACCGCCATAGCGCCCGATCCGCCACCGGAGTGGGCCGGATTCGGCTACCGGGCCGAAGGGGGTCGGGCCGCTGACGGGCCGAAGCCTGTTGGGCCCTGGGCTGCCGCGCTGCTCCCGAGCCGTAGGCTGGTGGGCCGCTGACGGGCTGAAGCCTGTTGGGCCGGGAGCGACGGTGCCGCTTATGGGCCGAAGGCTGCTGGGCCGCTGGTGGGCCGAAGGCCGCCGGAGGGCCTGTTACTGCTGTTGTTGGGCTTAATGGGGTTTGGGCCTGCTTCAATGGGCCGAATCGGATTCTGCCTCATCACATAGCCCCCCACTCTTGTCTTCCTCAGTTCTGAGATGGCGAGAGTATAGCCCGAAGCTGTGTGGAGAATACTGTCACAGGTGCTTTACCCGTAGGTCTGTTCTCTTTCTTTTCACCGGGAAGAGGATGCCCTCGGTCGGCCGAGGGCTATGCGGTTGCTCTGTCTCCGCTCGGAGAGGCGACGAAGGCTCAGAGCCCAGAGGCCGAAGGGCCGAGCCTTCTGACTCGTGTCAGGCTTCATTAAATGGACGGGATGGCGCGTCGCCTCGTGAGGAAGCACGGGACACGCGTCGCGCATCCAGCCGCTCCGTCAAAAACACAAACGCATCCTGACCGCCCGCGGGTCGCGGATCGCCTCGGCTCTCTGCCCGAGGCTCCACTCGGATTGCCACCGTTCCCTTCGTCCCACGCGGATCGGGACACGTGGCAGGCATCCGAGTGATCAGCCGAAGGGTCGGGGCGTTCTCGGCCGTTGATCGCTCTGCTTCAAGTCCCGGAGCCGGCCCGTCATCATTGCCGAAGGACGGCGCACGTGGCGGGCATCCGGGAGGAGCGAAGGGACGAGCGGGATGATCTCGGCCGCTGGCTTCGGCGGGAGGCGTTTCGAATGGGCTTATAAATACAGGCCCTCCGCAGGGCACTGTTCTTCTTCTTGCTGCTGCGCTTGCGTTTCCCTTGCAACCATTCCGAGCTCTCCTTCCTTCTCCAGCGAAAGGCTAGCTTCCTGAAGGCTTCGTCCGAGCTCGTCGGCTACCGTGGGAGGTTCTTCGTCCCTCAGAGTGCATCGCCAGTGGAGTTTGGAGGCTTGAAGTTGCATTTGGCTCAAGAGAGACTTCCTCCCCCTCTCCGCGAGTAAGCTTTGACCTCCTTCTTTCCCCCTCGCGGCTTTATGGTCCGGAGCTCTTCCAGCGAGATTACTCCTTCGGACGAGGAGTATACTCCTCCCCATTCTCCTAAGTCTTCCCTGTCAGATCTGTGAGTGCTGAAAAATTGCTCGTGTGATTAATGTGAAAAAAAACTATGTTGTTTAGGGTAAATTAACCTATTAAAAACAGAAACTAAAGTGAAGTGATCGCCAGAAACTTTTAACTAAAAAGCTTCAAAAGAAGTTTGATCGCCTACCTGTCTAAACGCGGAAGAATGAGTCCTTGGTTCCCCTCCTTCAGCCGGCTGAAGAAAGAGAGCCCTTTCTTGTTCTTTTGTTCTTGCTGTTGAATGTTGAGGATCGTCCAGAAGTTCTCCTGGCTTCGTGCTTGATTTCCCTCTTTTTGATCTTTGTTGTTGTTGTTGAGTGCAGCAGAGATAGAGAGACAGAAAAATAAAGAAGAACTACTGATGAGAATCTAAATAGAAATAATATCAAAGCTAACTATGATTATAAACATGTTTAAACAGCAACTCACTTGTTTAAATGGCTTTGAAACCCCTTTAGAACAAATGGGTTTTGGAAAATTAATGATGTGGTGTGTGTTGCATGAAGTGAATAAGAGAATAAAACTAATGAATGAAAATGAAATTCAGATATGAAAAACTTATGCCCAGTCCAGTTGGTTGAAGCTTTGAAAAGATGAAGATCTTGAAGAAGGATGCCGACTTCTGGAAATGGCAGCGCTCCGGCGTTCCGACGTGGTTGCTCTGATCTCCAAATCGCTATAACGTTGTGACTCAATAGTTCTCTCTCTCTCTTTTTTTTTACTCCTTGAGATGCAAGGTATTTATAGGCATTTTCTGCGTTCGCGATTAACATAGAAAAATCTCGGATTTATCTACTTTAATCGACAGATAATTACTGATTAATTCATCTTTATCTGTAATTATCTAAAACGCGTCCACCTTGGCTGACGCCTTTCAGATTAAATTAAGATAAGGATAAATATCCGGGAAAACTTATCTTTATCTTTATTAGATAAAACGCGTCCACATGGGTAGACGTCTTTTACCCTAATTAAGATAAGGATAAACATCCGGAAGAGAAGTTAAAATAGCTTAGGAAACCTAAAACGCGTCGACCGTCACAGACGCCTTTTAGCTAATAAATCAATTAATTAAAATTCAAATTTAAACGCTAAAATATGAATAAACTCTAAATGACGTCCACATGGGTCGACGCCTGTTAGACTTTTTCATATTTTAACTGAAATTTGAGTTAAAATCAATTCAATTGATTAACTTAAACATATCTGCTAAACCCGACACTCAAAAATATTAATAAAAATTAATCAATGATTAATTATCAGACCATTATGAGGCATTATTATATGATATGAAATTTACTCGAAATGACGTCAAAATTAGCGTGTCTACAAGATGCCTCACCTTGGCATCGTCTTTGCAAGGGAGTGGAATGGAATGGAATGTACTGAAAAGGTGATGCCAAGGTGTGATGAGACACGCTCTTAACATCACATGATTGGAATTTTTCTCAAAATCATCAATGAAGATAGCTCAAGGAGATCAATGGAATCAATCCTGTCTGGATGAAGTAGACAAGGAAATAAAATAAAGTCGATCAACCTCCTCGGAGTGGGAAGTACCCCAGGTCATAGACACTGTAGGTTTCATCATGGGGAGCGTCTGCCAGCCAATGTGGACGTGCTGCAGCCATGATGGATCTTAAAAGAAAACAAGAAATATTGGATAAAGAATCCAAGAAAGGATAGAATTCCAAAGATATCTTCAAGTGAACCTCAAAGATAATCAAGATACTCAATTCAGAATGGAATATTTCATATCATGTTTTAATTATTTGATTAATGGTCTGAAACTTAATCAATAATTAATCCTTATCACAATGATTTCAAAGTCCTACATGATGCATGCTGGGCTAAAAGAAAAATATAAAGTTAAATAAAATATAAATTAATCAAGGATAATATTGTTAAATTGTCATTAATGAGTCAAGATACCAATTCTTGTAATTCAGTGCTAAGCCGAAGCTCGTTTATCCACGCACCGTTTCACAAAAGTGGAACCATCGTCCTCACTAATTAACAATCCAACGGCCTATCCATGCGATTAAGAATCCTCTGGAATTATCACTGTTTTTGTTGTAGGGGAACTCAAATTCCAGTTTCATCAAAATCACAAGGTCCTTGATATACTCTAATAAATATTTATCATATAGTAATGCGAATGCATAATGAATTACATGAAATAATACAGGGGTAGAAATAACCGTCTTTTTAGCCACGGTCGAGACTTCTTGACTCCCACAGTGGGATCTTCTTGATATTTTCAGCTTTCTTGAATTTTCTGCAATCAAAATCATTAGTAATTCTAATAAATATTCAATTTAAACATCGAAACCCATAGAATTTCGGATAAATCACATAAAGTATGAAACGCGTCGTGTCGTGCAGACGCCTTTTGACATTAAAACGCGTCGCTTATCCTCGACGCCTTTTACTCACAGAAACAGGTTTCTGGCTGTTCTCTATTCGAATTCCAACTCTATCAATGCACATCCCTTTTCCAATCCGGAAAAGTCTTCCTAGGATCGCAATGTTGTCTATATAAACACCCTTAGGTCGTTCCCAAGCAATCCCACTACAATCCAAAGATCAAAGTTGAGTTTTCTTCAAGGTTTCTTCAAAGTTCCAAGGTTTCCAAGGTTTCTTGCTTCAAGGAGGAGGAACTCCGAAAAAGGGAGTATGAATTCAAGCAAGAAAATGAAGATGTCTTTGGAGCAATTTTCAGATGTGGAGAATCATCTCAATGGAAGAAATCCCAATCTCCAAGTAAGCTCAATCAACTTCTTTGTCAATTCTCTTCATCATGTTCTTCATGTTCCTCATCATGTTCTTCGTCTTTTCTTTTGGTTTTCAGAACTATCCCATGTTTCCTGGCCCAAGGAAGTTCACCTCTTTACCTTGGATCCGTAAACTTGCAAAAAGCATCAAGCTTTCCATGCAAGTATTCATATCCAAGTGGAATCTTCAAGGTCTTGTAGTGCTTGCCAAGCATTACAAGAGCGCAAACGCGGATTGGGCGGCTATGGGTACCTTGATCGAGTGGTGGCATCCCCAAACTCACACGTTCTTCTTCCAAGATTTCGAGTGCACGATTCTTCTGGAGGAGGCGGAGCTTCTTTTAGGTCTCCCAAAGACCAAATAGAACAAGGAGAAGATAGCTTTGATGAAAGAGAGAATCACCGGTCAACAATTGTTGACATCTATCATGAAAGATCCTTCAGAGGCCAAAGGATGTCTCACTAAAAAGGGGATCAATCTCACCAAGCTAGCCGAGTGGACGCTGTACGAAATTGATGATCTAAGAGAGGATGAAGCGGAGGATGTAACAAAAGCCTTAGTTACATGCCTTGCCGGCGCCTTATTCTTTTCTGCGCAGGATAATATCTTAGAAGATGACCAAATTAGTGCCATATGCGCAATCTTCGAAGGTAAATCCATTAGCACTGCACTCTTAGCATATCTCTATAGTGGGCTTTCTGCAGGGTCTGTGGGCCGTCCTCCTTACGGATGCATGCTTCTCTTCGCCTTATGGGTTGAACTTCACTTTAAGTTCGAGCACAGCAAGAAAAGGCCTCTGAATCCATCTCAAATCTACTTGAATAGCCCAATTCATTGCATAGCTAATGTTGTAAAGTTCAATGAGTATATGGTTAACAAAGTTCCAAAACTCAAGACCCGAGCCGATTGGAGAGAATATTTAAAGCTCATGACGTCCGACATATTCGACTCGTCTCCACTTGCTCTAGTTGGAAAACCTGTGTTGGTGCGCCGTGCAGCAGGAGCAGATCTTAAGTTGATCGGAGCCACCGAGTTCGTGCTGTACAATCCACATCGGTGCCTTACTCAACTTAGCTTGGGCCGTCGTGAATTCCCCGAGTTCTCTCCCACACTTCCGATCAAGAAGCGCGACTTGGAATCCGACGAAGACTATGAAGCCGTACAAATCATTACCACTCTATGGAACCTTGGCTTCAGTTACCGTGTAAGATCCTCTAAAGATAGAGATAAAGGATTGAAATTTCCTTATCTTAAAGGTCTTCATGAAATCCTTCCTTGAATGTCCTCTTTCTCTTTTATTCATGATGTAATAAAGAAATTTTATTGAATAAAGAAGTTTTTCATGCCTCAAAACCTTTCCTCAACTTTCTGTGAAGTGCACATGATTTTTCCTTTAGAGAAAACTTGATTTTTCCTGAAAATTCAACAGTTCGGGTTCTGTTTAATGGAAAACGCGTCCAGTCAGAAAGACGCCTTTCAACCATAAACTCAATTTAATGCGTAAAACGCGTCTTTCGAACCTGACGCCTTTCAACCTTAATTCTTTTCCAGAAATTCAATTTAATCCTCAAAAACCCGATTTAAAGATTAAACCGCGTCTTTATATCCTGACGCCTTTCAACTCTCTCTCCTACTTTTTCCAGGATTCTGTCATTAATTCCATGATCAATTCTATGAAACGCGTCAACACACTAAGACGCCTTTCATGATTTACCTCTGTACGGTTCTGACAAAAATTTTGAAACGCGACTACTTAGGTGGACGCCTTTCATTCAAATTCAAACTTCTGTCAGTGCCGCCTCAACTTTTGCGCCCTAAAACGCGTCATCCTGAGTCGACGCCTTTCAGCCTTTCATTAACAGACCCGTGAAGGCCCCCTTTCTTCCTCACTTTTCCAAAATTTTCTCTTCTTTCTCTCCGGCAACCGATTTCCGAGCTCCGGCGATCCTACCCTCAAATTTCCCTCTTCTCAAGCCATGGAGCGCGGTGAAGGCTCCAAGAAGACTAAGGTTATAGCCAAGAGGAGGCGGAGGCAAGAAGAAGAAGCTCCCGAGGAAGTTCCGGCGGCTCTTGCGGAGGCGGCGGCTTTCTTGGAGGAGGAACTCCCTCCACCGGCACCCATGGCGATAGAAGAAGAAGAGGAGGGCGACCTCCACACGGTAAGCTTCCTGTGGGTGTGGTTGTATGAAGAAAAGAGGAAGAACGGGGTTCTTTCAAGAACCCGAAATCTGGGATTGAAAGGCGTCCAGACCAGGTGACGCCATTCAAAAGGCGTCACCATGGGTCGACGTCTTTCAAGATAAATTCCGGATTTTTAAAATAGGAATAAAATTTTTGAATCGCGTCAAGGCATGTTGACGTGTTTTAAAAGACGTCCATGTGGGCTGACGCCTTTCAAAACAGAACTGATTTTCCTGTTTTTTATTAATTACTGACCCCTTTTTTTTATGTTTTTATTTGCAGGGAGTGATGAGGGCTAGAATTAGTTGGGACTTAGTGATAGGGGCTTACAGAGGGCTCCCGGATTTCCAAAAGGCGCGCCTGCGTCAGATGGGATTCGGTGAAGTGTTGGACATCGAGCCATTCTGGCTTGATCTAGTCCTCTTGCAGGTCTTGAGAGAGAGATGGCATGCGGAAAGCCGGGCTTTCCTGATGCCGTGGGGGCATATGATCCCCACCCTAGAGGATGTGGCCAGGATTACTGGCCTCAGGGTAGAGGGTCGACCTGTTAGTGGGGTTACTTACCCCAACTATCAGGGACTAGCTGAGGCTCTATTAGGGATAGAGGTATCCAGCATAGGTAGAGAGTCTAGGATGGTCCCTAGGGTAGAGGTAGAGGCTGCACTAGGATTAGATGAGCCCCGGCGTCGGTCTGACGAGACCCGGGAGGAGTTTAGGATTAGACTAGCCGAATCGTCCTCCTCAGTCTACTGCAGTGACCCTAGTCAGGTAGATGAGGTAGATAGACAGCTTAGGGTCTTTTTAGTTTTCTTCTTCGGTCGGTTGCTCTTCGGTACGAAGGGCGACCATATCCACTGTAGATTTCTTTACTTGCTAGATGACCTAGGTAGCCTAGGAGAGTACGCCTGGGGTGCAGCCCTTCTGGCTCACCTCTTTGCCGATCTATCCGCGGTCACGCCGGACCGTGAGACTACTATCAGTGGCTTCTCACCATTTCTTCAGGTATTAAATTGTTTAATTATTTGTTATATGCAGTGCAATATGATATGATGTTTCTTCTAACCTATATGTTCATGAATGCAGGTGTGGAGCTACTACTACTTTCCGCTCGGCAGAGCGAGGATTGTCCGACCGAATGCCGTCCCTTTCGCCTACCGTTGGCAGCCGATTGTGGACACGGCTCCACAGCATCACCAGCTGACGGCCCTCCGCCGTCAGTTTCTGGATTATCCAGAACTCTTGGTAAACTTTTAACTTGTTTAATTTCATTAAATGCAATCTTTTATTAAATGCAAGTTATTTATGAATGCATCTAACCTATATGCAGGTGATTTGGCGCCCATACCTAGGCATGAATGAGGAGGGTCAGCCGTGGGTGACGGCTGGCAGGAGGCGGTTTGGGAGGCAGATGTGGGTGCATTGCCTCAATGAGATCGAGCTCCTCCGCCTTCGGCTAGTGATGAGGACCCTGGGCCTCCACCAGGAGTGGATTGACGAGGAGGTCCCGGAGGGCGTCGGAAGGAGCATGAGGGGCAAGCAAGCCCTCACTGATTGGCGTGCCAAATTCCCGGAGCAGTACGAGGATTGGCACCGTCGGGGCGTACGGGTGGAGTCACGGGCGGTGAGTAGCGAGGCCTACCTCCAGCAGTACCGGGCCCACTACGCCGATCAGCTTCGGCTCCTCCGACCACTCGATGTAAGTATGCATTCATGCTTCTTAAATTTTATTATTATCTTGATTTATATTTGTGAATGAATGTATGTATGACATGCAGGATGCGCGTGATGCGGTCATTGTCGACCTCCGGGCCCGCCTACATGATGCAGAGGCCCAGCTAGAACAAGTTCAGAAAGAACTGTATGACTTGGTATGTATGAATGAATATGAATGCATGTTTTAAATAATTAATTGTTTTGGCGATTAACCACTGATAGTTGTCTTCCGGTGCAGCGAGCCGTTTACACCCAGGCGGCTCCTCCTACTCATGGAGCTTCATCATCTTCATCCGCTCATGATGCTGCTATGGCTGACCTCCAGAGTCAGCTCGCCTCCGCCATCTACCGGGCTTCTCTCGCGGAGGAGGACCGTGCTGCTCAGGTAAGTTCTTCAACTTTTGAATTGATTACTTGATTATTTTGATTGCCTTGGACTAACAATAACTTCCTTTGCAGGTTGCTGAGCTTCAGGAAGCCCTTCAGAGGGCTGAAGCAGTCATAGAGCATGCCCGTGCTGCAGCGGCTCGTGCCGAAGCTGATGCAGAGCGGATCAGGGCTCTGGAGGAGCAGGTGGCCCAACTCTCGACTGGATATCTTGCGCGAGAGGTTGCACACCTCCAGTCTCGACTGGGGTTCATCAACGAGGAGCGAGAGCGCGAGCGCCTTCGACTGGAGGGCCTTATGGGTCGGTTGTCAGTTGCAGAGCATGAACGCAAGATGGTGGAGGAGAGGTACCAGCGAGCTCGACAGCGTGCCCATGAGCGTGGTTTGACCAGTGCTTTTACGGCCAGTGCCGCTGTGTCTTCCGGCCAGGCAGGGCCGAGCGCGATGAGACCACCTCCACCTCCTAGTCGAAAGCCAGCACCGGATGCACCTGACGAGGCCCAGAGCCAGTTGGACGAGGGCGGAGGGGAGAGACAGCCTTGAGGGCTCATGTATCTTTTCTTTTCATGTATCATGTACAAAAACACCTTTTGATAATATACATGAAATTTTTGGCTCCAATCTTGTGTTCCTGTGTTTATCTTGCATCCTGTACACACTTAACAAACAGGTTAAGTATCTATTTAGGCTTAGCCCCTTGCCTGACCAAATAAATGGTCAATCAATCTTTTCTTCAATAGCTGGTCAAGGGGCATAGCCTTTATTAACAAAGGTAATGAGAATAATCAAACTTAAGCAAAGTGCAACATACAAGCAAACAGATGCTCACTGAAAATAAAAGGGATGAAACATACTAAATGCAACAAGCATATGCTAATTGAAATATTTTTTTGTTGTTTTGAAAATATTCATTTTTGTTTGGAGTTTTGAAATATATGCTTTTTTTTTGAATTTTGACATATGTATTTTTTTGAATTTTTTGAAATATGTATTTTTTGGCTTTTTTTTTTTTTTTTTTGATGTATTTTTTTTGGATTTTTTGACATGTATTTTTGAATTTTTGAAACATGTGTATTTTTTTTTATTTTTGACATATGTATTTGTATGTTTTTTTTGACTTTTGACTTATGTATTTTTTTGACTAAAAGATCAGCATGGTACTTGGATCAAAAGATCATATTCATTTATTAACTTCATTTCCAAATTATTCTTTAACAACTTAACTTAAACCCATCGTGTTTGAATTTGTGTTTCCATTCGTGATCCAATTTGATGATTTGACCCTTAGTCAATCTAAACCATTCCTTAAGTTTGGAGTACACATCTTTTTAGAAAGAAAAGATGAATAAGTTTAGAAAGCCCATGAGAAGGTTCCGGAGACTTAAAAAGATGTCCCTTTCCTACCCTAATATCCGTTTGGGTTCGGTCATTTCTTTCCGGGGTATTTATCGACCTTGCGTTCCCTTTTATTTCATTTCATGGCCTTGATGTAACGTTTGTAATGTAATGGCCTTTTGATTTGACATTTGGCTTTTGCCTTGCGTTTTCTTTTCGCTATTCTTTTTCCTTTTCTTCTTCGGGACGGATCTCCCCCATTTTTTTTTGACGGCCTCCTACTAAGATGGCGGGTATTCTTGGTAGTCTATTCTAAATCTCGTTCCGACATCATGGGCCGAGTTTAAAACATAATTTTGCTTTAAAAACGAATGATTTGTACTTTACACTTTCGATCAAGCTTTCGATATTCTTTAGGACTTGTCATCTCTTGTTACTCACGAATCAAACGTGTCAGTGTGTGTAGTAATGGGCTTAAAATTAAGTTATTCAGACTGATAAGGAAATTTGAGTTTATAAATTTTCTGATTCCACTGGTCTTTGTACCATACTGATCGACTCTTTTAACCTAAGGGTAATATTTCTTAAGATGTAAACCATTCCAAGGATGTTTTAACTCTTCTCCTTCTGCATTAACAAGACGATAAGTGTTACCAGGAAAAGCGTGCGATACAACATAAGGTCCTTCCCAGTTGGGTTGGAGCTTAGAACGCGGACCACCAGGTTTTATAAAAATTCTTTTAACAACCATTTCACCGACTTTGAACTTACGTTCAATGACTTTCTTTTGATAAAAACGTGCTAATCTATTTTGATAAACTTTTGCATGATTAGCAGCTGACCATATTTTCTCGTCTAAAAGTTCCAATTGAGCAAGGAGTGCTGAACGATGTTCATCAATGGAGAATTCCTTATTCAATTGTACTCTTAATGACGGTATAAGGATCTCATATGGAACTACCGCCTCCATTCCAAATGTTAAGGAATAAGGAGTTTGCCCAGTAGGCGTGCGGATTGAAGTTCGGTAGGCCCATAGAGCCTCAACCAATTTTTCTGGCCAATCTGCGAATTTGTTAGATTTACACGTCTTTTTGATGATTTTTATCAAAGTCTTATTTGTTGCCTCTGCTTGGCCATTGCCTTGCGGATAATAAGGAGATGAATGATGCAATGCAATTTTATACCTGTTACAGAGATCCTTCAATTCTTGTGACACGAACTGCGGTCCGTTGTCGGTGACGATGGTGCTTGGAATTCCGAATCGGGTGATGATGTTCTTCATGATGAACTTGCAGACGGTTGATGCTTTGATCTCCACGTACGCTTCAGCTTCTGCCCACTTGGTGAAGTATTCCGTTGCCGTGAGAATGAAAGATTTCTGCTTGATGCCGGAATCTGGGTTACCAAGAGGTCCAATAATGTCGAAAGCCCACATGGAGAAAGGCCATGGGGAAGAAACAGGATGGAGTGAAGATGCAGGAGAATGAATTTTGTCGGCGTGAAGTTGACACTTAGCACACCTACGAACAAATCCTACGCAGTCTTCTTCCATGGTTGGCCAATAAAATCCTTGTCTAAGGATCTTCTTTGCTAACATCTGTCCATTGACATGACCACCACAAACTCCACTATGAGCTCCTTCCATAACCTTCCAAAGCTCATCGTCGTCTAGACATCTCAGAAGAACTCCATCAAAACCTCTCTTATACAGTGCTCCCCCAACTAGGGTGTATCTTTGAGCAACTCTCCTGATAGCTCTCTTCTCCTCAGTTGTAGCTTCTTCAGGATACGATTGATCTTCACAATAGTTTGCAATTTCATAATACCATGGCTTCTGTTCATCATCCATCTCTTCTAACAGCTCCATTAACATGATTTCTCTTTTCTCAATGATATCTCTGTCTCTGACTTTCTTCAGCAACTTCTCCTTAGTTCTAAGGAATGAAGGATCTTTCACGGCGGGTGAAAGACGCCTATGAACTATGATTGATTCAGATTGCTTGCTGATTGGAAAATCAAGAGAAGGTGCAAGTGAAGCTAGAGCGTCAGCTAAGATGTTTTGATTCCTAGGGACATGGACAAAGATCAATTTCGTGAAAAGCTTTGAGTAAGCAGAAGTAAGTTCTTTATAAGGCTTGAGTTTGGGATCGAGAGTTCGATACTTGGTCAGCACTTGGCGAAGAATCAGTTGGCTATCACCTACGATCCTGAGTTTGGTAGCACCATGGAAATGAGCAGCCTCGAGACCAGCAAGGAGTGCCTCGTATTCAGCTATATTGTTTGTAACTGGAAAATCAAGCTGAAAGGCTTGTGGAATGGTGATACCTTCAGGTGATAACAGAACAATACCGATCCCTTTTCCATGAGAATTCAGAGCTCCGTCAAAATGCAGAGTCCACATATCATCTCTAATTTGATTTACGGACATCAGTTCCTCATCCGGAAACTCTGATCGGACTGGATCAAATCTAGGAAGGGGATGATGAGCAAGATGTTCTGCTATGGCATAGCCCTTGATCGCTTTCTGCTGAATATAAGTGATATCGAATTGAGATAGAAAGCTTTGCCATCGTGCCAACCTATCAGTAAGAACAGATTTCTCTAGAAGGAATTTGATCGGATTCATCCTAGCGATGAGATGGACTTCATGGGCCAGAAAATAATGCTTCAATTTCTGCACAACCCAAACCAATGCTGCACATGTTCTCTCCATCGCCGTATATCTCTGTTCAGCGGGGTTGAGAAGTTTAGAGAGATAGTAGGCTGCCCTCTCTTTTCCTTCTTCATCTTCTTGTGCTAGAACAGCCCCCACTGCATCATCCAGGACTGAAATATAAAGTATCAATGGTTTGCCTGGAGATGGTGGTCTCAAAACAGGAGGACTTGCTAAATAGTCCTTCAATCCATCGAATGCCTCCTGACACTTATCGTCCCAATCGAATTTGACTCCCGGCTTGGTAAGCTCGTAAAACGGCTTACACCTTTGTGAGTGCTGGGAGACAAAGCGGCGAATAAATTGTAACCTTCCGATTAATCCTCTCAACTCTTTCAAGTTTTTGGGAGGGGGCATTTCTCTAATAGCCTTCGCCTTGTTGGGATCGATCTCAATTCCCCGTTTACTGACAATGAATCCAAGCAATTTTCCTGAAGATACCCCGAATACATGATCGCCACCGTGATCGCCAGAAACTTTTAACTAAAAAGCTTCAAAAGAAGTTTGATCGCCTACCTGTCTAAACGCGGAAGAATGAGTCATTGGTTCCCCTCCTTCAGCCGGCTGAAGAAAGAGAGCCCTTTCTTGTTCTTTTGTTCTTGCTGTTGAATGTTGAGGATCGTCCAGAAGTTCTCCTGGCTTCGTGCTTGATTTCCCTCTTTTTGATCTTTGTTGTTGTTGTTGAGTGCAGCAGAGATAGAGAGACAGAAAAATAAAGAAGAACCACTGATGAGAATCTAAATAGAAATAATATCAAAGCTAACTATGATTATAAACATGTTTAAACAGCAACTCACTTGTTTAAATGGCTTTGAAACCCCTTTAGAACAAATGAGTTTTGGAAAATTAATGATGTGGTGTGTGTTGCATGAAGTGAATAAGAGAATAAAACTAATGAATGAAAATGAAATTCATATATGAAAAACTTATGCCCAGTCCAGTTGGTTGAAGCTTTGAAAAGATGAAGATCTTGAAGAAGGATGCCGACTTCTAGAAATGGCAGCGCTCCGGCGTTCCGACGTGGTTGCTCCGATCTCCAAATCGCTATAACGTTGTGACTCAATAGTTCTCTCTCTCTCTTTTTTTTTACTCCTTGAGATGCAAGGTATTTATAGGCATTTTCTGCATTCGCGATTAACATAGAAAAATCTCGGATTTATCTACTTTAATCGACAGATAATTACTGATTAATTCATCTTTATCTGTAATTATCTAAAACGCGTCCACCTTGGCTGACGCCTTTCATATTAAATTAAGATAAGGATAAATATCCGGGAAAACTTATCTTTATCTTTATTAGATAAAACGCGTCCACATGGGTAGACGTCTTTTACCCTAATTAAGATAAGGATAAACATCCGGAAGAGAAGTTAAAATAGCTTAGGAAACCTAAAACGCGTCGACCGTCACAGACGCCTTTTAGCTAATAAATCAATTAATTAAAATTCAAATTTAAACGCTAAAATAGGAATAAACTCTAAATGACGTCCACATGGGTCGACGCCTGTTAGACTTTTTCATATTTTAACTGAAATTTGAGTTAAAATCAATTCAATTGATTAACTTCAACATATCTGCTAAACCCGACACTCAAAAATATTAATAAAAATTAATCAATGATTAATTATCAGACCATTATGAGGCATTATTATATGATATGAAATTTACTCGAAATGACGTCAAAATTAGCGTGTCTACAAGATCCTCTCGCCTCGGGTTCCCTTGCTTCCGCAATGTCTGGGGAGTCTGAAAACTCCGGGACCGAGGGGTCCGAGACTTCTGGAGCGGAGGTCTCCGAGGCCGAGATTTCTGGGGCCGAGGCTTCGGGTGTGGAGGCTTCTGAGGCCGAGGCTTCGGGCGCCGAGGCTTCCGAAGCCGAGGCCACCCAGGAAGTCCGGGACCCAGGCCAGGCTTCCACCTCGGGACGCCGTCTTCCGGACACTGTTTCGGGAGCATCCTGCGCCCTCTCGGACGTAGAGGTGAGGAACCTAGTCTCTTACTTCCAGCTTCCTTCCTGGACGACCCCCCATCGGCCCGATTCCGCCACCAGGGCAAATACTGTTCGCCCGGGCTCCTTCTCCATCTATGTTGATAGCTTCGAGGCGGGCTTCCGCCTCCCTCTTCCCACCTTCGTCATTAATCTCCTTAGCTTCTACGGGCTGGCCCCGTCTCAGTTCTTTCCCAATTCTTGGCGTACTGTGTACGGATTTCTGAGCGTCTTTGCTCATATAAAAATCCGCCCCTCGATCAATGTCTTCCGCTATCTCTTCAAAATCCAAACGCAGGGGAAGTCCGAGTGGTACTGCTTCGTCCCTCGGGTCGGCCGAAGCATCTTCTCCGGGAAGCCCTCGTCTATCCACGGCTAGAAGAGGAAGTTCATCTTCGTCTCTCTGCCGGAGAACGAGAAGGGCGTGTGGCCCTTCCCCACTGAATAGGCGCCGCTGGCTGCAGGCCTCTCTGGCCCTCCTACTCTGACCCCTGTTCAGAGCACTATCGTGGGCCACGTCCAAGTTAAGGCCCCATTCGACGTCTCGGAGCTTTTCACCGACGCGGAGCGGCTGATAAATGCCGGGGTTTGGCCGGACCCTAAGTTTGATCCGGAGCGGTCCTTCCCTTACCTTCCTCCCGGGGAGACTCCGCGGGGCCGCGGGGGAAGGACTGCCGCTCCTCCGGCTGACGAGGCTGATGAAGTTTCGGCCGAGGGTAAGTCGGCTTCGTATTTGCATTTGACCACTGTCTCGTTACTAACGCGTCACTCTTGCTTGCAGCAATGGCCGATCTTGACGAGCTCCTCGACCTGATATCCGACCAGCGCGGTTCAGGCCGGGCGCCGGTTCCGCAAGCAGCAGGAAGGTCTGGCCGAGGCGCTGGAGCTCCGAGGACCCGAGGCGGGGTCCCAAGGACTGCGGCCTCCGCCGAGGGTCACGCTGCCGCCGCTGCTCTCGAGAGGGAGCAGAAGACAAAGTTCGCCGCTCGAAGGGGCGGCCGAGCGTCGAAGCGCCCCTGGGAAGAGGAGGCCGAAGAGGTGGAGATGGCTCCGCTGGTCAGGAGGAGCACCGGGACCCGAAGGGCCGCAAGGCTGGGGCCTCCCGAGGCGTCGAGGGGCGACTCCCCTCCGGCCGTGTCGGCAGGGGCCGGTGACGGAGGCTCGGGGTCGCGGGCGCCCCGGGTGCAGCGTGAATGGTGGCACCCCGTGACGGGGGTGTACAAAGATGACAGCATGGAGAACCCGCAGACGTGTCTTCGTCTGCTCAGCAGCTTCACTCTCCCGTCAGCCTTCGAAGAGCTGGGGGAGCATTCGATTACCGCCCTGGCGGCGATGAGCGCTCGGCTGTCGGTTCAGGTAAGAAGTCCGAAAATCTTCATCCTGACCTTTCCTTAGCTGCCTTGAATTTCTTACCCTGATCTGCCCTCGGTCCGCAGGCTGCTATGACGGGTAGCGTCCTGATGCATCGCCAGGAGCTGCTCCGCCTCAAGCTTCTGGAGGCCGAGGTGGATCCGGCCGGTTCTGGTGAAGGTGCCTCGGCGGCGCCCCGCATCGAGCCCTTGGTTGACAGGCTCACTACCGCGAGCGGTCGGGTGCGGGCGCAGCTAGAGGAGAGGGCAGCAGAAGCCCGCACTGCCGCCGAGGCCAAAGAGAAAGCCGAGGGCGCGCTCGCTGCGGCTCAGGATGAGAACCGGGTGCTTAAGACCCAGATCCAGGACAAGGAGTCCCGGTGGGCTTCGGAGAAGCGTCGCCTTACCGAGGAGGTCTCGGCCCTGAAGCGGGAACTGGAGGAGGCGGCAGAGTCGGTCATAGCCGATTTCAAAGCCGGGCGTGAGTACGCCCGAGAGATCCTCCGAGCCCAGCTGCTGGCGTCTTCTTCGGTCTTCGACCTCGGACTGGCTGTCGCCCAGAGGGCCTGCCCGGACGTCGATCTGACCGGGGAAGCTCTGGCGAGGGGCGAGGAAGCCAGGGAGCTCCTCTCCTGGTGGAAGGGCCTCATGGCTGAGAGGGCCTTGCCTCCAGATGCTGAGGGTGAAGTCGAGACCGCCGAGTAGGCTCCCGCAGAGGAAGCTCCCGCAAAGGAGGCTCCCGCCGAGGATGCTCCTGCCGAGGCTGCAGCTCCTGAATCGGTGCAGATTGTTGACTCCCCCTCTCCCTCTCCTGGCCGAAATGTCATCGAGGCGGAGGAGGAGAGGGCCGTCGAGGACTGATACGAGGGTTCCCCTCGGTTTTTGCCTTTTCGCTTTTGTAAGCCTTCGGCCAGGTATATGGCCGAACTTGTACTTCCTTCTGTTTAAGAATACAAGGAACGTTTTTGGGCTTTACCTTATCGTTTTTTGCATGACGAGTGGACCTAATCTTTCCGAAATCTGAGATCTTTTTGTCGTCCGCTATAACCTGCGAAGACGAGACCTGATGTAGGTTCGGATAGGTCGTCGATAATATCTCGCCAATAGACCAGGCTGTTTCAGATTCGGCTTCGAAGCCGCTCTCGCTTTGTCTTATGCAGACTTAGAAAAATAGCCCGCCGCGTCCCGATCCGGATTACATGGCCGAAGCCATTCGTCGGATCGAAGGACTCACGGACTTTAAGAATACCATGCCACTCCCGGTACGGTTTACACGGACTTAGAGAAAACCATGCCGCGTCCTGATCCGGATTACATGGCCGAAGCCATTCGTCGGATCGAAGGACCTGCGGACTTTAGGAGAACCATGCCGCTCCCGGTACGGTTTGCATGGCCGAAGCCACTCCCGATACGGTTTACACGGACTTGGAGAAAACCATGCCGCGTCCTGATCCGGATTACATGGCCGAAGCCATTCGTCGGATCGAAGGACCTGCGGACTTTAGGAGAACCATGCCGCTCCCGGTACGGTTTGCATGACCGAAGCCACTCCCGATACGGTTTACACGGACTTAGAGAAAACCATGCCGCGTCCTGATCCGGATTACATGGCCGAAGCCATTCGTCGGATCGAAGGACCTGCGGACTTTAGGAGAACCATGCCGCTCCCGGTACGGTTTGCATGGCCGAAGCCACTCCCGATACGGTTTACACGGACTTAGAGAAAACCATGCCGCGTCCTGATCCGGATTACATGGCCGAAGCCATTCGTCGGATCGAAGGACCTGCGGACTTTAGGAGAACCATGCCGCTCCCGGTACGATTTGCATGGCCGAAGCCACTCCCGATACGGTTTACACGGACTTAGAGAAAACCATGCCGCGTCCTGATCCGGATTACATGGCCGAAGCCATTCGTCGGATCGAAGGACCTGCGGACTTTAGGAGAACCATGCCGCTCCCGGTACGGTTTGCATGGCCGAAGCCACTCCCGATACGGTTTACACGGACTTAGAGAAAACCATGCCGCGTCCTGATCCGGATTACATGGCCGAAGCCATTCGTCGGATCAAAAGACCTGCGGACTTTAGGAGAACCATGCCGCTCCCGGTACGGTTTGCATGGCCGAAGCCACTCCCGATACGGTTTACACGGACTTGGAGAAAACCATGCCGCGTCCTGATCCGGATTACATGGCCGAAGCCATTCGTCGGATCGAAGGACCTGCGGACTTTAGGAGAACCATGCCGCTCCCGATACGGTTTGCATGGCCGAAGCCACTCCCGATACGGTTTACACGGACTTAGAGAAAACCATGCCGCGTCCTGATCCGGATTACATGGCCGAAGCCATTCGTCGGATCGAAGGACCTGCGGACTTTAGGAGAACCATGCCGCTCCCGGTATGGTTTGCATGGCCGAAGCCACTCCTGATACGGTTTACACGGACTTAGAGAAAACCATGCCGCGTCCTGATCCGGATTACATGGCCGAAGCCATTCGTCGGATCGAAGGACCTGCGGACTTTAGGAGAACCATGCCGCTCCCGGTACGGTTTGCATGGCCGAAGCTACTCCCGATACGGTTTACACGGACTTGGAGAAAACCATGCCGCGTCCTGATCCGAATTACATGGCCGAAGCCATTCGTCGGATCGAAGGACCTGCGGACTTTAGGAGAACCATGCCGCTCCCGGTACGGTTTGCATGGCCGAAGCCAATCCCGATACGGTTTACACGGACTTAGAGAAAACCATGCCGCGTCCTGATCCGGATTACATGGCCGAAGCCATTCGTCGGATCGAAGGACCTACGGACTTTAGGAGAACCATGCCGCTCCCGGTACAGTTTGCATGGCCGAAGCCACTCCCGATACGGTTTACACGGACTTAGAGAAAACCATGCCGCGTCCTGATCCGGATTACATGGCCGAAGCCATTCGTCGGATCGAAGGACCTGCGGACTTTAGGAGAACCATGCCGCTCTCGGTACGGTTTGCATGGCCGAAGCCACTCCCGATACGGTTTATACGGACTTAGAGAAAACCATGCCGCGTCCTGATCCGGATTACATGGCCGAAGCCATTCGTCGGATCGAAGGACCTGCGGACTTTAGGAGAACCATGCCGCTCCCGGTACGGTTTGCATGGCCGAAGCTACTCCCGATACGGTTTACACGGACTTGGAGAAAACCATGCCGCGTCCTGATCCGAATTACATGGCCGAAGCCATTCGTCGGATCGAAGGACCTGCGGACTTTAGGAGAACCATGCCGCTCCCGGTACGGTTTGCATGGCCGAAGCCACTCCCGATACGGTTTACACGGACTTAGAGAAAACCATGCCGCGTCCTGATCCGGATTACATGGCCGAAGCCATTCGTCGGATCGAAGGACCTGCGGACTTTAGGAGAACCATGCCGCTCCCGGTACAGTTTGCATGGCCGAAGCCACTCCCGATACGGTTTACACGGACTTAGAGAAAACCATGCCGCGTCCTGATCCGGATTACATGGCCGAAGCCATTCGTCGGATCGAAGGACCTGCGGACTTTAGGAGAACCATGCCGCTCTCGGTACGGTTTGCATGGCCGAAGCCACTCCCGATACGGTTTATACGGACTTAGAGAAAACCATGCCGCGTCCTGATCCGGATTACATGGCCGAAGCCATTCGTCGGATCGAAGGACCTGCGGACTTTAGGAGAACCATAACAAGTTTCCTGAAAAAGAGTTCTTTATTCATACCCTCCGGCTGAAAGCCTGGGGAGAGGTGACTTACATATAATAACGCCGAAGGCGCTCTACATTCCATGTGCGAGGAAGGGGTTGGCCCGAAAGGGTCTCCAACCGATAAGCTCCACGCCTGATCACCTCCCTGACCCGATAGGGCCCCTCCCAGTTGGGGGCGAGCTTTCCTGAGGCTTCGGCTGGCTTGGAAGCATGAGCATTCCTCAACACGAGGCTCCCTACTTCAAAGCTTCGGGGCTTTACTCGAGTGTTGTGATACTTGGCCATGCGCTGTTGATAAGCTTCCAGCCGGATACGATCTTTATCTCGGGTCTCTTCAATGAGGTCCAAGTGGTCTTTCAAACCTTCCTCGTTGGCCTCCGGACTGTAGGCGATGACCCTGGGAGAAGGGAGGTCGACTTCCACTGGAATAACGGCCTCTATCCCATAGGCCATGCGGAAGGGAGTTTCGCCGGTCGGGGTTCGGCTTGTCGTCCGATAGGCCCACAGAACACTCGGCAGCTCTTCCACCCATCGGCCCTTAGCCTCGCCGAGGCGGGTTTTTAATCCCTGAAGGAGGCTTCGGTTGGTGGCTTCGACTTCGCCGTTTGCTTGAGGATGCGCCACCGAAGTGAACTTGTGAAGTATGCCGAAGCTCGCGCAGTTGTCGCTGAACCGTCGGCTGTCAAATTGCTTTCCATTGTCAGAGATGATGGCCCGAGGGATGCCGAATCGGCAAATGATGGACTTCCACACGAAGTTCCAAGCATTGATGTCGGTTATTGATGCGAGAGGTTCGGCTTCGACCCACTTGGTGAAGTAATCAACCGCCACGATGAGGAACTTTCTTTGGCCGGCGACGACGGGAAAAGGTCCCAGGAGGTCGATCCCCCATTGGGCGAAAGGCCAGGGATCGGATAAGGGGGTCAGAAGGGTGGCTGCCTGATGAATGAGGGAGCTGAACCTCTGGCACTGGTCGCAGCGCCGTACGAGGGCTAGAGCGTCCTCTCGGAGTGTCGGCCACCAGTAGCCTTGCCTCAGGAGCTTGTGAGCCAGGGCTCTTCCTCCCGCATGCGCCCCGCACACCCCTTCATGGACCTCTCTTGCGGCATAGTCGGCTTCAGCCGGGCCGAGGCACCGCAGCAGTGGTCGGCCGAAGGATTTCTTGTACAACACCCCGTCCAAAAGGAGAAAGTGGGATGAGCGCTGCCGAATGCGCTTCGCCTCCTTGGGATCTGGCGGGACTTCTCCTTGGAGATGGAAAGCGACGAGGGGGGTCATCCATGTCTCGGCCTCGGCTTCTGCAACTTGCATGGCTTCGGTTTCGCCAAGGCTGGGTTCGGCGAGCTCCTCGACGAGGATCATTCGGCCTCCACCCCCGTCTTGGGTTGACGCTAGCCAGGAAAGAGCGTCGGCTCGGGTGTTCTCGGCTCTTGGGATCCTCACGATTTCACAAGAATCGAATTGAGTGAGGATCTTGCGAGTTACCTGGAGATAAGATGCCATCACTGCGTCCCGAGCCTCGTACTCCCCGGAGATGTGGCCGGCGATCAACTGGGAGTCGCTGAAGGCTTTCAAGTTCCGGGCGCCCAGCTTCTTCGCGGCCCGGATGCCGGAGATGAGGGCTTCGTACTCGGCGGCGTTGTTGGTCGCTGGAAAGGAGAAACGCAGGGCGTACTTCGTGATGATCCCTTCGGGCGACGCCAGGATCCATCCGGCGCCACTGCCCGTGGAGCATGCGGAGCCGTCCACGAAGAGTCGCCATTCGTCTGGTGGTGCAGGTGCCGAAGTAACCTCGGCTTCTACCACTTCGGGTGCTGGCTGTGGTGTCGCGGAGGCGCCGGGGGTTAGTTCAGCGATGAAGTCTGCCAACGCCTGGGCTTTTATCGCCACCCGAGGGGCGTAGCAGATGTCGAACTCCCCTAGCTCAATTGCCCACTTCGCCAGCCTGCCGGACACCTCCGGCCGGGAAAGAATCTGCCTTAGGGGCTGGTCAGTGAGGACCTTCATGGGATGAGCTAGGAAGTAGGGCCGGAGCCTCCTCGCGGACGAGACGAGGGCCAGAGCCAGCTTCTCCAGGGCAAGGTACCGGAGTTCCGCTCCCTGAAGGGCTCGGCTGGTGTAGTAAACCGGCTTCTGAACGCCTTCCTGCTCTCGGACGAGGACGGCGCTGAGAGCCGTTTCGGAGACCGCCAGGTACAAACTCAGAGGTTCCCCGGGAATCGGTTTGGACAAGATGGGGACTTTGGAGAGGTAGGCCTTCAGCTGATTGAAGGCTGTCTGGCACTCTTCCGTCCAGTCAAAGTTGTTGGCCTTCTTCAGCAGCTTGAAGAAGGGGAAACAGTAGTCGGCCGCCCTCGACATGAAGCGGCTGAGAGCTGCGATCCTCCCGTTCAGCTTCTGTACCTCTCGGAGGTTTGCCGGGGGGCGCATCTTCATGATGGCCGAAACCTTCTCGGGATTAGCCTCCACCCCTCGGTGCGTGACCATGTAGCCGAGGAACTTGCCGGAGGCTACTCCGAAGGCGCACTTGGCTGGGTTCAGCTTCATCTTGTACCGCCTAAGGGCGGAGAAAGTCTCGGCCAGGTCAGCCAGGTGCTCCGCAGCAACGCGGCTCTTGACCAACATGTCGTCTATATAGACCTCCATGTTTCGGCCGAGCTGCGGGGCGAACACTTTGTTGACCAGCCGCTGATACGTTGCGCCAGCGTTCTTCAGACCGAAGGGCATTCGGGTGTAGCAGTACAGGCCCAAATCGGTGGTGAAGCTGGTCTTGCTTTCATCGTCCGGATGCATCCGGATCTGGTGGTAGCCTTAATAGGCATCGAGGAAGCTTAAGAGCTCATGGCCGGAAGTCGCGTCCACCACCTGGTCTATCCGAGGCAGCGGAAAGCTGTCCATCGGACAGGCCTTGTTGAGGTTGGTGAAGTCCACGCACATACGCCATTTGCCATCTTTCTTTGGAACCATGACCACGTTAGCGATCCAGTCCGGATGGTGCACCTCTCGGAGGTGTCCGGCGTCCAGTCCCTTCTGTACTTCAGCTTGGATGGCGGCCCTCCTTTCCTGATTGAAGGTGCGCCGCTTCTGCTTTACCGGAGGCTGGTCGGGATTGATATGGAGCCGGTGCTCAGCTACCTCCGGGTCAACCCCGGGCATGTCCGCCGGAGACCAGGCAAAGACATCGAGATTCTTTTTCAAGAACTCGGTAAGCTTTTCTGCTTCACCCCTCTCCAGGCCGGAGCCTATCATCAAGACTCGTCCTTCGCCTCCTGGAACAGGGACGGCGAGGAGTGCTTCTCCCGGAGATGTCTCGGCCGATGACTCGATCGTTAGGGTTTCAGCTGCGTTCTTCCCTTTGACCGAAATCATGTAGCACTGTCGGGCTGCTTCTTGGTTCCCTTTAGCCTCGCCTATTCCATGGCTGGTATAAAATTTCAGCTTCTGATGGAAGGATGAAGGCACGGCTCCAATTCCGCCGATGAGTCTTCGGCCGAATATGGCATTGTAGGCTGACTCGATCTTTACGACGGCAAAGTCCGTCTCGACGGTTAATTGCCGGGGGGCGGAGCCTAAGGTTACAGGAAGTCGGACGATGCCCTCTACTCGGCAGGGCGAGCCGTTAAAACCGTAGAGGGGGCCCCGGTGAGGCTTCATATTAGCCTCACTCAATCCCAATTTCTCAAAACAGTCGTAAAACAAGATATTTTGGGCGCTTCCATTATCCACAAAGATCCTATGTACATCATAGTTATTTATTACAGCATTAACGACGAGAGCGTCGTCATGAGGGACCTGAACATTAGTCAGGTCCTCGGCGCCGAAGGTGATGTCTTCCAGACGAGGCTTCTTCGGTTCGCCTTCGACTGCTGCCACTGTGTTGCGCTGCCGCGGCCTGGACCCTTCCCCCGGCCCTCCGGATATCATCATGATAGACCCAGAACTGGGTCTTTGATGGGACGATTCTACCGGGGCTGAGGTGGCTTTTGGCGGAGCGGCGGCTTCTATTGCCGGGGGCTGCTGTTGCCTGGGCGCTGCAGGGAGATCCCGGTTCTGTTGCGGCGGCTGCTCCCGGCGATACTGCGGCAGTCTTCCCTCCCGGATGATGCGGTCGATCTCCTCCCGGAGCTGTCGGCACTCATCCGTCGTGTGGCCGATCTCCCGGTGGTATTCACAATACCTGTCGGGATCCCTTCGGCGAGGATCGGTCTTGATGCGATCAGGCCGCCGGAGCATGCCTTTCACCTCCATGAGCATTCGGGAAGGGGGAGCATGTAAGGGTAGGTACCGCGGCTGCGGGTCCCGTCGCCTCTCCCTGTCCCAATCCTCCCTGCGATAGCGCTTTCGGGAGGGCTCTTGGTCCTCCGGCCGAGGCCGGACCACCTGGGGAGCAGGTGCCGAGATGGCTTCGGCTGTGCCTCTACCTCTGGACAGCATCAGGGCCTCCCGGTTGATGTACTTATGGGCCTGGGCCACGAGGTCCTGGAAGGTCGGGGGACGGCGCTTCCCAATGGAACCGAGGAGCCCCTCGTCCCGGCACCCGCTGATCACGGCCGAAACCGCGATCGAGCTGTCGAGGTTCGGGATCTGGGCGGCCTCGGTCCGGAACCTGGTGAAGTACTCCTGGAGAGTCTCGGCAGGGCCTTGCCGGATAGCCAGCAAGCTGGCGGAGGTCTTGCTCTGCCGGGTGGCATCATAGAACTGGTCGATGAACAATTGGCCCAACTGGACTAGGGAGTGGATGGAGTCGGGGGCCAACGTCTCGAACCAGGTGAGGGCGATTTTTTCAAGGGTGAGGGGGAAGAGACGGCAGCGGACTGCCTCGGAGATCCCCCGGACCCGGAGGTAGGTGTTGAACCTCTGGAAATGACATACTGGATCTGTCATCCCGTCATAGAGAGGGCCTTTCGGTAGCTTGAAGTCGGGGGGCACCTCGGTGGCTAGGAGCTCCGCCGTGAATGGGGTCTGCTCCAGGATGCTGCTGGCGAGGGGTGCCCCGTGAGGCCGGGACACCATCTGCTGCATCTCTTTGCGCATCGCCGTCAGCCGCCGGTCCAGGTCCGGGGCGGTCGAGGTGGCGACGGATTGTCCTCCGATCTGGGCCGGACGGTACTCCGACGAAGCATAATCCTGCCCCGTCAGACGATCGGCGCGGGGAGCTCGGGCAGGCAACGCCGAGGGCTCGCTGCGCGCCGCCGCGGTCTCGTCCAGAGAGGCAGGCGCAGGCACCGGCCGGAACCGGGCGTCTTGTACTGGGTAGAGCGGGGGGAGCGGCGCCTGCTGGGGATGCTGCCCCCGTCAGTCCCATGCGCTGGGCGATGGCGGACACCATCTCCTGAAGAGGCGCTAGGGACGTGACGGCAGAGGCCAGCGTGGCCACTTGCTGCTGGAGTACCCCCACTCGGTCTTCCGAGCCAAAAGACTCTGGTATGGTTGGCAGAGGCGGGTTCGGCGGGGCAGACGGTACGCCTTCGGAAGGCAGCATCTGCGCCGAGGCCTCCCGCGCTTCTGCTTCGCCTTGCCCGGAACGTCGGGTCACAGGTCGCTGAGACATGACTTGTTTTGTTAGATTCCCACAGACGGCGCCACGTGATGTAGACTGGATCTATCACGACCGGATTCCGCAGACGGAATCCGGAAAAGAGGATCCGGAGCTGGTCCGGACCGAACGATGGAAGGGGACCCGACGGGGATCCGCAACGAGGCGAAGACGGGGCTTCTCGGGATGACCTGGATCCGCCCGCGGGGGGCGCGGTCGGCCGCCGGAGCTGCTCTTGGATAGTGAGCCGCTGCTCGTTCGGCGGACGAAGGCGCGGCGCGAAGCGGAGCTTCTCTCGGCCGAACGGTCGGCGGGCGTCGGAGCCGAAGCCTGAAGGTCCGAGATCGGACGGAGGAACGGCTCGCTCTCCGATAGTGAGCCCGAAGGCTCCTTCAGCGCGAGACCGAGCCTCCTGGCGTGGGGCAGCCGGCGGGCTTGCCCGTGGACAGCGAGCCCGAAGGCTCCTTGATGCGTATTTAAATGCCGTCGTTAAAACACAAATATCATCAATCTTAATTTCCGAATCTCAATTAAAAATAACAAGGTAGTGCATGGTTGAGACCGGGTCGATCCACAAGGAAATAGATTTTTGATTTTGAAAACATTGGGATTTTATTTAGCAAAGGTTGTTCATTAGTGTGATTTCTAAAAACAAATTTAGAGAAAATAATTACCAGAATTTATTAACACCTTTAGAACACTAAAATACCTAAAGTTTATTAAGAAAATATTACTTAAGACATTATTGATGTGATTTAAAAAAAATAGAGATACCTAACTAAATAATCTAAGTCTAGAAGAGAAAAAACTAATATCTGCAAGAAATGATAACACAAAAAAAACTTCATCACTATTAATGAAATAAGGTGACTTACAATGGTTCTAAAAAGATTATAAAAATAAACTATGCTTAAATGCTTAACATTCTTAAAAATGAGAATAACAAAGAGTCCACAGTGGAAGGTTCTGCCTCAGGAGGCTACTGTGAAGGCGGTGCGGTGCAGTGGACCGCGAGGGGGTACGTGGCAGGCGATGGGAGCAGGGGCTCGTTGGACCGAGGCAGTGCAGGGCGGCTCGGGCGCTGCTGGCGAGGCGCTGGCGCGACAGGCGAGGCAGCGGCGCGGCAAGCGAGGCAGCAGGGGGCGGCTGAGCGGGAACCTCCGCTCCGGTGCGCACGGGCGACGAGGCGCGGTGGCGCGAGTCCGCTGGCGCTGACGCGTGGCGGAGTGTGGCGGCGGATGGCGTTGGCGGGCCCGGGACCGCAGGCGCTGCTGCGCGTGGGCACGCCGCGTGGTGGGGGCTGCGCGAGCTCCAATGGCTGGGTGGGCCTCTCTTTGGCACAGGCGACGATGTGGAGGACGCGGGGAGCACGTGGAGCTGCCGCGTGGCAAGCGGCGGCAGTGGGCGTTGAAAGACGCCTACGCGTGGCCTGGCGGGTGGGTTCCTGCGGCTAACAGAGAGGAAGAGAGAGGAGAGAGAGCAGGAAAAAGGTAGGGAGAGAGAGAAAGATGAAGAGAGACTTTGACAGAGACAGAGACAGAGAGGATGTGCGGGTGAGAGAAAAAGAGACAGGGAGAGGGAGAAAAAAAATTGGGAAAGAGAGAGATACGTCGGGAGAGAGAGAGAACACAGAGAGAGAGAGTCAAAATAACAGTGAAAGAGGAGGGAGAAGTTAAAGAAAATTCTGAAAAATTCCGTACACCCTTTTTGACCTTCTCCTTAGTTTTATAGAAAAGAGGGGGGGGGGGGGGGGGGGGGGGGGGGGGGGGGGTTTGAATTTCAAAAAGATTTTAAAATCCTCTCATTAAGTTCCCTTTAATTTAGGAGATCCTCTTTAAAACCTTTAATTGATATTTTTGAATTTCAAATTTCTAAAATGGATCCTCCTTTCTTTGAATTTCAGAATTCCCTCCTTCTTTCTCTCTTAGTTGGCATGTGGGCCCCAGTTGAAGCTAAAATACGAAAATAAAATGATGTTTTTGCCAGGATTCGAACTCTGGTTGCTTCCTTGACGTTCCGGTGGTCCAACCACTATGCCATTTGCTTGTTCATGTCCTGTTTCACATAAAATAACAGTTAGGTTCTCATAGCCATAAATCATTCAACTGTGCATTAAATAATTGCTGAGAAAATGGAATTGCTACCCTTATTCCATCCATGGAGTGATGAAATTTTAAAATTCAGATTCTGAATGCGCAAATGGTTTATCTTATCATTCCATGTGGTTTTGTCCTTTAAATTGATAGCAAATTATGTAAATTTTATCTGTTATTTATGTAAAATCGTGGACTTAACACACCCCCCAACTTAATCATTGCTAGTCCCTTAGCAATACAATCATTTGAAAAATTAGGACTACCATGATTAGTAAAAAGAATCACACTTCTTTTTAAAGGATATCTAATGCAAATGGTAGGTAATTGGAATTCAAGTTTTTCGTTCTCCCGCCCACTATACTTAGAATCATGACAAGTGATTGTGCATATCATTTGAGGTGCTTGGAGTTCATTTCTTTCCTGTTTGGTATGTCGTTGCCTTTACTGCCTCTTGGAGCAGAATTACCCAGGGGAGAGAATAGAAAAAGAGGTCTTTAAATTAGTTGGCTAGGTTCGCTTTTCGGTTTTCGCCCCGACTTAAAACTTTTTAGGATTTGGTCTTAGTTTGCTGTGAAGGACTTTAGCACGATTGTTTTGTGCTTTGAGAGTGCGTACTTTTTGCCACTCTCTTTATTTCTGTCTGAGGGGGGGTGCATACTTATTGCCACCGTCCTTCCTTTGACTCTTTTGAAGCATATTTTTTATTTTCACGCTTCTGATTGTCCTCTTTTTTTTTTTTCGAAGTGACCGCCTCCTTAAAGTATTAAGTGGTTTGATCTCCTATTACGAATCCTAACTTTCCATTCGTTTGACCTAAAAGTAAAAATAGAATGGGTAATTCTACACTTCAGGTAACTCAAGCAACTCTACACTTTCAGGATCTTCCACTCTTTCCAAGTTACCGTGTGTGTGTAAAAATCATCCTGTCGTGATTCATTGTAGAGAGAGGGGTTAACTCAAACTTTTACTCATCCTTTTACCTCAATTTTTGATCAAGATTCCCTAAATGAAGTGTGATAGATATGAATTTCTGTTGGGGTGTGAAAATGAAACAATTTTTTTTCTTCTGAAAATTTGTGTGAAAATTGAAAAAAAATTCACAATTTTTGTTCATTTTAAACGATTTTATTCAATATGCATTATGATTCTCCCCCCAACTTGAATGACATTGTCCTCAATGGCATAGAAATGCACAAAAATTAATGATGAGGAGAGATACAACCTGAGATGTGACGAAGCTTTTCTCTGTTCTTCATGGTGGATTTTTTTATGAATTTTCTAAAAGAAAAGAAAAAGAGAATAATTAGAATAGAAATGAGAAGATTGGGTTGACTAGATCCTTGATTTGGGTAAGGATCCGGCAAGACTTTACCACTTCTTAAGGCCGAAATTGCTTTCGCATTTTCTAACTGTGGGCCTCTTAATGGATTTGAGCCCATTTGAGGTTGGGCTTGAGGATTAGGTAGGATGGGTTGATGTTGGAAACCCGGAGGATAGTTTCGCGGGTTTGCAATGGGTTGACTTGGTAATGGGCCCACTTCCCTCCTCATGGTTGTATCAGCCATTTGACCCAATTGGGCTTCCAATTTTGAAATGGATTGTTGTTGAGAGATGACCAATTGTTGCAATTGTTGCTGTTGTTGTTGTTGATTCATGAGTAATTGTTGCAGCATATTGAATTTGTCATCATTTTGATTTGATGGCTGATGTTGTGGGATTTGATATGGAGGTTGAGAGAACATATTCTGGTTGTTATTGGGCTGAAAGTAAGGGGCTTGAGCTTGTTGGCTTTTGTTGAAAGATTGATTTGGATAGTAATTTTGTTGATGGGCCCTGTTCTGAAAATTTTGTGCTTGTGGATTTGGAGCTTGGGCTTGTTGAGATTTCCATGAAAAATTAGGATGATTCTTCCAACCAGGGTTGTAGGTGTTAGAATATGGATCATGATTGGGCTTTGAATAACCCTGGGCTGCTTGGACTTGTTCTTGGATGAACGGTGGCAATTGGGCTGCCGTGGGACACTCACTGACATGGTGAGTTGGGCTGGCACAAAGACTACAAGCTTCTTGGTAAGATGAAGAGGATTCAGAGTAAGGTCTTGATTGTGCATAGATATTAGATCCTTGGTTGTTCGAAGCTAGGACTTGATCTAGCTTTTGGGCCATAAGATCCATTTTGCTCATTTGTTGGGCCAGAAAGTCTACCTTATCCAACTTTTGAGCGGACTGCCTCGGAGATCCCCCGGACGGAGGTAGGTGTTGAACCTCTGGAAATGACAGACTGGATCTGTCATCCCGTCATAGAGAGGGCCTTTCGGTAGCTTGAAGTCGGGGGGCACCTCGGTGGCTAGGAGCTCCGCCGTGAATGGGGTCTGCTCCAGGATGCTGCTGGCGAGGGGTGCCCCGTGAGGCCGGGACACCATCTACTGCATCTCTTTGCGCATCGCCGTCAGCCGCCGGTCCAGGTCCGGGGCGGTCGAGGTGGCGACGGATTGTCCTCCGGTCCGGGCCGGACGGTACTCCGACGAAGCATAATCCTGCCCCGTCAGACGATCGGCGCGGGGAGCTCGGGCAGGCAACGCCGAGGGCTCGCTGCGCGCCGCCGCGGTCTCGTCCAGAGAGGCAGGCGCAGGCACCGGCCGGAACCGGGCGTCTTGTACTGGGTAGAGCGGGGGGAGCGGCGCCTGCTGGGGATGCTGCCCCGTCAGTCCCATGCGCTGGGCGATGGCGGACACCATCTCCTGAAGAGGCGCTAGGGACGTGACGGCAGCGGCCAGCGTGGCCACTTGCTGCTGGAGTACCCCCACTCGGTCTTCCGAGCCAAAAGACTCTGGTATGGTTGGCAGAGGCGGGTTCGGCGGGGCAGACGGTACGCCTTCGGAAGGCAGCATCTGCGCCGAGGCCTCCTGCGCTTCTGCTTCGCCTTGCCCGGAACGTCGGGTCACAGGTCGCTGAGACATGACTTGTTTTGTTAGATTCCCACAGACGGCGCCACGTGATGTAGACTGGATCTATCACGACCGGATTCCGCAGACGGAATCCGGAAAAGAGGATCCGGATCTGGTCCGGACCGAACGATAGAAGGGGACCTGACGGGGATCCGCAACGAGGCGAAGACGGGGCTTCTCGGGATGACCTGGATCCGCCCGCGGGGGGCGCGGTCGGCCGCCGGAGCTACTCTTGGATAGTGAGCCGCTGCTCGTTCGGCGGACGAAGGCGCGGCGCGAAGCGGAGCTTCTCTCGGCCGAACGGTCGGCGGGCGTCGGAGCCGAAGCCTGAAGGTCCGAGATCGGACGGAGGAACGGCTCGCTCTCCGATAGTGAGCCCGAAGGCTCCTTCAGCGCGAGACCGAGCCTCCTGGCGTGGGGCAGCCGGCGGGCTTGCCCGTGGACAGCGAGCCCGAAGGCTCCTTCAGCGCGAGACCGAGTCTCCTAGCTTGGGGCAGCCGGCGTTCGGCGTCGAGACCAGGGAGAGGAATCCAAGGTCGACGGCCGAGACCGACTCGGGGAGGTCGGCGACGATTCGAACCGAGCCCCTGCAGGAAGGAAAGAAGAAGAAGAACCAGTCAGCAGGAGTCCCGGGCGTCAGCCCTGGGGAACCCCCTCCGACGGTCAAGTTAGCTCCTGAAGAAGATTCGATTCAGAAGGCAAGAAAGAGCAGCTTTAATGCTATTCGGACAGAAGTCCTTTAAGGGTTTCGGAAGCTTGGGGAGGCCTCCGTTTTTTCCACCCCCCTCTTGGCCACAAATAGCGGGATATTTATAGCAGAGGATAGCGGATGGTTAACGGTGGCAGCCGATATAGGACTAAATGAAGGTTTACTGATAAACCGCCATAGCGCCCGATCCGCCACCGGAGTGGGCCGGATTCGGCTACCGGGCCGAAGGGGGTCGGGCCGCTGACGGGCCGAAGCCTGTTGGGCCCTGGGCTGCCGCGCTGCTCCCGGGCCGTAGGCTGGTGGGCCGCTGACGGGCTGAAGCCTGTTGGGCCGGGAGCGACGGTGCCGCTTATGGGCCGAAGGCTGCTGGGCCGCTGGTGGGCCGAAGGCCGCCGGAGGGCCTGTTACTGCTGCTGTTGGACTTAATGGGGTTTGGGCCTGCTTCAATGGGCCGAATCGGATTCTGCCTCATCATGCATCATGCAAAAATATTTACAAGATTTCACTTATTCTCTCTCTCTCTTTCTCTCTCTCTAACTTTAGGATGTGCATCGTGCAAAAATATTTACAATATTTTACTCTCTCTCTAACTTTAGGATGTGCATCATGCAAAAATATTTACAAGATTTCACTCTCTCTCTCTAACTTTAGGATGTGCATCATGCAAAAATATTTACAAGATTTCACTCTCTCTCTCTAACTTTAGGATGTGCATCATGCAAAAATATTTACAAGATTTCACTTCTTCTCTCTCTCTCTCTCTCTCTCTCTCAAACCTTATAAATTTGGAGCAAATGAGTGAAATTGCTTAACTTCGAATGAATTATGTAAAAGTGTAGGTAAAATGTGCAACATGAGATGAAAATGTGTAGATGAGTAAAAATATATGGCAAGAGTGAAGCTAAAAAAATAAAAAGCAAAAGTGTGTAACCTTAAAGAGAACTATATATGAATAAAGACGAAATCATATAAACTGTAAATTGTGTAAATAAGGTGAAAGTGTGTAACCATAGTAAAACAATGAAGATGCAAAAATACATAACTCAAACTAGAATTATATAAACAAACCTAAAATATATAAAGTAAAGTAAATTAAATTGTATGAATAAGACTATGTGAATAATGTTGGATGCCATGGGACCAGGGTAGCATGTCCACATGTCGACGTCATCCTAAGTTTGAGGTTAGGATAGAGGCCGAGGTTGCCAAAGCCGTGCCTAGCTCTGAGTTTGGACTTTGTGTGTAGGATACCAGTACACACAAGTCCCAGTTTTAACATGGTGGCAACTCTTGATCCTAAAATAAGCTACCTACTTGCTAGTGTTACTAGTGGGATAGAAGAAGGCCAGCATCCTTACGTACAACTCTAGTTTTGGCATAGAGGCATATCTAATCTTGAACACCAAGATTTTAGTATTGTGTCAATTCAAATAAAAGAAATCTTCAAATTCTGTGTTATGTCAAATCTTGACCATAGTTAGTTAAATCAATATGATCTGTTATTTATGTATTATATATATATGCATGAATTTCCAGTAAAATTCCCATGCATCATAGCAAATTAAAAGATACGGAAAGTATACATTTATTTGATGCCTGCCATTTTATCCATTCGAATAGACAAAAATACTTAATGTTTGTCATTAATACATCATATTATCAGATGAAAATGATGTTATAATTACTTATATAAATCTTATAAGCCAGGATATTATATGATCAGTAACTTCTCTTTTCATTAAGATGAAGCTCATAACTTGATTAATGTCTATCTATTATATAATAGTTTTAGTTTGAAGTTATTAAATCTTGTTAGAAAAGCACGCATATATTTTGCTATGCCCCTTTTAGGCCTGTCAATGGGCCGCACCAGCCCGCGGGCTTTCGGGCCGGGTTAGAGACGGGCCAATAATCTTGACTTATTATGATTTGGCTATCAAGTAGACCCATTTGATTAGGGAAATTCTCAAACATGTCGAACTAAGGGACCTACCACTTTAGGTTTATTAGTTGCGATAACCTAACCTAGATGACTTCAAGCATGGTCCCCCAAGAACTGGGGCAGATGTTATCTATCTGCCTAACATGTTGAAGAATTTATGTAGTGGGCCATATCATGGAACTGCTGATTGAAACACTTCTAAGTATTGTCAAGCTTATTTTTGTGCCAAATTATGCGCATGTTTGGCTAAATTTTTATTTGGAAGCTACTTTTGGAGTTCTCTTTTTAACATAGAAAATGTTGAATGAAAGCAGTTATAGGTAAGTTTAAGAGGTTACAAAAGTTCAATCTTTCTGAACAATTTACCTTTTTTTCCTTTAATATAAGAAGTTCCAATTTGGAACTTCTAGTTGAAGCTAAAGAACAACAAAACAGTATAAAATGCTTCCAACACCTAATTTCTTCCTCTCAAAATAACTAGGTGGAAGTCTAAAAGCTATTTCCAATTGGAGGCTGTGCCAACATAGCAAGACTTAAACAAGTGCATCGCATCGGGAGCATTGAAGTCAGTAAGGATGATCTTTTCTTCTTTTTTTTGGGATTTGGGGTGGGGGGGGGGGGGGGGGGGGGAATCCAAGATTTAGCCATATTTCATTTAATTCATCAATTTTTTAGTCCGATTTCCAACTTTCCTCGCACACCAACAGCCCATCAGCATAAATTGGCGAGCATAGTTTTACAGAGCCAAAATATTGGGATAACAAGTATGAAGAATAGGTTTAGTTCATTCCTTTAACACAGGTTTAATTTTCTTAACCCTTTTCATTTTTTTACATTAGGATAAGAATGTGGGTTTAAGACGGGGATGGATTTGTGATTATAATACATGTTTGCTGACATAATAAGAATGAGCACAAAATGATGAGTTGGCTGACCCCAATTGGAGGAGAATGTGTTTATGGGAAAAAGGGAGTCCTTTTTTTTTTTCTCTTAAGAGTTTTAAAAGGACATGAGAATAAATTTATTCACATTAAAGCAGGAACAGCTTATCACTGGCTTCCTTGAGTTTTATCCCAAAAACATATAAAGCACAAATAAAATTTCAAATGATTATTGGGCGAGTGCAGCACCATGGAACTAAGGCGATGAGTGTTGCTATCGCTGCTCAGGGTTGGAACATACAAATTCAAAACACAGATACCTACCACAAACTAATTTTTTTTTACCTCAAATAAAATCAATCTCCTTATGGGGCTAATGTTGCACAGAAAACCTCCACTGGAACTAATGATTCATACAAATTGGCATCACTGCTTAGAGACCAGAGATATGAACTCCATACCATTAACGAATGAGAATACTTAACGCAATGCCCCCATGTGCAGTGCAGTACAACCGCCATCTGATTGACAGATCGCACAGTGCGCAGTTGCTGCACCATCCTGCAGAGGGTACAGCATGCCTTAGAAGGCATGCACCATCTAATCTGCCAATCAGACAGCGTGGTAATATGACGCACAAAAGGGCATTGCAGCAAATATTTCTCTTGACAAATATACATTTCACACCTCAGGGAGACTACCAAAGCCTGAAATTTCACATTGCTTATGTTGCCTGTAAGAGCAACGATTCTGCAGTCTAGCTGGAGTAATTGGCAAATCAATTAAAAATAATCAAATGGGTGAAGCAAATGTGAGTGATGACATAGTACAAGTTCTCAGCGGCAGCTTATCACCATTTGAATATTCCCTTCCTACAACCGAGTTAGTGTGGTAGCTGAAGCTGGTGCATTATGAGGAAATTTCTCCGGCAACAATCTCAAGTAATTAACAAAGCAAAACATTCTAATCAAAGCCCTAGCACCATAAATCAGAACTTGAATCCAGAAAAAGGACAAATACTTCCTCTTACGGAAACTACCTACATCTTACGTGAAATGGATACTTGAAATAGAGCCTTGACCTAGTTTGAGCAACAACCAACTCTCTTCACTGCAGATACATCGTCTTTGATATTAATCCGCTCTCCTTTGCCAGGAACAGCTGAGGACAAATCATCACCTGCCTCAACAGCTTTCTTACTTACAATCCGGTGGATCTGAGTCAAAACCTCTGCAAATGCAGCTTCCACATTTGTGGCTTCTAGAGCAGAGGTCTCCATGAAGTACAGGGACTCCGCCTCTGCAAGGGTCTTTCCATCATCAGTTGGGACAGCAATCAGGTGACGGAGATCAGACTTGTTTCCAATGAGCATAACAACCATATTCGGATCAGTGTGGTCTCTAAGCTCCTTCAACCAACGTTCCACATTCTCAAAGGTGGCACGCCGAGTGACATCATAAACAAGCAATGCTCCAACAGCCCCTCGGTAGTATGCGCTGGTGATTGCACGGTATCTGCATTTAGAAAACTGGTTAGTAAGAACATATTCCTTAATTGACAAACATGTCTCGATTGCTAGAAATGATATATCTACCAGGTCAAGTGACTAACACCACATTATCCACTATGTATTCACGTACTTTAAATGGAACCCACAGAAAAAAGAACTGGGACAGATTCCGGTCCCGGTCTAGATTGGGAATCGGCTGCTTTCTGTTTGACGGCACAGATTCCAGCAGGTTCCCTTAAACATAGCACTGAAGAATACAGTAATACATACATACATATATAATATGTATATATATACATACAGATACATACATTATATATATAAAACAGAACAAAGGTAATATATATGAAAATAAATTAAGATACTAAGAAAGGAAGGCATAAATTGATCAAGTAATTAAAAACTCAAACCAAGTAAAATCATATTTTGTGCCCAGTCCAGATGGGTGAACAGGGACAACAGTTTCAACTCATGGGAATGTGTACAGACTGAACAAATTAATTCAACAAGAACAAATAGATGACAAAATAATAAGCGACAAGATATATAATGTATGTCCTTGTGGTTTGCCGTATCTTACTGGATCGGGCTGACTTGTACAAGTCAACTCGTATCTGGGAGAGTCCGATCCACTGGTATGCATTGAGTCGGACCGGATCGTACCGACTCATACATATATAATGGGCTGTTTTAAATTGAGTTTTTTCCATTTAATAAGTAAATTTATACTTTTTATATCAATTAATAGGATACATTTCTCTAAGACATGGCTTAAATTCATTACTTTTAACAAACTCATTGACTTGACTCGTACAAGTAAGACCGAGTCGACCCAAGTCGGATCGGATCCAACTCATATCTGGTCAAACCCGATCCGATCCGGATCCCTGAATCGGCAAACCTTTGCTTCTCTGATATAACCCGATCAAATCATCATTACCGCAAGGGTTGCGGAACCGGTCGGTTCTGACTAAACCAGCCAAACAGCCAGATCAAAACCGGCAATCCCTGATCCACTTTTGGGACAAGGTGGGGTCAGCTCAAACTAGTTGGCTCTGTCTCACTTCACACGTCAGGACCAGGTGTTAGAAACATGGATTTCATGACTAAAGTATAGTATGAAGTTTATTAATCTTCAAGTCAATAGATATTCAATTCATCATTAGCATGCCATATTTTTTCTCATTTAATATATTTTACATTTTTATTTAATTTTTCTAATGAACGCAAGGGCACTTAAGGGAACTTGTTGAAACTGGTCCTAAAAATCTAGAACCAGCCAGTTTCTGATCTGAACCAGAACCAAAACTGGAACTGGTGATGCTTACATCACTATTGCTGAAGCATAAAAACTAAGCAAGAATATTTTGTTTTGTTGAGGCAAAAACAGTTCCAGATAGTCTCACATCAATTGTTGAGAAGGCAACCCTACACTTACACCGAGGGTCTCCACCTTCCTCTTCAATGAGGTAACTATCCTTGAAAAAGGAGAAAGCCATGCAGTCCACCCTTTTCAAGATTAACCAAAATGGACAAGGCCTCTGCAGTGAGCATGGAATTCCAGGTTGGGTTGGGTCCCGGGATTGGGACCAGCCTATCGCCCGATCCCGATCCAATCCTATCCAAATCGGCCAATCTTGATGAAGCCGGGCCAATCCGAAGAAAGAGAGAGAGGAGAGAAGAGAAGAAAGAGGAGGACAGGGCCGGTGGCGGCGGCGGACGGCCGGCGGCAAGGGCGGAGAAACCCAGCAGCAGCAAGCAGTAGAAGCAGCATGCAGCAGAAGCAGCAGCATCCTGATCCCCCCTTAAGGGGGAATCCGGGATCGGTCCAATATCGGGCCATAACGGCCGGATCGCCCGATACGGCCCGATACCAGGCTGATCCTCTCTCTTTTTTTCTTTTTTTGAACTGGGCGCCTTAATCGGCCGGGCCAAGATCGGTCAATCCCAGTCAATCCCTGCTGATTCGGGCCGATCCCGGCCGATTCTGGGGAGGAACAGTGAATTTCCCCCAAGAATCGGAGGGGCCGATCCCGATCCGGATCGGGATCGGCTGATCCTACAATCCATGGCAGTGAGAGCCCGTGGCCCCTTCCCACAACAATTCAGAGCTATCTATAGAAAACTCAGCTAGCACGCATGCGGTAGCCTTCTTAGTGGGTTGTGTTGACGTCAAGGAATTCCAGCACAGATGGGAGGCTAGATCGGGACCCGCCGATACCGATCCAAATCGGGATAGGATTGACCGGAATCGGTTGTTAAGAAGGCAATGGTTATTAGAAGGGCGGAATCCGGATCGGGATTTGCCGATTCTGATTTCCATGGTTGAGGTAAAAATGGGGGCTCCGAGTAATTCCACATCCGTTGTTAAGAAGGCATCCAAGTTTACAAGGAGAGCACACACTCCTTTCCAACGAGTCATCTCTTCTTTCCTGGAAAGGACAAAGTTGTGCAATCTACCTTCTTCATGGTTGGTGGCCAAAACAGATGATACCTTGGTTGTGAGAATTCGTGGCCCCCCCTTCCCACAACAAGTTTAAAATAGAATGGCAATTCGAGTATATCACTGACAATATCTATCCATTCCAAACCAATTCAAGATAAGATGCAAATCTGACAGCAAGGAAAGTCATTACTTGGTAACAAAATCGACAAACAAGACTACACTCAGATCAGGTTTTAGGTATGATAAACTGTTAATCAACATTTCAACATTGAAAGACGAAATAGAATGTATTAGAAGAAACTTGGTGCTCCATATCACACAAAAACTCAGGATTCCTCTTAGTAAGAGCATGCCCAGACTAACATACACGTTCACTGTGATAGGGGGAAAAACATGCTACAATTACGGAAAGTAGACATGGAAAAAGGGACATGCAGGAAAAGTCCAGGAGAATAAAAGCAGGGTTCATGGGAATACTAGACAACAACAATATGCTTCATATGATGAAGAGAAAACATGATCTTAGGATACAGCTTGAGGAAACACAAAATAGATATAACAATCATTTCTGCTGCTCCAAATTGAGAAATTGATACTCAACTTAAGACACTGAAAGGAGGGTTGAAATGTAAGAGAAGTACTGAGGTCGCAGAGATACAAAAATGTCTCATCCCACCTACTAAAGCAACATGCTTCATGTTTCCTTCCATATCTATGAAAAATAAACAATGGACTACAATCATGTTTTTTTGAACAATGCTCAATTTTTCAAATGGTGCCTCTTTCATTCATAAAAATAAAATGTTACTTTTATAACATAAATGGATATAGTGCAACTTTAACTCCCGTCTTCTTATTGAGCACATATGAGATAACATGATTGTGATTAGATAAACAGACACAAGAAGAAACATTTTAGATGGGCATGATAGCAGATCATAGGCCTTACCAGATGGCCTGTGATTAGCTAGTCTTATTGATGACAACTGGAATTGTTAGATAAATATTAAACAACTTACAGTCGTAATACCATTCACAACAATGCATTGAGGAAAGACATCTAAACACTTGACGAGATGGGTATGGATACTCTATATTACATATCAGGAATAGCAGCTCTACCCTTTTTCTTAACCTACATAAGGTCAGTTACCATCAGAATCTCCAATCCCAAAACATTAGGTCACGTCATCAATTATTCATATTCTTTATTAGGTTTCTAGCCTTGAAACCTCTAGAAAAACTATGACGTTCAGTATTCAACTCACACTTCCTGATATCAAACATGAACATGCTTTACATCACACTAACATGCATAAATATAATTCCTATAAAGCTGTGAAGAAAATTTAATAACAGAAGGATTAGTGATCATACAGCATTCAGAGATCAAAGAAAGAAGCTAAACACATATCATGAGTGACTGTTGTTGGAGAGATTCAGGGGGAGTGACAGAATTTGCATGTGATGTCTAGTGATTTAGAGGAATGTCATAAACTGCAAGAAAAATCATTTTGCGGTCCTTGAAAAAAGAGGTTGTAGTGACCCAATTCAACCCTTGTGAGATATTGAATGCTTTGGGCCCTATTAGGACTCAACTTTGGGTGGACCAGCCCGAACCCGAGCGGGTAAACCCGATGGTTAGGTCCAGTTGAACGCAACCAAGATAGGGTTGGTTGGGTTGGGTTAGGGTTGGAGGGTCTTTCAACCCGATCATAGATGGGTTGGGTTGGGTTGAGGGACGGCCAACCCGATCTAACCCGAGCCCGACATTAGTGTATATAAAGTATGTTTCATTTGTAATATATCCTTGAACAAAAGTTTAGATTACAATATGATCAAAGATGTTCTCAAGTAGTAGTAATGTAATTGTGTCTTGTACCTTCCTTTTTTAGTTACTTTGTTAAGGTAGATAGATAAATTTATCCATCTCTTTGTACATGAAATTTTAGTAGTAACTAGTAAGAAAGAAAACTAAAAAAATATGACCAGTTAAAGGATAAAACCAGTCCTCGGGGGTGGGAGAGTTTGATCATGCACTTCACGAGCAACTGTGAGGTCACAGTATCAAATCCCAGTGAAGGATAAAACCAGTCTCTCGGGGGTGGGATAGTTGGATAACGCACTTCACAGGCAACCGTGAGGTCGCAGTACCGTATCCCACTTGTGGACATACCTGCGGTGGATACCAACTTGGGGTTACGTGAGTTCTGACCTCATGGACTTTGCCAGGCCAAGGAGAGGCCCAATGCCCGAGACATGTCTGGCAAGCCTACGGCTTGGGGTACTCGTAATGCAGGGCTCAATCTTGGGTTTGTGGGTTTACTCTTGAAATTCGAAAAGAAAAAAAAAAAGAATAAAACCTGATTCAACTTGACCGAACCTGATGAAGGTTGGGTTACATGGGTTAAGACATTGTTGGATGGTTTGGGTTAGGGATGAGGAGGATGGGTTGAGGGTTGGGTTGGGTTAGGGTTGAAGAACTCTTGACATGGGTTGGGTTAGGGTTTGACTTCAACCTGACTTACGTCACTTACCTGAGTTGCAGACCTAGGCCCTATACACGACACAGTTTTGTCCTCAAAAGAGACCTCATGTTACAGATCTAAGCCTCACATACCAGCCCAATAACCTTTTTCCATTTTTCAATATGAGACTAATTCAGTTCATTCCTGCACCAGCTCCTAAACACATCCATGTTGCAGCGGCTCCATAACAGCACCTTTTACCCCTATGTCCAAGTAGCCCTCTTCTCTTGCCTAGCTTGTGACTACACTACTATAGTATAGGCCGCCCCACTTCTTTATAATTCATATAATATTACAATAGTTCAGCTCTGGTACCATAATGTAATGACCTAATATGATCCTTGTAAGGTATTGACTACTTTGGGCCCTCATAAGCCCACCTAATTTTGTCCCTAGAAGATACCTCACAAGTTATGAATCCAAGACTCGCATATAAAGTCCAGTAACTTTGTCCCGTATTCTAATATGGGACTGATCCTGTTAACTTTCACCCCATTCCCCAAGCACAGTGGTAGCTCTACACCATGGCGGCTCCATACCAGCACGTTTTACCCCTGCCTTTAAGTGGGCCCTTTCCCATAGACAGCTCTCTCCTACTGCCTAGTTTGTGATTAGGCTACTACAATTGCTTCAATACAATGACCTCATGGAAAAGATATGGAGCATAGCAAATTAAGGACTAACAAGAGGACATAAATGGTGCATGCAACAAAATCAAGAGTGGACTTAAAGCTAAGTTGAATGAATCAAAGGAAGCCATAGAGGATAAAGCTTCAAGAATCAGTAGAACTAAACTGGACACATGCAATGTCGATTTGAGGGAGGCAATATGGGGAAAGACGAAATTATCGTTGATGGGCATGTGGGTTCTATTCACAAAGTTCGTATTTAAGTCATACTATGCACAAATATGGGGGAGATTGATGCTGATGTTAAAAAAAGAATCAAGAAAGCTAGAAGTTCAAAGCATGACTACTATCATGTGGAATCAAGATAATTATATAACCATACCAGGATGTTACAAATGGCGAATTGACAAAAAGAAGGCAGATGAAAACAGGTTGATGGAAGTGCAAATGAGAATGCTGAAGCAAAACCATAGTAAAACCTTAAAATGTGACATTAGAAATGAAAATTCTAGGAGAAAGTCACTACATCAGTTGAGGCCTAGGATATTCTAGGAGAAAGTCACTACATCAGTTAAGGCCTAGGATATTAACAATTGAGACTTTCTAGAGATAAGGATACTTCCAAGTTTATAATGGTGAGTAGAGAAATGACTAGTGTGGAATGAACAGAAGGTGCTTATGAAAACTAAAAGATGAGAACCAACATAAAAGCACCACAGATATCAATATTAAGGGCATATTTGGCACAGTTTTCAATTGGAAGCATTTTAGGACTTCCATACATACCAGTTCCAGTTATTTGAGAGGACTAAAGACCATGGAAGCCATTTATTTATATATAATATTATAGCTTCCAATCAAGCTCCATATTAGTGCTTCCTAGATTAAAGAAAAATAGGGTTGTTGGAGAAGGTTTGACTTGTATAACTGCCTAAGACCAGTTATAACCACTTCCCCTCCACAGTTTTCTTGATTAGGCAGGTCTCAAAGAAGAACATTATTCTTCTTTGTGCTCTCTCTTTTTTTTAAAAAAAATAGAGTGGTGATGTACACGTCACTGGATTTGCTCTAGTCTAGTCATCCCTTTCTCAGTTGACCACCTTTCCTGTCAAAGTCAAAGCTAGATGCACTCCTTTCGTAGGAAAGGCATCATTGGACCAGCCATCAAGTTATGTTGTAACAGAGGTTGAGCCAGACTGCATCATGCTGTGTTTCTTCTCGGATGTCAGACTCTAAATTGCATTAGACATCCTACCGGTAGCAAACCAGATTGATGTTTGAGGCAGGGTGAGAGATGCATCCTGCTTGCATGATTCACCCGACCAGGTAAGATAAAAGTCCTCATGGTTAAGGGTGTTTACTATTTGATTCAACCCAAAAAACTAAAGCAAACCAAACCAATTTTTTCAGTTTGGTTCGGGTTGAGTCATGATTTGGTTTGGTTCAGTTTCAAAGCTTGCCAAACCATAGAAACCAAACCAAACCGATGAAACCGAACAATATTGAATTTAACATTTTATAATTCATATGTAGTCTTTTCTCTGTAGTCAAAGGCGAGTGAGGCGTTCGCCTAGGCGATGAGGCGAGGCGAGGCGATGATAACTCGCCTCACTTTGGGCTGAGTCGCCTAGGCGAACGTGGCAAACGCCTCAAACGTTGAGGCGCTCGCCTCAGCGCGCCTCCGTCGCCTAAGCCCGCCTCAGCCCGGTCCGTTCCCATGCACCCGGCCCATTTGGCCCAGCGCAAAGGGCCCAATGCCCGGGCTATAAAACCGAACCTTTAACCCCCCCTCCCCTGTCCTGATCTATTATGAACCCTAACGCCCGCAGAGCTTTCTCATCCTCCCGCCCATCACAGTCATTAGGGTCGTGGCTGGTAGCTTCACAGTCCCTCCCCGGCGACGGCGACGGCGACGGCGACGGCGACGGCGACGGCGACGGCGCAACCCTCCGGCATCGGCAACGGCGACGGCACATCACTCCGGCGACGGCGAAGCACTCCGGCGACGGCGAAGCACTCCGGCGACGGGGATTTACGTAAGTCCTCTCTCCCTGTCTCCCAATCCCCTCTCTGTCTCTCTCCATGTCTCGCCCCTCCCCCGACCCTCTCACTCTCTCTGTCTCCCTCCTTGTCTCCCTCCCCTCCCCCCTCTCAAGCTCTCACTCTCTTTCTCTCTCTCCTTGTCTCCCGACCCTCTCTCTTTGTCTCTCTCCCCATCTCCTCCAACTCCGGTGTGTCCTCCGTGGACTCCGGCGGTCATCTTCACGAGGTAAGCCTCTCTCTCTCTCTCTCCATTGCACTCCCCCCCCCAACTGCACTCTCTCTCTCTCTCTCCCCCCCCCCCTGCGTTGTGTATGAAGTTACAGAAGCCTCTGTAACTTCAATATGTAGAGGGCAACCCCTCTCTCTCACAAGACCCGAAGCCCCCCCCCTCTCTCTCTCTCTCGGCATATGTCTTAGTGAAACATGCACTGCACAGGGCCAAAGCCCCCTCCTACTCCCCTCTACAGTCCTTTTGTTAGGCTTTTTTTATGTATTTTTGACATATTTAATAATATAATTATATACCTGGATTTTTTTATATTTTTTTAAATAAATATAGCCTCAAACGCCTAGGCCATCGCCTAGAAGTTTGAGGCTAAGGCGACCCCCCCATCGCCTCGGTCGCCTCACGCCTCTAACTACATAGAGTCTTTTATTAAGATTCCTGATTTTCAAATTGTTTAGTTTTCCCGCAGCCTTGTCAAAGTTGCTAAAGGTAGAACTGCACCAGTCAGGATCACCTTTTATAGACTTTTCCCAGCCGCTCTTCCTTTTGTTACCCGATAGAGGGCTAAAAGATTGGAAGGACAGAACCAAGCTGTTGGGCAACGTGCAGGGGCTTGATGGATGCCGCTTCCACGTGTTTAGTCCAATATCAGAAGCTAGAAAAAGTGACACGGGGACAAAGGTCTATAAAGCGAGCTTCCCAGCCTCTGTTTCTACTCCCAAAGCACCCACGCCAAGCCACAGAAACGGCCCAGTTAGAAACATGCAGGCGGGCCCATTAGGCAAACCCCAATTTTGGTCCGGGCTTGTAAAGTGTGTATGGGATTGGGCATGCTTAGGTTCTATACATGTGCCTATAAACAGTTCAAACTGAACCAAATCGATCTAAACCGAATTTTTACAGTTCGGTTCGGTTCAGTTTCTGGGTTCTACTCAGTTTGGTTTGATTTTTTTTTACCGACCCATGAACACCACCCCTACTCATGGTCGGCCATATGGTGCATGTAAATCCTGTCCCAGATATCTTTCATGAAATACACAGGTATGCTGCAATGGATTATGCAAAATGAGAAGACTGCCATCAAAAACCAACATACACATGGCCAAATGCAAGCCAGTAAAAGTCTAAGTTGAATACCTGCTAGTCTGGTACATGACAAGAAACTTAGATATCACAAAGCTAAACATTAATTTGGGATTCACTCATACTCAATGTATATATTTTGAGGTCTGACCTAAACTCCATGTGCTTCATAAGCAGATTCGAGATGGTTAATACAAAAGGTGGCACAGAACCTCTCTTGAACATTATTCTACACAACAGATCCTCTTCCAGTCTTCCAGGAAACATTTACACTAGGGTGCCACCACCAGCCCATGACCCAATCTCTGGGAATGAGTGGCAAGAGTGCACACTTATGGTAATTGTTCACCTGTTACTTTTCTTGAGATGCATACATCGCCGATAAATTCCTACTTTGATGGAGAACAACCATGATGCTTACATGAGTTCTTCATGAAGTTCCTCCACATCTTCTCAGCTTCTCTGCAGAAACTTTTATTACTCCTGATCTACGGGTAGAGCGACCAGCTCTGAGAAGTGGAATGAACGTGATAGGATACAGAACCTCAAGTATGCTTCTGACCATTTATTCTCGCATACACCCTTGGCACCAGAAAAGTCAATTGCACAGACACCAATATCAACAGAAAAATCTTTTTTTCTGAAACTGACCCACAAAAAATATTCATCGTCACAGCCTTTTGTGAGCCTAAAATGGACAGCTTCTCGTGAACCTAAAATGGGAGAGGTTTCCATCAGGAAATTATATGTAGATCCTTATTTGAAATTTCAGAAATAGGATTGCACAGTCCCCCATGTCCAATATCCCAAACAGGGGATCAGAGGCAGCATTGACCCTTTTCTGATGTGGAAGATATTCCATTCAGAGGATAAGAGGCAGCATTTTCCTTGTCTACTGTTCAACATGGTCTGTCTCTCTTTCTTCAATGTTCCTAGCATGCATGAGTATATTATAGTTGCTCATGACTGTTATGGTCTTCCTTTTTCGATTAGACATGACATTTGAACCTCGTTCTTTCCCAATTCCCATTAACATAAATGAACCTTGGGATTCCAAGACCCGCAGTTTTCGACATGAATATTTGCAAGGTCCATCTTACTGAAAAGGGAAAACAGGAACACATGACAAGTTTGCCAAACACATCAACCATCTTGTTGAAAAGTCCTGGCTCCACTGCTGAAATGGGATTCTCTTCAGGATGCCCAAACCAGGTTCCCTAAAACAGTACCATCTCCTGAATGTGCTTCCATCCATGGCCTCCACAGTCCACAATACACTTTCTCCTAAAATATGAACTCCTTCCTTTTACAGACTCTGTCCACGACTTCTTGTAAACAAAATGAGTGGGAAGCTCTCCATCAGTAATTCCGCAAATCTACCCACTTGGCATCTCAGGCAGTTTTGTCATCATCATTTGTGAACAACTGCTCAGACAGAAACTTTGTTCCATTATAGCCAACAGTTGCACCAGCATAGCCTGCCAATAATTCCTTCCACTTAAGGAAAAAGAAGTACGCAAAAACTGCCATCTTTCATCTCCTTCTACTTGATCTCCAAATTCACCACTCCTTACTGGGGATATACTCAGGGAATCACTAGAAGGCAATGCTGCTGAAGAATGTACCCATTAGAAAGACAGGGCCTACCTAAGAAATTAAGAATTCATATCTTGAGCTCTTGTGACCTCCTTTTCCACAACATCAGCACCTGACAACACCTTGGACACATTGAAGACAAATAAAACAAAGAGAACGAACCACACATCGTCATCCACAATGCCGGCACCTGACAACACCTCTTCATTTGTCTGCCCAGTGGACACATTGAAGGCAAATAAGATGTTGCCATTACATGTTTATCCCTCTCATGTTTCTCTTTAGTTCAATCATTCGTTAAAATAGCCACATACCTTGTCAAGTCTTCCAATCTTCCTATAGCCGCATACCTTGTCTATTCTTCCAATCTTCTTAAAGCTAGCAGTAACTAGCATTGTTCTTGCAGATCCATGAGGACATCTCCAATTCCATGCACCATGTATGACTTGTACTTTAGAAATCCTTTAAAATGTCCCATGAATGCTTTCTTTGAAGAGATGAATCTAGCCTGCCTTTTTTAGATGATATCGGGGATAATCTGTTGGGGCATTCACCTCAAGACACGTTTGCAATTCATACATTCTTCTTAAGGCATTTATCAATATAATGCTCTTGGACAACATGACCTGAGGAAAATAACTGAACAGATTATCCCAGGTATCATCTCAAGAAAGACACAGGCTGGATTCCTCTGCTGCAATGACAACCAGCAACATGACACAAATTGCATTTCAAAATTGGCATCATACCTTTTCACAGACAACACTTCTGTTACATACCCCAAATGATCATATACTAGCAAGCCTCTTTTTCAGGAAGCACAAGGCTGCAAGCATACTAGGATGTACATTATTTTTTCAAGCATACTAGGATATGCATTCTTTTTTCTGGAGAAGATGGGATGGGGACAAACTATTAGCATAAGCCTTCACCCACAACACTGAAATAGAAAGTTGCATCTAGCATTCAACAGGAAGAAAAGCAAAACTCATTCTCAGAGATTAAGCAACATAAGAACTTGTCCCAAATGCATCATCATCCATGAAAGACATCAGCCATAAACTCATTCTCAGAGATGCCTGTACCTTCATTTGAAATCATTGCAATATGTATTTGGACCATGGAATACCAACAGTGGTCAAGGTACCAATGGGAGATGGCTCCAAAGAAACTTCAATAATAACCTGAAGCTGTGACAGTCATGATATGGACTTAGATGCAAGCAATGTCCATGGTAGGAACCCTACGATAATGGTGAAATCTTATTCAAAGAGTCTTGTGGATCTACTGCACCAAATAAAACGACAGAATGGAATCTGAATCATGACTTCTTGTGGTTTTTGCATTGACCATACATGAGAGAACTTTCTGACGTCTACACTAACTCAGTATTTAGCCTATTATTCAAAACACAGAAGGTGCCTGAAGTCTTCTGATGCACCTGCCCATGACAAATTAGAATCCCTTCTAATAGGACATCGCTTAATTGAAAATGATATACGAAAAACACTTATTCACACTTATTAGAGATTCCATATCAAATACACACACAAGACACATTTACATGCTTAGCCAGGGAAACAGTTAAGCATTTCTCAGCATGCCCAAGCGCTAAACATTCTCCTAGATCCAAAAGCACATAGAACTGAACTGAGTGATTATCTTACTAGAACTACAGCGCAAAGACAAATGGACTCCAAACAAGTAATATGACTTAAACCATATATGCAAAAACGTCATATCTGTTAACAACAATACACGGCTAAATTACGCTGTCCATGATCAAGACGTAAGTAGAAGACGTAACCAAAAATTTACATATAAACAGTTATATCGATCAAGCTTATGCAGACCTATAGCACCCAGAAACCCTACTCATTAACAAACATTACACGATCTTAGACCAAAATAAGAAATTAAGAGAAATCGCAAAACAGAAGCAAGGAACTGGCCACCCAAGAGGCGGAGAACAAGCAAGGAGGCAACTTGGGGCGCAAAGCAATGATCTTTCTACCTCTCCTGGCCGGCAGTGTCCCAAATCTGGGCCTTGATGACCTTCCCGTCGACATTGAGGCTGCGGGTGGCGAACTCCACGCCGATGGTGGACTTGGACTCGAGGCTGAACTCGTTCCTGGTGAACCTGGACAGCAGGTTGGACTTGCCCACCCCAGAGTCCCCGATCAGCACCACCTTGAAGAGGTAGTCGTAGTCGTCCTCGGGCTTGTACGCCGCCATGCGCGCGCCCCACACCCGCACCTCTCTTCGGCTCGACCTCTCAATCCCTCCCTGCTCCCTGCCCACGGGCGCCGCCCTCCCCTGCCTTCTCCTCTTCTTCTCCGCTGTAGGAGAAGAAATGGAGAGTGGGGAGCGGAAGGAAGGGGGTTGCGGGGCGTCCGCGCGGCGGCGCAAGGACGGGAAGTAGCAGAGGCGCGCTACAGGACGAGGCGGCGGTGCGATGTGAAGTGCTGGCAGGCGCGGTGCGACCTTCTCTTTTTGAGATCTCAACACAAAGGAATCGTTTGGGAGTACTTCAAAAAGAGGGGATTTTGATCATATCAGATTTTGAAAGAAAGTGTTACCATCACTTTGATAGCAGAATTGGTTAGGATGGGATGAATTTTTTGGATTACTTATTTCAAAATAAAAGATATTTCACTTTAGAATAATACTTACTGCAATGTCTTTTTCTCCACTTCTCTCTCTCCTCTCTCTCCCCCCCCTTAGAACCTTCCGAGATGTATATGCCTATGTCAACCTCACCAATGGTGTCCAAATCCAACGGCAGTGACCTTTTCCTGACCAGGAGCCATCCTTGGCCATCAAGGCTGCCTCCTTCTTCCATAAGACCAACTTGATCTGGCACAATATGTGGTGGTTCAACCTCTCTGCCACCTGCTTCGAGCACCGCTATCTGATCTCCCACAATCATAAAACAACATCAAGAAATTCCTCAAAGTGTCATCATCACTGGTCGGATCACAGCACTGCCTTCACTTCTCACTCCTTCTATTCGATGAGACCAAGTGCAAAACAAGGGGGTTTGTGCGCCAAAAATTAGTACAAACATCTGAGAGCACAAAAATCAACTAGAACAAGAACTCGAAATAAACAAAATAGCACAACACAGGGAATCCAACTAGTTGTTAAGAATTCGATTAACTTCACGACCATGACTACTGAACACAACCAAGAAGAGGCAATTGGATAGAGATTTAACACATGCACACACAGAGAGAGCCTGCATGGAGAGAGAGAGAGAGAAGGCCTTCTCCTTTGTTCTGCCTGGATCCAACGTAGCCCATCGCTTCCCCTCTCTTTCCGCCACACCTCTCTCGAGTGGAAAGAGAGGTCAGACCATCGAACCAGAGATGCTTCCCGGGAAAAATGTCAAGGGTATTAGAATATGGACTACCCCGACGAATAGAGTGGCACCCAAGATTTCGATCCACATGACACGAAGAAAGTGGGGGGAAGAAGGAAACAATCACACTAGGGAAGAAGACAAGATTTTACGTGGTTCGGAGAGGCAGTGTGCCTTCCTACGTCCACGGATGACAACGATCAGAAGCTTCACTAGGTGTGGAGAATTATACCAGGATCACTTACCATCCCAAGAAAAAAAACCTTTTGCAAGATCTCTCAAGCTCTCTGCACAAGACTTCTTTCTCGGTGATCTCTTAGATGATACTCGTAACAAAGAGAGGCCCTCTATATATAGGAGCTTGAGACCCATGAAGCACCACCTTGGAAAGCCCACGTCTGTGTGCAAAGCAAATCCCCACACCAGCGTCCACGTAGGAAACGGCCTCCCCACATCCTGATATGCATCCTCACACCGCATCCTTGCGGCCACGTTCGAGTCTGATGTGGGACTCCTTCTTGCAAACGCGAGATGGTCGCGTCCATGCCAGCCCAATCATGTCCACATGGGAATCGGACTAGGAGTCCTACCCATGCATACCTTCACCTTTCTCACAGTGGGAAGGATGAGCCACATCCGACAAATTCTCCTCCTGGCTCGTCTTCACAAGCCGCATCTAGTGCCAAACTCCAGAATGATCGTCGTAACCGCCAACGCCCCCACTGGGGCCAGCTCACATGCTCTGTAAGCCGATCAGGTCCAGGCAATGCCTGAACTTCTCTGAAGGAATAGCCTTCGTCAGCATGTCCGTTGGGTTCTCCGCCGTATGAACCTTTTATACAACAACTATACCCTGGAAGATGACATCACGAATGAAGTGATACATGACATTTATGTGTTTGGTCCTCTCATGATACATTTAATTTTTTTGTCAGATGTATGGTACTTTGGCTATCACAGTACACTAGAGTCACCTCCTGCACATGTCCCAGATCACCGACCAAACATCTCAGCCACAATGCTTCTTTCACTTCCTCTACCACTGCCATATACGCAGCTTATGTTGCGACAAAGCCACAATAGACTGCAAAACAACCTTCCAGCTAATAGCACACCCAGAGAAAGTAAAGATATAGCATGTCAAGGATCTCCTCTTATCCAGATCACCAGTGTAATCTAAATCGACATAGCCAACCAGTTGACCACCATCATTATTTCCTTTCTGAAATATCAGACTTACATCAGAAGCACCTTTGAGGTATCGAAGAATCCACTTCACAGCCTCCTAGTGGACCTTCCCAAGATTTCCCATGTACCTGCTGACCACACTAACAGCATGAGAAATATATGGTCGAGTGCACACTATAGCATACATAATACTATCAACTGCACTAGCGTATGGAACTTTAGCCATCAGTTCCACCTCTTTCTCAATCTTCGGGGAATCTTCTAGAGACAATTTGAAGTGGGTTGCCAATGGAGTACTCACAGCCTTGCAATCTTTCATGTCGAACCTTTCCAGTACTTTCTCCATGTGCTTTCTTTGTGATAAGTACAACTTTCCAGTGCCACGGTCCCTGTGAATTTCCATGTCCAAAATCTTCTTTGCTGCCCCGAAATCCTTCATCTCGAATTCACCACTCAACTAAGACTTTAAATGATTGATTTCTGACATGTTCTTAGTTGCTATCAATATGTTATCCATATACAGTAACAAATAGATAAACGAACATCTGGAAGCTTTCTATGATACACACAACTATTGTAACCACTCCTAGAGTAACTTTGACTCAGCATAAAAGTATCAAACCTCTTATACCACTGCCTTGGAGATTGCTTCAAGCCATACAAAGACTTCTTTAACAGGTACACATAATCTTACCAGAAGCTACGAACCCCTCAGGCTGATGCATGTAGATTTCCTCTTCCAGCTCACCGTGTAAGAATGTTGTCTTAACATATAGTTGCTCTAACTCCAAATCGAGCAAAGCAATTATAGCAAGCAACACACGAATAGAAGTATGTTTTACAACATGAGAGAATATCTCATTGAAGTCAATGCCCTCTCGCTATGTGAAATCCTTTGCCACTAATCGTGCCTTGAATATTGCATCCTCCACGTTAGGGATTCCTTTCTTTTTCTTGAAAACCTACTTGCACCCCACAATCTTTTGAGCAGGTGGTACTTTTACTAGCTCCCATGTCTTATTCTTCTTGAGAGACTGAATCTCCTCTTACATGGCCAACTGCCATCGAGAGGACTTATCTGATGCAATTAAGAACATGGTTTTGCCTCCACAACATCATCTGCAACAGACAAAGCAAAAGCTACCATGTCAGCATGACTATACCTGCTAGGTGGCCTAATCACCCTGCACTGCCTGTCTACTGCAATACTGTGTTGCCTATGAGGGATTTGCTACTGGGCTGTATTGCTCTCTGGCACATTAACTGTCTCATCTGAACTTTGTACTGTCTCCTCTTGCATTGCACTGTCATCTGAGAGCTTCACCTCTAGCTCTCCTTGCTTTCCACTAATATGATCTCCACTTTTTGTTGACTTCTCTCCCATCCAGAGCATTGCAGAACCATCAAAGGTTACATCTCTCTTAATCATAAACTTGGGTGATTGAGGATCGGTACACCACAACCGATATGCCTTCACACCTTGAGTTTATGCATATCCTATAAAAATCTTCGCCCTCAGCTCTAACTTGTCACCTGTGACATGAGCATATGCAGGACAATCAAAAACTCTAAAGTGAGAGTAATTAGTAGGAGAACCAGACCACACCTCCTCAAGAGTCTTCAACTCTATGGCTGTGGATAGAGATCTATTCACCAAGCTAGTTGTATTGACAGCTTCTTCCCATAATGGCTTTGACAGACTTGCCTGAGATATCATACTTTTCGCTCTCTCTAAGAGTGTCATATTCATCCATTCTACTACATCGTTATGCTGTGGTGTTCTTGTTACAGCGTGATGTCGAACGATGCCCTCATTCTTGCAAAACTCTTCAAATTCTTTCGAGCAGAATTCCATACCATTGTCAGTACGGAGGCGCTTGATTTTCTTACCAGTTTGCCTTTCAATCAATGCCCTTCCACTACTTGAAAGTGACAAGCACATCACTCTTTTTCTTCAGAAAATATACCTAAACTTTTCTTGAGAAATCATCAATAAAGGTCAACAAATAGCTTGCTCCACTCTTTGAGACAACTGGAGCCGGACCCCAAAGGTCAGCGTGGATGTAATCCATAGTGTCCTTAGTCCTATGAACTGTTGTACTGAATTTCACCCTGCACTGCTTGCCGAACACACAGTGCTCACAAAAATCCAACTTCCCAGTCTTTTGATCAACAAGCAAGCCTCACTTGCTCAACTCCATTATGCCTCTTTCACTCATGTGGCCCAGCCGCATGTGTCACAATCAAGTAGGATCATCCTGTGAACTAGATGCCACATTAGCACTTACTGTCACAGTGCTGCCTTGTAGATGATAAAGACCACCAGTCAACTTTCCTTTCATCACAATCAATGTACCTTGGGAAACTTTCAAGCTGCCATTCTCTACTGTGAACCGGTATCCATGGGAGTCCAAAATACTCAAGGAAATCAGACTTTCTAGAATATGCCGCACCTCTAGTGTTCCGATGACATTATCAAACATCTTAATTTTGACTATACCAACCCCAACAACTGCAATAATTATGTTATCTCCCAAGGTCACGGTACCACTACTCACTGATGTAGACACGTTAATTTTGACATCATTTTAAGTAAATTTCATATCATGTAACAATGCCCCAAAATAATATGATATTTAATCATTGGTTAATTTTTATTCTTTTATTGGATTAATTGTCTAAGTAACATCGGGTCAGGAAAACGCCATTCAAGTTTATTAATGAAATTGATTTTAACTCATATTTTTAATCAAATATGAAAATTATCCTAAAAGACGTCGACTTCTGAAGATGTCTTTTAGGGTTTATGTTTCCTAAAGTACATCTGTTTCTTCTTCTCGAGTTTATATTTATCTTAATTAAGCTAAAAGACGTCTCCCTTAGACGACGCGTTTTAGATAATTTTAAATAATGATGAATTAGCATGTGTTTATCTGTTTCTTAGTTGGATTGGCTCTAAATTCTTTCATGTTAATCCATAAGTGGCCGCGGATACGCGTGAGAGTCTTGAACTTAAGTCTATAAATACACAAGCCTTTGAAAAAGAAAAATGTTAAGAATTTAAGAGAGAGACAACGTCCAAATGCTGAAAGAGTTAAAGAAGGATCGAGATGCTGCACGACTACTTCCAAGAGTCTTGAAAGAAGAGCTTCATCCTTTCTTCATCCTTTAAAGATCAATTTCATTCTTTTCTTTTTATTATTTTCATCATCATTAGTATCATAATTTCATAATCATCACTCCATACTATTCACACACTCACAACATTCATAATTTCTTACCCACATGCTAAAGGGGTTTTAAAAGACTACAAAACAAGTAAGTGATTCTTTCTAGTTGCATGATTAAAATTCTGATTAGAATAGATTCTACACTCCATTAGTTCTTATTAGTTTCATTTCTTTTTCTTTATTTCTTTGCAAGGTACAATTACCAAGAAGATCAAGTGGAGATCATCATTAAAAGAAGAACTGGAGCATAAAGGAAGATCCTTAAATTCACCAAATCAAAGCAAGAACAGAAGCACTAGAAGAGCTCTTTATCTTCAGCCGACTGAAGAGAAGGAATCAAGAATTCAACAGTCTCCCAACTTCAAAATAGGTAAGCGATCATCCTTTATCTTTTGAAACTTTTTAGTCAAAAGCTTTCTGGTGATCACACTTAGTTTTTAATAGGTTTTATTGTCATATAATCAACATGAAATTCATGATTTCACACATCACAATTTGAGCACTCACAACTGATGTATACGTATAAAAGCACTCCCTATAGGGACACATATGGAAAGTACAATAGAATCAAGTATCCAATCATCCCCAGTGGTGCCAATAGAGACCAGCAATACAGTCTCATCATCAATAGTCTCCTCTTAAACAACATTCGCTACATCATTAGAAGACTCTGCCTGCATCTTGCCTTTCCCCTTAAACTTCGGACAATCTTTTCTAATGTGCCCTCTTTGATTGCATTCATAACACTTAACTTTCTTCGTTGACTTAGATTTTGATCTTGCTTTGCCTTTCTTTCTTGACTCTTTTTTCTCAGTTCTACCCCTTACCACTAGGCCATCTGCTCGATCGTCGCCATGAGTTTCTAACACTCGCATTTTCAACTCCGTAGAATTCAAGAAAGCCTTGACATCTTCCACACAAATATCATTTCTCCTATACAACAAAGTATCAACGAAATTCTCATATGAAGGAGGTAACAAATAGAAGAGTATAAGGGCTTGGTCTTCATCATCAACTTTGACACCAATATTTTTAAGATCCATAACAATCTTATTAAATTCATTCATATGATCGGTAACAGGCACACCTTCTTTCATGCGAAAAGTAAACAACGGCTGCTTCAAGTACAAATGGTTGGTGAGAGACTTCGTCATGTACCTCAATTCAAGTTTGAGCTAGAGCTTTGACGTGATGTTTTCATCAGCGACCTCTCACAACACATCATCCGCTAGGCACAGACGAATCGAAGCAAGAGCACGTTCTAGGTACTCTTCTTTTTCTTCATCTGTCCACTCGACTAGCAAGTTTTTCTTTTCTTTCAACGCCTTACCCAGCCCCTGTTACACCAACAAGACTTCATCTTTAACCACCAGATGTTGAAATCCTTCGACTTTCCATCAGACACTTCGAACTTCATTGCGAATGTCGACTTCACAACCATCAATTAGAAGCACAGACTGAATCTCAACGAAAGCTCTGATACCAGTTTGTTAGAATATGGACTACCTCAACGAACAGAGCAATGCCTCACATTTCAATCCACACGACATGAAGAAAGTGTGGGGAAGAAAGAAACAATCACACTAGGGAAGAAGACAAGATTTTACGTGGTTCAGAGAGGCAATGTGCCTTCATATGTCCACGGATGACAATGATCAGAAGCTTTACTAGGCGTGGAGACTTACACAAGGATCACTCACCACCCTAAGAAAAAAAACTTTTACAAGATTTCTCAAGCTCTCTACACCAGACCTCTCTCTCAGTGATCTCTTGGATGATACTCGTAACAAAGAGAGGCCCTCTATATATAGGACCTCGAGACCCATGAAGCACTGCCTTAGAAACCCCACGTCCGTGTGCGAAACGAATGCCCACACCAGCATCCGCATAGGAAACGGTCTCCCCACATCCTAATCTACATCCTCACGCCGCATCCTTGCAGCTACGTTTGAGTCCGACATAGGACTCCTTGTGTACACGGGATGGCTGCGTCCATGCCAACCCGGACGTGTCCACATGGGAATCGGAATAGGAGTCCTACCCATGCATACCTCCACCTTTCTTGCAGTGGGAAGGACAAGCCACATCCGATAGAAGGGGTCAACCACCGGTGGGGATTTGGATGGCAGTCGCCGATGCCGGAGGTGGAGAAAGGGGTGCGGGCACGAGGGGTCGTAGGGTGGTCAAAGTAGAGCTCTTTGGACAGAAGCATAGAAGTGACGGGAGGGAGGCCGAGCAGGTGAGGCTTCTCTTGTTTTGTTGCCTTTTTTTTTTAAAAAAGGGAGGTGATGTAATGGAACTCTCGGTAAGGCGGATCTTCTACAGGACTACGACGATCTCCTATCATTTTGAGACATGGTACCACATGCCGATTTTCCCACTTAAAATTTTTTAGGATAATGTCATATAAACCATCTTTGCTAACAAAATACTAAATATGTCATTTTTAGTGATACAGTATCATCTACTATCCTTGTAAAATATACTATAGAAAATGCCCTTGCCCTTACCCCCATCACCTTAATTGAATCAAATTCGATTAAAACTTAATACAGTGAGAAGATTATTATGTCCTCAATTAAAGGCCTCCTTCATTCTTTCATATTGTCAATGTCTATGGAAACTAGAGCACTGATAGAATGAGTGTCAATGGCAAAGGAGAAATTTTTATTTGGGAGGACAACTTATATATTTCATGTATATGATATCGTTTGGAAATGCTTTTGGGACTCTAAATTTTGGAGAAATTCAAATTCTGAAAAAAGAGAATGCCATCAATTCTTGAATCTAAATTTTAGGAGAAGTTGTTTTCTTTTTAAAATCTCATTTGAAAATATAATGATAACTCAAATTTAAAGGCACATCAAAAGACACTTTGACCTTCATATTATTATTTTTTTAGGAACTTTAGGAGGATAAAAAGGGAAAGAATGAGGGTGTTACACATAAGAATCTCTAGATTTTTCTATTATCCTCTTTTTAAAAGATACGTCATGAATCAAAATGAGACTCTTTTTTGAACATGGAACACAATCTAGATTCTTATATAAAATCCACTACCTTTTTTTGTCTGAAATTTTTTTTAGCACTTTTCAAATTTCTGTTGAATCTGAGGACGTTGAATCTAAGGTAAAATTATTACCCAATGTTGCCATAGATTAGCTTTAGGGTTCAACCAACTTAGTACATATACACAATTTTTGAAAATTTTGGAGTGCTTACTACTGAGACGAGAGAGAGTAGCCAGGGTGCTAGGAGAAGAGAAAGTGTCCTGCATTATTTTATAATAAAAATAAAAAGAATGCTAAGGGCATTTTAGTCATATTTCTCTCTTCCTGCCTACTAACCGTTGTATTCTAACTATTATGGTGAATAGTCCTAGCAACTTCTAATACTCATGAACAAATATTAATTTCAATAAGATTTTTTATATATGTTCTTATAAGGATGGTAACCAAGAGTAGAATATTTGATATTTTTGCATATAAAGATGATTTAAATGAAATTATCTCAAAAATTTAAAGAAAGTTTTGTGCATATATTCCTCCAAATTACTATATCAATCGTATATTATCTCCTAATGTCTTTAAAAAGGTTATAATTATATTTTTTCATATCAATCTGAATTGAATATGTCAAAAAAAAATCGTCAATCATGATTAAATCAATAATATAGATAAAAAAAATCAAAATCTTTATGAAATATTTTGTTGGAGTTTATAGTATTCTAATTGAAATGGTATAATTACAATCCCTCTGAAAGTGTTAGAAGTATTTATAATAATATATAGAAGTTGAACATATACATTAGATAAGGTATATATATATATATATATATATATATATATATAAACTTTGGCTCCTCAATTTTTTGTAAAATAAATGGTCTTGTCCCATGATATATGGGACAATTGGAGATTAGTCTCTATTTTTGAAACAAGTCCCATGAAAATGAAATCATCTCGATCTTAATTAGATAGATTTCGATAGGAGATTTTATAGTTTTTAACCTTTCTAATATTTTAATTTATGAAAAACTCTTCATTATCTTTATATTTAGTAAAAGTTATTTATAATCTCATTTTTACTTAAAAAAAGGTCTATTTTTAAGGATTTTTAAAAATATTTTAAAATATTTAGAGATCTTTATGAAATATTTTAAAATATTTTTTAAAAAAGTATGATTATAATTGATTTTTACTAAATATGAAGATTATTAGGTCTTAAAGTGGGTGGCCAACATGGCCCCATAGTGGCAATAAAGGGGCCTCATATTATGTTCTTATATTTATGACATATCTTCATATTGACATAAGATTAAACACATCATAATGGCGTGTGCTCATCCATACGGTGAGTAAGACATGATATAGGACTAGGTTAGTAGAAATCACGATGATTATCCTCATTGTTAGGTAGGAGATATTAAATATGCACCCTTAGATTTGTTAGAATGAGTTTTGTCTTTGTCCCTGCCATGTGGTGAACTAGTCTTCGGGAGAGACTAAGTTAGTAGATATTAAATGTGCACCTTGCCATGTGGTGGACTAGGTTAGTAGATATTAAGCTTTATCTTTGTCTCTGCCATGTGGTGGACTAGGTTAGTAGAAATCACGATGATTATCATCATTGTTAGGTCGGAGATATTAAATGTGCACCCTTAGATTTGTCAAAATGAGCTTTGTCTCTATTCCTGCCATGTGGTGAACGAGTCCTCGAAAGAGACATCCACTTTTAACCTTCTGACATTTTGAGGTAATCAGAAGGATTATTATATGATCCCAATGGGTCGTAGCCATTGAGATGGTCGAGGAAAGTAAGTTCCTGACCTTTGAGAGGGACCCTGGCCTACAAGGAGTCTTGTGGATACTTCGAAAGGTGTTAATTCTTGTTTATTATGTAGACTCCTAATTGACATAAACCTTAGCCTTTATGTAACTCTAAGGTCTATTGGAGATCAAGAAAAGTATATTGTTGATATTGAGAATAGCTATTGCTCTCTGTAAAGAACTCCCTAGAGTTATTGTCGATTTAGACCATTTGTATGCCGTGTGTGACTTACTAGGATTTTAGAAAGTCTTACACTATTAGCATTTAAGGGCTCTTGTCGACATAGACCTTCTTTAATGGGCTGCTTGTAATTTGTGAACGCTATTAGGCTACTTCATATTGGGTATTCAATGGGTTGATTAGGTTCTTCCTCCTTTACATTTAATTGGCTATTCATTTATCAACGTTCATAATCCTATGATATTCTAAACACAATTCCCTAAGAGTCCACTTGTCCTATTTGTACAATAGAATTAGAATGACATAAGTGATTTACTCTCATAATCTTTTTTTTTTCTTGATATGACTTTTGTAAGATTAATACGTAAATAGTGGCATATCCAACATCCAGTGGGGTCTGAGACCCAACTAGTTTTTGTCAAACTCATTGGCCCAATTCAAAGCAGTATAGTCCGGGACCTACCCTGCTTAGGATCCCAGTAGTCCAACTCAAGACTCCATATGACCTAGCTCAAGACCCCACTGACCTAACCATGCTTATGACCTAATGTCCGAGTGACCCCACTGGACAAAATTTTTGTATCCCCCACTGTACATAAAACTCAGTTAATATCTATTTTGGTGTCCATCATAGTTTCTGAATTTATAAAAAAAAATTATCTACATCAAATTTTATGTGAGAGATTCTTATAGTTTTTTAATGTTCTATATAAAAGTAGATTAATACTTGTTGCCTATAGTGGTACAGTAAAAAATAAAAACAAAAATTTTGAAGGTCGGTCTCACAATTCTCCACATATCCTTATAACTCGATTTCCAATTGAACAATGCAAAAGATTCGAAAAGATAAAAATTGAGCTCAAAATTCATTGAGTTCGGTTCATCGTTGGCCCATTAAGGGTATCGTTTACTATTCCTTGGGACTCGATTTTTGATTTTTTAGACTTTTTTTTTGAGATGTCCAATAAGATAAGATTGTATGAACATATGGGGTATAATGGGACCGACCGTATAAATTTTTTTTTTTTTTTTTTTGACTGTCCGACTTACTATAAAACAAGTAATGTAGCAAGTGTTACTAATGAATCTAAAACTAATGATCACCCTTAAACATGTAAGAAGTTTTAAGCTTGGGTTATTTGATCCATATGTAATGGAAAAGATATGTTTTCTAAATTTTAATAAAGAACATCTTAAAAATCTTGTACATATGGAAAGCACATTGTAATAGTAATTTATACTATCTATACTATATATGTAAAATAGAGTTTCCTGGTGCCGCGTGTCAACACCAGAAAATTCTATTTCCCGCCTAAATTCTCTCTCCCTCTTTCTCCATTCCTTATAAATATCTCTACCTCCTATTAATTCTCTCTATCTCCCCTCTTCCGTTCATTAATTCTCTCTCTCCTCCATCTCTCTCTCTCTCCACCCTCTCTTTCTCTCTCACCATCTCTCTCCCTCCCTCTCTCTCTCACATTATCTCTCTCTCGATCTCTTGACCCTCTCTTTGTAATAAAAAATACTTATATATAATAATAATACTAATAACTTCTTATATACTATATATATAATCAATCTCTCTTTTATATTATTATTATTATTACATTATTATATCATCATCTCTTTTTCTCCTCTTTAACATTTTTCTCTCTCCCTATGAATATTTATAACTCCTATTTTTTCTGTCCTCTATTATTGTTGTTGTTGTTGTTGTTATTGTAATCTCCTTGATAATAATCACTAACTTTGATACTATTATTATTATTATTGTTGTTGCTTTTATTGTAATCTCTTGGGATAATAATAAATAACTTTGATATTAATATTATATTAAAAAATTAATATCAAAATGATTGTCTCATAAGATAATAATAATTAATTTTGATATTATTATTGTTATTAAAAAATTAATATTAGTATGGTGGTCTCATGGGAGAATAATAACTAACTTGATATTATTATTATTTTTAAAATTATTATTATTATTATTATTATTATCTCTTTCACATTTTCTCTCTCCTTATATTTCCATCTCTTATTATTATTATTATTATTGTTATTGTTGTTGTTGTTGCAATCTCTTAGGATAATAATAACTAATTTTAAGATTATTATTATTATTAGATAGTCTCATGGGATAATAATAACTAATTTTGATATTATTAATAATAATAAAATCAATATCAAAATGATAGTCTCATGGGATAATAATAACTAATTTTGATAATAATAATAATAATAATAATAAAATCAATATAAAAATGGTAGTCTCATGGAATAATAATAACTAATTTTGATATTACTATTATTATTAACTCTCCTTCTCCTCTTTCACATTTTTCTCTCTCCCTATTAATATTTCTATCTCCTATTTAGTATTATTATTATTGTTATTGTTGTTGTTGTTGTTGCTATTGCGACAATTTGTTGGGATAATAATAACTAATTTCAATAGTATTATTATTATTATTAGGACAATCTCATGGGATAATAATAACTAGTTTTGATATTATTATTTTTTAAAAGTACTTTATTATTATTATATTTACTTTATTATTATTATTACTATAATTATTATTTTTATTATTATTATCTCTCTTTCTCATCTTTTACATTTTTTTCTCTTCTATTAATATTTTTATCTCCTATTTTTTCTCTTATTATATTAATATTATTATTATTGTTGTTGTTGTTATTGTTGCAATCTCCTAGGATAATAATAATTATTTTTGATATATTATATTATTAAGGTAGTGTCATGAGATAATAATAACAACTAATTTTGATATATTTTTTTGAAAGTATTACTAAATTTGTTGTTGTTATTATTATTATTATTATTATTAACGAGACTAGTCTTTGTCTCACTTTTCTCACTTACATTATTATTGTTATTATTGTTGCTGTTATTAACTCACTTTTCTCACTCATGTTATTATTGTTATTGATGTTGTTGCGGTTATTGTTGTTGTTGTTGTTATTCTTGTTGTTAATATTGGGACAATCTATTAGGATAATAATATTTATTATCATTATTGAGATAGTTTAATAGGATAATAATATTTATTATCATTAATGAGATAGTCTAATAGAATAATAATAATAATTAATTTCGTTATTAACGAGATCAATCTCTCTCTCATTTTTCTTTTAATCCATATTTTAACACAATATTTATTGAGATAATCTCTTGGAATAATAATAATAACCTAGTACACTTTTTAATTTTTTCTCTCAATTCATATTTATGTTAGACGCAATAGTTTTGAAGTTTTAATATTTATCAAACAACTAGCCTAAAATATTCATAGAAAAAATGTTAATATTTCTAAACATATATTCTTATGTAATTTTTTTATTCATTCTTTCACAAAGACTAAAAAAATAACTTCACTAATATTAATTATAATTATTTTATTCAAATATGTTAATTCTCCGTACATCTCACGTTATTGCAACTAATATATATAACCTATGAGAGTGCAACGCTGATGCACCACAAGTTGTTAGCCATCTGATTGAGTTCAATCGGATGGCTGCAATAGTAAGTGTGGGTTTCTTCCTTTAAAGATTCTAGAGGTGAGATTAACTTTGGAGATCCGTCTTATTCGATCTTTGATCGGACAGAGAATAATGCAATGATACATTTTTTAATTTCCTTTTGAAATTGTATAACCGTTTAATCCGTAGCCATCCAATTGAAGCCCGATTGTTTGGCTACCCACTTGGAGTGTAGTACTGCTGCACTGTAAGTTATATTTGTACAGAAAAAAATTCTCTATATAATTATCATTATGCAAGATATTGCTCTATAAAAAGATACCTCAACATAATTATCATATAGAATCCCCCTGGTCGCGTTTAGGGTCATTTGCGTCACTTACAGATTAAATTTATTTTAAATAAGATAAAAACTGAAAAAGGGAATAATACAACGAGCCTTTTTAATCTGTGAATTTTTTTTTAAGAAGCTATACCTCTTCATGGGACCCACATAAGGGAACGTGGAAGCCCATGTTGTCTCCACGCCAGCATGTCACTTCCCATTCCACGCTCACACTGAACTCGCTCCCCCCAGCGCAGGCGACACCACCAGCCGCCCACACCTTTCCCCTCCATTACCACGCTCCTTCCCGCCCTCTCTTCCCACCACCATCCCCCCCGCAGCAGAGGAAGGAAGAAGGCGCAAGTGTGGGAAATCTAGGGTTCCGCCGCGGCAGCAGCAGCACCACCGCCACCGGCAACCAACCATGAACATCTTCCGCTTCGCCGGCGACATGACCCACGTCTTCAGCGTCCTCGTCCTCCTCCTCAAGATCTGCGCCACCAAATCCTGCTCAGGTCGCCCTCCCCCCTTTCCGATCACGGGTTCTTGGATCATGGAGCGTTTCGCGTTCTCTTCTGGTGGAATCCTCACTGGAATCTGCATTTCTTCGGTTTGCTGTGTTTGGAGTTGCAGGGATCTCGCTCAAGACGCAGGAGCTGTACGCGGTGGTTTTCCTGGCCCGATACCTGGACCTGTTCACGGACTTCATCTCGGTGTACAACACGGTGATGAAGGTGATCTTCATCTCCAGCTCGCTGGCGGTTGTCTGGTGCATGCGCGGCCACCCCGTCGTCCGGCGGTCCTACGATGGGGACCAGGATACCTTCCGGCATTACCTGCTCGTGCTTGGGAGCTTCGTCCTGGCGGTGTGCGTCCACGACGTGTTTACCTTTCGGGAGGTAGTGCAATGTGCCCTCTTGTTTGAACATCTAAGGGTTTTACTTTCGTGACACGTTTCTGTGGGTATTCGGATTGCGTGCCTCCTTATACGGGGAAGTCACTGTCAGATGTATTACGGTGGGTTTACTTGAATGATGTTATGTGACGTGAAATTAGTTACTGATTAGGTCACACAACAGGGCTTCGGAGCCCAATACGTTCTGTAGAGGTAGGAAAACAGTTCAATTTAAGTTTCTTTAATGTTGAAGCAGTTCAATTCTAAGTTTGTTTAGTAGCTGCTCATTTAGAAGCACATGAGTTGGCTTTGCTGGACATGGATGGACACTTCAATGATCTATGTTAGGTGGAAAGCTGCAAGAAAGATGTAGGATATATGACTGATTGTCGGCGGAACATTTGACATTTGTTAAAAGGGATGTTTGTGGTGTCTTGTACTCAAAAGTTTTCTCCCTTTTTCAGTTCCATATGCTGTATCTGTTCTTTGATGTTCTTTTGTATGTTTACGAATGCTTGAAACATATCAAATATAGACCAAGATGATTATTGCTTGGATATAGTTTTAATGAACTGGAATATGCATTTCTTTTAATTTTCCTCTGAATCAAGATAAATAGGACATTTATTTCCCCTTCGGTATATGATACTAGTCACTAGATATACATATTGAACATGTGAAACTGTGGAAATGTTCTGTTCTTTGACCTAGAGCTATTAAGGTTTACCTCTGAACTTACTGAATATAGCAAATGGGACTGATAATTCTGTCGGACTGCAATGGTTCTCTGCACACTTGATGGCCAAAGTTGAATTATGTTCTTTTTTTCACATCATCCACCTTATTATATAGACCAGGTTGCAAGGCATAATACTGCCTTACAGAAGACTTAGTTATGCAAGGTTGTACACTGCAGAGTCCTGTAGTTTGTCATGAATCCTTATCTTAGATGTTTGGCTGGAGGATTAGACCTTTTTTTTTTTTTTTGGTTGCTCATAGATCATCTGGAGTAAGCTGGTCCATTTGCTCTCATGAGCTGGTGAAGTGCTCTCCATGAAGTACACAATTGTTGGAGACAATGAAGTTGGCTAAACTTTGATTGAAGCCAGAGACCTAGCATTTCCTCATGCTCTACTGGGGTCACTGCTCAGAACTGCAGTGGCTCAGAACATTAGTTCACAGATCCCTGTAGTTTAGCATTTGGCAAACTGAACGTCCTATGAAATCCGAGCCAACTAGAGAGCAGAGTGGAAAGGGGCAGTGTGCACAGATCGACTACAATGTGCAGAGAACAGGTGCATGTAGCATGGGATCATGAAACAAGTAAGTGTGAGTTATGACCATTGTGTCGATCTGAGAGTTGTGTTTTTTAGATGAACTATAGACTTATAGGCATCAGAAGGTCTGAGGGAGGATGGAAGGAGGGATAAATATTGGAAAGGAAGAGAAGAGAGGATAGATAAAGTGGTATCAGTTGTGCTAAATGGAATACAAGGGTTCACACTTTTAAATTCTCTTAATTTTATTATTTAATAAAATTATGGCACTATTCACTTTCAGAAAAGTGGGACAGAAGGGATGGATGGATGGAGGGCAAACCATGCTGCCAGTCAAGAAACTGCCAACAGCTCTGCTGTACATTGAAGGTGTTTATTCATTGCCAACAGCCTTGATCAATGGTTATGCATGAAGTTTCTTGTATCTGATTTGCCATTATCAAGTTAGGTGTAAATTTAGAAATGCATTAAGCTTGGTACCATAGTGATGCATGCATGCTGGGAGCTCCTTTATTGGCTTTTAGGACCATTTATGGTCCCCCATGTTGTCTTTAATTTTCTGAAGATTACAGAAACGTAAATGGGGGGTAAGTCCTAGAGTCTGATAGAGAATGGGAAGAGGCGGGAGTTACAGATCTCCCTATATATGTATGATGTTAACAAAATAAAAAGGGGAGGATGAAATTGACAAGAAAAAAATTTATCTGTGTATTGTGCGTGCAGAAACGGTTCTCTGCGAGAGAGAGCCCCATTCCCCCCCCCCCCCCCCCCCCATCTTCCTTGGTGCGACGCCAAGGAATCTGTCCCCAGTGTGATGCCGGGAACTCCCCAATCCTCTGGTGCGAGGCCGAGGATCCTGCCTCCCATTCCCCCCTCTTCCCCCCCCTGTCCCGCATCAGTTTTGGTATCAGAGCCAGGTTCTTTGGGTCGTCTTCACTATCTAAATCATGTGCCTCCACCCCGCCGGCAACCACTGCCACCATCGCCTGCGCCGCTCGCCGCCTTCGCCCCGCCCACCTTCGCCTCCGCTCGTGTCGCTTGCTGCCGCTCTTGTTAGGGCAAGAAAGAAGAAGAAGAGGAGGGGCTAATCCTTCACCGGCGTCGTTGCCGCCGAACCCCGCCTCCACTGCCGCCGGCACCGCCGGCGGCCCTCCTCCCCCGCCATCACTCCTCGCAATAGCCGCCCCTGCGGCTGCCTCCTGCAACCACACCTGTCGCCCTCACTGGCGCCGTCATCACCAGCATCGGCCGCCTGCGCCGTCGGCTCTGCTGTCGCCATCACTCCGCCCCGTCATCGGCCCTAGCCGCCCCAGTCCCGCATCGCCGCCGTCCGCAACCACCTTCACCATCACCATTCGCTGTCGTCACCCGCCGCCCGCCATCGTTGCTCGCCGTCGCCTCCGACCACCGGAGCCTCTCCCCCCCGCCGTCGCCGCCGCCTCACCCGCCGCTGGAACCCCAGCCCTTGCTGCCACCGTCGGGTTCGCGTGAAAGAAGAAGAAGACGGGTGGAGAAGGAAAAGGGGTCGGGCCCCTTTTAGGCCAAACCGGTCCAACCGGGTGAACCGGTTCGGTCCGGTCTAGTCCCACCCCCCCTCTCTTTAACATTCCAACCTGGTCCAGCCAGGTTGGTTTGAAGTTGGGTCCGGACCAATTTTAAGGTGGTCCGAGCCATCAGACCTTACCTTGGTCCGAGCTAGGAGCCTAGGATGCAACCTGGTCTGAGCCAGATCCGAGTTGGTTGACGGGTGGTGCAAATGCAACCTTATCGCACCGCCAACGTCACGGTCTCATCCATACTCCGATTCGCACGCCGTCTGCGCCGTTGGACTCGTATCGACAAAGCCTATCCAGATCCAAAGTGCTGCTGTTGCCGATCTACCTCGTTTTGCGTGCCACTACTGCATGCATACCGAGGACTCCGACCGAGCATCCTAAGGCCCGTGTCAGCCGCCTCGATTTGCGTGTCAATCATCCGGCACACCGATCTCGTAGTAGCCAGCATCTAATCTGTCTCGTTTTGCGTGCCGCTGCTGCATGCATACCGAGGACCATGATCACACATCTCGAGGCCCGTGTCAGTCGTCTCGATTTGCGTGCCAACTGTAGACACGCTAATTTTGACATCATTTTGAGTAAATTTCATATCATATAATAATGCCTCATAATGGTCTGATAATTAATCATTAATTAATTTTTATTGATATTTTTGAGTGTCGGGTTGAACAGACATGTTTAAGTTAATCAATTGAATTGATTTTAGCTCAAATTGCAGTTAAAATATGAAGAATCATAAAAGGCGTCGACACATGTGGACGCCATTTAGAGTTTATTCCTATTTTAGCGTTTAAATTTGAATTTTAATTAATTGATTTATTAACTAAAAGGCGTCTGTAAAAGTCGACGCTTTTTAAGTTTCCTAAGCTGTTTTAACTTCTCTTCCGGATGTTTATCCTTATCTTAATTAGGGTAAAAGACGTCTACCCATGTGGACGCGTTTTATCTAATAAAGATAAAGATAAGTTTTCCCGGATATTTATCCTTATCTTAATTTAATCTTAAAGGCGTCAGCCATAGTGGACGCGTTTTAGATAATTACAGATAAAGATGAATTAATCAGTAATTATCTGACGATTAAGGTAGATAAATCCTAGATTTTTCTATGTTAATCGCGAACGCAGAAAATGCCTATAAATACCTTGCATCTCAAGGAGTTAAAAAGAAAAAGAGAGAATTATTGAGCCACATCGTTATAGTGATTTGAAGATCGGAGCAACCACGTCGGAACGCCGGAGCGCTGCCATTCCCAGAAGTCGGCATCCTTCTTCAAGATCTTCATCTTTTCAAAACTTCAACCAACTGGACTGGGCATAAGTTTTTCATATCTGAATTTCATTTTCATTCATTAGTTTCATTCTCTCATACTCACTGCATGCCACACACACCACACCATCAATTTTCCAAAACCCATCTGTTCTAAAGGGGTTTAAAAGCCATTTAAAATAAGTGAGTTGCTGTTTAAACATGTTTATAATCATGGTTAACTTTGATATTTCTTCCATTTAAATTCTCATCAGTATTTCTTCTTTATTTTTCTGTCTCTCTATCTCTGTTGCATTCAACAACAACAACAAGAAATCAAAATGGAGAAATCAAGCACAAAGCCAGGAGAACTTCTGGACGATCCTCAACATTCAACAGCAAGAACAAAAGAACAAGAAAGGGCTCTCTTTCTTCAGCCGGCTGAAGGAGGGGAACCAAGGACTCATTCTTCCGCATTCGAACAGGTAGGCGATCAAAACCTCTTTTGAAGCTTTTTAGTTAAAAGTTTCTGGCGATCACTTCACTTTAGTTTCTGTTTTTAATAGGTTAATTTACTCTAAACAACATAGTTTTTCACATTAATCACACGAGCAAATTTTCAGCACCTACAGCTCTTTTTGGCGATCACGGTGGGATTTGGTCTCGCCGTCTTTTAATTTCTTTTGTTCTTGTTATCATCATATCGGGCACCCACGGTGCACCACTTGTGTCTTTCGACACGTCTTCACCAATTGGGGAGTGTTTAGTTTGATTAATTTCCCTCGTGCACCACGTGCACACCCCAGTGGCAAGATCTTGCCTCCCCTTTGATTAATTCAAAAAGCTGTTTTTTGTGATAAAATGCTGTGTGATTGCGTGATTTGTTAGTTGTTTAGTTAGTAAGTCATCCTGTTTAAAATCTGAAACTAAAAATCTTTGCATGAGTTGATTGTTTACTGCATTTTACCCTGTTTAAGGAGGATTCGACCCAGAAAATCCTTCTGAAAATCTGCTTCTGCGAACTGAAAAGCGTCCAGGAACAGCGACGCGTTTCAAAACCGCGTCCGGACACCTGGACGCCTTTTAGGCTCCAGATTCTCTCTGTCGTCTACATCTGTTTCTGCGAAATAATTAAGTTCTGTGTTGAATAGCGTCGACCACCATCGACGCGATTCAGACAGTTTTTAGTTATTTTCCAGGCTTTCTCTGCTGTTTGCATCTGTTCTCTGCGAAAGAATTAAGTTCTGTTTTGAATAGCGTCGACTATCATCGACGCGATTCAGACAGTTTCTTAATTATTTTTCAGTTTCCAGATTTCTGTGTTGAGTGCTAGCTACCCATTACTCTATTAAGCATTAGAGGCCATCCAGGTCGCAGGGCATACGCATTGAGGCTAAAACCCTCCTTTTCTTAGGAACACATTACTCAACGTTAGCAACTCTCTTTGATTGGGTTGGTCCCTTGATCAGACTAGAGAAGTTGACGTTGAGACCTCCATAAGTCCCCAAAATCAAGGTATTCCTCCTTGATCATCGGGCTGGTTGTACCAATTGAAGTCCCGGCTAGATTCTGAAAGCGTTGTGAGAGAAAATCTTAGAGAATAACGGTGGAAACTGAACTGAAACTAGGATCCTTCCCTGAGCGAAATTGTGGTTTAATCCAATTCAAATAATTCAACAAGGAATCCTGAAATCACGTTAAGCATCCACTTGTTTGATTAATCTCTGCACAACTTGTGTGATTAAATCTTTGAAAAGAGAATCTAATATAATGTTGCTGGGATCAGGCAGAGATTTGAGTATGGCCCAAGACGCCATTATCAACTACGAGGGAGATGCTAATGCCCCTCGCAATTCAGATTTCAACTACGAGAACGGGAGAGATGCTGATGCCTCCCATAATTCCGTCCCCATTCCATATCGACAAGATGGGAATGTCCGGACCCCTCTTTTTCATCCACAGGATCGATATCCTGATCTTCCCCCGCATGAATATGCGATTCCCAATCCCGACCTTGAAAGGGACATGAATCAGAATGATCCCTCACCCTCCGATCCTATGGATCTCGTCAATGCTCTGGGAGTTCTTGCCTCCCAACTGGACCCTCATCAGTTCGAGGCGATCCAGTCCATTTTGAAGGGGAAGGCACCCATGCAGCCTGCTGAGCCGAACCCTGTGGCTCCCCCCGTTGTTCCTCAACAACCTCCTCTTCCTCCCCCTTTTATCCATCAGGCCATGGAAGGCCTTCATCTTACTTCTCGGCCAACTGGGCCACAACTTTCGTCATCCAGGCAACCGGCTAGACCGCAGACGCCCATCTATCAAAATGCCCTCGGGCATGGCGGAAGCTCTGTCGGACCTCATCCTTATTATCCTCCTTGTCCGACGTACTCTAGGCAGCAGGCCTATCAAGTACTTCCTCCTCCTCCTCCCCAGGCAGATCTAACCACGCAGACGTTGCTGGCCAAGATGGAGCGCATGGATGAACAGTTCAACAATCTTCAGAAAATGATGGGGTTAAAGCTGTGCCAGAAATCAATTTACCGAGCCTGCCAGTGTTCCATCTGCCACCCTCTGAAATGCCAGTGTATCGAAAGTATAACGGTACTGGTAACCCCTTCACGCACCTGAAGGAGTTCATGTACGAATCTTCTTTCTGACAGAATGATAAGAGGTCATTGGCTTTCTTGTTCAGGAGATCCCTAGAGGGACCAGCCCTCGAGTGGTTCTTTTCTCTGGAACCCTCCGAAGTAGAGGATTACGGTATCGTTTCACGTAAATTTATCCAGCGATACCAGGACAGAGTTGCACCCTCCTTGTCTATCACGGATCTTATTGCAGAAAAGATGAAACCGGACGAGGAGTTTGTCAGTTTTGCTGACAGGTGGCGGGGCCTGGCTGAAAAAGTGAAGGATCACTTGTCCGAATCTGAACAAGTGAAAATGTTGATTTCCAACGCCACGCCCCAGTTCAAGCTAGTCCTCTCCTTGAACAACTTGACTAACATGGCAGAGCTCTATGAAAGGGCACGGTACTGCCAGAATGCTTTCAAAGACGCTACGTTCTCTAGCGTCTTTGATCCTCACAGACCTAACAGGCCTCCGCCTCGGAAGCCTGCAATGCCGAATTCTCCTAGCTCAGGTCCAACTACTGAGGGCACGCTCTCTCACGAGCAGGTCAGTACTATGAACAATAACTCGCCCCAGTTTGTGAGGAATCAACAGTACCAGAGGCCACCACAGACGAGCCAGCAGGGGTACAGGCAGCAGCAGAACCCCCATTACCAACAGCAGTACCAGCGGCCCCAGCAGCCGAATCAGCAACAATTACAGCAACAGCCGCAACGGCAACAGCAGTATCAGCAGCCACATCAGCCCCAGCAGCAACAACCACAGTACCAGCCGCGTGCACCGCCGGCGTACCACAACGTCCCTCCTCCTGGTGACTACAACCAGCAGAGGAGACCTCCAGGCCCGAAAAGGGCAGAGTACCCGGCCCTCCCAGAATCCTTGGCGGATATCTTCAGCGCTTTAATGGCAGCCAATGCCTTAGTTTTGCCGAGGGAGAAGGCCGTCTGGCCTCAAAATGCCGATACGTCTAGGTATTGCTACTTCCACAGGCAACCTGGGCATACCATTGACACCTGCTTTCAGTTCAGAGATTATATCCATGATCTCAACGAGCAGGGCGGCATAGACTGGGAGGAAATGAAGAAATACATAACAGCCCTGAAGGCGAGGAGACCGCAGCAGCAGCAGCAGCAAGCAAGACCACCGGCACAAGCAGCAGCACCACCCAACATGGGAATAGTGCAGAATCCACTCCCGGAGCATCAGAACCAAAACCAGGTTGCTCCCATTCTGACGAACAGCCAGTCTGAGGCTGGTCGTGGGCAGCAGTGGAGAGTAGAGGACTCTTCCTCTCTTTGTTCAACGGGTCACGTTCAAAGTACCGCAGAGCGACCACCACGCCGCACCATCCACATACCAAAGCCACAACCCGTTACCATCACCCCTATACCCACACCTACATACCACTCACCCACACCCAATAACCCATTACCACTACCCGCCTTCCTTAGACCCATTACGCCCCGCACCACTACGCCTCCATCATATAGCCCCCCGCAAACCAATAACGCACCCCTTCTACCATCTAGGCCACTATTACGCGTACCATTTCCTACTTCACCCGCTACTACTACCACTTATCCGGATATGCCCTTACCATATAGACCACTATTACGCGTACCATTCCCCACTTCGCCAACCACTTACCCATCCACCATCCAACCCTCTAGGCCTTTGATCCGCACCGCGCCATCACCACCTAGCCCTACGCCATCACCTACATACCAACCCTCTACGCCATCCGCACCATCCAATTCTGCGATACTTAAGGTGTCACCCGGATCCTCCACGGTTGAGGAACACGCGCTCCGGAGTGGAAGGATTTTCAACAAGGTCTTTCTTCAGTCCACAGTCAGAGACGGCCCATCACAGCCGACTGAGGAAGCCCACAATGAAGAGAGTGCACCTGGCACTCAATACGACCTGTTGAAACACCTGGATCGGACACCGGCACGGATCACTATACTCGAGCTGATCAAAAGATCCAAGAGTCACCAAGAAGCTTTAATGGAATATCTGCAAAAGGTGATGGTCAATGAAGACGTGCCGGTAGAGAAGATTGCAGCACTACTAGTTCCTCAGGGGGATCAGCCCTCCATAACATTTCATACATCGGAACTAGCACCGCCAGCAGCCAGAAGCATGGCTCTGAGTATCACGGTCAACATCTGTAAGAAGGCCGTGGATGCATGCCTGGTCGACACAGGGGCTTCGATCAATGTTCTACCTCCGAAGACCCTAGAGCTGTGCGGTGTGCCCAAAGAGAAATGGCTGCCCAGTCCCATCTCAGTGACAGCATATGACAATTCTACCCGTTCCCCTCTGGGAATGGTCTATTTAAAGGTGGAGCTGGGCCCTGTAAGTCATGCAGAGGTCGAATTTCACATCTTGGAAATCGACCCTTCCATAAATGCCATTTTAGGTCGTCCTTATATTAAAACTCTCGAGGCGATTCCCTCTACGAATCATCAATGCCTCAAATTCCCTTATAAAGGACGAATTATTAAAGTAACGAGCATGCCGATCCTTGCTGCTGCTCATACCTTGAACATCAAATCTGCTGTCTTACCTGGCCGACAACCTTTTCTGTCGGTATTACAGGTCTACCGTCCAGTGGCTGATCCTCTGAAAGCCGCTACTATTTCTCCATATCCATTAGATGCTATCAAAAGGGGGAAGTGCATGAGTACCCCAGGATGGAGGATCATGATGAAGAACGGCTACGAGCCTGGGAAAGGTCTAGGCACGCAGTTGCAAGGCAGGACCACTCCTGTCAGAAATCATCGAGCAGCACCTGGAAGTGGTCTGGACTATAGGCCAATAAAACTGAAGCAAGATCCAGTTCAGAAAGCAGAGATCAAAGAAGGCCCGAAAATCTGGGAGGCAATGTCTACGCCACTCAAAGAAGGCCGATAACCCCTAACATGGACCCTGTGTACTCACTTCGTGAAAGGGCCCATACTTAGCTATGACAATACGGTGGTCATTACTTCATGTTTTGACTTCCATGACATATATGGGAGGGACTTGGCCATACATTGCTCTGAACTGCTTACGTACCAATCCTTGGAGGCTCTGCGGCCTATGAAAAGGAGGAAATTCCATGACCCTGAATGTGAATGGTACAGGTGGTTCGATCTGAGGGACCTGTATATTGCACTGAACAGACTATTCTTGGATCCTGCAGAACCTAAGTGGCCGCCGCAGATTGATGAACTGATTGAAAGCCCTGGTGCCATATTTGACAAGCGGATACTGTTATCCGAAGAAACCGATGAAGGGGAGCCAGATGACCCCTATGAAGCTGGTTATACAACAGATCTGCTCTGGAGGGGGACATATCCTTCACATGTCTTCACGCTCCATACTCTTTTCCGTACACTGCTCTTGACCCCGACTTGGTCGCGGGTCATAATTGAAGATATTCCACGGGCTCCGCCCGTCATGATTACTCTGTCCCCCCGGGACATTATACCACAACCTCCTCTTGATCTAGAGAGGTTGTATAATCTGATCTGGGACATATTACTATATGATCCCCCCAATCCTCTGGCCTTGGTGCCACTTCCTCCGTCTGATTCCCCTCCCATTTTCATTCACTCCTGCTTTATGTTTAATTCTTTCATTTTCTAAAAAAAAACGCCAATTTGGCAACAAATTCTTCCCAAATCCTCATCGAGGAAACATCTTACTTGTCCGATTGCACCCCACCGCGCGGGTCCTTCGGTCAAGATTCTCTCCTAGATTTACTCTGTCCCTCACCTCGGGAGGATTCTCTTGTATTTCCACTTGTATCCCAGGATTTTCATCCTGCTTCATCTTCGTTAGGTTATGATAGTGAAGTTAGGCAGTCTAGTCAGTCTAGTCAGGTTAGGAAGTCTAGGAAGTCTAAGGGTAGGCAAATTCCAGATAGATACCTCCAGGACTTAGCTGATAAGTGCTCTTCTTGTTCTTTAATCCCTCAGCTTTTAGAAAATCCAATTCAGATGCCAGAAGATTGCATGGACGATGAGCCAGTCAATGATGGGTACGGGGTATATGAATTAGTACATGAAAAGGACCCCATTGTTGAACAGGAAGATGACGAGGATGCGGCTGAGGCGTATGCCAGTGGAGTGAAGAGATTTGATGAACCCTCAGCTGCCGTATAAGAGCCCACCAAAGAAATTAATTTAGGGACTGAAGACGAACCTAAGGTTGTCCTCGTCAGTAAAAGTCTTTCTTCAGAGGATGAGAACGCAATGGTACAAGTACTTAAGGATTATAAGGACACTTTCGCCTGGAGTTATGAAGATATGCCGGGGTTAGACTCATCTTTAGTTGAACACAGGTTGACATTAAAAGACGGAGTTAGCCCGGTCAAGCAGAAATTAAGGCGATTCCACCCACAAATGGCTCTAAAGATGAAGGAAGAGGTCGATAAATTGCATAAAGCCAAATTTATTAGAGTTGTCCTTTATCCACAATGGGTGGCCAATATAGTCCCGGTTATGAAAAAGGACGGGAAGGTCAGAATTTGCATTGACTTCCGCGATTTGAACCGGGCGTGTCCTAAAGATGATTTTCCATTGCCTCATATTGATGTACTCATCGATAATACTGCTGGCTATGAGACGTTATCATTTATGGATGGATTTTCAGGATATAATCAGATTAAGCTGGCAGAAGAGGATCAAGAGAAAACATCATTCACTACACCTTGGGGAACATACTGTTATGTTGTCATGCCATTTGGGTTGAAGAATGCTGGAGCTACTTATCAAAGGGCTATGATGACAATATTTCATGACATGATGCACATAGACTTGGAAGTGTATGTGGATGACTTATTAGTTAAATCGAAAACAAAGGCTGAGCACGCCAAAGTTTTGGCAAGAGTATTAGAGAGATCGAGAGAATATCAGTTAAAGATGAATCCCAAGAAATGTGTATTCGGGATATCCTCAGGGAAATTGCTTGGATTTATTGTCAGCAAACGGGGAATTGAGATCGATCCTAATAAGGCGAAGGCTATTAGAGAAATGCCACCTCCCAAAAACTTGAAAGAGTTGAGAGGATTAATCGGGAGGTTACAATTTATTCGCCGTTTTATCTCCCAGCACTCACAAAGGTGTAAGCCGTTTTACGAGCTTACCAAGCCAGGAGTCAAATTCGATTGGGACGATAAGTGTCAGGAGGCATTCGATGGATTAAAGAACTATTTAGCAAGTCCTCCTGTTTTGAGACCACCATCTCCGGGAAAACCATTGATACTTTATATTTCAGTCCTGGATGATGCAGTGGGGGCTGTCTTAGCACAAGAGGATGAAGAAGGAAAAGAGAGGGCAGCCTACTATCTCTCCAAACTTCTCAACCCTGCTGAACAGAGATATACGGCGATGGAGAAAACATGTGCAGCATTGGTCTGGGTTGTGCAGAAATTGAAGCATTATTTTCTGGCCCATGAAGTCCATCTCATCGCTAGGATGAATCCGATCAAATTCCTCCTAGAGAAATCTGTTCTTACTGATAGGTTAGCACGATGGCAAAGCTTTCTATCTCAATTCGATATCACTTATATTCAGCAGAAAGCAATCAAGGGCTATGCCATAGCAGAACATCTTGCTCATCATCCCCTTCTTCGATTCGACCCAGTGCGATCAGAGTTTCCGGATGAGGAACTGATGTCCGTAAATCAAATCAGAGATGATATGTGGACTCTGCATTTTGACGGAGCTCTGAATTCTCATGGAAAAGGGATCGGTATTGTTCTGTTATCACCTGAAGGTATCACCATTCCACAAGCCTTTCAGCTTGATTTTCCAGTTACAAACAATATAGCTGAATACGAGGCACTTCTTGCTGGTCTCGAGGCTGTTCATTTCCATGGTGCCACCAAACTCAAGATTGTGGGTGATAGCCAACTAATTCTTCGCCAAGTGCTGACCAAGTATCGAACTCTCGATCCCAAGCTCAAGCCTTATCAAGAACTTACTTCTGCTTACTCAAAGCTTTTCACGAAATTGATCTTTGTCCATGTCCTTAGGAATCAAAACATCTTAGCTGACGCTCTAGCTTCACTTGCATCTTCTCTTGATTTTCCAATCAGCAAACAATCTGAATCAATCATAGTTCATAGGCGTCTTTCACCTGCCGTGTAAGATCCTTCATTCCTTAGAACTAAAGAGAAATTGCTGAAGAAAGTCAGAGATGGAGATATCATTGAAAAAAGAGAAATCATGTTAACGGAGCTGTTAGAAGAGATGGATGATGAACAGAAGCCATGGTATTATGAAATTGCAAAATATTGTGAAGATCAATCATATCCTGAGGAAGCTACAACTGAGGAGAAAAGAGCTATCAGGAGAGTTGCTCAACGATACACCTTAGTTGGGGGAGCATTATATAAGAGAGGTTTTGATGGAATTCTTCTGAGATGTCTAGACGAAGATGAGCTTTGGAAAGTTATGGAAGGAGCTCATAGTGGAGTTTGTGGTGGTCATGTCAATGGACAGATGTTAGCAAAGAAGATCCTTAGACAAGGATTTTATTGGCCAACCATGGAAGAAGACTGCGTAGGATTTGTTCGTAGGTGTGCTAAGTGTCAACTTCACGCCGACAAAATTCATTCTCCTGCATTTTCACTCCATCCTATTTCTTCCCCATGACCTTTCTCCATGTGGGCTTTCGACATTATTGGACCTCTTGGTAATCCAGATTCCGGCATCAAGCAAAAATCTTTCATTCTCACGGCAACAGAATACTTCACCAAGTGGGCAGAAGCTGAAGCGTACGTGGAGATCAAAGCATCAACCGTCTGCAAGTTCATCATGAAGAACATCATCACCCGATTCGGAATTCCAAGCACCATCGTCACCGATAACGGACCGCAGTTCGTGTCACAGGAATTGAAGGACCTCTGTAACAGGTATAAAATTGCATTGCATCATTCATCTCCTTATTATCCGCAAGGCAATGGCCAAGCAGAGGCAACAAATAAGACTTTGATAAAAATCATCAAAAAGACGTGCAAATCTAATAAGTTCGCAGATTGGCCAGAAAAATTGGTTGAGGCTCATGGGCCTACCGAACTTCAATCCGCACGCCTACTGGACAAACTCCTTATTCCTTAACATTTGGAATGGAGGCGGTAGTTCCATATGAGATCCTCATACCGTCCTTAAGAGTACAATTGAATAAGGAATTTTCCATTGATGAACATCGTTCAGCACTCCTTGCTCAATTGGAACTTTTAGACGAGAAAAGATGGTCAGCTGCTAATCATGCAAAAGTTTATCAAAACAGACTAGCACGTTTTTATCAAAAGAAAGTCATTGAACGTAAGTTCAAAGTCGGTGAAATGGTTGTTAAAAGAATTTTTGTAAAACCTGGTGGTCCGCGTTCTAAGCTCCAACCCAACTGGGAAGGACCTTATGTTGTATCGCACGCTTTTCCTGGTAATGCTTATCGTCTTATTAATGCAGAAGGAGAAGAGCTAAAACATCCCTGGAATGGTTTACATCTTAAGAAATATTACCCTTAGGTTAAAGAGTCGATCAGTATGGTACAAAGACCAGTGGAATCAGAAAATTTATAAACTCAAATTTCCTTATCAGTCTGGATAATTTAATTTCAAGCCCATTACTGCACACACTGACACGTTTGATTCGTGAGTAACAAGAGATGACAAGTCCTAAAGGATATCAAAAGCTTGACCGAAAGTGTAAAGTACAGATCATTCTTTTTGAAGCAAAAATTCTATTTTATACTCGGCCCATGATGTCGGAACGAGGCTTAGAATAGACTACCAAGAATACCCGCCATCTTAGTAGGAGGCCGTCATAAAAAAAATGGGGGAGATCCGTCCCAAAGTGAAAGAAAAGAAAAGAAAAGAAAAAGCAAGGCAAAAGCCAAATGTCAAATCAAAAAGGCCATTACATTACAAACGTTACATCAAGGCCATGAAATGAAACAAAAGGGAACGCAAGGTCGATAAATACCCCGAAAAGAAAATGACCGAACCCCAACGGATATTAGGGTAGAAAAGGAACATCTTTTTAAGTCTCCGGAACCTTCTCATGGGCTTTTTAAACTTATTCATCCTTTCTTTCTCAGGAGATGTACTACAAACTTAAGGAATGGCTTAGATTGACTAAGGGTCAAATCATCAAATGGGATCACGAATGGAAACACAAATTCAAACACGAGGGGTTTAAGTTGAGTTGTTAAAGAACAATTTGGGAATTAAGTTAATAAATGAATATGATCTTTTGATCTAAGTACCATGCTGATCTTTTAGTCAAAAATTCAAAAAAAAAAATACATATATCAAAATTCAAAAAAAAATACATATATAAAAATTCAAAAAAATACATATATCAAAATTCAAAAAAAAATACATATATCAGAAACCCAAAAAAATGTATGTCAAAAAATCCAAAAAAATACACAAATCAAAAATTCAAAAAAAATACATATATTTCAAAACCCCAAACAAAAATGAATATTTTCAAAACGACAAAAAAATATTTCAGTTATCATCTGCTTGTTGCATTTAGTATGTTTCATTCCTTTTATTTTCAGTGAGCATCTGTCTGCTTGTATGTTGCATTTTGCTTAAGTTTGATTATTCTCATTACCTTTGTTAATAAAGGCTATGCCCCTTGACCCTTCTATCAAGGATAAGATCAAGTAGTCGGTTACTTAACCAGGCAAGGGGCTAAGCCTAAACAGATACTTAACATGTTTGTTCAAGTCATATACAGGACACAAGACATGAAGAGAGTTGGAATTCGAATAGAGAACAGCCAGAAACCTGTTTCTGAAATTCAAGAAAGCCTGAGTAAAGCTGGAAAATATCAAGAAGATCTCGCTGTGGAGTTCATGAAGTCCTGACCGTGGCTAAAAAGACGGTTATTTCTACCATTGTATTATTTCATGTAATTATTTTGCATTCGCATTACTATATGATAAATATTTATTAGAGTATATCAAGGACCTTGTGGTTTTGATGAAACTGGAATTTGAGTTCCCCTACAACAAAAACAGTGATAATTTCAGAGAATTCTTAACCGCACGGATAGGCCGTTGGGTTGTTAATTAGTGAGGACGATGGTTCTACTTTTGTGAAACGGTGCGTGGATAAACGAGCTTCGGCTTAGCACTGGATTACAAGAGTTGGTGTCTTGACTCATTAATGACAATTTAACAATATTATCCTTGATTAATTTATATTTTATTTGACTTTATATTTTTCTTTTAGCCCAGCATGCATCATGTAGGACTTTGAAATCATTGTGATAAGAATTAATTATTGATTAAGTTTCAGACCATTAAATCAAATAATTCAAAAATGATATGAAATATTCCATTCCGAATTGAGTATCTTGATTATCTTTGAGGTTCGCTTAAAGATATCCTTGGAATTCTATCCTTGATTGGATTCTTTATCCAATATTTCTTGTTTTCTTTTAAAATCCATCATGGCTGCAGCACGTCCACATTGGCTGGCAAACGCTCCCCATGATGAAACCTACAGTATCTATGACCTGGGGTACTTCCCACTCCGAGGAGGTTGATCGACCTTATTTTATTTCCTTGTCTACCTCATCCAGATAGGATTGATTCCATTAATTTCTTTGAGCTATCTTCATTGATGATTTCGAGAAAAATTCCAATCATGTGATGTTAAGAGCGTGTCTCATCACACATTGGCATCACCTTTTCAGTACATTCAATTCCATTTCATTCCCTTGCAAAGACGATGCCAAGGTGAGGCAGCTGTAGACACGCTAATTTTGACATCATTTTGAGTAAATTTCATATCATATAATAATGCCTCATAATGGTCTGATAATTAATCATTAATTAATTTTTATTGATATTTTTGAGTGTCGGGTTGAACAGACATGTTTAAGTTAATCAATTGAATTGATTTTAGCTCAAATTGCAGTTAAAATATGAAGAATCATAAAAGGCGTCGACACATGTGGACGCCATTTAGAGTTTATTCCTATTTTAGCGTTTAAATTTGAATTTTAATTAATTGATTTATTAACTAAAAGGCGTCTGTAAAAGTCGACGCTTTTTAAGTTTCCTAAGCTGTTTTAACTTCTCTTCCGGATGTTTATCCTTATCTTAATTAGGGTAAAAGACGTCTACCCATGTGGACGCGTTTTATCTAATAAAGATAAAGATAAGTTTTCCCGGATATTTATCCTTATCTTAATTTAATCTTAAAGGCGTCAGCCATGGTGGACGCGTTTTAGATAATTACAGATAAAGATGAATTAATCAGTAATTATCTGACGATTAAGGTAGATAAATCCTAGATTTTTCTATGTTAATCGCGAAAGCAGAAAATGCCTATAAATACCTTGCATCTCAAGGAGTTAAAAAGAAAAAGAGAGAATTATTGAGCCACATCGTTATAGTGATTTGAAGATCGGAGCAACCACGTCGGAACGCCGGAGCGCTGTCATTCCCAGAAGTCGGCATCCTTCTTCAAGATCTTCATCTTTTCAAAACTTCAACCAACTGGACTGGGCATAAGTTTTTCATATCTGAATTTCATTTTCATTCATTAGTTTCATTCTCTCATACTCACTGCATGCCACACACACCACACCATCAATTTTCCAAAACCCATCTGTTCTAAAGGGGTTTCAAAGCCATTTAAAACAAGTGAGTTGCTGTTTAAACATGTTTATAATCATGGTTAACTTTGATATTTCTTCCATTTAAATTCTCATCAGTATTTCTTCTTTATTTTTCTGTCTCTCTATCTCTGCTGCATTCAACAACAACAACAAGAAATCAAAAGGGGGAAATCAAGCACAAAGCCAGGAGAACTTCTGGACGATCCTCAACATTCAACAGCAAGAACAAAAGAACAAGAAAGGGCTCTCTTTCTTCAGCCGGCTGAAAGAGGGGAACCAAGGACTCATTCTTCCGCATTCGAACAGGTAGGCGATCAAAACCTCTTTTGAAGCTTTTTAGTTAAAAGTTTCTGGCGATCACTTCACTTTAGTTTCTGTTTTTAATAGGTTAATTTACTCTAAACAACATAGTTTTTCACATTAATCACACGAGCAAATTTTCAGCACTTACACCAACCTCTCGGCGCATTGATTTCACAGCAGTCAGCGTCCCGACTTGCCTCATTTTGCATGCTGCACTTGCACGCTTTACGAAGACATTTGGGCCCGTTGTTCGAGGACATTTTCAAATTCCGATTCATGCACCGTTTGTGCTGTCGGGTTCGTCTCGATGAGACCGACCCAAATCCGGCACGCTGAGTTTCTGATTTGTCTCGTTTTGCGTGCCGTTGCTGCACGCATATCGAGGTCATCCTTTGGGCTCCGTTTCTTGCATTGGTCGCGTCATTGGCTTCGTCTCAACAAGGTGGACTCAGTCCCAGAGTGGTGTTGCCCCTACAGCACCTCGTTCTACGTGCCGCTGATTGATTCAACATAATTGGAGTCTTGGGGTAATCTCTTGCAACGTGTCTTCCATTTATTTCCATTTCACTGTGTTCTTGCCGAATCGAGAATGGACGACATTGATGTTAGATGAGCGAGCGAGTGATAATGTGATTCCCCAACATATTGTTGATTCACTGTTGAAGACAGACGAGATTCTTATAGATGGTGATAAGGCTTTTGTGGATGGTGCCTGAGAAATGCATTAAATACCATGAATGGATGCAAGTATCATGTCCATGATGTTGGAGCCTCATAATTAGAGATGAACTGTGCACAAACATTGCCATGTTTTCATAATGGTTTTTTTGCATATAAACCATTGTTAAAATGAACATTGCAAAAATATCATGCCTGGAAATGTATCTGTACACATATCATTATATTTATTGAAATGTTGCAAGAATGCCATCGCTGTAACCTCACATTACCAGTCTTGCATTTAACCTTGGTTACATTTAACCAGACCAAGGGAAAGACGAAATTGCCTATAGTAAAAACAAAGGGCCGGATGGGGTGTCCTACTTGCCTCCTGTTACTGGTGCTGTGCGCCATCGCCGCCAGAGAAGAAGAAGAAGAAGAAAAAGAAGAAGAGGGGGAGGCGGCCGTCGCGGAAGACATGCAGTACAACCCTCTCCCGTCGGGATGACCCGCCTCTCCCCACGATGCTGCCGCCACCGACATAGAGCCCCCGTCACTCCCCAGCGACAGCACCAACAGGTCCTCCACGCCGCACACGAATGGGAACTCCTGCTTGTTGTGGAGAACGTGGTGATGGCAACCGTCGCCAGGTTGCTTATGGCCAGCCCACCATCCACGGCGATGCATCTGGTGGTGCCGTCGATAGACCACATGTCCACGAGCTCGAACCGCCCCGGCTTCGTCTACGTCGCCCGGCACACCTTCCACAGCTGGAACTTGAAGCCATCGGCCTTGAGGGCGTCGGCCCGCGAGAAGAGGAAGGGTGCGCTGTTGTGCAGGTCATAGCATGGTATGAGCACCAGCTTCACCATGTGTCACCGCGTCAGTTCCTCCCCAAATGCCTCCTTCATTGTGATGGGGATCCAGGAACGGCTGGAATGGAGTCAAAGGTCCAATGTGCAGTTTATTTGGTCCATTAGGGGCCCATTTGGAGTCTTTTATTTTATCTGTAATTTTCACATGTTTTTTAGCTATTTTCGGAGTCCTAGGGATAGTTTAGTAATTTTCCTATTAGGGTTTCTTTGAGGAGTCTATATATTGTCATGTATCCCCTCGTGGGAAAGGAATGAAGAAGAATTTTGAAATGAAGAGCCGCCGTTGCGTGTTTCCCCCCGAGACGGGACGGGAACCCTAGCCTTCTTCTCCTCCAACCCCCTCTCTTCTTTCTACTTCCGGTCTACTCCCTCTGCTGTCCCGCATCAGTTTGGTATCAGAGCCCAAGCTCGATCCCCACCACAGCCGTTCCCCTTACTCGTCTTCTTCCTCTTGAGCACTCCTCCTCCTCCAACCTGCGCAGCCGGTCACAACAGGACCACCCTAACCCTCGACACCCTAGATGATCCCGCAGCACCGCAAGACCCGGCCACCCCCCATTGCCGCCGTCGCCGCCTAGCTCCAGCGCTGTCGGAGCCGCCTGCCAACCCCCCCCCCCCGGCTGTAGCCGGCCGTCTTCCCTCTGGTTCGATTAGGGCTAAAGAGGAAAGAAGAAGGAGACGAAGAAGAGGAGGGGAGAGTCGCCGGAGCACTTGCCTGCTCCCGCCGCCGCCACCGCTGCCGGAGGCGTCGCCGTCTCCCACCGCCAGCGCCGTCACAACCCGTCTGCAACGCCAACCGGCCGCTCCGCCGCCACCCGCTCCTGCCGTGGGCATCGACGGGTCTCGCAGCTGCCGTTGGCGCCATCGTCCCGCCCCACCGTCGTCGTCGCCGCCGCGCTCGCTGGCCGCCGGCACCACCGCTGCGATCGACCGCCGCTGCCTCCCTCTCCCTCGTGCTCTCTCTCTCTGCTCCCTGTTAGGGTTTGGAGGAGGCGAGCCGAAGAAGACAACGAAGGGGTCGGGCCTATCGAGCCGGAACCGGTCAAACCGGTTCGACCCGGTATGGCCTAAGACCCTTCACAACCTGGTCGAACCAGGTCAGGTTCCACCCGAGCCAGGGTCCGAACCCAAGCCCCCAACGGCTCGAGCCACCATGCCTCTTCAGCCTGATTTTTGGTCCGAACCAGTGCACACAGGTGGTGCACTAATAGGACCTTATCGCACCGCCAGTGCTTGGAGTTCGTTTGTGCTCCGATTTGCGCGCTGCTAGTGCCGTTGGAATCGTATTGGCGAGGCCGACTTCGCTGTATGTTCCGCCTGACAGCAGTGTCTCGTTTTGTGTGCCGCATTTGCACGCTTTACGAGAACACTCGGGCTCGCCGTTCGAAGTCTTTCCGGACTCCGATTTGAGCATCGTTCGCGCCGTCGGATTCGTCTAGAAGAGGCCAACTCAGATCCAGTGTGCTGTATCCCAGATTTGCATCGTTTTGCGTGCCGCTTTTGCACGCATACCGAGGACCCTTGATCGTGCATCTAGAGGCCAACCTCAACTGTCTCGATTTGCGTGCCAGCATCCAGCGCATGAATTTTGCAGCAGCCAGTGCCCGCTTTACCTCGTTTTGCGTGCCACTTTTGCACGCATATCGATGATGATGATTTGAGCTCCGATTGTTGTGCCGATCGTACCGTTGACATCCTTGTTGTGAGGCGGACTTTATCCATCAATTCTTTAGCCAGTGGTACTTTTTCTCATTATAGATTTTAGTTTTGAGGTAGAGCTACCCAATTCTGTGAAAGCTAGGGTGTATCTTGAGGCAACTTCGTTCGGCAATGTTATTCCACAATCTATTGTAGATTCTATCTCCCACACGGACTACGTAATTGTCTCTGGAGACCGAGTCTGTGTGCCATTTTTTCATCTCTTAAAGAGGAAAAGTACTTCCCGATCCGTCAGGTATTATGATGATGCATGGTGCAAGATTATACCCTATGGCTCATATATCAGTTTGGGTAGAGAATGGATAGACGAGCGGCAAGTTGTGATTGATCATACTGGACGAGATTGTCTTATACGACCCGAGGGATACCGGGCACCCTTTCTTATTCTCAATGCCACTTATCAGGATCGAGAGAGGTTTCAACAACTGTATTTAACCTATTGTGCTAGAGTTAAACCATCACCTGTTACTGGTTGGGATCACGACTTATTCATGGTATCAGGACTACATATGATCGATGATATAGTGTTCGAGGTTGATGTCAGATATATGGTTGACAGCTGGGATCACACATTGTTTAGACAGTCAGGATTGAATCGTCTCTCTGAAGATGTATTTAGCTATGGCCTACTTGATGCTGCACCAGTTCATATTATCTCATGGGATCAGGAGTTATTTGCTGAGGCAGGATTAGATCTTATTGCTGATGATATTTTTGCTGACTCACAGCTTCGACCAAAACTTACTGAGAGTGTGATGATTGCTACTCTACGCGATGGCCCGTATGATTTGCTACCGTCTCCAGTGGACATGATATGGCATGCCTTTTATGATTCACGTGCAGCAGATCAGTTTGTGAGTGTTGATATGATTCTCTGCTTGGAGATTCCTCCAGAAGACCCAATCGTCCGCATATTTGTTCTAGTCCACTTTAAAATTCGAGGACGAATTTTTTCGAACCAGGGGAGAATGATGGGGATCCAAGAACGGCTGGAATGGAGTCAAAGGTCCAATGTGCAGTTTATTTGGCCCATTAGGGGCCCATTTGGAGTCTTTTATTTTATCTATAATTTTCACATGTTTTTTAGCTATTTTCGGAGTCCTAGGGATAGTTTAGTAATTTTCCTATTACGGTTTCTTTGAGGAGTCTATATATTTCCTGTATCCCCTCGTGGGAAAAGAATGAAGAAGAATTTTGAAATGAAGAGCCGCCGTTGCGTGTTTCCCCCCGAGACGGGACGGGAACCCTAGCCTTCTTCTCCTCCAACCCCCTCTCTTCTTTCTACTTCCGGTCTACCCCCTCTGCTGTCCCGCATCACATTGTTTGCTCCACTCTCACCGTCGCCACCGCCATCCTGTCCCCGCCAGAGCCGAATGTGCATCCGAGCAGCCCATGTCTATGGCGGCCTTCCTTGTTGTGGATGAAGAAGCGGCATCACTTGTCGGCGAGAAGGCGCTAGGTGTCATCAATGCGTAAGATGGGGCGTCGGCCGTCCCGGGTGGCAAAGTACATAGCCGTAAAGATGCCCCACACCGGTGCTGGTGGTGATGTCGAAGTAGTTGGAGGTGCGGGCTTCAAGGTCTCTGGACTTGCTCCGCAGGGCCTGCTCTAACTAAGCGAGGGCCCGACTGAGGAGGATGCCACACATGCCGGTGGTGCCATCGATGCTGAGGATGCAGACCTTACTGTGTTGGCCCTTGATGTTGTGGGGGGGGGGGGGGGTGGAGACGACACAGTGGGCTCTGCGTCAGGAAGGGGACAGGGAACCCAAAGCTGCTGCTTGTGGTTGTCGTCATAGCCGAAGAGAGATCTCGTAGCTTAGCTTATCAGTGTTAGTGCTAGGTTCCACTTCCAGGCAGTTGTGTTGGTCTGCCGCAGCGGCGTCCATCGTCGGAGGAGGCGATGGCACGATCGAGGAACGGTGGACAAGGGAGGGGGTATCTTGTCTACAACTACAAATACACGAAGGAATTACTCCCTATGTAATAAAAAGAAAGGGAGGGTTAACAGAAGGGTATTTTGGTCATACAATGGTAAACTAACGGGAATAATAGAATCTCTGTGAAATATTCTTTCTTCAGTGAACGGAAGTTAACCACGATGGCATTTTTGCAACATTTCGATAAATATAATGATGTGTACAAATACATTTCCAGGCATGATATTTTTGCAATTTTCATTTTAACAATGGTTTATATGCAAAAGACCCTTTCATAATTCAGATTTTCCTTATTCATGTTTTGTCTTTTATGATTGCCAACTCCCCAAATGACATCTTTAATGTCTAATCCTTTAAGTTTTCTTCCTCTCTTTCTTTCTTTTTTAGAAAGTGGATGGTCCTTTCTCCCTCTCTATTTGTTGATCATGTAATCTATAACTGAAAAAAAGTAAGCAAAAAGATGTGAAAGGATGTATTCATGAAATAAGTGTTCTGCCTGGATGCCAATAATCGCTTGAAATTACTGATAAGATGAAGAAGAAAAGTTTAATCATGGTTTACAGTTCTCTGATGTGATTATTCATTAATAAAGCTTGCCTCAGCTGTATATTGAGTATTGAGGATATCTGCTTCTATATAATATGGCAGACAGTCCATTTCTGATTCTTTTTTTATGTTAAATCATTTTCAGTGATAAATTATATGCTCTTTTCTTTACTGCAGATCTTTTGGACATTCTCGATATACTTAGAGGCAGTAGCTATTCTTCCTCAGTTAGTTTTACTTCAAAGATGCAGGAATGTGGACAATTTAACTGGTCAATATGTTTTCTTTCTTGGGTATGCTTCCTGACCTTCAGTTATTGCTACACACTCCATGATAGTTTTTCAATTTCTAACTAGAAATTTGTGATGGACCTGCATAATAGGATGATGTGATCCCAGTTTGGACTGATCTGCGGTATGTCTGTACGGTTACAAAATGGTTATTGTGGAAGATGCTACTAGTAGCATCTGGAGAGGAAAGACATAGTAACAATTCATACTAAGAAGTTTCTTTTTTGTTTTGTTTTTCAAGATGATGGGTCTTGCTGTATAGAGAATCAGCTAATGTTTTGGTATTCTGACATATGAGGTTCAATTTTTGATTGCTGGTTGAAACTTTCATGATTTGTATTGCGGCTGGTGAATTTAATTCCTATCTATGGCTAGATTTAGGACGGTTAGGGACAGTTGGCTAAAAACTTGATCTGTATCTGAACTCAATTTGGATTCAAACAATGATCTCCGAATCTCCATGGATTTATTTCTGACTTGGGTTTATGTTTTTTAAATAGGAGTTTGAGTTCAACTTTTGATGTCGATTAACATGATCTGACACTATGAAGTCATTCCTTTTCTATTTTTTGCCCAGATTCCCCTAATAACAGTCATGCTTTGGGAAGCTAGATTGGAGTGGATGGTGGTGATTGCTATTCCTACCATCAGCTCCTATTACAACATCTAGACCCACCATGAGCATCAGCCTCTGCTGTCTCCACCCATTCCCCCTACTACCGCACCGGGCCATCTCTGCTCCCTGTCTGGGTCCCCCTTAATCCTTTTCTCTAAGTGGTCATGGTTTCTTAGCCTAAAATGTAGGAAAGGAGTCTGAAATAGGGTGGTTGGCTGGTGTAATTTAGAGAAGGAAAAGGTCGGTTACACTCTTCTGTGTTTGCCCTCTCTTCTCTGTTATCATTCATTCCTGTTATTGGATGCTCGATGACCTGCTGGCAGCTATCAGGTGATGCAGTATTGTGGACCCATGTCAGACAAAATCTGAATGCTGGTGGCAGTTTGCTGATCCAACTTCATTTAAAATTTTAAAAGAGGTGCCCCAGTGGCACTTTTGTGAATTGAGGGGTGGTTTTGAGGTGTGACATGGCATTAAGCTCACCCCATAAAGAAGTTCAACCAAATGCCAATCTGATTCTAATTACCTGATCTGTTTTTGGCTGCGTAGATTTACTTATTATCTTGGTATTATTTGATACTAACTACAGATCCAGTTGCATATCTAAGCCTTTTCATACACATTAAGTGTCTGTACTACATGCCATTGGGCATCACACAATTTATATGTTTTCCGTGTTACGATGGCTGCATGGACAAGAGGCAAAGAGTGGGTTCAAACAAAGACCTCTTGCCTTCAGTTTGGAAACAATACATATGGGAACATAAAAGAGTATTTTCAGGTTCATTACTAGCTCTGTATTGTCCTTATAAATAATCGCATTAATCAAAGTAAGAAACTAACTATTGAACAAACAATACAAATAGTCATATTACAAAAGGTAAGAGGCTAATTATTAGATAGTGATACGTTTTGAATTGCTCCTTTTGTAATCTTTGAAGAATTTTTAATTGATGAAAGGTTACTGTTTGGCCTTTTATTTGTGATGAAAATGTGAAATCAAACCGTTAGTTGATTTGTCAATTGGTTCAATGTAGATATTGTTCAAATATACAGCATTATAATGGATGCTTACATATAGTGCATATGTTGTGGATAGATAATCAAGTTTTCAGATTTTGAAATGGGCATATTCATGTTCTTCAAACTTTGGAAATGATCAGCATTCATTTACACATCTAATTACAGAACTGACATGTGTGCAGATTTTGGACAACACCTTGCCCATTGTAGTTCATGCTACAAGTTATACATTTGAGCATGCAAGTCAACCGGTGATAAGAGTGAAGACTACTCTCATCACCAGTTGAGTTGCATGCTCAAATGTATGACTTCTAGCATGAACTACAATGGGCAAGGTGTTGTCTCCACTCTTATCACCGGTTGAGTTGCATGCTCAAATGTATAACTTGTAGCATGAACTACAATGGGCAAGGTGTTGTCCAAAATCTGCACGCATGTCAGTTCTGTAATTAGATGTGTAAATAAATGCTGATCATTTCCATAGTTTGAAGGACATGAATATGCCCATTTCAAAATCTGAAAATTTGACTACCTATCCATAACATATGCATTATATGCCCATTATAGTTCACGCTACAAGTTCATTATAGTTCATGCTACAAGTTATACATTTGAGCATGCAACTCAACCAGCAATAAGAATGGTCTTGTGATCCAAAGTTGATAATCACCCATCATGTCTGAGTGTGGCACTGACCGAGCCACATTGAGATATGCTCTTGTTCTGGATATAACATCCAAACTTGTCATAGATTGAATACCCTTTTAGGCTGGCTTTGGTTTATGCGAAATCCGTTTCATCAGCTTGGTCATAAAAGCCATCTAAAGACAAATCCTAGTTCAAAAACCAGCTACTGTTGAATCTGCCATACTGATGTACAACGCCTTATCTAGTAGGGTCCGAAATGGGAAGCCAATTTCCAATCTCCTGATCCATTTCTGGCCTTTGATGTCAGATTTAAAAATGTTCGAGATTGTTTCCAATACCTTATCAGAATAAAAAATGTATATTCAGCTATTAGACTCAAAAGCAGATGCAGGGAAACTGTAAGGTGTTTTTGTTTCTGAGTGTCTAATAACTAATCCAGAAATCACCACTTGTCACCATTCGTTCTTTTCAGTACTAGAAATAGAAAACAATTGAAACTCTTTGTCCTTTTTAGTTTGGAGTTGGAGTCGGATATGGTAAATCCTTGTAGGAATCTGATTCAGGGGTAAATTCTTGTAGGAATCTGATTCAGGAACACATCAGTGTCTGGCTCCGACTCTGATCTATTTACGAACCTAGATTGCAGGTACCTGAGCATCTGTTGAGCACTTGAGGTTGTGTGCTTGTTGCTTACTGATTCTTGGCGGGAACAAAACCTAATTTGGGCATAGTATGAGCTATGTTTAGGTGCTCATCATGTTGCTGATTTGACCTTTGCGCTACGTTGTACATGTTCTGTGCATCTGGTACCTGACTGAGTTACTATAGATCATTGTAAATGCTTTCATCACCAGGATTCAGTTTACTCGTTATCCATGACAACATTTTTATCTGGCCATGTCAGTTCCCCCTTTTTGCCTTTTCTTTCCGAATGGCAATAGTGAAAGTAAATCTATTTTATTGATCGCAAAGTAAGAAGAGGCACTCAAAATGGCAAAATTAAATCTATCTTATTGAAAGCAAAGCTTGTGCAAATAAAATAAGAAGAGTTCAGTTGAAATAAAAGGCACCAAGACATTGTTTTAAAATTCTTCATGCTCAAGCCTGTGAGATAAGGTTTGTTACTACTCCATAGTGAACTTGATTATGAATGTACCTAGATTTGACATTCATTTATGTATTTTTTTTTTTCATTTCAATCTTTGGTCTAGCTAAAAATCCCTTTCTTATTCTCTTTTTCTTTCACAAGTCCTTGTGTTTTTTAGCGTCTCTTTTCCTGGTTTGCAAAGCTTATTATGTCTTGGTTACCATGTTCATCCTGGGTTAATGGGCATTTTGCTTTCCCTTAAGTCATTGTTCATGTTTCTTTAGATACTTTTGGATTGATTATTGATGCAGTTGTGAGCTTGCCAGAAAACTTTGCAGGGGAGGCAAGGGCATTGTGTAACTGGATACAGTGTAGAATTTCCACATTTTACTTTGATCAGCAGAATTCCATCTTACAGTAACCCAACAGATCTTTGTATTTAAAGGATTTTTTCTTTTCATTCCCTATAATCTTCCAATGTTCTTCGTAACCCTTGCAATCTTTATATTCCTTATTAATCTGTATAATTATTTGAAACGTCCTAAAGGTTCCCTCAACCCTCCTAAAAAATTCCCTATGGTCCCTCCTTTTAAGGATGATTCAAAGGTTGTGGGGGGTTTTAACTTTCAAGGAAACATGAAGATTCAAGAGCTTGTAAGGAATATTAGAAGATTATAGGGACTGAAAAGTAAAAATTCCTATATTTAAAATGAGTTGCTTCCTTGTAAAGACAAATGAAGATTACGGAAATAAGAGGCTGCAACCTGAATCTTGAAGCTCATCTGTGTCTATTCCCTTCACCTCATATGGTCAAGCAGTGACACTTCTTTTAAATTCTGTGCATTGTAAAATCAAGGTTAGAATTCCACTTCCTCGTAACTTGTTAGTGTACTTGCACAAACTAAATAAAGCTCTTTATTCAGTGAAAGGAGTAAACAGACAATATTAGAGGACTCTCATTGAATGGGGCATCAATATTGCCATTGATTCTTTTCCTTCTTTTCGAATAGCCAATTCTGTGGATGGATGGAATAAGTACTTAAATGTGCCAGAATACTGCAGTACACTGAAAAGACACCCAATGTGCAAATGGCATGATCCATTAGCAGCCGTTGGTTATCCATTTCTATTGTTCATCTACTTTTTGCATTCCTCAGGGCATATCGTGCATTTTACGTTCTAAATTGGATCTATCGCTATTTCATGGAAAACTCTGCTGTTCGCCTGATATGTAAGTAAAATATTATCTGAGGCCCATTTGCAAATTTGATGCATCAGTTCTTTCCCCTCTTCTCCCCCCTAACGCTAGGTGCCTTCTCCAGCTTGGATATCAGGTCTCGTGCAGACAATCCTTTATGCCGATTTCTTCTATTACTATTTTATGAGGTAAATTCCAGGGCGACTATATATTCTGATGCCCTCCTCTTGGGACTTTATGATGGCGACTGACTTGTATCCGAATTACTTCCTCTGCAGTTGGAAAAGCAGTGAGAAACTTCGGCTACCGCCCTGAGATGTCAGGCAGTTACAGTACTTGTACAGATCGAAGCAAATCAAATTTCTTGTGGACTCAGCTGAGTAAATCAAATTTCTTGGGCGACTCAGCCGAGTTATAGGCTGATACATCGTTTCCTCTTACATGCACAGAGAATTGTTTGCAAAAGATGCTTTTCCACTGCTTAAAGCTCTTTTTCTTCATTCCTCCCTGCATATGAAAAAAAAATTCCACGGTATTGCCTTAGTGTCTCATCCTGTAAAGAGAGATAGTGCTCCTGCTGAATGTGGTCTCCGTAGCATAACCTCTGGGCATGGCAGTCAGTTTTGATCTCACCTACAGTTTTGAGGAATATTTCGAATGTTCCCTACATGGTCTTGGACCCAAATTTCGCATAAATGTTTTTTGTACACCGTTCGTGCTAAATCTTTCAATGGTGCAGGCTTACAGCAAGTAGATTGTAATGACAAATCAAACGTTTAGGTCTATATATATGAGCTAGAATGGATGCTGATGTTGCATATCTGGCGATTGCATATTACCACCCAAGGGTACATGCTCTTCCAGATGCTTGGAATGGAATATAACTTGTGTAAATGTACTGGATTCTTGTCAGATTTCCAAGGTGGCTTTTGAATGGTCACGATGAAGAGATGAGGGTGTTTAGCTTCCATGCATGACAGGTCGACGGGACTGCTCATACGTAAGGTAGATGACTGACATCAACCACGTGGACTTTAACTGTGCCAGTTATGGAACTAGATCCGCTGCGCCTCTTTCTCCTGTGCCCCCATGCATACAAAGACATGCGGTCACGAGACGCGGGGGTACGGCTCCATAACACGAGGGCCCTCTCTCCCTGTCTTGGGCTGCATGGGGGTGCAGGGAGGGAGGCGCAGAGGATCCTGTTTCATTTTGTCAGTTATCAGTTATTTGCCAAGACCCAAGAGTAATACTTACCATACTTGTTGCAATGTGAGGATTGGAGTACTCATGCGCAACTGTCCCAATCAGCTTGGACCAGATGGCTGCAGCATCAAATATATATGTTTTATTTTTTAACAACTTAGGAAGTTGAGGCAATCTTAAGTCAGTCATTGTCCTAGCTGATCTTTGATTGGAAAGTGTCCCATGTTTAATCCGATCAAAGATTGGATGGTATGGATGATTCTGTTACAATTCTCCCAATCTTTTTAAGTTAAAAAAAAAAAAAAACTTACTGTTGCAACTGTGCTGATCGGGCGGTTCCATGTTAGTGTTGTAGCAAGTATTATTCACATGTCAATAAGGTATTGGATCCTCGTGACACGAGTAGAGAATGCTACCGAAGTCCAAACTCTTTCTGTTCGAATAGGTTGTGAAACTTAAATCAAAGACTCTCAAAGGAGGAGGTATACTAAGGCCTTGTTTGACGAGGTTTGAAGTCCTAACTCTTTCTGTACGAATAACTTTTTATGCAACGAAAACCATGGGCTTTAAAGGAGGATGTGTGTGTACTTGGCTCCGTTCTTATAATCTATTACATCTAAAATCTATTATTCACATCTAATGTCTCATCACGTCTCAAAAAAAAAAAAACTTAATTTATTACAATATTTATTACATCTAAGGTTTGAAGTCCTAACTCTTTCTGTACGAATAGTATTTGAATATTCTTTATTTTATTACAATATTTATTCATTGGAGCAGGTATTACTCGACCAGCGGACGAGGGAACCCTTTGTCTGGCCCTAATAGGCCAGCCTGGTTTAGGCCAGCCCGATATGTTTTTTGAAATTCTGGAAAATTCGAAATCACTGATTTGGGCTTACATTTTGTTTACATAGTACAACGATGGCATCCTTATTTTTATTTTTTAAGCTTTAATCAACTCTAGTTAAGGAAAAAGAAAGAAATAAATAGTCAGCTGAATCAACTAGAACTACTGAGTGGTTCCCCATACCAATCTGAATTGGATCAGGCTGGGCCCATACCATAGCCTGATCCATTTCCGCACTGCCGGTTCATACATAACACTTGCTGCAATTCCGGGAGCATTGTAATTCAACATGGACTGTAATATTTCAGATGTTGTCATCCAATTATTTTGATTGAATGGAAGTGTCTAGGATGTAATTATTTTTATTTTTAAAAAGATGAGCTGTGGGGTCCCTCAGCTTAGTGCCCATAGTCTTAGGGGTGTTCATAATTTGGTTTGATTTCGTTTGGTTTGGAGTGAATTTTAGAAAACCCAAATAAAAAATCTTAAATCTTTCGCATATTACACAGTATGGCAATAGCAGAGTTATTATGTTAATGTCTTAGGTAAGTGCAAATGGTAGCTGATCGTCGGATTATTTGACTGACCATTAGCTTATAGGTCAATTAACAGATAGCTTTTTTAAATCTATATACATAATAGATAGAGTAATACTTGTTGCAATGCCCGCACATTGCAATTTACATGGATTGCAATGTAGGGGCAGCTGGATTTGACAGCTGCGCAGCCCGAATGGGTGGTGGGGATGCCAATTTTTCTTTTCTTTTTGTTTTCTATTTGGATTTTTAAAATTTCTTTGGAGTGTCTGATAAAAAATCAGACGATACAATTGGGTCGCTCGAGTTGGCCTTGATCCAATTGTATATTTTTTTTGGTATAGATCTCAATTTACGTGTAAAAAAGCAAAAGCTTTAAAAAATAAAAATAAATAGCCGGTTCATGACTAATCCAAGCGACTTGGCTGTACCGTCCGATCTTTGATCGGACACTTCAAAAAATTTAAAATTCTGAACATAAAATAAAAAAATAAAAATCGGCATCCCCCCACCCAATTGGGTTGTACAACAGCCATCTGATCTGACTGGATTAGACGATTGCTGTCCTCTGCATTGCAGTCTACGTGGATTGTAATGTAGGAGCATTGCAGTGAGTATTACTCTAATGGATAAGAAACTTTTTTGACCTAATATATGGCACACTTAAGACTCGATTATTATTAGCTTATGAGACGATTAACAGATAGTATTTCTAAATTGATAGCTTACTAGATACAATTATGAATCTACCTTAGCTCTGCACCGAATCCAATCCATTGACATCCCTACTCTGTGGATGTCTATGGATAGATATGCAAATTAAAAGCGTGTTTGACTAAACTAACTCTAGAACAGCTATACAAGCCAAATCTTCTCTAATGTTTTTTTTTTTTTTTTTTGTCTCAGTTAAATTTTTTTATTTTAATTTAAAACTAAAAATAACTGAAAAATCTAGTAAACAGCTTTTAATATCAGATAGTGTTCTATTAAGATTATTGGCTTAAAACTTATAAAAAAGTAAAACTGGTGAACAAGTAGGGTCTTGCGTCCACTCCCTATTTTCTTCATTAAAGGAGAAGTGGGCCTGAGGAAGATTCTAGTTATCTTAAACTGTAATATACTTGATAAATAGGTCTGAGACTCAAATTCATAGAAATCCATTACAAATTTATGTAAAAATAATAACATAATTATTAGGTAAACGGGTATTACCCATATCTGAACTTAATGGATCCAAACGAGTCCTTTATATGTCTGGACCTGTTTTGACACCCTTAGCTCAACCCAACTTAAAGTTAGCATGAATATTCTATCAGCTGAGTTGACCAAGTAGTTCTCTAATATATATATATTTTTTCCAGAGGTACGAAGTTCCGATTAATTTTGGTCCGAATAGTACGTAAAAGGTTCCCAGTTATTCTGCTTTAGGCAACTTGGACGGCCAGGATCCGCCGGTAGTTCGGCATTCTCCACTCCAAAAAATTCCCGAGATTCTTCGTTTGGACGGTCGGGGTGGGATCAAAATTTCAAACGATTGTGGGCCTCTTGAGCAATGGATGGTCTGAATTCACCGATGCCACGTCGGATGTTGGAATCCCACTCAAATGGGGGGCCACCTGATGGACGGCCCACCTTAACTTGAGGGAAAAAACCACCTGGTGATGGCAACAGCCTTTGATGGTTTGGGGATGTTCTCCCAAAGGGGGAGAGAGAAGTGTAAAAGAAGGGTTAGATCATAGATAAGGATTCGCTGGGAATATAGGTCAGAACCATCAATATAAGAAGAATCAACAGCTTTTCTTATTAAGATCCTTTTATTTAAGATAATTTAAATTGTTAGAGAATTTAGAATAACAATAGAAGATGACCTTAATTTGCATGTATCACATTTTCTGTGTGAGAATTAAGGGGCCAAAGTGCGGTGATTAGACTCTTAAATTTTGGTTCTCAACTTATTATTGAATTATTCGTTAGTTTTTTCTTAAACTGTATTCATAAACATAACGTAAACGTTTCAAAATGAGGAACTACAAAATGTCTTGAGACATGCCACCTAGCTAGGTTGTTTACTTGAGACTTATGCTTGAGTTAAAATAATAAGAGTAATACATGAAAAGTCAATAATATCATTTAGCTTTTCAATAGTTATAAGGCTTCTTCCGTAAATTAGTGAGACTTACGTCTCATTGTGTCTCAAAGTCTTCAACTTGTGAGGCTCTAGGACTAGCTCAAAACTTTTAAACTCTGCCTTTATATATAACCTATATATATATAAACCTTCATTAGTAATTATATAAGATATTTTAGGACATGGGAAGTGTCTTTGGGGTTTCTTCTTCTCTTTTTCCTTTGAGGAGACAACATTGAATTTTAGAAGTCATTTATGTTTTTTTTGTACATTTAATTAAAAGTTCTGAATTCAAACTCCCTAGATTGAACAGAAATGATATTAATGTTAGAGTGCATGAACTTGGTTAGATCTACTCTCATCGTATAGTTTTCATGTTGGAAGAGGAAGCTAAAATTAATTTCCAACTGAGAGTTTTTCAGAATATGTCGTTAATATTTCCTTACACTCAGTTCAGTTCGTACATCATTTGCCAAAGAGAATATAAATTTTTGAGTCTTCTAAGTTTGATATTGAGATTGGAAGCACAAGGTAGTTGGGTTGGCTGACCCGTCTGATTAATGAAATTGTCTAATTTTCCCATGGAATTAATAAGATGCCTTTGTGACTGAGATATGCAATGCTCTTCCTCGGTCACTTGTTCCATCCTTTGTAATATCATGCCTTCCTAAGTCACAAAGGCATCTTACGAACAAAAAGAAAAGGAAATATTCCTATGAATATAATATTATTATGAACTTCATAGAATATTAATCTTATCATACCATCTCTACAGTCACTAAGTCATAGTTAAATGTCAGGTTAATAAAAGAAATACTTCTCCATTTCTATAACGACAGAAAGATAGAGAAATTAAGTAGGCAACTTAACCTTTTTGTTAAAATGATAAGCTACAGAATTAATTATCCATCTACAAAGAAGGAATACTGTGTGCATATTTAAACTGAGGACCGTGCTTGCAAACAAGAACTTACAAGAAAGGATACATGCAAACATACATAGATATGTTTCTTCTACAATGACGTGCAACATACATGTACAGTTTAATGTAACATCTGAACAATCCAAAGAGAAAACAAAATCTATGGAGAAGGGATTTGAGAGAGAGGGCTTTCTAGCTAGTGCCCGACGCCCGGGCTTGGCACCGATCCCAGCAGCCGGTGGGCGGAGGAGGTGCGTGCCGCGGGCGACGTCTCCGCAACAGGCACGGCGCCCCTCGGCAGGGACCACACCACCGCGCCACCTCCAGAGGGCGAGACCACCTGCTTGCACCCCGCACAGCATACAAGCATCCTCGCATGCACGGAATGGGATAAGAGAAGCAGCAGGAAGAAGACCGCTGTGACTGGGGAGTTCCGGGTGTGAGAGGCGGCCATGGGGATGTGAGAGCGGAGACTGAGCGGTGATCACTTGTTGTTGACCTTGGCTGTGGTTGCAGAGAAGGACATGACGTGTTCTGAGGATTTATCCAGAGCCGGAGGAAGAGGCTTTGCTGCCACGCATGGGGGGCTTGGATTCCATTTTATGGCCGTGGGAGTAGAGATGCTGGTGGGGGTGTCATGGGCACTAGTGTCTAGCTAGACCGGGCGTGGGAAGAGAGAGAGAGAGAGGGGAGAGAGAGAGAAAGAGAGGTGGTGGTGGAAGGTGACTCAATGGGCCGAGAGAGAGGGAGGCTTAGTCAAAGACCTGTGTGTGTGTGAGAGAGAGAGAGAGAGAGAGTGAGAGAGAGAGAGAGAGGGTGGAAGGTGACTCAATGGGCCGAGAGAGAGGGAGGCTTAGTCAAAGACCTGTGTGAGAGAGAGAGAGAGAGAGAGAGAGAGAGAGAGAGAGAGAGAGAGAGGGTGGATGGTGACTCAATAGGCCGATAGAGAGAGAGGTTTAGTTAAATACCAGGTGTAAGTGGCCTGCATATGATAGAAGAAATTGTAGGGAAGTATAGATTACAACTAAAGCATGTAGGCTTATGTTATGGTCGGGGCTCAGGGTCGGATGGGGGGTGAAGCTGAAGATTAGAGAGGAACATGGGATGGGGCAAAAACTTGTAAAGATAGAAAAACGTACGTATAGGGTCTCGTGGTGAGAGGAGATCTTCTCAGTACGAATTTGGACAGGAGTCTAATACTACTGAAAGGAGGAGGACTCAGATATTTGTTAAATTTAAGAATTATAAGAGGAATTTTTTTGCAATGTTTAGCCCCTTCTTCTTCTCAGTACTATTGGACTCTTGTTCAAACTTGTATTGAGAAGATCTCTTTTCTCTCGTGATTGACTTTGACTTTAAAGGAGGAAGCTAGATCCCCTGGGCTTCACTTTCTTGGTCTCCGTGTACTGTTTTGAGTGTGGATGAGATAGTTTTGTCGACAGTAAGGAGAGGAAACTATGTCAGTCATGGAGATTGATCAAATTAACTATCCACACATGTTCCAGAGTCGACAATAGGACGAAAAATGTGTTGTATAGAGGAACCCACTCTCCTAAGGCGAAGGTTTTGGCAGGGTGGTACTGGTATTAGTGAGAGTGCAGGCAATAGATTAATTGGATATAGGTCAGTTGATATTTTATGATTCCTTTGTTTGGAGAGGTCATAGATTCAGCTTTCCATTAGAGGCATGTATTCTCTGCATGGAAATGTAGTCCATCGGATTTCTTCTTTTAATGATGTAACTGACTTAAAATAATCATCTAATTAGGCAGAATAATCATGTTCAGTGAGAAAATATCTCCAATAAAAAGATTTAAGCCTCTTCCATTTGAAAAATACTAGTTAATTAAACGCGCTGTCGCGCGTGTATGTTCCGGAGAAAAGTTTATTTTTTTTTATCAATAGTTGATATGGAGATTTAGTGGTCGAAACTTATGGTAACCCTCATCGTGTCAAGGATATCAATTATTCATGATCATCTAATCATCTAAAAGGTAGGTGTAAACAATGCGAAGTGTGAAATGAGACAATGCCAAATGAGCAAAACCACTACGTGTTACCAATTAGCTAAACATGGATCTAGAGGGTGTGGCTGAAATTGGCTTACCCTAAACCTTTTTTATTATTATTATCAAAGAAGGAAAACATTAATTAACAGGGAACAGTACATAGAGAATTCCCGAACTGAAGAAATTCATATCACTGCTCAAATTTATATTTTCCTTTTATAAATCAAGTACGATGGTAATGTATAAGGCATTCAAATGATATATGAAGCTCATGAGGGTACTGCGTGTAAGTTTATTAGTACATTGGCTTGTGTCAATAGATAAGTAGAGAGTGTGTATGCTATATAGATGTTAGAATGGCATAATATGAATTTATATTTTCCCTTTTATATATCAAGCAAGATGTTGTTATATAAGGCATTCAGATGATATACTAATGGTATATGGGAACTATGTGTAAGCTCATTAATACAAGGCCCCATTATACAAGGCACCTAGGGCTTCAGACTATCTTCACTCTACAACTATAATAATATATGCGACAAATCCTTAAAACAACTATAGTGATCTCATGATGTTCTCCAGTTACAAAATTCAACCCATATCTAAATTCCACTAAAGGTAGGATTTTAGCAACCTGACGTGCTGACTCATTAACCACTGGGAATGTGATGGAAACAAGAACAAGACAATTCCTAAAATCTTGTTTAATTAAGGCATTGCCAGCCTTGGATTTGTCAAAATTCTTTATTAAGAAACAAGGTTTGCCAAATCAAAATAATCTTCAGCACTACTTGGACATCCCCTGCAATGAAATCCATGTATACCGTGCTCTTTTTCATTTATATGATCATGTTAGGAGAGTGAAGAGACCATATTACATATGGTACTATATGTCAGACCCATTTTTCAAGTATGTAGTGCTTAGAACCTAGAGTGCAGAAGGAAAAATTATGTTTCGAGCTTCTACAAACATATTCTCTAAGATTTTGTGATAAATAGCCTTAGGATTCACCTTTCCAAAAGGTGATACCCATTGCTATAGTGTAGTCATTATGTTCCCAATAGTTTCTCTTTCCTTACTTGGACAACAAAAAGAAAGGAGGAGAAAATAAAACAACACAGAGAGCTCTCACCGAGTATGTTCACAAAGAGAGAGAGAGAGAGAGAGAGAGAGAGTCTTGTTAATGGAAGAAGATATATTGTATGGCCTTATGGGGATCATATGTTGGAGTAGGATTAAGAGGAAAAAAGAGAATAGTTCAAGCCAAGATTGCTATTATATATACACAGTTTAGGAGCATTTGAAAACAAATAATTAAATTACCACTAAGCCTTTGTGAAAATAAGTTGAGGACTCATCTTTCCAAAAGCTGATACCAATTGCCGGGGTGCTGTGATTCTGTCTCCTATAGTTTCTCTTTCATCACCTAGCAATCAAAGAAAGAAAATAGGGAACAACACACAGCTCTCGCCATACATGTCCACAAACAAAACAAGCTCGAGTGCTTGGACTTATGTATCAAGAAACAAGCGTATGGTCATATTATTTTACAAAATTGTGGACATATATATGTACAAACATCCCTCTTCTGTTCTATGATTGCTTTTCTCTATGCATAAGGCATATGCCTACTACCAAAATAGATGTTGTAAATACATATAACATAGATTAAAACAATCACTTTCAGTAAAAAAAAAAAAAGGTGAAAATTAATGCAATTTATCTAGTTTGCCTTGTCAGCCATGGTTCAAAAGTGAGCATAGCAAATGATGAACATATATAAACTTATCTTTTTCTTGACTTACAACATATGATGTTACTCCCCATTTCTTGGTAATGTTCCTTGGTTTGGACCAAGTAGAGGTTATCCACAGACAAACATTGGGAGACCATTTGCAGCATGGTTTTGACTTTTCAAAGTCTAGAACGTCTTTGTTAAATAATTTTATCTTCATTAATGAAATATAATATTCCATGAAAGAAATCTAAAAGGTAGTCACACAATTAAAAATAAATTATAACAGCCACCTTCTGAAGGAAAAAGGTTTCAAATAAATTATCCACTTAAGGTTCCCAATCAGATATGAAATCCTTTTACTATGGTTACCATCCTTAGTAGATTTTGTCCACGTATCACGAGTAGGGTTTGCTACTATTTAGTTACCATATGCCTTTTGTAATTCTTTCACTTGTTAAACCAAATAAAGTAGCTATAAGGACAAAAGCAAAAAAAAAGAAAAAGAAAAAAAGAAGCTCGTCGGAATGGATTTTGGTTTACAAATAAACCAAGCCTTCTTGAAAATTAAATTCAGCTCATGAACACAATTATCACCAAACAGAGAAAAATAGACAAATAACAGAACACAAAAATACATGATAGGCAACAAATAACGGAGACAACTAATGTAACCAAGAGAATGGGGATAATTAGTTCCACATAACAAGTTGAATGAGTTGTCTTAAGTTGAAAAACAAGACAATTTCTAGCTAGAAGGAGAAAAGAGAATAAAGACTAAACTTTTCCCATGCCATAGTTTCAAGATCAAGCAAAAATTGAACGAATGCCATGTTAACTTAACAGGGAGTTGTATATGCCTTCAAAATGGAGACCAAAACCTTGTAGCTATCCTTAGGCAGTCTAAATACAAGTTGATTTGAGTCAAATTGCCATTTTTTTGACTATCCAAATATATTGATTGTGGAGGACTGACTAACTGATCAATTTTCCATTATGAATTGCTCGTATAAAAAAGGAAGCCATTTTTTCTTTTCATTGTCAAAGATTTAACATATACCTCAACCATTTTTATGATAAATAGTGATAGATATAATAGCTAATAAAGGACGAAACTTTATTTCAAATGTTCATCTGGTTTCCAAGTGGAGACTGGGCTTTCCTTACACATGTAGGCAAGTAGGGAAAATATTTAAACAAATACAATATCTTTGTGAAGCAAAATAATGCAGATCTTCCTTTTTGATGGTGCATTTGAGTCAAGGATTAGTGCCACAACTTCAAATAGCTTCACCTGATTTAGTATGATAAAATATTGTGAGATAAAGTATGAATTCTTATAACTAGAGATAGCTTTGATATGAAAATAGATCAAAAGTTGTTTTTGAGATTAACTCTGAGATTAAATTTGACTCATCAAGTGTGCATGACACGTGCAAGTGCGCACAACCACTAGATCCAAGCTATAGGATCATGGGGAACGTGATTCTTTTTTTTTTTTCACCATCGGGTCTACGGAAATCAAGTTAGGATGTGCCCCAAACTTTGTAAAAATTTTCTAATTTTTTTTTCACACTCTTGCACTGCTGTCCGATCAAGTCAGAAACCAGAGCCTCCTTATTCTTTTTTATACACAATTACTAGGCACTCAATCTGACTCTTAGATTAAAAAAAAAAAGAATCATTAAACATTACAATTGCAACAGCCGTCCGATCAAGTCAGCAACCAGAGCCTCCTTATTCTTTTTATACACAATTACTAGGCACTCAATCTGACTCTTAGATTAACAAAAAAAAGAATCATTAAACATTACAATTGCAACAGCCGTCCGATCATAAGTTTTGCTGTCCGATGGTGGCATGGTGCAGCCACCCCATATCTCAGAGCATTGGAGCAAATATTTCTGCATATAGAGCAATATGCACATGTAAGCATATTTGATGCGGCCTAATAAGCTGGCCCGGTAGGTGGTTGGACCTAGCACTTACGTTGTGCCCGCTCGACTACAGGCCCAACGCAGCCATCTGGCCTTTTTGGCCCAGGTCCATGTGGGCCACGCTAGAGGCCAGTCCCAGCCAGTGTGATATCTGTTGCATTGAATCTCAGTCCTGTACCGAGGGTTAGTGCAGTAGATAAAAATAAAAAAAAATATTTTGTGAATTTTTTTTAGGTGGGTCATGAGGTGTCCTACATGTCTGTACAAGTGAATCTCCGATCATATGACCCAAAAAAATCTAAAAACTAAGACATCGAACCCTAGTGAATCGTAAAAAACATGTACTTAATGGGCCGAACCTAATATCAGTTCCTAATTTTTCAGATTTTTTGAGTCGTCGGATCGGAGATGAACTTGTACGGAAGTGTATGACACGTCAGAGCCCACTTGAATTTTTTTTTCTTTTTATCCACTGCACTGACCCTCAGTGCCGCGTCAGGGATCAGTGCAACAAGTATTACTCATCCCAGCCAACATGGTTGACGTTGATTTGCGACTGTCTAAGTGAGCGCACTCTCCGCACAACCACCTCCCATCCTCATTTCTTATTTCTCGATTTTAAGTTCGAACTAACTTGACTGTTGGAAGATTTTCTCCGAGCTCATCTCTCGGATCTGACCTTTTACTTGTAAGATCCAATTCAAATGGGCTCCGAACTAGACTGAGCCGACCATCCTCGGTAGATTGGACTTGAGGTTCAAAAGTCGTCATCAACATTTCTACACAATCCAAATATATATCTAGTTAGCGGGCATGTGGGTATCACTTTTTCCTTGCAACCAGTGGCGGATCTAGTTTATTGCCAGAATTTCACTGGATTTTGTAAAATTTACGAATATTCACTAATATTAACCTATTAGAGTAATAGACTTTTACATAACTCATGATTTCAGTTCATTAAAATGACTTTATTGATCAAACGATTCTGATTCAATAGAGTGGTGAATGCACCCATTATTCTATTGTCAGAATAATCTCACCGAACAAAATTTTTATGTCTACCAGTACATGTAACTAATGGCAAGCATTCAAGTTGCCGCCGGTGGCGAGGACAGTGAGGTGAGAGTGAGAGTTACGAAGGTATGGGGACGGAGGCCGCAGGGTTGATGTTGCCACTCCTGCACGTTAATTTGGCCGGAACTCGCCGCCCCTTCAACAGTGTCTACATGGTTTACATCTATACCTATATCTTTTGGGTTCTGCACTGGTATCCACTTCTTATTACTATTATTATTAATAAAACCAGTTCTATTGCTTGTATTTATCAGAGATATGATAAATAATGGGTGTGGGCGAATTCTGAGAGTGATTCCTTTCATACGAAATCCTACATGAGAGGCCAGCAAGGTAGCATCTCAGATATTGTTGTCTTTAATCTTGAGTCAAATTTAAATATCCATGAATAAATTATATGTAGAAAAATAGAAAAAAGATAAGCCCCCTGCTAATTGGACATTCTGACGCCGTGTTTGAGGCAGTTCTTCCAACCAAAAACTATAAATTGAAGCTTTCTTAAGACTGAAAACAAAGCTAGGTTTTTAAGACGGAGTTTATCTTTTATAATCAACCAAATTAATTATACTAAATTTTTTAAATACAAAATATAAGTCAAAAATAACTTTCAACCAGAAATTTTGCCGAACACACCCACATCCAAGTAATGTCTTTTTTGAAAAAGTATAGGATTTGAGAATAAGCTTCATGTGTAGGGGTATTCTCTTGCTTGCTGTTTTCTATGTTAAATGAGGGGGAAATGGTCAGTGTCCGAAATGGATGTCCAAGTCAAGATGAAGGGTCCACGCTCCATGCTCCTAAGTTTAGGGCAATTAGAGCATGGAGTGTGACAGGGGTTTGACATGGGAGGGGAGGGAAGATGTACAGAATGAGATCTTTTAGATTTCTTTTTCATTCTTGATAAGTATGAGATGTTTTAAAATTTATTTTTAAATGTTTTCTTATATAATTTAAAGATATTTCAATTATTCATGATAGAAGTAATACAGTGAAAGATGAATAATACTGTTAACTTATGTGAGAAAGTATTGAAGGGTCTATAAAAAAATGAGGCTTAAAGAATGAATAATAGTGTTAACTTATGTTACTAATTAGAAAAGTAAAATGCCATCGCACGTATGTTCTTTTGTGGTCTCCCTCCATGCAGCTAAGGAAACATCCTGTCTTCGAGAAACATGCCTACTCTGGCCTCATCACGGATTGCCACTAGCTGAATCAGGCTCCTAAGTCTTTTTTTTTTTTTTGGATCCAGCTGATAGTTTAAACAAACATTACCTTGCGGGAGAAGGAAATTTCTACAGTCTCTAATCTTTAAAGACCATGTGGACTGGATAAAAAAAGAAGACAGCCAGTTTCTTTATTCCTGCCATGCGTGTGAGGAAAAAAAATATCGAGTTTTAAGATGACCCAAATATGACATGAGTAGAGACACAAACATGTCAGATTCAGTGCGGATCTAAAATGGATTTATGACCGTATCTGTTAAACTATCAATTTAAAAATACTATATGCTAATTATCTTATAAGCTAACAGACGGTCAGATAATTAGATCTTAGTGTACAATACATATGCGGTCAGAAACATTTATACCCATTATCTTATCTTGACTTATAAACTAATGATAGGTCGTTTTTTTTTTCTTGGCCAAGTGGCACAGTTACTAGGTATTTACATTCTATATGCAGGGGCCCAGGTTTGAATGAGGGCAAAGTCTGATTTTTCTTCCTAAGTAGGTGTGTATTCTATACAAAGTTGATGGTTCCGTCTAATTAAGCAACTATTAAGTAATCTCACAGATAAAGAGACAAATAATCCCGCTGTACATATTAGACCGACTGTATAAGAGCTTTTAAGCTTTGACAGACTAAAACTTAAAATCTCCCGTTGAGAAGCAAAAGGTGAGAACTAATACACTATAACCTACGGCCTCAACGATCAGTCAAATAAATAATTGGGCTTTCGGTTACCATTTGCATCCTTGGATATATGAGTATCAACGACTCTGTTTTTTAGAGTCTATCAGACATAATTAACTAATGACACTTGGAGATTAGAGACTACTAAAATTTCCTTCTCAGGTTCAATACAGGAGACAGGGTGCCACCCTTGTGATGTCCTTGACCGGGCCCCTTCTCTCAGTTTTGCTCCCACCGACCACCTGGGCAAGAGCTGTGGAGGAGACAAGATCCTCCGCGTCACGGCTTATGATTAATTTTTACTCTAATTAAAGGTCCGTTTGAAAAAGTGGTAGGGACCTTAAAAAATGTCGACAGCGTCTCGACCCCATGCGAGCCTTTTCAAACCCCCGGACCACCTGCGGTAACTTGTGCCAAAGGAAAGTTTTTGAGAGAGGAGAGAGAAAGACTGTGAAGAGAAAGCTGCAGCCAAAAGCTTATTCCCTTCAGCTTCTATGCGTACTGTCCGTCGGATTATGGGAAAGGTACCGATGGGAATTGGGTTTTCAAACACGCCTTAAAAAGGGTAGTTCAATTTATTTTAAAATTAAATTGATCTAATTTATTTTAAAATATGCTATTCCTACTTGGAGTAATGAATTGGAGCAAATAAAATAATGAATCTAAACAACTAAAGCGAAAAAAGTGTTGAAGTTATTGGGCCATTCAACTTAAAACCTTAAGGTTATGAGTGAAGTAGGCACTATTTTATAAATATATTTTATTTTTTTCTTTTTTCCACGTGCAGGCCGATTTTTAAGTTCTGTCACGTGGACCACAAATATGAAGTGCGTAGTCCGGTTCGTAACCTTAGGCTTTGATACTACGTTGAAGTTATTGGGCCATCCAACTCAAAATCTTAAGACTACGAGTGAAGTGAAATAGGCACCATCTTATAAACATATTTTGATTTTGTCCTTTTTTCAATACAGGACAATTCTAACAAAAAGTTCCGAGCAACTCCAATAGATATATCATCTCCTACTATAGATCCTTGTTTGGTGACCATCTGTATTAAAGTATCGTTTGAAAAAAGAAATATTTGGGGAATCGATTATTTTACAAAAGGTAGAATAATTTAGTGATTTTTATTTAGGATTTTCTTCCTAAATAGATAAAAAAAGTTGAATATATTTCATACGTTTCGGTTTTAAACATCTCATTAACCGCACCACAAAACATCATCCACCACTGCATTCCTCTTTTTATCACCCAGATCAGGTTTTGAGATTTCCAAAACAATCTTTTAAGAGAGTAACTTGCTGTGCCGCAGCATCTGAAACTTTCACTTGGTTCTATCCATCCCACTTAAATGTTCCTTAACATCAACAAAAAAAAAAACCCGCTGACTGTACTTTTTGAGCGCATCCTCAAACACTCATCCTAAAGGTCTCTAACACATCAAGATGCTGTCAAACATTGTAGTGGGTAAATTAGTTCTTTTTTAATTTTGTAAGGCCAGCGCCGAGGTGCAGTAACTGTCCGTATAATGCAATATTCCATTGCAGTTGTTGGGAGGTAGGAGAGACATTGAAGCAAATATTACTATTCAGTAAGTATTTCTTTCTAGAGGAATCACTTTTTCAACTAACTTCCACGAGTTTTACAAATGCAATTATGAATTAATTGAATAAATAATTTTCATGTTTTCAATTTGCCTGGAGTTTATTTTTTCATTACTTTCGAGAAAAAATATTTTTTATGATTCTACCTCCCTTGATTTTTTATTTTTTGGATAAACATTGTCAGTAATTATTTATTTTCTAAAAAAATATGTTGAGAATGCAAAGTCCCGCTTTATAAAGGCATTGCATTTATGTGCATGAAAGGTAAGTCGTCTGTCTTCAGTCCCTCGTAAACTATTTTCTTTTACTAACTTCCGTTTAGTAAAAACTAATTGAGATGCGTTATGAATTATTTAAAAATATTTACGAATATAACAATGGTACATGTAAAACTGGAGAATTATCATTTTTATATACACATAAACTTAGGGACCTCTGCTACGTAACAATAAATACAAAAATGTCCTTGCCATTACGTGCCTTAACTTGCTATATATAAGATAAACATAGCTAACTTGGTTAAAAGTCTAACTCGAGTTTAAATTGCTTTAGATGGCAAGTTTCCATACCTTTTTTTTACACATATTTTTACATAATAGAACTATATTAATTTATATCTAGGAAAGAATGATAGTTCCGCAATTTCACATATAAGAAAGTTACACTTGTAAACGTCCCAAAAGTTGATGATGTAGAGAAAATCTGACTTCCTTTTTCTTTCTCTCAGTGAACACGTCAACAAAAATTAATCAATATTCTTCTCTGAGATATTCCAACCCAATACATTCTAATTGATTGTCTATTCAAATTTTTCGATTGTATCGTCTGATTTTTAGTCGGACGTTCTAAACTTTTTTTTAAATTTTTGACAAGAAAACAAAAGAAAAATCGAAACAGCCCTCTGCCTGCTATCTATCTGATCCGTTGGATGGGACCACACTACGGCACGTAGTACAACAAGCATTACTCCTTTAGCTATAGAGACAAACTTCATTCGAATAAGTGACAAAAATATCTTAATTTTGAATAGAAAAATGTTTCACAATAGTAGAATCACTCAAATTTGGCTTTTATTTCATCTAATCATCATAAAATGGCGTGAAAAAAATAATTTTTTTACTTTTCAGTTCTTATACTTTTCTAATAATTCTTATAAATCCCTATTATCTTTATATTCCTTAGTAGTCTATACAATTATTAACAACATTCCTAAAAGGCTCTTCAACTCTTCTTAAAAAGTAACTAATCAAAAAGATTTTTAAGGATGATTCAAAAGTAGTAGAGGGTTTTAAGGAAATACGAAGATTGTAGCATTGTAAGGGATAGTAAGGAGTATAGAAAATTATACGAATTGAAAAGCAAAAATCTAAAAGAAAAAGGAAGATTTTCAGATTGCATCCTCGTAGTGTGATGGTTGCCCCCCTATGGTTCAGCTGGTCCTCCTCATTAGCATCTCTTTCTCCCCTTAGATGAGGGGAGTCCTGAACATAGCTAGATAACTGAGCTCCTTCTGCTCTCTTTTCTTGTACCTCTAATTAGATGCGATCAACTTGATCATTTGGTAAAACAAAAAATATTTTAAAATGTTAAATTTTTATGAGAAGTAATGTAGAATATTTACAGCATTTTACATAATTTTATATCAAACCAAATAACATTTGCAATACGCTAGATCTTGTCTACTACGCTTACAATGCAACCCACTTCGCCACTTTGATTAGAGAATAGGAGAAGAATAAGAGAGAATAAGGGGATAATAAACTTAATTTAATTTTGACAAGCGGAATGATTTATATCGGTGCATAATAGTTTATTCAGAGAATAAGGAGAATAAGCAATTCGACTTTAGACCTAAAAATTGCTTATCCTTCTTATTCCTTATTCCGCCGGTAAGTCCCACATAACTATTAAAGCTAAGCACTCATTATTTTAGTATACGTTATTCCGGATAAGTAATTCCGAATAACTTATTATGCAAACAAATTAGGGATCAGGACTTTGACCACTCTCTCTCCATACTCCGTACCCTCTTCCACGCCATCTGCAGAGCCCACAGGACCCCCCCTCTCTCTCCCTCTCTCTCTCTCTCTCTCTCTCTTCCACGCCATCTGCAGAGCTCTCTCTCTCTCTCTTTCCATACCCTCTTCCACGCCATCTGCAGAGCGCACAGGACCTCTCTCTCTCTCTCTCTCTTACCTCTTCCACACGCGGTTTGGACTTCCAAGAGCCCACGCCACCATCGACTTCCCGGTCCCGACGCCTATAAAAGAGAACCCAAGCTCCAGTGCAGCTCTCATCACTTTCTGCCCCTCTCCACCCGCAGTTAACCAATTAAGCTGAGCAACAGCTACGTTGATCACAGCGACCATCTCTCGCTCTCTCAGTCTCTACTGTCCCAAGCATCCATCCACATGGCCGCCCCGCACACCCGTAGCTCGGCAGTTGCCGCAGTCGTCTTCTTTCTCCTCGTCTTATCCTATCCAGCGCATGCAAGGAAGCTCGTAGCTGACGCGGGGCGCATGCAGCAGGTCCCGCCTTCGGACGGCGGCGTGGTGCTGGGCTCGCCACCGAGGGACGACCCCCTGCCTGCCGAGGAGATCAGGTCGCCTGCGGCGAGCATCTCCTCCGCCCACCGGGTGCTGGGATCGGTTCCAAGCCCGGGCGTGGGGCATTAGAGCTTCCCCTCCCCGCTCCTCGGATGATCTGATCTCTTGGGTCTCTTCTGCTTGTCCGCTCTGGTCTCCACCACCTGTGGAATTCCCACTGCATAGGAAGCCTTGTTGGGTAGACCACTTTTGTTTCCATTCTTCATGATTTTGTTTTCTTCTTGGTTTGTTCAGATATACATATCATTTATGGATCCAGTTGTATACTTTGTCACTGTGGAAAATATAACTTGCGTATATATATGATGATCTAGCTAGTAACAAGTGTGGACGAATTCTGAGAGTGATTCCTTTCGCACTTAGTCCCACATGAGAAGCTAAGGAGGCAGCATCTCAGCCACTCATGTCTTTAACTTTTGTGAACTTGTAATTAAACTCGAATTAAATACCAACTAATTATAAATTAGAGGTTGGAATTAAAAATAAAAAAATTGTCTCAAAGTTCGCACATGCATGTAGAAGGGATCACCTGGACGCACTACCTGGACCCTTCCATGAGTACCCTTAAATCCCATTAGAGGAAAAAAAAAACTAATTCATTAATAAAATCCGAATGAAATTTAAGGACCCAATTAAAAGGTGACCCTGAAAAAAGGTCTAAGTGATCATCCCAAAGTGTAAGAGAGAATTTAAGGAAAATGTTATTTTAGAAAAAAAAAATGATTTTGTGATATAGAAATTTGACACGAACAATGCTAACATGATGGGAAAGTTTTCTCAATTTTCTTATCCTGTCGTCAAAGGGAGAAGATCAAGTTAAAGATGTATTTATAAATTTACCTGCTACAGTTACTCTCATCTTTTATGTCCCAACCAATCAAGTACATTCACATCTGATGGGTAAACAAATTAAAAAACCTTTCCACCTGGATAATATATTTCAAGGTAAGTGAATAATAAATGTAAATCTTAAAATTTACGTCAATGTGTCCAGTATCAAATGTATGTGTCAAAGTTTTGTATCACAAAATTATTTTTCTTTTCAAAAAGTATGGAATCGAGAGTTTAAAAGCTCAAAGAAGGAGACATCCTCTTCGTCGCTGACTTGTTGGGTTCTGTGTTGATAGTGGGGAAATGGTCGGCGTCCGAAGGCTCCAAATCAAGACGAAGGGTCTGCAGTCAAAGCTAATGCAGTGGTACATATTGAGAAATAGATTGAGATCACTTCAGTGTAGGGAGTCAAAGTACCTGAAAATTAGATCGTCTGGACCATCTAATGTCCTCCAGACACAAGAAACTAAGTCGTACGTGTACTGTACACGTCATTTTAAAAGTAAATAACTCATATATACTCTTGTACAGTGCGATTTTATGTGTCTAAAGAGGTTGGAGGTCTAGACGGTCTCATTCTAGTCTTTGCGGTCCTAATCATGGGTTGCCACGCCAACATCACATGCCCAAATGATGGATGCAGATAATTACTCGTCATTGGTGTGGTGCCTCATGATTGGAAGATGCAGATGGTTACTCCTGATCTAAAAATATAATTTTTAAAATAAAAAATAAGAAATTTGATGCACACCAAAAGTGTGCACTAACACTTGGTGTGCTATTTTTCAAAGTATGAAGTATTGGTTTGACTCTGGAAGAAAAATGTTCGAAATTTGATCTTATCTCATTTTTAGTGACCTCTAAATATATTCCTTTACAAGGAGGTGGAAGATGACAAATTAAAGTGAGGGGATATTAAATAGTTTAACAAATTAAAGTGAACTTGAAAGAATTATATTTCTAAATGTACTGAGTAATGTCGTGAATTTTAGATTTAAGAATCAATGGCATGGGGGGAGGGGAGTGGTTGGCGTGGTGTGGAGGGATTGTGCTTCCCTAGCATTAATCTAAAACTCTCTTGAGACCAACTCACCTGTTTTGAGTATGAAATGAGATTTCTGGACTCCATTTTGAACACACTCTGGTAAGTCGGTATATGTGATGGGCATTTCTTATCATTTCATTACCTACTTTCTAGCTATTTCTCATTTTATCCTGATAAATCAAAGAGTAACATTTGCTGTGACTCCAATGCTGCACTGTGGGTTAGGGGATAATTTTTTTTTAGGCGGGACCCAAAGTATCTTACGCGTCTGTACAAGCCGATCTCCAATCGGATAACTCAAAAAAATCTAAAAAATTGAAAACGATTATTAGGCTCGACCCATTAAAAATATTTTTATTACATATATATACTGTACTGAACCCTTAGTTCAACAAATGTTACTTTAAATAAAAAGAATAATCCTACATGTAGAACTATCTCAAATGAGATCTAAAGGATTTCATTCCTTGCTGGGGTTGACCCAGTTCTAACCGGGAACCCATTCCCGCTTGGAATGGGGTTCATGTCCCAATGGTACATCTCCAATGCCCATGCACGTTCGAGCGTGGATCGGATTGTGCATGAAGTTTTACTTGCTGCACTGTCACCTACTGAGGTAGAACGCAACGTCCAACCCCGTCGCGTCACCTGGAAGCGCAAATGATGGCTCCTATCTCTCCATAAATGCATCATGACATCAGCAAAAAAATAAAAAAAAGTACTTTCGATATGTGATATCAAGAGTATCAGAAAACTCTCGAGAACATCTTGAAACTTTAATGAACGCCAGAGCATCCTGATGCGCTCGAGAGCTTTAGGATGCTCTCGAGCCTTTCAAGCTGTTCTCGAGATCATAGTTCGAAGATAATTTTATTTTTATTTTTTTTGCTGATTTCCGGATGCATTTATAGAAGAACAAAAGTTATGTGCAGACCTCCAAATGACGCGACGCAGTTGGACGGCATGTTCCATCTCAACAGGTGCGGCAGTGCAGTAAATAAAACTGTTATGCATGACAAGAAAACTCTTCTTTGTCTCACGTGTATCTATCTGACTCCTGCTTGCTTCTTTGTCGCTCGTCCAAGCACGGGTAGCTGTTTGGGGTGTAAGAACATGTAGAGAGAACAGAAAGAGGCAGAGAGAAATCTGCAGTGAGTTGTCAGAGTTTCTTATTTTTCTTGTCTTCTCGTTTTAGGTGCTTGTCAGCTTTAGATCTCATTTGGAAGAGATTCTTTGGGACATCGAGGTTCTTGCTTCTCTATGAAGGGATGGCCGATGTCGATGTAACGTAGGACTTTTGTTTGTTCTTTTTTTTCTAGTGTATTTTCTCTTTGTATTCTTCCCATCGACCTAAGAGATTCGCCTCTGAATCACATAAATCTCAATGTCCTTTTGTGACTTATTATGCTTGCTACGTTTCTTTTTTTTTTTTGGTTCCTTGAACCAGTGAGAGTGTATTTTACTTGCTTAATCCTCTTCTGTGCGATATTTCACAACAATTCCTTCCTTCCAACATGACCTCTCCTCTCCTCAAGCTTAACATGGCAAATTGGCAACCTTCATTGTGTGTTATTAGGTAGAAATGTAACATGCTATGGCACCCCATCATTTTTGCAATCTCCCTCCATGCAAGCGAACGAAACGTTCTGTCTTCAGTCTTCTGAGACACATGCGGGTTTTAGAGATCCACCAATTAGCCTAAACTGATCAACACGCTTCCAAAGACAGTTGAAACACATTACCTAGCTAGTTAGACCGCCTCATCTTCTACTCGCATCCCCTCGATACCCCTAATCCCTACCAGTTAGGGCTGTCAATGGTACGAGTGTGGGTAGATCCGTATCCAAATCAAACAGATCTTACCTGTTTTGGGCCCAATAACAGGAAAGGCAAATGGGTAAACCGGTCGTCAGGTCTACCTTTTATTTTTGAGTTTTACTCACTCCACCGCAGGGGATGTGGCATGATTTTTTTTATTTTTAAAATTTTTTTAAGTCGGCCCAATAGAATCTTATAAATAAAAAATCGAGCCAATCACTGTTCATTGGACTTGATTTTTTATTTTTTAAATTTTTTGGAACCATCAGATATGAGATCGGCCTATATAAGATATGTTGGCTATGGTAGGAACAACCTAAAAAAAATTCAAAAAATAAAAAGAACAAAAATAACTGTTGTTGTTGCAGCCGTCCAATTGAACCAATCGGACGGCTGCCCGAAGTCTATCAAAAGCAAGAGTGATGCTTACTGCACACCGGTGAAGAATCAGGAACTCTTCACTTTTTAGTGTTAAAAGATAAGTGGCCCAAAGTCTATCAGAAGCAAGAGTAATGCTTACTGCACACCTGGTGAAGAATCAGAAACTCTTTATTTTTTAGTGTTAAAAGATAAGTGCCCAAAGTCCATCAAAAGCAAGAGTAATGCTTACTGCACACTGGTGAAGAATCAGATCGCACACGATAGCTTGGATTCGGCCAAGTGCATGATCTACTTGTTTCTTTTCTGTTTCTTTTTACTGAATTGTAAGGTTCGGTGGGTCTCCCTTCTCCTCCTCAGTGTACTGACTACGCTCGGTCAATCAGTGTCCTGAAGGGATCTAAACTCAACTAAGAATCGTCACTTCAACTCTTGGGTTTTCTTCTTGACCGTCTTAAGATCCTCCTCGGTGTGGAGTTAAACGTGGATGCAGACTATTTTTTTTTTAATTGTGAAGACCTTTAAAAAATGGATAAGCTTAATTAGCACATATAAGAGGAGGGAACTCTCATAATTTTCAATCTCTAGTCATCTGTGCATGTGAGCCCCGGAAACGGACATGACTGACTGCACAAATGACAATTGACACTGGTTAATTTTTTTTCAAAAATTATTAAATTTAAAGATCACTTGAGTTCAGTGTCTGTAGTAGCTGTATGCCTTTTCTTCGAGGATCAAAAGTAACACCAAGGATTGAAGAGTACTACTTTTTCTTTCCTCTCATACACCGAGTACGCCAACACGCACATGAATTGAGATTCTCTCGGTTACAGCTTACAGGACTCAATTAGTTGCGAGAGAGAATTTGTCAAGAAAATCCTTCATTTGAAAATTTTGTCATTCTCGATGAGGAGTTTTCTTGAAAAAGTTTCTCCCCCCACCTTCTTTCTGCACTGATTAAATACAGTCAGTAGCGGTATTGAGAAGAATTGCACTCCAAACACATACACACATATGACTGCAGTCAAGCATGGATTCTGCCGCTGAGTCCATGCCAACACTCCTTTCCATGCCGTCGACCACCCTGCTGTTGTCCTGCTCGGGACTTCACCGTCGCCATGGGTTCGGGACAGGGTGCCACTCCTGTAATGTCTTTGGCCAGGGCCCTCAATATTTCGATTGCTTCCACCGACCACCCCTTGGAAGAGCCAAGTGATGTGGGAGGAGACAACAACATCCTCTGCGTCATGGGCACGATGCAACCCTCCTATAAAAAGATTGCACAGCCTCCTTTGACAAGGCTGGAGGGAACGTGATGCATGTCTCTCCATTTGTGGGGTATGCATGCATTGAGAACTGAATCTTTTAAATAAGAAGAGTGCTGTTGCAGGTTCTGATTTTTGAGTGGTCCTCTTAAAATTTGTCTTTAGATCAGTTGCGACTACATCATATTGTATATTCCGAAGGAGTTCATGTGCGTATGCATGTGTTGTCAGAAACAAAACTAGTTGTAGGAGAAGCAAGAAAGCTATAGTAGAAGCAGACACGGGTACATGTAGATGATGTTGACAGTGGGAGGACCAAGATTGAGGAGCAGGCTGTTTCTGCATAAGTTAAGCTGTGGGAGGGGCAACATCACGGACATCACCCCAAGATCCTTCGTCCCCATACCCGGTCACCTCACCTTTCAGGACAGGGAGGAAAAGTGATACCACTCGTAGTTAGTAGATATCTTTGACTTAAGTTGTGTTGGGTTATATATTTTCTTTTGAATAGAGATCTTTTAAGTGTAAAGTTAGATTGAACTCAGTCAGTACATAAACAGAAAAGTTTTAAAAAACTTCCTTATACACAACTTTTCTCTTCTCAGTGAGAGGTGTTTTTAAAAAATTTCCTTCCCTCTCTCTGCACTTACGGGTCCTCACCAAACTTGCACTAACAAGTTTCAGACTCTCTTTTTTTTTGTCTGAAATATGCCTTCTCTCACCAGGAAAAAATATCTTACAATATAAATCAGATGACTCAATGGAAGGCAATGTTTTTAAGAGTCCGGTTCCTATCAGTGTAGGTTTGGTTGGGACTCAGATGATGCAAAGAGAGGAGAAGAAAAATTTCAAAATCATCTCTCATTGGGAATAGAAAAAGTAGTGCACGAGGGAGTTTTTTAAAATCTCTCTCTTTCTGCACTGACTAATTTCAATCCAACCTTACACTTAGAAGATCTCTATTCATATTTTTAAACATCCAACAGTCCGCGAATCCATGACCTCCTATTATGCCATGTCAGCCGAGTCACTACTTAAGATATTGGCTTACATACTATCTGGTTTAACAGCAAGATTGCTATGTCGGACAACAGCAAGGATGTTCTATAATGAACTTTAGAGATTAAGTAAAAATAAATGTTATAAAAAGTAAAAATAAGATTAAATATAATTGACCCTTCTCAGATTCGGTCTTGAGGAGTCTTATGGGACTGGGCTGTACATAATTATACATGCATCATGCATGCATGTGTAAGGAAAAATAGACAGAGATGTTTGAACTCGGCGCATAGAGCATAGTAACGATGTGTCACAATCTATTTTAGCATGATATTAGATATGTTATTAAAAAGTTACTGAGTCATTTTTCACAAATCAGATTTAATGCACCATGCACTCAAAGAAATGAGTTTTCATTTAATTATAGACAGCGCATTTGTTTGCACGAAGATTAAGACTTTAGTTCCCATGTAAATTTTTTTTTTTTCCACTAATTTCTATTTTGCAAAAAGTAATTGAGATGCACTAAAAACTTAAAAGATATTACAGGTATAACCCTCTTACATGTAAAATTAGAGAATTGTCACTCTTATATGTGTTATTGTATAAGAATAAATACAAAAAGGTCCCTGCCACTACGTGTAATAACCTGATATGAAATAAACATAACTAGAGTGAAAAAAACTAACTCAACTAGAAAAATGCCTCCACCACGTAAGCATATATAAGTACAAAAGTTAATCCCCTCCTACCACATTGTGGCTGATTCTAATTAGATGATAAATATGCATAAGGGTATTTTGAACATCCTTTTACATAGTGAGCATATATTAATTGATATACGACGTGTAAGAGTGACAAGTCTATAGTTTCACATGTAAGAAGGTTACATTTGGAAATGTTCCAAAATTGAGTGATGAAGAGAGAAAATCCGGTTTGCTTTTTTTTTTTTTCCTCTTAAAAGGAGAACTTCAATAGAAATCAATCAATACTCTTCTCTGAGATACACATTTCAACCCAATACATTCCCTTTGATAGTCGAAAAATATTTGTACAATTTAGACTTTGTTAAACTTTATTGCACCACTTGTTGGGTTGTCAAATGCTTTTGGAAAAACTATCCAATAGCTGCGGTAATTTTGTCTCTGTCCTAGAAGTCCAGATTGCTGTCTGAAGCAGAAGCCGAGATCAAAATGCTTGTCCGCATGGATGAAAAGTTCATTTCAATAGTTGGCAAAAATTATCACAAGTTTGAACAGAAAAATCTTACAAGATAGTATTAGTTTGGAGTATTACTTACTGTATTAGTGGCGGATCCAACATTTATCCCACTGAATTTTGCCAAGTTCACTAACTCAGTTCAATGTAGTCTTAGTCCCACTGATCCAGCCCAGTATGCCACTGATCTAACTTAAGATTCTATATAGTCCAGCCTAAGATCTCACTGATCCAATTATATTTACTTAATATCCAAATGACTTTACTAGATAAAATTTCTGCGCCCGTGCTGCGATTTAACTCAGATTGTATCGTCACAGCAGTTGAAAAAAGTATAAAGAAAATTGTACATGAGATCTAGAATCACTTGAGCTCGGTTTCTATATCATCTAATCACCGATTAAATGGTTGTAAAAATGGATCATTTCTAGGTAACCTGACAACGACTCATATTATGGGCGCAATATCCAATGGCTGCTCCCCTGTGACTGATCACTAAATCCTACTCAGTTAACTGAATCATCTTTCAAAAAAAGTAACTATTGATGTGCTTGAATTTTTGACGATCGAAAAAAAAACTAGTTCTTTCTATTTTCTTTACTCCTTCCTCTAATTAATTAGATGGAAATCAACCTCACTGTTTAGTTCAACGTAACATACTGCAAATATCTAGGATATTTTACAATATTTTGTGTCAAATCAACATTTCCAATATGAGTGCTCTTGTTTCCTACATTTTTAATGCAATTATATATGCAACCTAGCTACTTATATAAAGATAAGATTGTTTGGATTTTTTTCTCTAGATCTTTCCATACTTTCACTTATATGAGATGAGATGAATCTTATATTTCTTGTCTTTTGGTAACAAATGACTTGTTTAGTTCACATGGTGATTTCATCTGACTAATGCAAGGCTTCTCTCTCCCTCTTCACACCTCTCTCCCTCTTAATTACACCTCTCTCTCTCTCTCTCATATTTCCTATTCCACACGCGGCTTGGAGAGCCCACGCCATCATCAACCTCCCGATCGACCTCAACGCCTATAAAAGGGAACCAAAACCCCGGAGCAGCTGCCATCACTTCCTGCACCTCGCCACTCGCAGTTAGCCAAGCTAAGCAACTGCTACCTTGACACACAGTGATCATCTCTCAGTCTCTAGACTTTTTCTACTCTCCCATACACATCCCCATGGCCGCCTCGCACACCCGGAGCTCGGTAGCTGTTGCCGCAGTCTTCCTCTTGCTCCTCATCGTATCCTCTTCCTCGCATGCAAGGAAGCTCGTGGGGGGCGCCGGAAGCAAGCTGCAGGTCCCGCCCTTGGATGGCGGCTTGTTGTTGGGCTCCCCGCCGAGGGACGAGGGGAGGTCGCCTCTGCAGGCACGAATCTCCTCCGCCCACGGCCGGCTGCTGGGATCGGTGCCGAGCCCGGGCGTGGGGCACCATTAGAGCTCCCTTTCCTGCATCTCTCCCTTCTGCCTGTCTTCTCTGGTCTGCATGGGTTCCCATTTGTAGGGGGGGTCTTCTTATTAGTTTAGACCACTTCTGTTTCCACTCATCATGAGTTTTAATTTGTTCTCTTTCTGGTTTGTTCAGAGATATCATTTGTAGATTGAGTCGTCGTATACCGGTCATTGTAGAAAAAATTGTTTGTGTGCGTCCAGTACTGTTGTGAGTTTTTGGAGGACTGATTAGTATTGCTATTTTGATGTAAAGTTTTGATCCAAGTTGCCTCTCTCTCTCTCTCTAATTCTCAGCTAAGATTTAATTACAGTATGTTTAGTTTAATTAGTATAACTAGAACGTGATAGGGAGTCACAGATTCGTATTTATCATATAATAATTGGATTAATATCAAACATGCATGTGAATATATTTTATAAAGATAAATATGGAGATTATCTTTTGCAAACCGTATGCTCGTGAAAATGCTTCTTTTTTTGGCAAGGAGGATGTCATTTGCCCATATGCAAAAGATAACTTTACATAATTAAATGGTACTCTCACAAGCAGTGGCTGACGCAAGAATTTTGTCCAGTGAGGTCAAGTGGGGTCATTCAGATTGAATATTGCAGGCCAGTTGGAGATGCAAACAGGTCAGATTCTGTACAGATCTAATTAAGGTAGATCTATGACCGTATCTATTAAATTATTAGTTTAAAAGTATTATCCGTTAATGATCTTATAAGTTAATAATCGGTCGAGTAATTGAATCTTAGTGTACCATATGTATTTGATAAAAAAAATGTGTATTAGTTACCTTATCTACTATGAATATTGATTTGAAAAGACAATTCATTAATTGACCTATAAACTAATGATCGATTGAATATTCAGATTATCGATCGGTTAACATTTGCATCGTTAGGATAGCAATGAGGTTCACTTAGATTGAATGATTTATTTGAAAGATAGGGACGGACTAAAGGATGGATGTGCAGGCATGCACATGATTATGGGCTAGCTAAATAGACTGGGGGCCAAGGTCAAATGAATTATTACGAGTGAGTCAGTGGAGTCCTGGGCACCCTGACCTAGACTAGGTTGTGGAGTTACAAAAGTCCAATGGCTGAGACCCCACTGCCCAAAAGCTAGATCTGTCACTGGTCAAGGAAGACAAGAACAAGCAGAAGGGAAAAGCCAAAGGGACATTTGACATGATATTGGTTTCTTAGATGAAAGAATACAATATTCGAGTTCCATATGCCGCTTCATGAACTCCAAATGAGCTGACTTTGTGTCACGCAAGCATTTCTTACTCTGTAAGCAAAGAATGGTCATTTGAATTCTTGGATGTTATCCTAATTCCTCCTTCCTGTGATAAACGTAGATGCATGCATGGTGCATAATTAGTAGAGTCGAAACACATTCTTCTTTCATTGTAGAGTTGCCTTCCTCTTTCTATTGTAAAAGAAGATCACATGATTCAAAGATGATATCTCAGCTTTCTGAACATGGAAATGGACATAGAAAATGTTATCTCGGTTTCCTAGATCTCTTTTATGTGATAGTTTGGTATTATATTTCAAGCAAAGTCATACGAGATAGTCTAACAGTGAGACCAAAACCGTTGTATATAAAGAGAGAACGAATGAGGCAACATTGACAAGTAGGGATGTAATGATAATTTTGGTCTAATCTGAATTCTAAATAGTTCAGCTCAATTTTAGTCTAACCCAAATTCAGTTCAAATTTAATCTAAATTCAGTTCAAATTCAGCTCCAATTCAATAGTGAGTGGGTTGGATTGGACTGATCCCTATTTATAAATGGTTAGTATTTTACTTTTTGTACGAATTATTCAGTCAACATATTAAATTGGGCCAGCCGTTTTTAGTTCATCCTAATCCAGATTTAACTAATGTCAATCCAAATTTAATCCAACCCAATTTATATAACTTGAGCCAACGCAATTTCCTTTAATATGAGCTAATCTCTATATTACCATCTGATTTTGGTGCATGGACGCCCCCTTATCCTCCGGTGTGTGGAGGAGGGACGGGGTTGCATCAAGTATTTCTCCTTTGTTTTTATCCACAGAAGAATAGAATCTAGAATTCAATCTTACATCCTTTTTTCCTTAGCGTACAAATTAAAGTATCCCATTTCATTTTTAGCTCAATAATTTGATTATTCTCTACTAATTATATGCTCGTTCCTTATACATTGCATTAATGCACCACATAACTGATGAATCTTGCAACTCATTACTTCATCTACAAAATACTCAAAGAATATTCTATCCCTAAAGCATGCCATCTCTCCCCTCCTTTCTTTGCAAGTAAGTGGCTCTCATTTCCTCATGACTGCCCTAGTTCTCTCCATCAGATCCACGTTGTGTCACTTGGCTAAAACATTTTTACGAACACCATTTACATCTAACTTAGGTCAGCTCTAAGTAGAAGTGTAAATTATATTTCACTTATTCACTTCTAATAAACAAAGCCGGCACCTTCTTATATCAATACCTAACCTTACGCATCCCTGTTAGTAAGGGAGCAAGCCACCATCTTGGTATCAAACAGGTGGTCGCTAAGTGAGATCACCCAAAGCAAAATTGGAAAGAAAACTAAAAGCACCAGAGATTGCCCACAAAGATTTAAATGTATTGAAGAATCTCAACCTAATCACACTTCTTCATTTTAATGATGTCTATCGAGTGGTGTCTTGATTAAAACCTTTTGTTGATTCAAGTGCAGGTTTTACCAATTGCCTTGTACCAGCCAGAGCATGAAAACATAAAAACAAAAGGTGAGATTTTATCGTAAGATCTCTCATAAGAGAAGGCCGACCCTATACGGCTGAGTCAGAAACTGTTGGAACGGCTATATAATATAGTCTTACATCGGTTAATTTTAATTGTGACTAATACTTATGATCTTAGGCCCCTTCAAACTCAACATCCGAGTTTTGTGGTTTGTAAGAGAAATTGACTTGATATAATGTAATTTTTTATTTCCAAAATGATACACCCTTCTTCTCAAACTATATATATTTTTTAATTTTGAACAATGTTATCTCAAATCTAGATTCTATGATCTCTCTCTCTCTCTCTGTATCTAGTCAAAGTGTCAAACTCGGGCCACACTCCATGCTCTCAACTAAGGCATGGAGTGTGGTCGCCACGGTGCCCACTACTGCATGCACTAGTTTGACCCTATTGAACCTTCATCTTGACCTACTAGACTACTCTTCAGACACCGACCACTCCCCATGATCTAGATAGAATATTCCAACAAGGAATCCTTGGAAGGAAGAACATGGGGTTGCTTTCTTTAGCAGCATCTTGGTTCCCCTCTAGATGTATGTGAGAACACCTGGGGGGCTACTTCTCGCATATGTTTTTGTCTCTTTAGATGATATTTGGGAATACTTTATTTGGAGATTAACAAGGTTCTGATTTTTAGGGATTCAATTGCATGAAGATGCCCATTATTTCCAAAAAAAAAGTGGTACTTTAGATTCCCTTAAGTTGATTGTGTATAGCTACTGAGGGCTATTTATACAATAGCCCATCTAGATAGATATTTCAATTGTTTGTCTTTTACCATAATTTGGACAAAAAATATATCATCGGAGTTAAAACTTGCTGCACAGTTAGACGTATCTACACTGCCTTGCAGTGCAGCAGCAAGGGAATTTTTTTTTTTTTTTTAAAATTAGGTCAGCTTCAACATACCTCACATGTACCTGTAGGTTGATCTCCAATTAAACAATTTAAAAAGATCTAAAAATAAAAAATTAGGTCCGAACAGTAAAAGAAAAAAAAAGAGTTTTGCAAGTAAACTCCTAAAAGATATCATACTTATACATAACCTCCTATAGGATTCATATTGTATATAACACCCTCAACTATGGCAATATTTACATATAACCCCCCTTAACAGCTGAAATAGAGAATGCATACCCCAAAATTACGTGAAGTTATTTTTAAATTTTTTTCCTCTCCCTAATTTATTAGTGTAAATACGTGAAAATTTACGTGCCTCTTCCGAGGTATTGTCCCGAGAATAGAAGAGAGATTTTATCTTTTTTTTATAAAAAAAAAAGTCCTCATTGAAAAAAGAGATTGCGCTCTACTTATAAGCACACATCTATTTTTACAACATCCAATGTGAAATTAAAACGATTTGTCATTTTTATGTCTCTGCAATTAATTTAACTTCAACGCTGACCTAACTCTGTAAAAATTAACGACGTTCAATATTACTGAGAGGTGCTGCCACCTTAGACTTCTTATCTAGAACATTGTGTATTTGAAGGAATCACCCTATTTAGCTATACATGCTATCATATTCGAAAGATCATGAGTGTATACTTGAAATGAAATTAATAGCAGTAAATAATGTCTTTCAGATCTAAAAATGTAGCTATTAATGGTTAATAATGTTGATTGTTGGCAGTGGGAAAGGAGGCCAAGGTTGGGTGGTCGGCGGCCTCGTGCCAAATGAAGCTGCATGCGGAAGTGGCAACATCAACACAACGTCCTCCCTTCCCATACCTCTCACTTCACCTTTCTCGCCTCCCCTTATCTTTCCACACGGCACCGCTTAACGAATCTGTTTGCTTCGTGTGTGGGCCACGTGTTACTACCAGATGTCTGGTTCACATTTGCTTACGTGTGCCAATGGGTGCATTGGGCCCGGCCAACAGAAGATGTGAGATTTGCTTTATTGGGCAAGTCAAGTGTGTTCAAGGTCCAAAAAGTCATTAGCAAGTCAGGACAATGAATGGTGCGAGTCTTTCTTGAATTTAAATTTTAAGGAATTTTTACTTTTTAACTTCTATAAATTTTCGATATTACAAAATAACCCTTCTAATCGAATTATTTTAAAAAAATTCCTATAATCTTTGAATGTTTCCGAAGAGAATACTGATGTGGTTAACAAATGTTTGAAATAAGGAATATATGTGGGAATATTGTATCTACCCAAGACCATTGTCTTCTGTGCTCGATCAATGGTGCGAGTCTTTCTTGAATTTAAATTTTAAGGGAGTTTTACATTTTAGCCCTATTTGAACTATTTTTCTTTTAAAGTGATCATCACAGCCACCCGACAGCATGGGGGCACCCTGTTGACGTCCTACGCAAGATGTTGAAAGGGCTCGACAAGGTGGTCCCACCGGAGGCGAAGGAGGTGAGAACTAGAGCCATGGGGTTTGGCTTCAGAATGTCCAGCAGCTTCTTATTTCGAATGTCCGTTAATCACATGGGAGTTTCTGTAACATCGAAAGTTTATATGAGCTAAAAAGTAAAATTAATTCCTTTTAATTTTTAAATGATCTGAAGGAAAATTTGATTTATCTTAAGTTAATAAATATGGTTGGAAAATGTTTTTCTTATTTTAGGCCTAGGTATAACAAATCTGATCACAATTGTGAGTACAGAGGAATACTAGTGTCTTGGGAATTAGAATAGAGCCATCCTTTAATTTGGCTGGCCTAGCATCTTGGGTAAAGATGTCTCTAAAAAGGATGCTATGAAAACGAGTCATTTGATGAGAAAATTGGGCAGCTCACTCGCGATGAGTATGGTTTAATTGAGCTAGCATTGATATTTTATTTAACATAAGAGAGCATAGCTGTTATTAGATAAAATTACTAGGTCTTAATGGATCCAGTGCTGGGTTGGAATGTATTTTTCACAACCATACAAGCAAATTGCTTATTCTCGACGTAAAAAGGGGGAGATAATGTTGACAACGATCTTTTATAATAGTTGCTTAAAACTTTTATGTTTTTTAATCTGATAGATTTTTATTTTTTTAGTAAAAATAAAAAATTTACATCTGTAAATAGACGTACCTTATATAAAATTTAATTATTTGAACAATATTTGAGTTATCCAATTTTTCCGAGAGTTGCAAGATCTCTCTTGTTTTCTTTTTCTCTTCTTCATGTTCTTTTTCCTCTGAATCTTACACAACTAGACAGTCCATTGGCTTGTTCTCAGACAACAAAGCACCATAGGGGTACCTCTGCATAAATTTTATGTAGTGATATCATATTAATTAATGTTGATGGGGACGATTGAGGTCCGGCCCAATCAAGTCCAACTAGCAGAAGATCCAAAGGTTAGGTCCGCAGGCTGTCACATGATGATGTCACGTGACTTCTCTAGGCTCTTCAACAGACAAGGTAAAGACTGAGACCCAAAATGTGGAGTCCTGGTTCCTAAAGAGCCGAGGCCTAAGAGGGTTAGCGCCTCAATCTGCACCCCCCAAGATCACTTATGTCTCGGTCGAAGTTTTCAACCACCGAGAAGATCTGATTCTTTCAGTAACCCGAAACTTCCGCTTCAACTGGACAAGGCAAGGTCCCGAGACTCAAAGGTCACAGTCTTCCGACCTCCAGACAGAGTGAGGCTCCTCCGACTCGATCTATAACTCCACCCCGCCATCAGACATATCTTAAGGTTTAACAACGTAACCGTCTACTAAAAGTAGATCCCAGGATCTGTTCCTTCCATCACGATAAGAGATCCCTCTTTCCAATCTCGTGACCCACAATCCCCTCCATCAAGGGGGGTGGATCATGGCCAGTTAACTCCATGAGGGCCAATTAATATTTCTATGTTCCCTCTAGAAATATTAGAAGATTAAATTTATGTTAACACATAGTATTTTTTGATAATTTAATTTTTATGTATTTTTTTTTAATTTTAAAGAATAAAGATAAAGATACACATATTTTTTAGAAGATAAAAATAAGAATACACATATTGAGATAAGGATAATAGAAGAGCCAATATTTGACCTGACATGTATCCTTTTTACATCCCTAATTGTTGAGAAAGAATATCCGGCCAGCAATTCTTGTGATTGTCTCTATTATTTTGTGTACTACTCCTTTAACGCCTTTGCACCATGTGTGTGCCCACACCACCTCTCATCTCTCTCTCTCTCTCTCTCTCTTTCTTTCTCTCTCCAATACGCACGCGGTTTGGAGAGCCCATGCCACCATCAACTTCCTGGTCTTGACGCCTATAAAAGGGAACCCAAACCCCGGAGTAGCTCTCATCAGCCATCACTTCCTCCTGCCCCTCTCCATCAGTGGTTAACCAAGCTCAGCGACAGTGATCATCTCACGGTCTCTACAGTCCCATACACATCCCCATGGCCGCCTCGCACACCCGAAGCTCGACTGTTGCCGCAGTCTTCTTCTTGCTCCTCGCCTTATCCTACTCCGCCCATGCAAGGAAGCTCGTGGTGGGGGTCGCAGGGCGCAAGCAGGTCCCGCCCTCGGATGGCAGCGCGGTGTTGGGGACAGTCGCCGTGTCCGTCGAGGAGAGGTCGCCGGCGGCACGCATCTCCTCCGCCCACCGGCTGCTGGGGTCGGTGCCGAGCCCCGGAGTCGGGCATTAGAGCTCCCCTTCCCGCATCTAGCTCTTTCTTCTGCGTGTCCTCTCTGGTCTCCTGTCTCCACCACTTGTGGGATTCCCATTTAAAGGAGGTCTTTGGTTAGACCACAGTTTAGTTTCGATATCATTCTTCATAATTTTGTTTTCTTCTTTGGTTTGTTCAGATATACCGTTTGTAGATTGAGTTGTATACTTGTCATTTGAAAGAAACATGTTAGTGTGTACACAGTGTTGTAAAATTTCGTTTAACTGATAAAACATTATTATTTTGAAGAGAGAGCTTGATGAAGTTGCCTCTCTCTCTCTCTCTCTTCACAATCTTCAGCTGAGATTTATTAAAGTATGTAGGGTTGGTTTAGTGTAACATTAACGTGATAGTAGTCTCAGATTCTCACCTTCTATCATACCATACATAGGATTATTATGGTAAGAGAAAGAATTTGATTTCAAGACCTCTCTCATTAGGGGCAATCTCTTTGTTAGAATAGTCGGAAAAATGACAAAAGAAAGAAGTATTTAGTGGATGGTATCTACTCTACTTATTGTCTTAAGGTTTTGAGTTGGATGACTCAATAATTTTAATATAGTATCAGAATTCATGGTTATATATCACAACGTGCACCCCGTATTTATGGTTCACGTAATAGAGTTTAAAATCGGTCTACACTTGAGAGAGTGTGTTAGAATAGTTTTACATCGAAAAAAATACAAAATAAAAAAATATTTAGTAGATGGTATCTAATTCACTCACTGCTTTAAGATTTTGAGTTGGATGACCCAATAATTAACTTTAACAGTCTTGTACTAAACCTACAAATTTGTTAATGGCAGAAGCGGACTTTGTCCAATGGCATCCTTCATGCTAAAAATGCTACTCTTCTCTCGGTCAAATTGTAACTTTCTTCGAGCAATTTTATCTCAAAGGTGATATGATATTAAACTAGATAAGTAATGTTCTCCCTTTTTCTCTCCACCTAGTCAAACTCGGGTCACACTCCATGCTCTAAAATCTGGAGGGTGGAGTGGTCTCCATGGTGCTCTTAGTGCACTTGTTTTGACCCTGGAGCCTGTTGGGATCCGGGCGGGACGCGAAGAACAAAATTTTATCCCGCCCGATGCCCGCTGATCCGATTCGGAACGAAAAACGCAAACCGAAAACTACGAGAAGTAATCTGATTACCGTGCGCGGATTCGAATCCGCATCCGTCTCGGTTCCGTCGAGGTGATGCCGCAAGCCGCACAAGCGTCCGGCCTCCAGCGGTATCCACGCGATCCTCCGCGGTGGTTCGTCCTCGATCCCTCGTCCGTTTCAGCTCGCTCGCTGAAGATCCGTTGCCGCAACGATTGCGGAAATCCCGCCGACGGGAATTCCCGACTTTCGGGAATCATACGCGACGGAGACGGAAGCTGTTCTGGCGCGCCGAACGGGACGCCCAGAGGTGGAGAGAGAAAGGGGGGTGACGGCCAGCAAGGGAAATCCTGGAGCTTGGCCCAGGGTTTCTCAACAGCGTGTATATATATTAAGTCGGCGCGACTTTTCACAAAAGCCCCCGAGTTAATATAAATCCCACTTATGTACCACCGACTGAGAATCTTATTGCGTGTGACCCTCTGATGCGTGTTTGAATGCCGTCGTTAAAGCACAAACAACATCAATCTTAATTTCCGAATCTCAATTAAAAATAACAAAGTAGTGTATGGTTGAGACCGGGTCGATCCACGGAGAAATAAAAATCTAATTTTGAAAACTTTGGATTTTTGAATGAAATTGGATTTTCAATCTGATGCTTTATTTAACAATTTCTATTTTAAACAAAACTAATTGCAGCATTTAACAGGCTCCTAATTAGTACCTAGAATCTATCACCAAAACTAAATTTTTTTTTTTTTTAAGTTGAGTAAAGTAAATGAATCCGGCAATATAACATTAATCTAAGAAGCTAAGTAACACAATCTCTTTTATTGCAATAAAATAGCATGAAATGTTCCAAGAAAATTACAGAAGTGCTAATTAATTTCCTAATAACTAAAACAAATCTGCTTAGAATCAATAACAAGAAAATAGAGGCTGTGTGAGCCTTCTGTGGGTGCTGCGGCACAATAGACCACTGTGGGGATTCGTGGCCACAGCAGCGTGCTGCGAGGCAGGCGGCGCGGTGGACCCTCAAGCGCGGCAGGCGAGGCGGGTGGCAACGGGCACTGCAGGCGAGGAGGCACGCGGCGTGCCGTGCGGAGCAGGGCGGCTGGGCGGGAAGCGCTCAGCGAGCGCCGCGTGGCGCGGCGAGGCGTTGGCGGGCCCAGGATGGCGTGCGCTGCTGCGCGTGGTCTCGCCGCGTGGCGCTGGGGGGGCGGCAGAGCTCGGCACGAGCGACGAGGCTGGCGGCGCGAACAGCAGCGTGCTGCCGCGTGGCGCTGGCAGGCGGCGACGCGGGAGCGCTGGCGTGACCTTGCGGGGCCCCGTGCGGCAGGCAATGAGAGAGAGAGAGACAGAGAGAAAAAGGTGAAGGGGGAGAGAAAAAAAAAAAAACGCAGAGAGAGGAAAAATGCAGAGAGATGCGTCAGGGAGAGAAGGAGAGCACTGGGAAGAGGGAGAAAATAGGGAGAGAGAAGAGAAAACAGAGAGAGAGGGATGCGTAGAGAGAGAGAGAGAGAGAGAACAGTGGGAATGAGATAGAAAAATCTGTGGGAGAGAGAGAGATTAAGAAAACATTTCTGAAAAATTGGCCACCTCACATTGACCTTCTCCCCTAGTTTTTATAGAAAAGAAGGGGGGGGGGGGTTTGAATTTCAAAAGAGGTTTTAAAATCATGTTATTAAGTTCCCCTTGATTTAGGGGATCCTCTTTAAAGCATTTAATTGATTTTTTTGAATTTCGAAATTCTGAAATGAATCTTTATTTTGAATTTCAGAATTCCCTCCTTCTTTCTCTCTTAGTTGGCATGTGGGCCCCAGTTGAAGCTAAAATACGAAAATAAAATGATGTTTTTGCCAGGATTCGAACCCGGGTTGCTTCCTTGACGTTCGGGTGGTCCAACCACTATGCCATCTGCTTGTTCATGTCCTGTTTCACATAAAATAACAGTTAAGTTCTCATAGCCATAAATCATTCAACTACGCATTAAATAATTGCTGAGAAAATGGAATTGCTACCCTTATCTCATCCATGGAGTGATGAAATTTTAAAATTCAGATTCTGAATGCGCAAATGGTTTATCTTATCATTCCATGTGGTTTTGTCCGTTAAATTGATAGCAAATTACGTAAATTTGGTCTGTTATTTATGTAAAATCGTGGACTTAACACACCCCCCAACTTAATCATTGCTAGTCCCTTAGCAATACAATCATCTGAAAAATTAGGAATACCATGATTAGTAAAAAGAATCACACTTCTTTTTTAAAGGATATCTAATGCAAATGGTAGGTAATTGGAATTCAAGTTTTTCGTTCTCCCGCCCACTATACTTAGAATCATGACAAGTGATTGTGCATATCATTTGAGGTAATTGGAGTTCATTTCTATCCTGTTTGGTATATCGTTGCCTTTACTGCCTCTTGGGGTAGAATTACTCAGGGGAGAGAATAGAAAAAGAGGTCTTTGAATTAGTTGGCTAGGTTCGCTTTTCGGTTTTCGCCCCGACTTAAAACTTTTTAGGATTTGGTCTTATTTTGCTGTGAAGGACTTTAGCACGATTGTTTTGTGCTTTGAGAGTGCGTACTTTTTGCCACTCTCTTTATTTCTGTCTGAGGGGAGGTGCATACTTTTTGCCACCGTCCTTCCTTTGACTCTTTTGAAGCATATTTTTTTATTTTCACGCTTCTGATTGTCTCCTTTTTTTTTTTCGAAGTGACCGCTTCCTTAAAGTATTAAGTGGTTTGATCTCCTATTACGAATCCTAGTTTTCCGTTCTTTTGACCTAAAAGTAAAAATAGAATGGGTAATTCTACACTTCGGGTAACTCCAGCAACTCTATACTTTTAGGATCTTCCACTCTTTCCAAGTTACCGTGTGTGTGTGAAAATCATCTCGTCATGATTCATTGTAGAGAGAGGGGTTAACTCAAACTTTTACTCATCCTTTTACCTCAATTTTTTTGATCAAGATTCCCTAATTGAAGTGTGGTAGATATGAATTTCTGTTGGGGTGTGAAAATGAAACAATTCTTCTTTTGAAAATTTGTGTGAAAATTGAAAAAATTTCACAATTTTTGTTGATTTTATTCAATATGCATTATGATTCTCCCCCCAACTTGAATGACATTGTCCTCAATGGCATAGAAATGCACAAAAATTAATGATGAGGAGAGATACAACCTGAGATGTGACGAAGCTTTTCTCTGTTCTCCATGGTGGATTTTTTTTATGAATTTTCTAAAAGAAAAGAAAAAGAGAATAATTAGAATAGAAATGAGAAGATTGGGTTGCCTCCCAATAAGCGCTAAGTTTAATGTCTTCAGCCAGACGAAATTATGTTCATTGTGGGTCACTTAGCTGCATGGATTCCAATGGACAATTTTGAAGGTTTTCAATGTAAGGTTTTAAACGTTGCCCATTAACAGTAAATGTCTGTCCATTTTTTGGATCCATGATCTTGACCGCACCATGGTCAAAAGCTTTAATTACCAAGAATGGCCCATCCCATCTAGATTTCAATTTCCCAGGAAACAAACGCAACCTTGAGTTAAATAGCCAGACTTTTTGATGAGGGTGGAAAGATTTCCTTACAATATGTTTATCATGAAAAGCTTTAGTCTTGGCTTTATAGATTTTCGAGTTCTCATAGGCTTCATTTCTTATTTCATCTAGTTCGCTCAATTGTAAGGTTCGGTGTGAACCTGCTTTGATTAGATCAAGATTGACCTGTTTGATAGCCCAATAAGCTCTATGTTCTAATTCTACTGGGAGATGGCAGGCTTTTCCAAAGACTAGTCTGTATGGTGACATGCCAATAGGAGTTTTATAAGCAGTCCGATAGGCCCACAAAGCATCATCTAACCTTTCAGACCAATCTTTTCTGTCGGGCCTAACAGATTTTTGCAAGATATTCTTGATTTCTCTATTGGATATCTCCACTTGGCCACTAGTTTGGGGATGGTAAGGAGTAGCAAGCTTATGAGTAATCCCATATCTTTTGAGCAGTGCTCGAAATTGAGAATGAGTGAAGTGCGAACCCCCATCACTAATGATAGCCTTTGGCCATCCGAACCTAGAAAAGATATTCTTCTGTACAAATTTCATCACCACCTTGTGATCATTGGTCCGGGTGGCTATTGCTTCAATCCATTTAGACACATAGTCCACTGCCACCAAGATGTATTCGCATCCAAAAGATGATGGAAAAGGGCCCATGAAATCTATTCCCCAAACATCAAAAATTTCAACCACTAAGATTGGATTTAGAGGCATCATATCTCTTTTAGTCATATTTCCAACAGCCTGACATCTTAGGCATGTTTTGCTGAACTCATAAGCATCCTTGAAGAGTGTGGGCCAATAGAAACCGCTTTGTAAAACCTTTGCTGCGGTTTTCTTTCCGGAGAAATGACCTCCACAAGCAAGGTTATGGGAAAAGTTCAAAACACTTTGTTGTTCTTCTTCAGGCACACATCTCCGGATTATTTGATCTGGACAAATTTTGAAGAGTTCAGGGTCTTCCCAAAAATAATACTTCTCTTGAGAGAAGAATTTATCTTTTTCATTTTTTGTCCATCCTTGTGGGATTTGACCAGTCACCTTAAAATTCACAATATGTGCATACCATGGTGGTGACATGTGGGAAATGGCTAAGAGGTGTTCATCAGGGAATGAATCTCTCATTGGTTCATTATCTGAAATCATGATTCGGGAGAGATGATCAGCAACCACATTCTCGGACCCCTTTTTGTCCCGAATCTCCAAATCAAATTCTTGGAGGAGTAGGATCCACCTGATTAATCTTGGTTTGGCATCTTTCTTTGTCAACAGATATTTCAATGCCGAGTGATCAGAATAAATAATCACTTTTGCCCCCAAAAGGTAAGATCGAAATTTCTCCAGGGCAAAAACAACAGCTAACAATTCTTTTTCTGTGGTGGTATAGTTCATTTGAGCATCTACAAGTGTACGACTTGCATAATAAATCACCACCGGCTTTTTATTGATTCTTTGTCCCAGTACTGCCCCCATAGCATAATCAGAAGCATCGCACATTATCTCAAATGGCAAAGACCAATCAGGCGATTGGAGAATAGGGGCTTTGATCAGAGCTTCTTTTAAAGATTTAAATGCTTCCAAGCATTTCTCATCAATATGGAATGGGACATCTTTGGCTAAGAGAAGGGTTAATGGTCGGGCAATTTGGGAGAAATTTTGGATAAACCGGCGGTAGAAGCCGGCATGGCCCAAGAATGACCGAATTTGCTTTACCGAAGTGGGTGGAGGAAGATTGGCGATTAAGCTAACTTTAGCTTTATCCACTTCGATACCTCTTCCAGACACTATATGGCCCAAAACTATGCCCTCTTTAACCATGAAATGACTCTTTTCCCAACTTAGAACCAAATTGGTTTATATGCATCTTCCCAGTACATTTTTCAAATTCTCCAGACAAATTTCAAATGAATCCCCGAATATTGAAAAATCATCCATGAATACTTCAAGGACTTCTCCCACCATATCTGAAAAGATGGCTAACATGCACCTTTGGAAAGTTGCTGGTGCATTACATAGTCCAAATGGCATTCTTCGGAATGCAAATGTGCCAAATGGGCATGTGAATGTGGTTTTCTCCTGATCTTCTGGGTATATAGCTACTTGATTATATCCCGAATACCCATCTAAGAAACAGAAATATTTCTGACCCGCTAGCTTTTCCAAAATCTGATCAATAAACGGGAGTGGGAAATGATCTTTCTTTGTCATTGTGTTCAATTTTCTGTAATCAATACAAACTCTCCACCCCGTGGTTAGCCTAGTGGGCATTTCTTCACCTTTTTCATTTGTCACCACAGTTAAGCCAGACTTCTTTGGCACTACTTGGGTTGGGCTCACCCACTTGCTATCAGATATTGGGTATATGATACCCGCATCTAGCCATTTCACCACTTCTTTCTTAACCACTTCCATCATAATAGGATTCAATTTCCTTTGCATTTCTCTGCTTGGTTTTGCATTATCTTCAAGATAAATATGATGCATGCATGTGGTTGGGCTTATTCCTTTCAAATCAGCTACTGACCACCCTATGGCTTCTTTATGAGTTCGAAGAACTTCAATGAGTTGTTCTTCTTGAGTAGGGTTAAGATCCGTAGCTATGATCACAGGTAGAGTTTCAGATGGGCCCAAAAAGACATATTTGAGAGATTCCGGCAAAGGTTTGAGCTCTAATTGAGGAGGAACCTGGAGAGATGGAGGAGTAGGTTCTAGATTGAGTTCAGGTAAAGGCTCAACCTTATTGGGCTGCCAAGTCCTTTTATTCAAATCTGATATGGCCATTAACTCCTCTTCTTCTTCAAGTTGGGCCGAAGGGAATGTTTCTACAATCTTATCAACCACATCAATTGCAAAGCAATCTTCCCCATCCTGCATATGGCCAGAAGCTTTGAAAATGTTGAGGGATAATTTGTGATCTCCAAATGAGATATCCATTAACCCAGATTTGCAGTTAATGATGGCATTTGCAGTGGCTAGAAAAGGTCGGCCCAATATGATTGGGCTATTTCTTAGATGTTGAACGGGCTCCATGTCAAGGATGACAAAATCAACTGGGAAGTAGCAAGTATCAATCCTGACAATGACATCTTCCACCATTCCTTTCGGTGTCCTAAGAGATCTATCGGCCAATTGTAGGATCACCGGAGTTGGTTTCAATTCTCCTATTCCAAATTTTTCATAAACTGAAGTGGGTAATAGGTTCACACTTGCTCCAAGGTCCAATAATGCCTTATCAAAGGTGGTTCCTTCAACAACACAAGAGATAAGTGGTGCTCCAGGGTCTTTCATCTTTTTAGGCATTTGGTTGAGCAAAATGGCACTCACTTCTTCAGACAAAAAGACTTTTTTGGGATTTGCTTTAGGCTCTCTCTTGTGAGTGCAAAGTTCTTTCAAAAACTTGGCATAGGCCGGCACATGTTGGATTGCATCAACCAATGGAATGTTAATGTAGACTTGTTTAAATAAGTCCATTAACTGTTCATTTTTGGCTTGGATTTGATGCTTTCTTTGCTCTTTGCCATTTTCTAAAGCTTGTGGAAAAGGGATTTTCGGTTTATACTTCTCAGGACATTCCTCCATTTTTCCTTTTCCTTGAATGGTATTGGGTTGTTCATTCTCATCTTCATCTTCTTCTCCTTTTTCTTCATTTTGTTCAAGATTGGGCTGACTAGATTCTTGATTTGGGTAAGGATCCGGCAAGACTTTACCACTTCTTAAGGCCGAAATTGCTTTCGCATTTTCTAACTGTGGGCCTCTTGATGGATTTGTGCCCATTTGAGGTTGGACTTGAGGATTAGGTAGGATTGGTTGATGTTGGAAACCCGGAGGATAGTTTCGCGGGTTTGCAATGGGTTGACTTGGTAATGGGCCCACTTCCCTTCTCATGGTTGTATCAGCCATTTGACCCAATTGGGCTTCCAATTTTGAAATGGATTGTTGTTGAGAGATGACCAATTGTTGCAATTGTTGCTGTTGTTGTTGTTGATTCATGAGTAATTGTTGCAGCATATTGAATTTGTCATCATTTTGATTTGATGGCTGATGTTGTGGGATTTGATATGGAGGTTGAGAGAACATATTCTGGTTGTTATTAGGCTGAAAGTAAGGGGCTTGAACTTGTTGGCTTTTGTTGAAAGATTGATTTGGATAATAATTCTGTTGATGGGCCCTGTTCTGAAAATTTTGTGCTTGTGGATTTGGAGCTTGGGCTTGTTGAGATTTCCATGAAAAATTAGGATGATTCTTCCAACCAGGGTTGTAGGTGTTAGAATATGGATCATGATTGGGCTTTGAATAACCCTGGGCTGCTTGGACTTGTTCTTGGATGAACGGTGGCAATTGGGCTGCCGTGGGACACTCACTGACATGGTGAGTTGGGCTGGCACAAAGACTACAAGTTTCTTGATAAGATGGAGAAGATTCAGAGTAAGGTCTTGATTGTGCATGGATATTAGATCCTTGGTTATTCGAAGCTAGGACTTGGTCTAGCTTTTGGGCCATAAGATCCATTTTGCTCATTTGTTGGGCCAGAAGGTCCACCTTATCCAACTTTTGAGCCAAGACATTGATATCCATCTTAGGTTCAAATTCTCCTCTATTTCTTATTTCATAGACTCCAGTCCGTTTGGATGTTCCCACAGATCTTTCATATGATGAAAGTGAAGCATGATTTATTGAATTTTCACTTAGCATTTCAAACAAATCATAAGCTTCTTCCTCACTTTTGCTCATGAATGCTCCTCCACAAGATGCATCTACCATTTGCCTGTATTGTGCATCTAAACCTTCATAGAATGCTTGCACAATTTGCCATCTAGACAATCCATGATGTGGACATTTTCTCAACAATTCTTTCAATCGTTCCCAAGATTCATGAATTTGTTCTCCTGGTAATTGTGAGAATCCAGTTATAGCCCTTCTCATTGTGTTTGTTCTCCCAATAGGATAGAATTTCTTTAGGAATTCTTGTTGCATTTCAGGCCAAGTCCTAATGGGCTTCCCTATCGTTCCAAGCCAATATTTGGCTTTGTCCTTAAGTGAGAAAGGGAATAGGGTAAGTCTAAGGGCATCTTCCGTGAAATCTTGAATTTTCACGGTTGAACAAATTTCAAAGAATTCATCCAAATGTTTATATGGATCTTCATTGGTATTCCCATAGAAAGATGGGAGCATTTGGATGGTGCTTGGCTTGATCTCATAATGGCTAGCATGGACATTAGGCAATTGGATACAAGATGAAGGGTTATAGTCTTGAGGAATGAAGTATTCCTTCATTTGTTTTGGCATTTGTTGATTGTTTCCAGCCATTTGATGTTGAATGTTGGTTTGGTGATGTAGGTATCTCTCAATTTCTTGAATGGGTTTGATAATATATGGCTTTTGAGATCTTCTACCTAGCATACACTAGACCAAGATGGGATGAGAATGGTTGTTTTTGTGATTTTTATTTTTATATTTTTTTTTATGTTTATTTATGCAAAGACAAACAAGTTAACAACAAATTCCTAATGACCTAAGTGTGTCCTAAACTTAAAGATGAGATTTCTCACAAAATGGCTAGAATTCACTATGAATCACCCCTACAATAGATCAATCGGCCAGGTAAGAGGTGGGATAGTGGGAGGCTCCCCCTACTTTCGTAGAGACCTAATTAAATAACCACTTGTCCACTTAGGCGTTTGCCTTTGTAACCTCTAGCCTAGACACCGTTGTCCAAAGTAGAGATGAATTCAAAGCTCGGTCCAATCATAGTGTGAACCCTAGGTGCAATTGCTATTTGATTTTTATTGGGCTTGGGACAATGCAAGATGGAGTGTTTGTGGTTTGTGGGCCAAGGAAGGGTGATGAAATCCCCACCTTATCTTGTGATGAAGATGCCCTTAAATTATTTGATCAATGAGATGCACACCACAATTCAATCAAGTTTGTTTTGTGCAATAATGAAATGATAATGCATGAACATGTTGTTTGCACAATATTGAAAAACTTACCTTGCCTCCCGCACTCTTCAACATGAAATAAATGGCAAAAATTTAAAACTAATGCATTCCTAAATGATGCATGTCCTAAAACATAGTGGTTTAGTTTCTAATCTTGAAATGCAAAATTTTTTTTTTTTTTTTTAATTTTTTTTTTCTGATTTTTTTTTTTTTATTTAATGAGGGCTATGTCTATTTTAAGCAAATCTAAACATAAAAATATTAAAAAGATTGGAACAAACTCACCAAGTTGAGCTTTCCTTTTGTCTTCTTTTTTTTTTTTTTAAATTCCTGCAAAAAGAGAAAATGAATGTGAGTATGGATTTATACAAATGGACCCAAAATAATCAAAATTAAAATTCTAATTCCCCGGCAACGGCGCCAAAAATTGATGCGTGTTTGAATGCCGTCGTTAAAGCACAAACAACATCAATCTTAATTTCCGAATCTCAATTAAAAATAACAAAGTAGTGTATGGTTGAGACCGGGTCGATCCACGGAGAAATAAAAATCTAATTTTGAAAACTTTGGATTTTTGAATGAAATTGGATTTTCAATCTGATGCTTTATTTAACAATTTCTATTTTAAACAAAACTAATTGCAGCATTTAACAGGCTCCTAATTAGTACCTAGAATCTATCACCAAAACTAAATTTTTTTTTTTTTTAAGTTGAGTAAAGTAAATGAATCCGGCAATATAACATTAATCTAAGAAGCTAAGTAACACAATCTCTTTTATTGCAATAAAATAGCATGAAATGTTCCAAGAAAATTACAGAAGTGCTAATTAATTTCCTAATAACTAAAACAAATCTGCTTAGAATCAATAACAAGAAAATAGAGGCTGTGTGAGCCTTCTGTGGGTGCTGCGGCACAATAGACCACTGTGGGGATTCGTGGCCACAGCAGCGTGCTGCGAGGCAGGCGGCGCGGTGGACCCTCAAGCGCGGCAGGCGAGGCGGGTGGCAACGGGCACTGCAGGCGAGGAGGCACGCGGCGTGCCGTGCGGAGCAGGGCGGCTGGGCGGGAAGCGCTCAGCGAGCGCCGCGTGGCGCGGCGAGGCGTTGGCGGGCCCGGGATGGCGTGCGCTGCTGCGCGTGGTCTCGCCGCGTGGCGCTGGGGGGGCGGCAGAGCTCGGCACGAGCGACGAGGCTGGCGGCGCGAACAGCAGCGTGCTGCCGCGTGGCGCTGGCAGGCGGCGACGCGGGAGCGCTGGCGTGACCTTGCGGGGCCCCGTGCGGCAGGCAATGAGAGAGAGAGAGACAGAGAGAAAAAGGTGAAGGGGGAGAGAAAAAAAAAAAAAACGCAGAGAGAGGAAAAATGCAGAGAGATGCGTCAGGGAGAGAAGGAGAGCACTGGGAAGAGGGAGAAAATAGGGAGAGAGAAGAGAAAACAGAGAGAGAGGGATGCGTAGAGAGAGAGAGAGAGAGAGAACAGTGGGAATGAGATAGAAAAATCTGTGGGAGAGAGAGAGATTAAGAAAACATTTCTGAAAAATTGGCCACCTCACATTGACCTTCTCCCCTAGTTTTTATAGAAAAGAAGGGGGGGGGGGGTTTGAATTTCAAAAGAGGTTTTAAAATCATGTTATTAAGTTCCCCTTGATTTAGGGGATCCTCTTTAAAGCATTTAATTGATTTTTTTGAATTTCGAAATTCTGAAATGAATCTTTATTTTGAATTTCAGAATTCCCTCCTTCTTTCTCTCTTAGTTGGCATGTGGGCCCCAGTTGAAGCTAAAATACGAAAATAAAATGATGTTTTTGCCAGGATTCGAACCCGGGTTGCTTCCTTGACGTTCGGGTGGTCCAACCACTATGCCATTTGCTTGTTCATGTCCTGTTTCACATAAAATAACAGTTAAGTTCTCATAGCCATAAATCATTCAACTACGCATTAAATAATTGCTGAGAAAATGGAATTGCTACCCTTATCTCATCCATGGAGTGATGAAATTTTAAAATTCAGATTCTGAATGCGCAAATGGTTTATCTTATCATTCCATATGGTTTTGTCCGTTAAATTGATAGCAAATTACGTAAATTTGGTCTGTTATTTATGTAAAATCGTGGACTTAACACCCTCTAGGCCCATTTACCAGTCCGGTTTTCAGCCCGTTAAGTCCAATAACTAGTTATTGACTTATTGTAATTAATTAATATCTAGATATTAACTAATTACTCAACCGAATTATCATCGCATGTAAATTCGGTCGGACTTCCGATCAAGTTGGGTGCCAAGCAACACCGCATGATCCCGGAATGTAATGGGGTTCAGCAACCCACTCATGGAACTTGTCCGTCCACAGTTACCACGTGGCTATAATCCTTCGTTCGCACAATGCTCTCGAGTTAACCTAGGGTATGGTCAACTGTCAAACCCTAGATGGTCAACTCACTTGAATCAGACTCCGCTGTACAATATCCGAAAACCACTTTTCTGATATTGTTTCTGCTCTGGCCAGAGACTCCTGCGGATCTACTCTAGAGCATTCTCTCTCCAATTACCTGAGAGCGAACGATCCTCTATTGAACACACAATCACCTTCGAAGGTCTTCCGCTGGACCCGATCCTTGACTATTAGAGATCCCGTGGATAGGGATTCGTAGGTCAAGGTCAAAGCCCAGAAGTCCACCGACAAGGTGTCTTTGGTGTCTCAAGTCCAAGGATCAACCACGCTACTGTGACGATGAATCAAGCCGATTGACAGTCAGGTAAATTACCATTCGGCGATTCATGTCGGATCAGTTCAGTGAACTCATTCTCCAATGAGCACCTACAGGTTTACCATTGTGTCTCCACACTAGTAACTAACGAGATCAGTTACCCTCATCATATGAGCTGGAATAACCTGTACTAGTCTAACCGGATGTTTGATGTCCTTCTCAAACATCCTACGACTAGGAACAATTGAGAATATGTGTTTATAAGTCATCAGTCTCATTATTATGATCTCATCATAATCTGAGGACTATTGCACATATTCATGGACTTCATTATGCGTAAATATAAATATGCCAATCTACATAATGAATTTAATGCCATTTATTAGTGAACCAGATTGAAATAGGTGCCTTATGATTGGCTTAGAGGACACCTATATCCATCAATCTCCCACTTGGACTCAAGCCAATCACTTTCGCATTTGATCTCCATCAAATCTAGGTGATGCTCACAGAAAGTCTGTGACTAAGACTTGGTCAGGGATCTGCTAAATTATCTACAGATGGAATATTTCCATTACGTTATTTCCTCTTAATCCTTTGTCTTTGAACCTGTGAAAGAGCTTCAGAATGTTCTGTAACTTCTGAAGAGACCATAGCTCGATCATACAACTGATTGCTCCCACTGTTGTCCTACAACGATAGGATGGTATCAGAGACCTTTTAGAACTACATCTAGTTCATGGATGAACCTTTTCATCCATACTGTTCCAATAACAGTATCACTTATTTATGTCGTCACCTTAACATCGAGTTCTGGATTGGAACTCTTCCAATCCATTCCTTTCTACTAGAAGGTTGAATTCATTATTTGACTTGAAATTTGAGTCAGTGTGACCTCATAGTTTCAAATCATCCTCTCCATATAAGCGAATGCATCCTTAACACTACTCAAGCGCTTAATGATGCAATTCACTCCTGTATCCTTTTAATGAACCCTTTCTTTAAAGGAATAAATTCCATATCTCAACAATTGAGACTTGTTATGAAATTTATGCCATACATCTTGACATACAGGTCAATATAATATCCCCACCGATCTATCTTAATAGATTCGTATTTCCAATACGTGGGATATTATAACTAAATCCATTATGGAGGAAAACATGGTTAACAATGCTTTCACTAATGGTAACATCCTGAAGTCATTCTTAATGACTTTGATGTTATTATCATAAAGCATTACTAAAGCGACTGTACTCCCACTGTCCTTTCTGAACACACACAATCTGTAATCATTCTTAATGATCACATAATATTTGACAATTAAGTCAAAAACTCTTATTACAACTTAGGAAGTTTCAGTTTGATTCAAAATAATTTTGAAATCATAACTTGCTTCCTGGACATTCTAAAAGCTTTAAAGGTGTATCATATACATCTTTACCTCAATCACATTGAGTGGACGCTTTTAATATCCAACTGTCATCATCTTATGATTGGCAGTATTGATAAGTAGAACTCTAATAAACTTATCAATCTCAAAGTTGTAATGACAAAGAGCATCATTATCATAGATTTTAGATCATAATCTATTTTGAGCTCCTCTCATCTTGCTAAATCAGATATGTCAAACATATCCTTTTAGTCACTGAGAGAATCTCAAAAAATCTATGAAGCTCTCTGATGTGTCATGAGTGGTTCCAAACAACTAAAGGTTATCTAATAATCTTATGTTAACTTGTGAATCTAGAACATCTTCTAATTTTATCAGCTCCCACTGTCTTCTTTGAGAACATATTCCTTTTCACATAAGACAGCTTTCAGAACGATAATTATTTCATTATTGTCTGGCCAATAAATGTAATGTCCAAACTCTTCAGACATTTACAAATTCACATCACGGTAATACCTGACTTTTAAATCAGGTTTGTTCATAATTCACACCTCATATGAATTATTTGGTTTCCATATCTTATATGGACACACACTGACTAATTTGGAACCATCTTTAAAGTATGGACATCTAATGTTCATACTATTGTTAAAAAAAAAAAAATGAATTAGGCAAATCTTATTGTATATTGCACTATATCTTAATAAGGTGCAATCCCTCATTCTATCATATTGCTATGATGCACAATGAGGATTAATCGAGTAAGGATACAATTATCCTCTTAATGATTTATGTGAATCATATACCTAAGTACTAGTTTCTTTGATCAAATCAAAAATTCTAATACTTCATATTGATCTTATACCTTAATCTCTCAGATGCATTCAACTTGTACTTCAATAAGTACATACAATCGAATCATTCAAAGAGTAAACTATAAGGTAAGTCAACAGTAGTGATTATCTTTTGGCCTTTGAGCTGTTTACATCAATATGTATCAGCATCAATAATTTCTTATTGTACAACCCTATGTACAATACCATAGATAATCAGGATTCACACAGTTCATTTCTATAGGAGACTTGTGAACATTCATCACACGAATGTCACTTCAAGAATCTATAGTGCATTGACTGATTCGAACAACTATTATTCTTCTCAATCAATGTTATTCTTGATTTCTCATGCAACTAAATAACAATTATTCAGTTTCATTTTAGACTCCTATAGATATACAAAGATTTACTGTCTAACAGTAATCTATGAATATCATGAACAATAGTTAAGTCTAACTCAACACTTGCATCTTCTCGATTTCCTTTTACTTGTCTAAGTCTGCACACTATTGCAGCTTTGAGAATTATTTCCAATATCTCATATTAGATACGCTAATTCTCCAATAGACATACAAAAGACGATAATAAGAATATATGAAACTTCTTTCAAGTTCTATATTCCTTTTTGCCTTTACCAATATCCCTATAGTGGTTGCAGTAGGAGAACTGCTACTTCTCTATCTCAGCTGACTTTCCCTTATCCCTTTTCAGGTGTGGATTCGATCGCTTAAAATCTTACCACTTGCCTTTCTCAAAGGCATATCATGAATATCTCTTCATCTTGATCTATCCAAATAAGAGATTTCATGACCATCATTGCCTTTCAATAAGGCATACCATGAGCACCTCTTCACCTTGGTCTATCCAAGTAAGAGGATTCATGATATCTGATTAGGATAGTGACTTTCACTTGGCCCTGAAGACATTCTTCAGAGTTTTCTAGTCAGTCTGAATATGAGAAGTATTGGCATCCAATATGCCAACTTCTCGAATAGACGACATTTTAGTGAATCGAAGGAAATAACGTGATTTAAGCAGATAGTTCTGATAATTCAATTATGGTCTTTTATCTTGAATTATTTCCCACTATTTTTCGACGGACTGTATAACCTTCAGGTATACAGAACGGAAGACTTCGACGGTCTTCTAGTGAGGATCAGAATCTCCAAGAATCACAGTATGACCTCGGGTAAACACATAGTATCATACCATTATCTTAGAGCAACCATCTCATGGTAATTGCAACTCCTTGCAATATCCGATCTTATTTCGGCTCACAGGTCTTTAATGGTCCCGGGTAAACACAGTAGACCATTATACCTGGTCTAAGCTTTACCATCAATACGCGACAGAGTAGAGTAAGAATGCAGCTCCCGGGTAAACGCGAGGATAGCTACACCGTTCCTCTATTCCAATCTCAAGGCATCATAATGTCATAGTTAATAGTCCTTTCATCAGATGGTGACAGATCTCGGGTAAACACGTAGTATCTGTCATTACTGAATCAAGTTCTAAGAACTATATTGATGGAGAGCCACGCGGTGCATTCTCAATGACTCGCGCTCCGGCTTAGACTTTATGTTGAAGGTTTTGTTTATGTTAAGTTGGTCTCGTCCTAGGTGATAGTTTATAAATATATCGAATATATTTAACTATACCTAGATATTAGCAATCGATTCATAATCAATAACTAAAAGCATGCATCATTCATACATATTCATTATGTGGTCATGGACAGCACGGTGATTAACTGGAGCCAAATAATTAATCACCAAAACTATATAACACTTATATAATCTAAACATGCAAACACATAGCCACTGGTGATCTCATCTCCTGTCGCCTTCTTAGTTGCATTTGTGGATCATCCTCGCCTCTCCTCGGCCGACGCGATCAAATACAAATATTATATATTTTGAAACAATTTCAAATACAAATAAATTGTAAGAGAAAGCCTTATGGCCGAGTACAATAATGGAGGGGGATAGAATTACAATGGAATGGAGAGAGGGAGGCACACAAGCCTCATTAATTAACACTTAATTAATAAACATTCACATTCCATAACAATCCACAAAATCACACACCATCACATGATATGAAATTCAACTAAGTGCATGTCCATGACCACCTCAAATTTTAACCATCCACACATGATAATGCACATCACATGAAGGCTAAAATTTTGAAAATATAATAATTTTGGCTTTCTTAAAACCTGGGTACCAATCAAAATTGGATAATTTGAATTTTCGAAAATCTTATTTTCTAACATGCAATAAATCTAATTTAAAGCATTAAACACATCAACATGTGCACACAAAACTAAAATTAAAATTCTAAAATATTCCATGCATTATTTAGAACAATTCTAAATTAATTAATCTAACATTTAGATTAATATTAAATCACATTAATAACAATTATTAATGTGAAGCAATCTAACATTTAGATAGAATTAGAAATTCCTAAATAACATTTATAAAAGAATTTCCAACTCAAATTATTAACCCCTTAACAACTCCTTGTTAATAAACCCCTTTATTTAAATCATATTTCTCAATAACCATTATTAAGAAATAATAATTAGAACATTTCTAATTAAAATAGTCTAACATCTTAGACTTAATTTAATCCTTTAATAACATTGATAAAAGATTAAATTCCAAGTAGATTAGATCATTAAAACCAATAATTAAGAGATTCAAGAGTAAACTAATTAATCATCTTAATAACTATTATTAAGACTTAATTAATACTTAATAACTTTTATTAAGTTTCATTACTCAAGAATTAATTAACTTAATTAGAACATTTATAAAAAGTTAATTAATCACTTAACAACTATTATTAAGTGTCTCCAAATTATTAAAATAATTCTCTAACAACAATTGCTAAAGAATTATCTAATTGGTTAATTAAAATAAAGTTAACAACATTTGTCAATTAATTTTAAAACCATGATAATTATCTAATCCCTTAAATAATTAACAACGATTGTTAATAAATTTTAAGATCCCATCTTAAATATAAATTAACAACATTTGTTAATTATAAATTAAGATCACATCTTAACTCATAATCCCCTTTTAAACTTAAAATTATAAATTTAAGTATAAAACACTTTTAAATAAAATTTATTTTAATTTTAAGGTAAAGGGAATCATGTCAACCCTTTATGTAAGATCATATCTTACATAAGTTAAACCCAATTGACTATTAAGATCAAATCTCAATAAGTTCATAATTAACTGGAAAAATAATATTAAAACAGTTTTAAATTATTTAACTTCAATTCCAGTTAATAGGGGTTGGGGTTTAGGGGTTTAAATAAGTGGTTAAATATATTAAATGGGCTGGGGTTAAATAGGCCCAATTGGCCTATTAAATTGGGCCCAGGGCCTGGTCTGGCTCGGGCTGGGGCAACCTGGCCCAGCCCCTGGTCCGGCCCTGGCTCGAGCCAGGCAGGGCCCTGGCTCGGGCGACCTGGCCGAGCCAGGTCGGGCGCCTGGTGCGCCCGGGCCAGGCCCAGGCCGCCCGGCCGAACCGGATCGGACCGGATCGGGACCGGCCGGTCCAGGCCCATCTGCTGCAGGTTCGACCAGTTCAGATTTTAGGGTTTTTCAGCCCTATTTGAAGCCTGTTTTGGGCGGCGCCGCCGCCGCCGCCGGCCGCGAAGGTGGCCGGAATTCGCAGAGGGATGTCACCACTTCCATTTCCCCCACCGGTGGTGGCCGGACGGCGACTCCTTAGCCGCCGGTGAACCTCCAAAGTTGGAGATTTGTGCAGTTTCGCAGATTTCAGCTTTTCCTCAATTCTTTTTCAACTTTTGAAAATTATAGGAAGAAAAGCTCCACCGGCCGCCATGGAAATTTTCCGGGGATGGCGAGGGGTAGCTGGTCACACCAGCAAACCCACAGAGATGGTCCAACCATCATTAATCCCCTTTTGAAGCCCACAAATTCGGTTCTTCATCACCATGAAGAACGCGATGAAACCCCAAAAAAATTCTCGTTTTTCGCACAGAAAAATTAAATTCGAAATTCTAAGTTCATCCCATGAACAATATCTATGAGGAAAAACGAATTTATGCATGAAATAATTTAGAATAATAATTTCATCGTTCCGGAGCGGATCAGAGCGGAACCTGGCTCTGATACCACTGTTGGGATCCGGGCGGGACGCGAAGAACGCAGCGGAAACGAAGAACAAAATTTTATCCCGCCCGATGCCCGCTGATCCGATTCGGAACGAAAAACGCAAACCGAAAACTACGAGAAGTAATCTGATTACCGTGCGCGGATTCGAATCCGCATCCGTCTCGGTTCCGTCGAGGTGATGCCGCAAGCCGCACAAGCGTCCGGCCTCCAGCGGTATCCACGCGATCCTCCGCGGTGGTTCGTCCTCGATCCCTCGTCCGTTTCAGCTCGCTCACTGAAGATCCGTTGCCGCAACGATTGCGGAAATCCCGCCGACGGGAATTCCCGACTTTCGGGAATCATACGCGGAGGAGACGGAAGCTGTTCTGGCGCGCCGAACGGGACGCCCAGAGGTGGAGAGAGAAAGGGGGGTGACGGCCAGCAAGGGAAATCCTGGAGCTTGGCCCAGGGTTTCTCAACAGCGTGTATATATATTAAGTCGGCGCGACTTTTCACAAAAGCCCCCGAGTTAATATAAATCCCACTTATGTACCACCGACTGAGAATCTTATTGCGTGTGACCCTCTAGGCCCATTTACCAGTCCGGTTTTCAGCCCGTTAAGTCCAATAACTAGTTATTGACTTATTGTAATTAATTAATATATAGATATTAACTAATTACTCAACCGAATTATCATCGCATGTAAATTCGGTCGGACTTCCGATCAAGTTGGGTGCCAAGCAACACCGCATGATCCCGGAATGTAATGGGGTTCAGCAACCCACTCATGGAACCTGTCCGTCCACAGTTACCACGTGGCTATAATCCTTCGTTCGCACAATGCTCTCGAGTTAACCTAGGGTATGGTCAACTGTCAAACCCTAGATGGTCAACTCACTTGAATCAGACTCCGCTGTACAATATCCGAAAACCACTTTTCTGATATTGTTTCTGCTCTGGCCAGAGACTCCTGCGGATCTACTCTAGAGCATTCTCTCTCCAATTACCTGAGAGCGAACGATCCTCTATTGAACACACAATCACCTTCGAAGGTCTTCCGCTGGACCCGATCCTTGACTATTAGAGATCCCGTGGATAGGGATTCGTAGGTCAAGGTCAAAGCCCAGAAGTCCACCGACAAGGTGTCTTTGGTGTCTCAAGTCCAAGGATCAACCACGCTACTGTGACGATGAATCAAGCCGATTGACAGTCAGGTAAATTACCATTCGGCGATTCATGTCGGATCAGTTCAGTGAACTCATTCTCCAATGAGCACCTACAGGTTTACCATTGTGTCTCCACACTAGTAACTAACGAGATCAGTTACCCTCATCATATGAGCTGGAATAACCTGTACTAGTCTAACCGGATGTTTGATGTCCTTCTCAAACATCCTACGACTAGGAACAATTGAGAATATGTGTTTATAAGTCATCAGTCTCATTATTATGATCTCATCATAATCTGAGGACTATTGCACATATTCATGGACTTCATTATGCGTAAATATAAATATGCCAATCTACATAATGAATTTAATGCCATTTATTAGTGAACCAGATTGAAATAGGTGCCTTATGATTGGCTTAGAGGACACCTATATCTATCAGAGCCTTCATCTTTGACCTCCAGTCTTGGGGCACCGACCACTCCCCATGATCTGTAAGATAGAGTCCGACAATGAAACAGGATCCCCCTCACGTGGAGTTTTATTGCCGGGATCAGTGTCCGAAACATCTCCAAAATGACTTATAATTTACCGTGTTTTGCAGTGTTTTACGTCAAACCAAACGGCAACTTACTAAAAAGATGACCACTGTTAGCATTCCACCAATGACTGGATCAGTGTAACGGGGCATTTGCAATCTATGCTTAGGGAGATTCCACATCGATTAATGTTTGGTAAATTAAATTGGGTAACCTGTGATCTTGTTATCTTGTCATTTGTCATTCCTCCGATCGTCTTTACATCATCGATAATGTCAGTTCGTATTAATTATTAATTCCTTAGTACTATATCAACAAGGAGCCGGCTATAATCAGTTCGGGGCTCATCTAACTTAGATGAGCCTCTCTTGAAATTTTTATTTTTTATCTTAAAAAAATAAATAAAAATTATCAAAATATTTAAATACTTCTATCTATGTTAATTTTATCTTTTGAAATTTATTTTTTCTCGTTATATTAAAAAATTGAACCATAACTGTCTAATTAAATGCGTCATTATTTGGATATCAAAATTAAACTTCAGGAGATGGAATCAATTCTAAGGGTTAATTTGACAAATTTTTTATTTTTAAAATATTTTTCCACCATTTTCACATGTTGATATTTGATATATATTCGATCGGACAATTAGAATTGATCATCAAAATCGGACAGTGAAAAATTAAAGTCTTAAAGATGGAAACAACTCTAAAGAACCTATTTGAATATTTTAAAAGTATTAATAAATTTTATTATTTGTTTAAACATATATATATATATTTTTAAAATGACTCATCTAAATTAGATGAGCCTCGGGGCTCATTTGATCCGTTCCCAGTCTAAAAATATCCGTCATAAGTTAATTATATTTGTTGAATATTTGCGACAGTATTAGGCTTAAAGCCGTCCCAAATGCATGTTGTAAGTTGTAATGACTCCTGTTGTAATTTCAAACTTTTAATATAAACATTTTTGATTGAACTATTTGAGACGGCTTATCGACATCTGTCCCTGATACTTTTGCTATTAGGGCAGGCTTGTTCACAGTCATCTCTTACATTGGATGCATGGCTTCCAGATCACTTTTAGATATTTTGGGGGACGGATTCACAAATAGTATCGTCTTGCAACTCACCCTTACTTTCCATTCCTTTTGATTCGATTATTGGTAGTGATCTCATCTTTCCATTTTTTGGATGCTATCTTGATTTCTAGTTTTCTACTCATTATCACTATTTTTCAAAATATTTATTACTGAATGCTACTCTGCCGTAGCTAGTCTCAAGCTCGCATCAGAAATAAGAAGTGTATATTAGGTCGACAGTTGATGCTCGATAAACTTTGTTACAACACAATTATAAATCTTGAACTAAATTTTATCACTAATGTAAGCAGCGACAGACGTAGAAATTTTGTTATGTGAGGTCACTTAGACATTACGTTATGAGTATAGTTGAGTCAGTAGGATCTTGGACTAGGTCATATGGGATACTGGGTTGAGTGAGGTCCCGAGTTTGGTTTGGTCAAAGAAGTCTCAAATTAGATTACTTTGAATTTGGCCAATAAATTTGACAAAATCCAATGAAATCTTGGAATCCCAATAGATAAATGTTAGATCCGCCACTGAATGCAAGATCATATTCTCAAGAAGCGACCCCGACGGATGTATTGATACACGCACAAAAATTCGTCAGGATGTCATTTTAGAATGCAATGATGCCAAATTGCAATCGCAAAAGTTCCCGTGAGTTAGATGAATCTCAGTAAAGAAACTAGTTTGGAAGAGTAAAATTCATTTAACCACACGTCCGTATTAGAAGACGATGTATATATTTGTCTCTTCAATAATATCGTTTACCACCATTTATATTTCTTGGAGTACCCTTGAATTATTAAATGTATATAACCTGTAAAACTAATGAGAGAGAAGGGTTAGCTTGTTTACAATAACTTCGGTGAAAGTGATCAAAAGCAAGACAAATTGTTGGCTGTCAACTATGACATATAGATAAAAGTAACAATAAAAATGCTACAGTTTTTTTTTTTTCTTACTATAAAGATTTAAAGATAAAAGTTTTAGAAACCACAAAGGGGAGAGATAGACTAATACCAGTTAAATTTATGTTAGATAAAAATTAAATATAATTAATACTTATGTACCAAATTAGAAGAGAGTATTAAAAAGAATTTTGGGAGAAATGTACAAAAGAGGAAACTTTTTGACCCTTATGAAAAGATAAAAATGTCGTCTTCTTTGGTGTTCAGTTGCCCCCCAAGGTAATAATTTTGTTCAAATGTTCGTGGTGCATCTCTTCTCCTCACCTCTTGGTGGCGAGATTTGTTTCTCAGTTCCCATTCTATGTCTGTACGCTCTATGTTTTTTTATGAATGAAAGATAGGCAGCTTTGTTTTATCCAAAAAAGGAAAAAAAGACATGTCAAAGACAAGGAGGCGTCAAGCCTTGAAGACAGACTCAAACTTTCCTCATATTTAATTCCAATCAGGTCTTAAAATTTTCTTGAGCTCTAAATGTTGTTATTTAAGATTAGAAGAAAAATCCATCTCTACCATGGGGGACAACTGAACACCCCCCTCCCCACCCCAACACACAGGTAGGGAACATAAGTGTCCTCCTAACCCAAAGCTTCACTTTGGATCTTTGTTGTCCACTTTTTTAACTATAGTGACTCAGTCACGAGCTGAATCGAAGGAAAAAGTTACTCGTAGGAAAAAGCTATCCACGCGATGAAAGGGTATAGAGTCACTATGATAATGGCGCCACTACTATATCTAAGGACTATAACAAGAATGAAGCGGATTAGTTTTACAGAGGAAAATGAAAAAAATAATTAGACCATATCTATATATGAGATTTGAATTTATAACTTGTAAGATGCTTTTTGAAGACAAAAGTGTACCAATTTGACCTAAAGTATACTTCACAAAGATTAGATCAGGTTGTTGCACTGACCCACTCTCCATAACTATTCTTCATAACTTTTCTTGGTGTGCAAATAGAATCTATATATGAGATTTGAGCTACTTTTGGCATCCATTTTTATAAATTCCTTCTCATTCCTCGTTATAAAAAGTAAAAAGATATTCTTCATTCTCCATTCTTAGAATGAAAATACTATTTGGCTGTCATTTTTAACTTATGTAAAAATATCTTTTTTAAGATAAAGTTAATTATAAAAGAAGTAATATTCTTTTGAGGAAAGACTTTCTGAATATGAGAATGAAGTTTCAAAGTCATTCTTATTCTCTCTGAATGACTTCTTCTTTCTTAGAATGTTTTCCTAGAAAGGTTATCAAAGACATTTAAATGGGCTCATTCCTCATTTTAAGTGAGATTCTTTTTTTGGGGAATAGATACCAAAGACTACATTGGATTTATAACTTGTGAGACATTTTTCGAAGACAAAATTGTACGGATTTAACTTAAAATAGACAATACCTCACAAAGATTAGATCAAGTTGTTACACTAACCAACTCTCTATAACTACTCTTTATAACTTTTCTTCCTGTGCAAATGGGAGTTCTTCCTTTTTTTTTGTTACTGATGTGGCCTCTCTACATCAGAGGTTAGTTCTCTTATCAAGAACAGAAAGTCTTACTTCTAAATGCTAACCATCCATTATCCGACCTCCACTTTGCATTTACATACCTTTCTTTAACCTCCCAGCTTGAACCTCCTCCTCTTCAGGTACTAATATAGCATCTTCATTAAAAATGCCTCGTTTTAATATTATAACAACACAACAACAACCCCCACCGCAACAATTATAATAGATAATAGTTAATAAAATACAATTTTATTTTTTTACATATATATACTTAAAAACTAATTTATTTGTATTTATACTTCCAACTCTCATATTGTTCTTCCATCCAAATGTCGTCAACTCTAACTAATGTGATTGAAAGATTTGGTAAACTCTGAAAAAGTTGAGGATGTTTATGTAAAATTTTACTGGTTAGAGGTATACACTTAAAAATATCTATAATCTTTCTAGCATGAGCTGTTGGAGTTGGCGAATGGCGACATTTTGATGGAGGGGCATAGATGCAAAATTACTGAGGTTTTTAGGATATTTCATACTATATGTAGGACTTGAAGGTACAAATACAAATATGTTGTTCACTTTGTTTGTGGAATAGGGCCAGAATAATTGATATAAAGGTTCTATTCTGATTTGGTTGAGTATGCCTAATTCTTTCAACTCTCCAAATTGATTGCAGAATAGGTTAATCCGGAATTACTTATCCGAAATAACGTATACTAGAATAAGGGGTGCTTAGCTTTGATAATTCTGTGGGACCCACTGGCAGAATAAGAAAGATAAGCAATTCTTAGGTCTAAAGTCGAATTGCTTATTCTCCTTATTCTCCGAATAGGCTATTCGACACCGGTATAAGTCATTCCGTTTGTCCAAGTTAAATTAAGCTTATTCTCCCTTTATTCTTCCTTATTCTTCTTCTATTCTCCAATCAAAGTGGCGTTCCTCCAACTCTCCAAACCTACCTGGATTATTTAATTCCCTCAATTCTCTCAATTTTATATTTTATTTCACTCCTTATTCCACTTATTCCTACCAAATCACTTGGAATAGCGCAGTGTAATTCTCCTTATTTTAGGTGAAATACCAACAATTTACCAAATCAAAATACTTCTTATTCTGATTTAAAAAATCTCTGTAACCTTATTCTGATTTAAGTTATTCTGCAAACAAAGTGAGTCTTATGTTTAAGAATATTTATATAAAAATTTCTTGTTTAAATAAATTTTTTAACTTTTTTAAGAATATTAATTTTGCGATATTACATATGTATCCGGTCTCTTAGTTTTCATCTCCTTTCTTTTCGTGCGTTTGCCCGGGGAAACGTGAGCGCCGAGAGCCTTCGCAAGTAATAAGAGCGAGCAGCAGAGGGGAAAGAGAGCAAAATTCCCTTCTTTTTCCTGCCGCCCCGGCTTCGCCGAGATCCAGCGGGAACCTCCGCCCGCCCACACCGGCGGCTGCGAAGGATGTCGTCGGAGGACGAGGAAGGGTGGGTGCCCTTCAGCCGGAGGCCCGGCTGGTCGGACGTGGTGCCGATCCCCCAGGACGACGGCCCCAATCCCGTCGTCCCCATCGCCTACCGGGACGAGTTCCGCGAGACCATGGACTACTTCCGCGCCCTCTACTTCGCCGACGAGAGGAGCCCCCGCTCTCTGCAGCTCACCTCCGAGGCCATCCGCATGAATCCCGGCAACTACACCGTAAGCATCTCCTTCCCCTCTCTAATTCTCTCTCTCTCTCTCTTTCTCTCTCTAAACTTCTACTTGGTTCGGTTGGCGAATTTGGGAGGGGGGTAAATATACACGTTTCTACTGGTCAAAGACCGTAAAGGTTGCTTCTTTATTTTTTTTTTGCTTGTGTTGTTTTCTTGTTTAACACAAAATTTCATTTTTTTTCCCTGCTTCTTCCATGGTCTCCAGGTCCTTTTGTTTTTAGTTTTTGGGAGGTCCTGGTGCTGGCTGATATAGGTCAGTCGAGGTTACTGGTCAGTCGTTAAATGCCCTTTAATTGTCAATTTAAGAAGATTTCACCTGTCAGTGCTATGGCACAGTTGGGAATTTCACCGTTAGTTACATTTTCTGTTGATTCAGGAATTAGGGCATAACCGGATATGGATGCAGTTGCTTTGTTAAGGATGTTGTGGATTGTTTGTTAACAATTAAAAGCACATTACTTGAGAACCGGATTTCTTCTTCCCTGTTAGCATTTCCTGTTCCCATCAAATTAGGGGTCTTTTGTTGCGCCATGAAATGCCATAAAGTATCGGTTTTGAAATTACCGGTTTTAAAACTGGCGAAAATAAAATCCCTGGTTTTGAGATCTCCAGTTTCGTTTTCGGCAGTTTTGGGTTGAAAACCGCGATTTACGACACTCCAAACATATGGAAAATACCATGAAGTAACATACAGCACTCCAAACATGAGGAAAATGCTGTTTGACGGCATTTTACGACATTTTACAGTATTTTATAGCACACCAAATAACCCCAATCTTTTGCATCACTTATCATCATCACCTTGCATGAACCCAGATTCAGCTTGATTCAACGAAGAACCGAGTGGTGTGTTATTTTTTGTGATTGATTGCTTGTCTATCTGCTTCTGCAAGGTGGTATGACATCCCTAGCTACATGCATCTTTGTACGAGTGACCTGCTAACGTCAACGGGATCCAGTTGGCAGGTAGAAAAACTGTCATAGTAAATATGTATTTTGGGAGCATTTTAATATGGGAGTACTTCTTTTTCCATTGTGTAGTCTAGCAGGTGACTGATAATTCTGCCCCCCATTATTTGGGGACTCAGAAAAACTAAGCATCTTTCCCTTGTAGTGTTTTTATGAAGGGAGATAATTCTGACAACAGTTTGTCTTTGTAAGATGCTGGAATACAAAGAACTTTCATACCACCTGAAGTGCAATTCTTCTGCCCTGCTCTTCACATGATTACTATCTTGTTGTGTCTCTTACACTATCAGGTATCATATAAATGAAACCGAATCTAATATATACATCAATATCAACACTTAACAGGGGAAGCTGAACATGTTTACATTGGTCAATTTAAATACAATGTTTTATGGAATAAATTAATTACGCATAGTTGTAGTTTTCCCTGATTAAGTTTTTTTTTTTTTTTGCTTTCTAGAATTCTATTTATAACCTCAAGAGATGGATTTCATATCTTGAGCTTGATAATCCGATAATTCTTTAATGTGCATAGTTATCAGTTGTTCTTTAAACACAATCAATTGACATTTTGATTGTCCTTTGTGTTGTAGGTATGGCATTTCAGACGTCTTGTTATTGATGCGCTAAATGTTGATTTATGGGGAGAATTAGACTTTGTTGACAGGATTGCACTAAGCAATTCTAAGAATTATCAAATCTGGTGAGGAACTTTTTATTTTATTTTATCTGGTTGTATGATAAGGCACAGCACTGATGTAATTTTATGTGGGTTTATTGGGTGACTCCATAGTTGTAGTCATACAAGTTAGTTCTCATTGACTCACTCAATTTTGATTTGCATTTCCTTTTCAATTAAGCATGTTAATTATTTAGAATATATAACTCATGGCAAATTTACCAAACCAATGCATATGTTGGCACACATTGTTCAGCATGCATCATTCATTTGTTCGGTATGCATAATTCATGTTCAATATTTTTTATGTTTTACAAATGGAACTGATCAAAATAAATAGGCAACCTATAGGCATCATAGGCGGTGGGTTGCAGAAAAGTTGGGAACTGAAAGTATAAATCCGGAGCTTGAGTTCACTAAGAGGATTTTTGCCATTGATTCTAAGAATTATCATGCTTGGTCTCACAGACAGGTAAATCTCTCCACCTTGTCACTTACTACTTTGTTGTCTACTTTGAATGACGTCAGATTCTTCTAGACCATTGCCTTTATTAATTATTATTATTTTTCCCACCATGAGCCATTCTTATGATCTCACCTCCTATACCTTGCATAGATCGGGAGAAGAAATGTAAACAATTCTTATTTCTCATGCAGTGGGTTCTTCAGGCATTAGGTGGCTGGGAAGATGAGCTTGATTTCTGCCATCAGTTGCTGGATGATGACATTTTCAACAATTCTGCTTGGAATCAGGTGTGAACTTCTGACCAAATAATGCAGCAATATTTGCCGGAATAATGGTCTTGAGTAGCAATCAGAGAAAATGAGCTAGAGAAAATAAACAATAAAGGAAAAAAAAAACTAGGGTTCAGGTAGAAAACAAGGAACATGTGGCATCCTGAAAACAGCACATAAATTGATAAGGGCCCTGCCAGACCAAGGTTCAGCCAGTGCAAGCAAGTGTTCTCCTTTAACCCAAAGGAATACATAAATCAATATTGACTGACATGAAACTTTCATGCAAGCATTATCCATTTATATAGACTTTACTATAGATTGGGCTCTTCTAACCCTTTTCTAGAAGGAGAAAGAGTCAACCTGCTCCCTAATCTGCAGACAGACTCCGATCCATGGAAGCAATCTTACAAGATCTCTGAGGTCCATGTGCTCTTCTACATCTCCTCTTTCTAACCTACCAAAGTGGTGCTGAGATCTGAGATGACGTTCCTTGCCCTTGTCCTGTCTTGATTAGAATGGTGGCCTGCCTCCTAAATGTCCAATTTGGCACTTCAAAACCATATTGTACAGATCCAAAGGAAAATTAGGGCTCTCATTTACTTTTGTAGTCCCAAAAGATCCCACTTTGAGACATTTGTTTCCTCTATCAACTAAAACATTGAATTCCTCAAACAATTAAGTCTAGTATACTTCCTGTGAGATTTATATGCATTCAGTTCCTCAACTAATTAAGACCAGTATCTTTCCCGTGAGATATCTATTTTACCAGCATGATCAAAGATGTAACCAGGCTTATCTATGACTTGACTAGAAACTAATGGAATCCATGTAATCTTCATGTACGTGTTTCAGAAATTTGAAACATGAATCATGCTAACATTATAACTATGCAGCAAGCGCGATTCTTAAGATACATTGATGTATCTGGTAGAAAATTCGGTTGTGATAAATAAACCACAATGCGTTTATGTAGCTAGCTGATTCGGAAATGATGTTATGTTTTTCCTTTATAAACATGACAAACCATACAGGAAGGTTCAAATTTCCATGTAGCAAATGGTAATCAGATCCTTTGAAATTTCTCATCTCATTTAACCCATCAAATAATGCTGTTGTAGTGTTATCTACTTTTACACTAGTTAATTATATGTGCTTCCTACGTGTGTTTTTAAAAGAATTATTGTTTATTTGAAAGCGTAACATTAAGCAAATATTGCAAGGAATATCTCAAAAGAGCTGTAACAGGCCAGTAGCCACACAATTGCAATTTTCAATCAGCCATGCAAAGATTCTGTTCAGATGATTCTTTTATGCTATCAATGTGAAACATGTCAAATGTTTGGGACATCATGGGCATTTGAAACTGAGAATTAACAACTAATATAGTTTTACACATACTTTCTAATTTCTATTGATGGGTTTAAGATCCAATATTCAAAAACCTTCCGAGTGTCATTGTCATCAGTATCCCTATTCCCTTACCTTTATCATGCTATTTATGCTGTGGCTCATCAATCTAGGCCCTTTCATTAGTAGCGTAGTCATGACCATCCTAAAATCTGTTGGGACTTCAAACTTTACCGGGGTAACATTCAACTTAAATAGGCTGTACAAAGATCAGCCTGGATAGTCAGATTTCCTTCTTTAAAACCTCTTTAAAATTCTTGAAACTGCCGTACACACTCTGTCAAGCATTGTACACCTTACCAGAGATTTATTGAATTTCCATATATATCCTATTTGTTTATGGTTTTACCCTTGTGGGTAAGTGCACATTCAGTAACCTTTACATCCCCTCCGCTTGATGCACTTGAAGTTGATACCACTGACCATGAATATGTTGTGATCATCTTATTTTTCTTTGTTTTAATGAACGGGATTCATTAAAACGTGTGAAGAAGAAGAGCCAAGGGTGCACCTGTTGATGTGGATTTTACTATTGTGATAATTTTCTAAATTTATACAGAGTGCCAGCTATTTTGTGACAAAATTGCCTTTAAATCCTGTGGTGAGAAAAAGTAAACTTAAATTGGATGGTATGGACAATAGGGTGCAACATGACTAATAGACCCTCACCCAGAGATTTACCCAAGACAAGAAGGTGATAAATGAACTGGACGCATGAATAAAGGTCACAAAGTAAAGCGGAGGAGAGGATGAATATATGGAAAGTGATAGAATCTGCTGCCTCCATTCAGTCTGCTGGCAGCGGATTCTATCCCAGATCCTTGGATAAGATCCAAGGATCTTGAAAAAGAAAACGAAAAAAGACGAGAGAAAAAGAAAAGGGGGGGGGGGGTTGCTGTGTGACTTTTTTACTCCTTTTTTTCCTCTCACCAACAAAATCCCCATCCTCATGTAAAAAAAATAAAAATAAAAAAATCACCAAAATTTTTAAAATATTAGAGTAGGCCTCTAGGTTGGTTCCCGTCCCTTTGGGTTTAATTTTCACTGTCCGATTAACAAAATCAACAGTAGCCGTCCAATCAAGTGTGCCATTCTTTGATGATCAAAACCGTAGGGGATGGGATCAACCCATAGGGTTAATATAACGAATTTCCTATTTTTATTAATTTTTTATATTTTTAACGCTGTTTTTTATGCACATCTGATCGGATGGCAAGGATTGATCTTCAAGATTGGACCGTGAAAATTAAAGCCTTGGAGATGAGAACAATCTTAAGGGGCCTATTTTAACATTTAGAATTTATGAAAATGCTTATTTATTTATTTATTTACATGGGAAGGGTGGGTTTTTAGGAGAGGGCTATGTATGTATGTATGCATGCATGCGTGAAAGTCGATCGTTGTCATCTGATCAGTGCACCTCAAAAAGCATTGTTTAAAAATGTAAAAAAAAAATGAAAAGAAAGAAAATTAGTCAAATTAACCCTTAAGGTTGGTCCCATCTCTTGGAGTATTAGTTTTGATACACACTTGATTATACAGCTACGTTGAGTTTTTCTATCAGACGGTAAAAGGTAAACCCCGAGGGGTGGGAACAAGCCTCAGGGGGGGAGGTAATTTAATATTTTAAAATTTTTGGTGATTTTTATTTTTTTAAAACATGGGGGGAGGTGCACATCTAAGTTAGATGCAGCTATATATAGGGAGAGAGAGACACACACACACACGCACATAGAGAGGGGTTAACTCATGCCCTTATTCTACTCATCCCATGTTAAAAAAAAAAAAATCATCATAAAATTTTAACTATTCAATTATCCCCTTCTTAGGGTTGTTTCTTCCTTGGGGTTTAATTTTTACAGTTCGATCGTGAAGCTCAACTGTAGCCGCCCAATTGGGAGTGCACAAATTTTTGAAAACTAATATCAAAAATAGGAAATAGGGTTGTTCCCATCCCTTGGGGTTTTGATAACTAATTAAGGGGTTTAAACCACCAAAAGTGCCGCTGGACCCAATTTCCACTGTACCCTGGAGTCTGATTGAATATTTTGGGCAAATCTTTGGGCTTTGTTATGCTGATTCCCAGAACCTGATGTAAAAGACTCGGATAGAATAAAATAAAGAGAGATGAGAAGTGATTACCCAAGGACGTATGAATAGAGTGCTAGAAATGAAATGCCTCCAGGAACACTAATTCTAGATATCCATTTTAGACATGAATGCTTGTATATGCAGATTTTGTGGAAATCAAGGTGTCCCCATCCTTGCTTTGCAGTCACTTTGTTCACTCCGAGCATGGTTGCCCCTTGGTGCTTGAATGCTGCTAATCTCTGGATGTTTTGCAAACGCATCTATCTGGAAACATAATATCGTCTATGCAGTGTCTTAGTTTCACAATAATATTCCCCATACCCATTCCTTTTCTTTTAAATGTCAACTCAGGGTTGACGGTTTGTTGTTCATCTTTCACAGAGGTACTTCGTGATCACAAGGTCCCCGCACCTGGGTGGTCTTCAGGTCATGAGGGAGTCAGAAGCAAGATACGCTGTCGAAGCTATTCTTAAAAATCCAGAGAATGAGAGCCCGTGGAGATACCTTAGGGGTCTATACAAAGGCGAAACCAATCTGTTGATAAACGACAGTCTTATCTCTGAAGTGTGCCTGAGGGTTGTGAAGACCAGTCACTTCCGCATATTTGCTTTGAGCCTATTGTTGGACCTTCTTTCTCATGGTTTGCAACCATGCGAGGAACTCAGGACTGCTGTGGAGCACATGAGCTCTGAAATGGAGCTGTCGGATGCTAGTTTGCCAGCTACTGTATGCTCCATCCTAGAAAGAATGGATCCATTGCGTTCAAACTACTGGGCATTCCGCAGAAGCAGTCTTCCTTGTCAGGCTTCCTAGAGGCACCGAGTACTCATTGGATGGATGAAACTAAGTTTTTTGAACCTTATTTACTTTTGTTATTCTCATTTTATGGGGATGTTGAGCTATGTTGTTTGGTTGTATTAACTGAAAAGTACCTGCGTGTCACAGTTTTCCTTCATGCTGCTTTCATTGTTTGTGTTAATTATTCTTGTTTTTTTGTTTCTTCTGGTGGAGGTGGTAAGTTCAAACTTGAAACCCTCTCGTCAAGCGCTTGGATGTCACATAAAATTTTAAAAGCATCTTTTCTTTTGCCTAATTCTCCCATAATCTAGTTTGTTTATCAAGATTGGAAGAAAATTCAGCAAGATACATCTATATTTGTTTATCAAGAGGCTATATACTCTGAATAGTTATTAATCAAATTATGAGTTTTTGTTAATGAAAAAGTGAGCTTTTTAGTGTTACATTATGGGGCATCCTGTTGACAGGAATGGTATTCAATGTTTTGCAAAATTAGGTTGGAAATATTGTTGTCTAATCTGTTGATTGGAGAGAGCTCATGAAACATTAGATCTTGCTTGTAATGAACCGAGTGAGGCTAATTTTCGTCTCCAACTCCATAAAAGTGATACTGTTCGTTTGAAGTGGCACTCGGACATTAAAGCTATCGAGTTAAAGGCAGGACATGAACGTTCAGAGTGAAAAACGATATTGTTTGTTTGAAGTGGTGCGTCTGCCTTACTTTGGAGACCATGGATCAAGATCTGAAAATATAGAACATTTGATTTGACGTAAAACACTCTTTAATCACAATATAATGTATCTTATATAAAAATGCAATCTTTTATAATATTAGAAATATGAAATATCTTTACGATCAATGATTATTTGAATTTCACCACAAGAATTCGGTCGTGCCATTTTAATCTAGACAATGCATATTTATGGTTAAACGTAAGAACATCAAATCTTTTCTTTCTATGTCCATCCATCTTATTTTAGATATCCTCGAGTTATTTATCTTCTTCCGCTTGGATTTGATCGCACCTTTCTAGTTGGTGCTGAGCTTGGCCTATGACTATGAGCCAGGGATTAAAAAGGCTGCCTGCCCAGGCAGAGTGTAATAAATTACAATTGTTAGATGGGCCAGGCGTGGGCTTTGGTTGGCCCAGCCAAAGGCAGCCTATGGTGACAGTCCCAGTCAGGCCTGTTCTTGTAAAGCCAGCCCTTCAAACCTGACAAACACTTGCTGCAATGTCCCCTGGGCATTACAGTATAACCGCTATCTGATCGAGCCGCATGTGACTGCTACATCAACTCACGGCGGGTGCAGTGTGCCTTGAATAATGCGCACCACTACTACAATGTCCAAAGAGGCATTGCAGCAAGTATGTTTCTTAAAAGAGTCCGGCTTGGCGCACACCCGTGCGGGCGGGTGTGCGTGCATGCCACCCGCTGATAGGCCAGCCAGAGTGGGTCCCTCCCACGTTGACCCATCAGCACGTGGTGTGCGCGCACACCGGCCCATGCGGGTGTGCACTGAGAGTTCCCCTTCGTAAACACCAATCCAGGGCTTGCAACAGGAGAGCTGCGTAGTGCTCCGGGTCCATCGGGCCCAGCCCATTGACATTAGCTGTCAGCTTATAGAAAATAAAAGGACAACTACAAAGGTGCATCCCTTGACGATTCAATGTGAAAATGCCGCTTCAAGGAAGGAAACTACGTGCACAGCCCCTAGGCTCGAAGTAACAAAACATACCTCTTCAAAGATATTCGTTTTTAGGTCGTTTCATCCGGACAGTGTCATATATAAACAAAAATAAAAGGAAAAGAAATAACCAAGACATTTCATTGTTAGTAATCATAGGACCAGAATGCTCCCTAAGAAAATGTTGCCTATTTGAGGCATTTAAAATTCTGGTGAGGTCTCAACAAACACATGGTTATGTTAAGAAAAATCCAAGGTACAATTGAGGCAAATATGTAGATTGCATTTCATGAAAAGGCATCAACAACTAAATCATAGATACAGTAATTGTGCATTCACCCAACAAAATAGAGCATACATGGAATCGTCCCTGTACCTCATAAGTTGCAGAAGAAATAATCATTCTCAGAATGAATGATCATGTTGTTTTCATTTCTTTATTTTTTGTTTATTAGCACATTCATGATTATACAAGTGCAGACAGGAATCAATGAGACTAGCATCCAAACAGATACACAAAATTTTTGGTCCTGAAAAGTATTCTACGACAAAGGTGTTAATAGGTCCTCAAAATTGAATACTAGCCAATCAGCTTTTGCTGCAACAGCTTCGCGAAGCTGAACCCCCGCATAGCAGATAAATGTGTCTGCACCTCCTGGTTTCCTTGCCTGCAAATGACACAACAAAAAATGCTTATAGCTCTCTTAATCAGTTGGGTGAGACTCGACAAACATGTACTGGTATATGAAAGTTTAAATGTGTGACTAGGGATAGTAAATTTTAAGCCATAAGGTAATGAGCCAGTCCATCATATAACAGTAGGGTTTTGTGCCAATAAAAACATCGATATGCTAACAAATTAACAGTACACCACCATGATTGTGAAAGGGTGAAGCAAAGGTTGCATAGAAATCCTGAGCATGTATACGGTTAAAGCTCAATGTTTATACATATTTCAAAGGCCAACACAAAATTGAGGAACACACTTGAGTAGTTTCTGTACCCAAATAAATACATTTAATCCGTTGGAGAAAAATGCAATCCAGTGTACTTGGTGTAATGCTTTAAAGATTTTGAGCCCCCCAACCTTTAATATTTCCCCACAACACATTCCCCCATAGATCGTATGACATATTGTTGCATGCTACACAGAGAGAGAAAGAGAGAGAGAGAGAGAGAGAGAGACCTCAAGGTCAGTGGCACCATCTCCAATCATGACCAATGTGTTATAATTATGTGCCTGCAACTCCAACATCCATTCAACAACATACTGTAAGTCTGATGGTTTGATCCAAGAATGACAAAGCAAAAGTCAAGTATCTAATATCAACCTTTCTTATATGCTGAACAGCTGTTGCCTTCCCCCCACTCCTTGATGTAGGCTCTTTGGGGTCAAATCCGAGGAACTCCCCTGAAGTTCCAAATAGCAATCGATTTGCAAAGATGTTCTCATGTTGAATTCCAAGAAGTAATGCAACAGGCTTTGAACCATTACATTTGTATATAGAATATGAGAGGAGACCACAGTGGAAAGAATTAACATCAAAGCAGTGAAACAAACAATCAAGAAAAAGGAAAGTTGATGTAATAAGTAGGTCAAAATTCCAACAAGTTGGAAGCAAACAGAAAAAGAAATTTTAACATCTAACAACTGCAGATTGTACATTCTGTCAATGAAATAAAAGATATGCCCATAGCACACTTCCAAAAGTACACAGTTCCAGAATCTGTGTCAAAGGCATAGTGGTAAAACAAACCGACCAAAAAATATTGGAAAACAAATGCACTCTGTAATGCCCCACAACCTTGGTACACATTTCCATAAGGCAAACAAAACTTTATTGAGAATCATACCTCGATCATTTGACGAAAGCCTCCAGAAATCAGATAGACATCAGTCTGCTTAAGCCTGAGCTTCTTAATCAATTCACCAATGCCCGGAGAGATCCTAGTAAGGAATAACAGAGACAGTCAAATAGATTCAACTCTAGAAGGATATGACGTGATCTATTGCAGACAAGCACCATGTAACAGATGAAATGTCTCACATGTGGTAGAAAGGATGCTCTGTAACATGCTCCACATAATTTAATCACTCTGTACTACTTTTGGACCATTAAAGCTTTAACCCAAATATAGTGTCAAGGATAGAAACATATATTCACTGAGAATATTATAAAAAATATATTTTGCCTAACTGATGTCATCATGTGACCACAAAAACGAAAGTCCTGCCAGCCATACCTTTCACCATTGTGATATCATAGTGGAAATTAAAAGAAGATTTCCTAAGGATGGCAAAAAACATATGATAATCCTAAAATGAAGACTTTCCATAGCAATACATGCAAAAATTAATCTGTGGTAGGATCTAGCAATTAAAGATTCAAATAGGTCAGGATACGTCACAAGCTTTGCATAATTCAGATAACAACTAATTTCATGTGTTAGGAAAAGAGAAACTGGAAGGAATGCTCCATGTTATTGATGAGCACAAAATCCAAACATATATTTGGGAGTCAATAGGGCATCCCCTAGTATGAGGTAAGTTATCACATCTAAACACGATGTCCACAAGTCCTATACAACTCAGTTAACTTTATATACATACAACCCCAAGATTCTAACATGAAGGAAACAAATTTTCCAAATGCTTGACGGATAGAAGGGAGATAGCTCAAACTGGTGAGGACACCCGAGCCTCGGTCCGGTTCCGCCCGGATCTCGTCTATCGCCGTCGGAGGATCCATCCGACGTCCTTGTGGCTTGGGGACGAGTTGGAGCCCATGTGAGGTTTGAGACCTCTTTATTTGCTGTTATTAGGGCCATTTATGGTCCGTTATGTATCTTTTCTGTTTTTTTTTAGGGATCTAGATGTGTAACGGTAGGAGGGGAAGGAGCAGACGTTAAAAATCCCCCCTATATGTATGCTGTTTTCATTTAGAAGTAAGATGATGAATGGTTGAAAAGAAAAAAATACCTGTGTGCGATTAGGCTCTGTGAGAGAGACCCCCCCCCTCCAAGCTCCGGTGCGACGCCGGAGAACCACCTCGGTGCGACGCCGAGGAGTAATCCCCACTCCGGTGTGACGCCGGACAAGCCCCGCCTTCACCGCCTTGCCCCACCATCTCCATCGCCTTCTCCATCGCCATCGCCATCATTCCCCGCAGTCACCGCAGGCTCCACCACCTGCCGCCACTACCAGCGCCGCTCCACCGTCGCCGCTCGCTCCGCCGCCTGCTGCCACGACCGCCGCCGTCGCCGCTTGCTCCGCACGCCCCGCCATCACCGCCTTGCCCCGCCATCGCCGGAGTCATCGTCACCTGGCCCCGCCAGCGCAGTCGCGGACTCGCCCGCCACCGTCGTCTGCTCCAGCTGCCGCCGACGTCGCTTGCCACCGCCATCGCCGCCGCAGCCGCTGGCGTCGCCTGCCGCCGCCGCCGCTCACCGCCTTCGAAGCCGTCCGCCCAAGCCCTATCCCCTGACTGGTTCGTGCATGTGAGGAAGGAAGAAGAAGGGTGGAGAAGAAAAAGAAAAGGGTTTATGCCCCTTTGAAGTGGTCCGGTCAATTTCGTTTGACCCGGTCCACTTAACCACTTGGAAGTGGTTCGAGCCATGTTCAATGGGATCCGAACCAGATCTGGTTCCGTCCAGGTTCGGTCCGAGCCTTAGCTGAGCCACTGGGCTCTATCCTGGCCCTAACCCTGAGTCAATTTGGGTCGAGTCAGGTCAAGATTGGGTTCAGTACAGTGCACCTGGAGGTGCAACAATGTTACAACTGGGTCCTTAGTGCACCGCCCTCGTACGGAGCTCGTCCGGACTCCAATTTGCCTGCGGCGTTGGATTCGTCTCGACGACGCCTACTCTGGTTCGGAGTGTTGTGACCCAGATTTGCCTTGTTTTGCGTGCCATTTCTGCGCGCATACCAAGGACTCCGATCGTGCTTTCCAAGGTCCACACAAGCCGCCTCGATCTGCGTGCCGATATCCCGGAGAGCTGATACAGTTGCACGCTTCCCGAGGCATTCTTCCAGCAACTTTCACACCGCCGCTGTCCCGTCAACTGCTGTGATACCACCCCAGGTCGATTTATTTGTGTTTATTGTAGCCTTTTACCTCCCTGCGAGGAGTGGGCAATTATTCTATTGTATTTGGTGGGTGGTACATAAGCACCGGGTGATCTTCTCCCACGCACCAGCGTGGATGTACGTGCTAACCTTCTCTTCTTGATTTGCTTGCCTCGTATGTGCTTTTATCTGCCGCCGAATCGAGAGATAGGTCCTAGCCCGTGATTCTTCATCACTGTTGGCTGTGAGTGCACTATACCGATCCCGAGTTCCGACAGAACTTTGGGTGGTCCTAAGTCCTAGACTTGTGGTAGTTTCTCAACTACTAAACGGTCCCACGCTTCCTCATCGTGATGACGGCGTTTCAGCTATTTCTACTTATAGGCGTGGTTATTAACTGGACTATTGTGTGATTAGACTACAGTTGTCTAACTTTTAAATGCTTATTGCTGAAATTCTATCAACGTCAGTGAGTCTGTTAGCTGTCCCGCATCACAAACATTTCATAGTAAGCAGCAATCTATCTACGTGATCATTAAAGGTGAATCACATACTGCTGTCTCACTTTAGAAAATATTCTCTTGTTACGATTAAAGAATAGGAAAACAATATTTGAAATAAAATTATCTTGTTTGGACCACTAGAAAAAGAAAAGATGTACCTTAACCCATTAATCTGTAATGCCACACTAGAACAATAGTCCACGGCTATGAGAATGAAAAAGTAAATTGGCTTAGTTCAAACTGGAACTAGAGTGGAATATAGGGACCATTCAGTTTTGCATGTCACAGGCTTGGAAAAAGAAAGAATGTAACAACTAATAGAATAAACGACAACTGACTGAAGCCAGCAACAACTAGCCAGTTCCACATCAGCTCTTGTGGTATCAGGATTGCTAGTCTGGTTCTTTTAAGCTTTGGTTGAATTATTTGTTTATTGTGATATGAAGGGAATCACAACTTTAATTTCCTTGGAGACTTTATTGCAATATATAAGGACTTTTCTCAGGGACCATCCAAACACATAAGAACTTCACAAGAGTTGGCCATTTTGTAAAAGATCACAAACTAACAATTAAAGCTTTTATACAATATACCTATTACCGTAAGAAAGAAGAAACTGTTACTATATCCTTTTCTTTCTCCTGTTTCTTCCAAGAGCAGGAAACCTCCCAAGTTGTTGTGTCTTTCTACCAATTGGTGCTCTCCATTCACTGCTCCCATCCTTTATAGGGCTCGTAACTACTTTTACTAAATGATACGTGCCTAGCCAAAATTTACCCAAACATTTTTGGCTCACCTCCCTACCTATTTCAATTTTTAATTGTTGCTAAGAAATTTCTTAGTACAAAAGGGAATCCCTAGAAGGTAATCTTCACATGGCTGTTTTACATAACTACCTTGTCATAAGCTGAACCTCGCAGCCTCGTTCTTTCAGAGTGTCCAAACAAGGATGAGGTAGGCTGTCCCCCTTCTTCCTTAGTCCTTCACCACCAACTCCTCGTCATGATCACAATGTTAACACTGATGACAGCTGCATCGCCACTGATGGCTACACATAAGCCATGAAACTACGGTAAAGTTGGTAAAGTGAGGCCTACATCTAGATCCAAGCTAGTAACCACCAAAAACATGCAAAATGAAACCGTGCTTCCCCAAATTCAGATATCAAAGGACGTCAAATCAATATGATTCCATAGCAGCAGATTAAAAGCTACAAAATTGAATCTAATCCATGACATAAACAGGCAGGTAAAAGTTATAAGGAAATGAACACAATAATAAAAACCAAAAAATCGTAGAAACACCTCGGTGTAATTATAGAAACAAATACATCATCAAGAGTACCTGGGAGGTCTCTTCTCAAGAAAATCATGTAGTTGGGTCAGTGATGGGTTAAATAAAGAGAGTCTTGCAGCAAGTGCCTCCTCAAATGGAACAGACCCTGTCATTGCCCTAAAAATATAAAACAGGTCAACCTTTGAATTAGAGCAATGGCATACGAATTCCACCATAAAAGCAAGAAAGCTAACCTGGCCGTCCACTCAGCAACAGCTTTCCCAGCTCCACAAAAATCTGCAAGCTCATCAATGCCTTCATCCAAGCACACGGTACTATCCACATCAAAGCACACTGCATCGGCATTGCGCCAGATCTCAAGGACCTCTGCAAGCAAGGAAGCGCCCAAGAAAATAGTTAGAAGTACAATTCAATAAGCATTGAACATTGGCACTTATTCAGAAAGTTAAATGATTCTAAGAGGTAACCTTTGGAAGGCAGGATGTTGTCAAATTTGTTGGGTGCCACAGTTTTGGAAGGTTGCATAGAACACGCCAGTAAGGTGAGTGGATTATAAGATCTAATACTTCTTGCAATAGGAAGACGATATGAAGCTTTTAGTAGATGCTGAGAGAACACTGAAGGGATAGGACAATGTTGATGGTGACATGAAAGACGAAATGGGGTGACACATGTGCCAATCAGCCCAGCCATGCTCCTATCTGCCTTAACAAATGCAAATCAATACTCAGAAGCATCAAATTATAAAAAGGCGTCAATAATTTGGGATAACAAGATGCATGACTGCATGTGACTTTTGATATTAAATCAGGGAGCCAAAAGCTTCTGTTCAGACCAGAACTGGCTGAACCAGATTGAAACTGGCTTTGACTAGTCCAGTTGGTCTAGTTTTAGAGTTGGAACCATCCATAAAATAATAAAAATAAAATTAAGTTTTTTCACACTTCAAGAATTAATTTATAACGGGTGAATTATCAGAAGTGAAGGGGAATGTACAGGGCAACCTGCAGCCCAATGTAGTTGCAGCAATTGCTGTGTATCACTATTGCACCATCCACCACCGCTACATCTCACACCAAGATGGCATTGGTTTTATTTTTCTCCACTCACCCATCATCCTCCACCTCCCATTTACAGTGACCCAGAACCAGTGGCTGGCTACTTGGTAGGGTTAGGAGACAAAGGAGGATAAGGAGATTAACAGGGAGAAAGAGAGGTCGATCAGCTCTCCTCTTCCTCCTCCGCTTCAATCTGAAACAAGCTTTTAATTTCCCGTATGTAGCAGGAACTGGCCGATTTTTGATCAAACATGAAACCAAAACTAAGCAGCGCTGGTCCTCGACCAGATTCCAGTTTTTCCATTCATTATGTTAATTATAACGTAATCAAACGGGTGATGGCACTCAAGAAATCAAGCTAAAAGAAGAAAAAATGATGGTATATTGAAATAACAAAAATACGAAGAAACAGGCATCTCTAATCCTTTTCCACAAGCGATAATGCGACTAACATGTTAGAACTGAAAGGAAAAGAAAAAGAACGGACAACACACTACATTTGGTATAGATAGAGATGAACAGATAGTACAGCAAGGATCGAAGTTCTAGAGTTACGCCCCTGTTCCAGATCCAGATCTCCGGCATTTCAGAACGAAAATAAACCCCGAAACTGCGCAAGCCACAGGCAAAAGCTCCGAAAACATGCTAGAAGGAAAGAACTCCGCGATCTACAGAAACGAGGGCACGCCGACAGATCGGGGAGCGAGATCGTAAGGCAAGAATGTGTGTGCACTGTGCAGAGCCGGCGGCCTTGTGCATGAGAGAGAGAGAGAGAGAGAGGGAGACTTGCCAGAGGATCACCGGCGGCCGGAGTGACGGAGTCGCCGTCGACGGAGAAGACGCAGTGGACGGAGGCAGATGACCATGGCGAGCAGCAGCGGGACTGCAACGGGCGATCTACGGCGTCTTACGGCGACCGGCGGCGGGGAGTGGCGGAGCACAAGGGGAGGGTGGTGGTGGTTACGGAATTCGGATCCGCGGATCCTGTTCCTGGGCCAGATTGGTACAGACGCCCGAGTGCGTTAAGCAGGCCGCCTAACGGCGCCCGGCCCGTCTCTTAAAGGCCCAAAGCACTCTCAAGTCGCCTTAACAACTATGACCGGCCCAGACTGAGAACCACCGTTTGGGAAGTGAGATTACCCAAATCAGAGAAGAAAGAAATATTAGAAACACCAGCGACCCCATTGCCAAGGTCTCAAAGATTTTAAAATACTGAAATGTATAATTTTATCGAAATATTTCGACCTAATCACACTTTTCCTTCTAATGATGTGCATCATGTGGGGTCTGAAAAACTTTTACGAATCAACTCCAAGTCTCATCAAGTGCCCTGTACAAAGATGAGTCCGACTTGCTGTACCACCAAGGGCTATTACTCTACCTGACGGTGCAGCAAAAAAGAAATTTTTTTTTTTTTTTGGAAGGTCCTAATTCACTCTCCTTAACCGTTCAATCTCATCTTAGATCGGACGACCAAAAAAAAATGAAAAATCGAAAATTGACTCCAAATGAATAGTATCCCGTCAAGGATCGGATTGTGCAGTCGGAAAAGGCACAATAAGGCCCTTTAAAAAAAAAAATCTTTTTTTTTTTTTTTATTTGCTGCACCACCACGGGGCGTAATAGCCATAGTGGTGCAGCAAATTTAACTCTACAAAGATTGATCTGAGATCATGAAACCGGGTCCGGGCCTCTCTTTCTTTTGGTCAATTTGCAAGTGACTTTTCAAGCAAGTATATATACAAGTCCTCTTTATTGAAAGAATTTCAATTTCAGACGTGCTCCCTAGCTTCCTTCAAAAAGGATAATTTTTTTGACCGTCATGACTGTACTACCCAGTTCAGAGGACTATTTTAGATGTGAGAATCCATTTATAAGAAGCAATAATTTGTTTATGGGTCTCATCACTTACAGAAAACACTTGAACATTGGACTCAAACGAGTTTGTGAGATAAATCTGCTTCTCTCTTACATTGTAAGAGGAGTAACTTAATTTAATTTAAAGATCTTCTTCATAAGAGACAAGCTCCTGTGCCACCGATCCATAAGTTTGTTGACAGCTGAAGGGACATCATCCAATGACATCCTTGTCAAAAATGGTACTCCCTTTTCTTGTCAAATTATAGCTTTTTGTTTTTAGTAATTTTGACTCAAATCTAAATTTTACATACTAATTAATTCAATTCTCTTCCTCTCTCTGTGCAGCTAGTCAAACTCGGGCCCCACTCCATGTTCTAAACTCTAACAAGGCATGGACTGGTGTGGTCGCCACGGTCCTCACTACTGCACTAGTTATGACACTGGAGCTTTCATATAGACAGATCCTGGGACACCGACCACTCCCCATGATCTTAAGATAGAATCCAACTATGAACAGGATCCACCTCACGTGAACTTTTATTGCCAGTTACTTAAAGATACCCTAACCAGTATCATGGAGAAGAATCCTTGGAAGGAAGAACATGGAGTTGCTTCCTCAGCAGCTTCTTCCCTTCTAGGTGCATGTATGTTTTTGTCTCTAGCTTAAGGTGATATTTGGGTATACTTTATCTGCAGCTTATCAAGGTTCTGATTTCTAGGGACGTAGCTGCATGTATATACAAAAGTAATACTTGGATTTCCTAAAGTTGATTATATATAGCTGCATGAGGGCTATTAATGCAACAGTCAAGACGGATATATATTTCAATTCTTCGCTTTTTACCATAGTTTGACCAAGCCATGTATTATCGAACAAGACTTTCAAATAAGCTAAACTCTATGTCTACAATGTGTTAACATAGCAGCAACTTCAGAATCATACTGGATAAAAACGCATAAACATATAGCACAGTATTAGTAATTAAGAGAAATATTTGCTGTCAATGTCTCTAGTTATGACATTCCTGTAGAGCTGTCAGATGTTCAGGTGATTCAGATGACGTGCAGTAAGTGGGTTCTAACTATAAGTGGTGTGGGTCTCTATAGATCCAAATGTGAAATAATATCTATTCAGACTTGTAATAGACTTAATGTGATAAAAAAGATATGTGAGCCGGATTTAATTAGGATCTTTTTTTGTTTGCTGGGAGTTAAACTTAGATTGGGTTTAAGAAGGAACTCATTGTCCTTAAGTTATGATATAGTTGACAAATGTGTTTGATTTCAGGCTTTAGTCTATGTGATCACAATGTCATGTACAAGAATGCTAAATCCGGCTCTTTTTTTTGCTTTCTTGGAGTTAGACTTAGATTGGGTTTAAGAAGGAATTCATTTTTTTTATGTTATGATATAGTAGACAAATGTGTTTGATTTCAGGCTTTACTCTATCTGATCACAATTTTATGTAAAAGAATGCTAAGATAATCACACTTTAAAAGATGTTGTCTACCACGCTCTTTAAGAATCATTTGGCCTGTTAATTAGATGGATTTGTTTAATAACATCTTGGTAATTAAGATGTTTTTAAAGAAGAATGTTACTAAATAGAGTCATTTTGATGAGAAAATTAGACAGCTCACTCATGATGAATGTGATAGATACTAGCATTCGTCTTTTATATAACATAAGAATCAGAACTCAAAATTACTTGACATATTTTGACAACCATATTAGCAGTTGTAACATCAATCTTGTTAAGTGGTGCAACATGTTATCCATATGTAGACATATATGCTCTGCCTGTTTGACAACATAATCGGTGGATAAAATAAGAAGTTATCTAATCTTAGGCGTTAAAATACAATCTCTGCATAAAAGTGAAAAACGAGTTTCCTTCTGATAAGTTTGAGATAAAATTTAGTCCCTTATAAGTTATTACATTTTTTACTAATTTCATTTTTTGATGATGAAGAAAAAGGATTAGTGATTTCATTTTTTTTATCCGCTGGATTCAGAATGGATGGGAAATCATTCAGTTTGCCTCCATACACGGTATCTTTGCTTGTCGAAAGGTTTTTGACAATTGAACTCATATAGACACCTATTCTGCCATTTGACTAGCAATGTTCTCCGATCACCTTAATCAGATGGCAATTGGGGCATAATCTTTTCCAAAAAACAATTTATTGAACTAAAGGACCACTTTAGCTCAACCTCTGAGAGGGATCATACGCTTGTGTAATCGAGGCTGCAATGCTATTTCTTAATAAATTAATCCTTTATCTCTCTTCCCTTTCGGACTAGGAACCATCTTACTATTCTTCTCTTTCCTACTATATCTTTAGTAGCATATAATCTTGGGATTTTTACTTTTTATCCCCTATCAACTTTAATACTATAATGTCTTCCTAATCTAGTTATTGACAAATAAACCCACACAATCACAACTTTGTTACAAATAAACTCTTTGAGGCTTATTTATAACATTCTCGGAAGTTTATTTGTAAATTCTAAGGACCTTTCATAAATTTACGATAAATTATGAGAATTTATTTGTAAATAGTTAGACTAGAAAGATTTAGTTATAATATTAAAAAATTATAAAAACTAAAATGTAAAAATCCATGAAATCTTTTCCTTAATTATACCTTCGTATGCTTCTTTGCAGCCACACTTACACCGGACATTGAATCAATCTCAATCTCTCTCTCTCTCTCTCTCTCTCTCTCTCTCTCTCTCTCTCTCTCTCTCTCTCTCTCTCTCTCTCTCTCTCTCTCTCTCTCTCTCTCTCTCTCTCTCTCTCTCTCTCTCTCTCTCTCTCTCTCTCTCTCTCTCTCTCTCTCTCTCTCTCAGAGGCAGTGTAGTCTCCGAACCCACAACAGTACCCCCACCAATGTGCCGGCATCGACGCCTAGTCTCCGAACTCTGACCAATGGCTGCATCCCTCCCTCCAGATCCGTAGCAGTCCTCAATGGACTTCCTCCTCTCTCCAGCCGCAGCCAAGCTCACCGATCCAACGCTCCACTGTCCCCCTGCACCTCCATGATGGCCTCGCACAACCGGAGCTCAGCAGGCACAGTCCTGTTCTTCCTTCTGCTCTTATCCCATTCCATGCACGCGAGGAAGCTGATCGTGGGCGGCGCGGGCGACAGGGCCCGCCCCTTGGACGACGTTGTGGTACTGTTCGTCCCACCGCGGGTGGGCGGCGCGATGCCTGTTGAGGAGAGCTTGCCCGCGGCGCGCGCCTCCTTCGCCCACCGCATGCTGGGGTCGGTGCCGAGCCCCGGTGTCGGGCATTAAAGCTCCCCCGCGGAGATCTCTTGTGCAGCTGCTTCTTCTTCTTCTCTCTCTCCCCCCATTTCTGAGACTCACACTCCAGGATTTGTATTTTTTGTTTCTTTTCGGTTCTTTTCAGATATATCATTGGCAGATTTATATGTTTGTAAGAGAGACATTGCATGTGGAAAATATATTTACATGTATAAATTTTTGTATGCTTTGGTTTGCAAAGTCATCAATTGCAAAGGGAGTTTCTTTCATTCTTACAGAAAAAGTTTTTATTCTTCGCTTGAAAGAGATTCTTTCCTCCTTAGATTAGAAATTATTTTATAAAAATAAAACTTTATTATAAGAAACATTAAAAAATTAAACCTCACATAAACTAATGTTAACTTTTAATTATTAAGGTCCATTTGTTTTCATGTAATTAAAATGGGCCACAGAAATATATCACAATCAATTATTTGATTATCTATCAAATTCAAGTCAACAAAAAACTTAATTTGTTGTTTTTTTTTTTTGATTTTGACATCTATAATATCAGACTGAATGTCATTTTTCAAAAGAACTGAAAATATTTTTATGAGTATTAAATGACATTTTATTTTCATTTTTCTTGTAAATGCATTTCTTTATAAAATCATTTCTGTCGGACCATATTATTCGTGCAACCAAACGCACCCTAAGAGAGTAATAAAGCAAGAGGAAAGTTCGACAATCAAATTTCTCATGTGCTAATGTCAAATCTCAATTCTTCCAATGTATACATTCGAAAATTTACTCAGGATTAAGGTATGACTCCCACTCAAAAAAAAAAAAAAAAAACTTTAGATTAAAACCCCTCCCTGCCAAACCTCTCATCAGGATAGCCAAACGTAATTAAAGATGGCGATTCAATTGCTAATGGATACCGATTGAGTTCAATTCACTTGGAATAGTAAAATATGAGCCATCAGGAGGTGGCCTGTCCTTTCAAACTAACTTGAGGGCTGAATCTACAAGGTATTAGAACTTGAGGAGTATTTGTTGTTGTGGCCCTGAATTGCACAGTCTCAGCAGTGAAGCCAATGTTAAATTTGAAGACAATGTCAAGGAAATTGCAGCAATTATTTCTTGTCAAACTTTAGACGACATGGCGTCAGGAAATTCCGACCGTCCAGCCGGTGGGCCCGCAATTGATATAACTGGAAGCGTATCCAAATTACAAAGGTTGCCCAATCGTGGACAGATCCACGCCGTCCAATTTGGCGAACGGGACTACCGGGTCAACCCTAAAATTTCTTAGGTCCAAAAAATGCCAAGGTCAACTTAAACTAGTTAGTCAGTGTGTGATAAGTCTCTTACAATTTTACAATCCCTGTTAAAAGATAAATTGCAGAATCACACCTGTTATTAATGCATTTGCTTATTCAGTCCTGCGTGAAAATAAATTTAAACTTGCCTCTGACACAACTGAACTTTTTCTTTGCCATGCTTGAGCTAGTTAACCCTAAATTGTTGTTTTAAAGGACAAAAATGTGCTTTCTGCCGAATTTGTATCTTTTCTCTTCTCTCTCTATTAGGAAGGTTAGTACAATGAATTTAAAAGATTAACTACTACGTGAAAAAATTATAAATAATGGCATTTAACTTAAAGGACAATTCTTAGACCTTAAAATATTGAAACATGGGATGTTAATTTGGACACTAAGACAATATTTTCATATATTCATTGGTCAGAGTTAGGATATTTTGACCTATGATCATGTGTAGCTTATTTTGTAAACTTTACTATACATATGTCTTCAGTTGAGAGACTCACTTTCCTTACCGATAGTTTTAAAAAGGTTTAAACTCGAAGTAGGTGCGCTTATGGTTCTATGGACGTTGAGGAGAGGCTTAGATATCTTAGTTAGATTAGTTCTTTATTTTTCATTAAGTAGACTCATCCAATAGGTTTAAATTCGAGCAAGAATATAATTTGGATATTGAGAGTTATTGTCATGTGATGATCTATTTATTTTTCGATTTTAATATTGACTAGGTAATTTTAGAAATTTGAATTTTAACTAACATTGATAATGATATATATTTAAATTGTCTTGTAGATTATCTTAACTCTCATTATGTATGTATGTGTTCTATTTCTAATACTAGTTGCAATCCTATGCGATGCACGACGAATTAACATGTTTGAATTAAAAAAATAATTAATATAAGTAAAGTTAATCTTTTATATTTTTTGAAAAAATGAATAAAATAATTATAGAAGAATATATATTCAGAAATACTAACATTTTTTTCTACGAAGATTAGGTTAGTTGTTTGATAAACATTAAAAGTTTAGAATTGTATCTAATTGAAATATGAATTGAGAGAGAAAATTAAAAAGTGAACTGAAAGTTATTATTATTATTCCATAAGATTATCCTTATAAATGTTGTGTTGAAATATAGATTGGGAGAAAAATGAGAGAGAGACTGGTCTCGTTAATAATGAAATTAGTTATTATTATCTCATAAAATTATCTCAATAATGATAATAAATATTAAAATTTATTATTATTATTTTAAAATACTGTCCCAATAATAATAATAATAATAATAACAACAACAACAACAACAATAATAATAATAATAATATGAGCGAGAAAACTGAGAAAGAGGCTGGTCTCATTAATAATAATAATAATTTAAAAATAATAATAATATTAAAATTAATTATTATTATCTCATGAGACTATCCCAATAATAATAGTAGTATTAGTAATAATAATGATGATGTCAATAAATAGAAATAGGAGATAGAAAAATAAGAGATAAACATATTAATAGATAGAGAGAAAAATGTAAAAGAAGAGAAAGAAAGATAAATAATAATCATAATAATATCGAAATTAGTTATCATTATCCCATGACACTACTATTTTGATATTAATCTGATAATAATAATAATATAAAAATTAGTTATTATTATCTCATGAAATTATAATAATAGTAAAGTTAGTTATTATTATTCCAAGGTACTACAACAACAACAACAATAACAACAACAACAACAACAACAATAATAATAATGATAGGGTACGAAAAAAATAGGAGATAGAAAAATTCATAGGGAGAGAGAAAAATATAAAACAGGAGAAAGAGAGATAATAATAATAATAATAACACTTAGGCAGAGAGGGGGGGGGGGGAGAGATAGAATATTAATGGGATAGGGAGAATCAATGCGAGAGATGGTGAGAGAGAGAATTAATGAGAAAGAGGGAGAGAGAGAGAATTATAATAATAATAATATTAAAGTTAGTTATTATTATTCCAAGGTATTACAATAACAACAACAACAATAATAATAATAGGGGACAGAAAAAATAGGAGATAGAAATATTAATAGGGAGAGAGAAAAATATAAAAGAAGAGAAATAGATATAATAATAATAATAATATTTAAGCAGAGAGAGAGGGGAGAGATAGAATATTAATGAGAGAGAATTAATGAGAGAGATGGTGAGAGAAAGAGAATTAATGACAGAGAATTAATATGAGACATGGATATTAAGAGAGAAGGGGGGGGAGAGAGAGATAGAGAGAGAATTTAGGCGGGAAACAGAGAATTCTAGTATTGACACGTGTTATCAGAAAATTATGTTTTATATATATAATATAGATGAGTTGGTCAGACTGAATCAAGGGGATGTGACAATATCTCAACCTAAATTATAATTTATTTTTGAACATCCATTGGGTCTATGAAATCTTATGCCTAGAGACTAAATTCGATTTGAGCTCGAGTCAAGTCTAGATCATAAGCTTGACTTTATGTTAAAAGCATATTAACTACCCTGGTGTTAGAACACCAGGCTAACACTCCCCTCGATAAAGTAAGATGGGAAAGAAGGTAGAGTACTATTGTACCACACTTTTTACCATCTTCATTACTTGTTACATTGATTATGAGCCAGTTGATCAATTAATTTCTGTTAAAATTACTTTTAATATATTTTTATAGTTAATATATTTAATTAAAGTTTTTTGATCAAGTGATCAAACAACTTTTACTGGATACGATAGAGAATAATAAAAAGTGTGACTTAATTTCTCGTGAAAAAAAGAGTGGAAAAAAAGGAGGATGCCTGATAGAAGAGTGGGGCGGCGCCCTAACATCCTGTTGCCAAGGCATTAGCTATTAGGTAATCTGCCCCTTTACCTCCTTTGCTAAAAATAGGGTTTAACTTGTCCCTCCTGAGAAGTGGGGTCAGCCTGATAGCCAGTCCAAACTCATTGATAATCCAATACTTGAGCGAGAGTTATGCTTGCTGCTACGATCCTCAGTGTTGTATCGAGGGTTGGTGTAGTGGGTAAATTTTTTTTATTTTTTAAAATTTTTTAAGTGGGTCTCGTGGTGCCTTATATATTTGTACAGATTGATCTTCAATTGGACAATCAAAATAAGAAAATCTAGAAAAAAAAGACTTGATTTTTTATTTTTAAAATTTTTTAGATCGTTCAATCGAAGATTAGCTCATACGGATGTGTAGGACACTGCAGGGCCCACCTTAAAAAAATTCAAAAAATAAAAAAAATTACCCACTGCACTGCAGTCTGCGAACATAACTCCTACATATTATTTTTAATACCCCTAAAGTCTTCAATATGTTGCGGTTATACTTTTCTGTCAAAATGTCGTTAAATTAAACTTAAATATTTTACATACATACCCTTAAATTCACTTATATTTTACATATATACTTTTAAATTTACTAAAAGTTTACATATATATCTTTGACGTTATCAAAATTTACAGAATCTTTTTGACATTTTAAGTTAGAATTCACATTATTTTGACAGAAGGGTATAATCACAACATATCAAAAATTTTAGAGGTATTAAAAATAATATGTAAAAGTTTGAGGTATATTTACAAATATAATATATTTGAGAAGTACATATACAAAATAAGATGTCCTTTCAATCGTTCCACTACATCAACTACGCTTAGTTAAGCCTCAACCGAAAGTTGAAATTATAAAACTATTTTCTCCCAACTTAGAGAGAAAGAAATAGAAAAGAGGCCACTTGCCATCTGATCATTTTTCCAAAGTGAAGGGATTCTCTTGAGAGAGAAGAATTCATGTATTTGTCAAATTTTAAGATCACATGAGGAAGATGATTTTACAATGTTTAGCCTCTTTCTTCTCTCGGTACTGTTGAACTCATGTCCAAATCTGTACTGAGAAGATCTCCTCTCCTTGCGAAATGACAATTTACAATCGAAAAGAACACTGTACATATCTCAAGGGCCAGCAGACAGTAACAAGAATGGATACCTGAAAATAAACGCTAACAAGAATGGATACATGAAACTATATTTTTCCTTTCTTTTTTTTTACAATGACACAAGCACATAATTGAATCCATGTAAATGGTATATATGAAGAAACCAAAGAAAAAAAAACACAAACAAGACTATGAAGAATGGGAAAGAAACATGGTCTGCCCACAATAACCTCCTTATCCTACAGTGAAAATCCCATAAGGAAAGGAACTAGCTAGAGAGGACAAGCAGGAGAAAGAGAGCTACGGAGAGGAAGCTCTCTTTAGTGCCCGACGCCCGGGCTTGGCACCGAGCCCAGCACGCGGTGGGCGGAGGAGATGCGCGCTGGGGGCGGCTCCACCGCAGGAGGGGCGGCGCCCCTCGGCGGGGAGCCCAGGCGCACCACGGTGCCTGCCGAGGGCGGAACCTGCTGGCGCCCAGCGCCGCAGACGAGCTTCCTCGCATGCACGGCATGGGAGAAGAAGACGAGGAGCAAGAAGAAGACTACAGCAGCGACCGCGGATCTCCGGGTGTGCGAGGTGGCCATGGTGATATGTATGGGAGGGCTTGCGGAGACGGAGATGAGTACCGCCGTAGCTGTCGCTAAGAGCGTGGGTGTGCTTGAAGAGTCGGAGGAGGAAGTGATGAGAGCTGCTCGGGGTTTGGGTGCCCTTATATAGGCGTCGCGTCTGAAGGTTTATGGTGGAGTGGGGGAATGGGTCCATGGATGTTGAGAGAGAGAGAGATCTAGAGAGAGAGATGGTCAAGGGCTTGGTGTAAATGGGCATCTATATGCAGCTGAAAGTGCAGAAAAACTTGTATTGTAGCTGATAAGTTTGATTTCTATATAAGTAGAAGCAGGAGGAAAGGGAGAAAGAAGGACCCTTTTTTTTTTTTTTTTTTGCTGCGTAGTAACTTGATCAGTAGGAGGAAAAAATTACGCTAAGCATTACATAGGCCAATATCCAAGTAGAGATGAAAAATTCCTAGCTTCTGTTTGACAACAACCACAATCTCTTTTGGCAGTAACTCAAAATATAATTAGATAGAATATCTCATGCATGTATCAGTGGTGAATAATTTCCATTAGAGATCTCTGTTCAAAGATCAAAGGAACACTAGCTACAAATATAAGGAGAACACCTCTCCTTGTTGACCAGCTGTTGGAATAATCCAAAACATCTCTCTTTCCATTTTTCTTAGCGCATGTAAGCAAATATATATAACACAAAGATCCATCAGCTAAGCTACGTGGTATAAATTTCTCCTCCCAAGCGTTTGAACTCTTGAGGGCGTGACGCGTGGAAGCTTAACCGGAGGTAGGAGGAGTATGGTGACCAGGTATGGGGAGGGAGGACGTTGCGGTGATGTTGCCACTCCCACCCACAGTTTAATTTAGCAGAGATGCCGCCGGCCCCTCCATCCTTGTTTGTTCTACTCTCAACATCGTTTACATCTACCTGTGTCTGCTGAGGCCTGCAATATTATATGCTTTAATACATTTTTGTCAGAGTAATTCTGTAGCTGGACTTAAGGTTTCCATGATCTCAAAGAAGTAGAGATCAAGTCCGGTGACAAACGTGGGGTGGCCATCTTAAGAATAGAGATCGTCTAAGCGTAAGTTTGGAGTTTTGGATTGAACTCAATCAGTGTAGAGAGAGAAAGGTTTTAAAAACCTCCCTCACATGAAACTTTTCTCATTTCTGAGAAAGAGTTTTTAGGAAAGAATTCTTTCCTCTCTCTCTCCGTTGACTGAGTTCAGTCCAAACTTACATTTAGAGGAACCTCCTTCACATAGTAAGAGGTGAAAGATATATCATATTTTTTAGTAATATTGGCCGGACTGCCTGACAGTGCAATAAATATGAAAGTATTTTTTAAAAAAGATTTAAGTGAGATCCCACATGTTCCATTTATCCATGTAATCTGATCTTCTATCAGGTTATCAAAAAAAATTGAAAAATCAGAATTTGTTATTAGGATCAGTTCGTTAAAGATTTTTTTTTCTGTTCATTAAAACTTATTTTTTAATATTAAGAATTTTTTAGACGGTCCAATTGGAGATCTACTGTATCAACAAGTGAAACTCGACCTTAAAAATTCAAAAAAATATATATTTATATTTACTATAATACACCTTGCATAGTATAACACTGAAAAAATATTACAACAAATATTACTCAATATTTCCATCTTTAGCGATTGTTTCTCTCAAAGGGAGTGCGAGAGTTTGGGTTTGGTAAATGAACCTCTTCCTTGTGTGCATGCGGGTAGGATTCTATATATCTGCAATTTCTCAACTTCTTCAATGGCGATGTCCGCTTGGCACCTGAGACTACCATATACATGCGGGTAGGATTCTTATTACTACGTTTATGGAGGCTTATAGAATATATAATGTCACACAGCTGAAGTTTGTGAATAGAGATGTAAATGATATCCGAAAATTTATTTATTCATTTATTTTCGAAGTTTAAAGGTCATAAAAAAATATATGTTAAAGAATAAGAATAAGAAAACTATCCGTATCTAAATGATTTAAGATAAAGATAAGAATACATTTTTTTCTGTATCCGATTATCCAAGTATCCGTCTATTTTCTTTTGCTCATCTTATCTATTGATCATATCTTATTTAAAACTCTCTCATCTCTAGTTAAATATACTTAGATAATTACATATCTCATTGTACACACTATTCTTTTAACTCCTTCTCTCTCTCATTTACTAATTTGCAACGTTTATTCTGACAGATCAGATCACAGATGTCACGTGATTTATAATTAAATTTATAATAATTAATTATAAAGAACTTATATATATATATATATATATATATATATGTATATTTTGAAAGTAGAATTCCTTCATTTCTTATGGACACAGACAACAAATTAAACTTATGTTCACACATAATATTATCCGATAATATGACCTTTATGTATTTGTTTCTGATAATTTTTTATAGTTTTAAAAGATAAAGATACAAAAAGATAAAGATAAAGATACACATGTTCCTTAAACGATAAGGATAAGGAGGAATCATTATTAGATCTGATATGTATCCTTTTACATTCCCATTTATGAGAACTAATTCTAAGAGAAATACGTACAAATACATCTACATCAATACAATCTCATCATACATACGGTTCACCTACATAGATGATGTCCTCTTTGTTGCCCGTTTGCGTGCCAGTGTATGCCGAAATAATTGAAATGAAAAATGTTAGACAGACGGAAAATGTTCTCCGTTTTACTTACTCAGTTGACGTGGTGCATGGAATAAGTTCTCATCAATAACCATTTTTCAGTATTTTTGTAAAGAAGTCCTTCAACCTGTGTCCTTCTAAGGGACTAAAAAAATTGGGTAAGATCTCAGGTCATGCTAGTACTGCTCAATTGAAATATATCACACCTCACAAATAATGTATTTATGGCAAGGCATTAGGCGAACTGGTGAAGCATTACGTATTCTAACCATGTGGGGCTTTTTTTTATCGGTTCAGTATTCAACGCCATAGCCGAGTAAGAGATATCCCTGCTCGCATGCATAAAGTTGCACTGTAGTGCATAATTATCACGATGTTTTTATTTAGTTATTTTTTATGAAAGTTATTAAATCTTAAAAATTATTTATGTGATATTTTCTTTGTGTTCTGGCTTCCAACCAGAAGTTACAGTAAAAGAGTTTTCAAGATTAGAGAAAAGTGAGGTTATTATAAAAAAGTTAACTTTTATAACAAGTCAAAATTAGTTATAACTTCTCTTTCTCAACTTATTCTATGTAAGAAATAAAAGTCACAAATAATTTTCAAGCAAAATTTTTGCCGAACACGCCCTTAGCATTGTACACTGGGTGCATGGCATGCGTGTACATGCATGCACACTATATCGTATCTTTGTATTTTTATAATATAAATCATTTATACCATAAAAATCTGTCTACCCAATGTGACTGTGTCAAGTCTAGATTATTATTATTATTAGAGCAATACTTCCCCCATTGCAGCACCGTCCCATTGGTTCGACTGGACGGCTGTGCCAAGGGTGTGAATTTCTTTAGGATTTTTGTGTAAGGACCCTGCAAACCATTATATCATATCATTGACTCTCACATATGATTATAAATGCTCCTAAAATCTTCAAAAATATGGTAGTTATTTCTGTCCATCAAAATGGTGTGAAACTCAAATTGAAAGATTATTTACATATATACTCCTAAATTCACTAATATTTTATATATATACTCTTAGATTCACTATAATTTTGTGTATATATGCATCCCTTAACTTTATCATGATTTACGTATTTTTTTTTCATATTCAGTTGGAATTCACGGCCATATTTTGATAGAAAGGTACAAATGTAATTTTTTCTTAAAATTTTAGAGATATTTACAGTAACATGTGAGAGTCCAGGATATACATACAAATACACTAGCAGTTCGTACGGGTATAAATATACAAAAAATCTTTTTCTTTTTACTAAAATCCCAAAAGGCGGGGGCAACTTTAAGAGGCCTATCCATACTGTCCGTCCAATCTTTGATCCGGTGACTAAAAAAACTCAAGAAAAAAAGTTACACCTCGACACGATCAGGCGATTTAGAACATCAGAGCACAATCCAACACTACTGTAGTACAGTGCAGCAAGTATTACTTGATCAATTATGGAGGAAATTAAGATCAGCACAGGACTGATCAGGGAAAGCACTTCCTTATGGACTTGGGCCTGGTGCATTACGCCACGGCACAGAGGATTTCCTTTCCTCCCACAGCTCCTCCCCAGCGTGGTCGGTCGAGGCGAAGAGGATAGAAGGGCCCGGCCAAGGACAGTGCAGGAGTGGCACCGTGAGATCTCCAAACCCATCGTGGGGCGTCCCGAATAGGAGGACCGCAGGGTGTTCGACCCACCCCATGGAAGGCAGAATTAGCGGCGGGAACCCCTTTTGGCTGCCGGCAGCAGGTGGTGCTTCCCTTTGCTGGTGGGGTACTGGGGGCGGAGAAGGGGGTGTGGTCGGCAGCATGGCACATTTCGTGTTCGATAGGGTGATGCTGTGAGGTTGGAGTTCTGGTCTAAGCCAACCCAAAGAGACTAATGGTTGAGATTTGCTGGATACAATTCAAGAAATTTGTTTGCACTCTTCAGAAAGTACTGGTGCCCAATTTAGTTATCAAGATATCTATTCGACATAAATGCTTTTACTTTATATGATTTTGACGAGGTAGATTTTGGTCAACTGATGGAGTAATACTTATTGCACTGAGGTATAATGCAGCAAATTAAGTTATGTCATTAGTCTATTTGGATAGGATCACATAGATTGGACAACTTTTTTCACAGGCGGATGATACAATTATTAAATGCGAGTGGAGAGTTCTGAGTATAACAAATATATGTATATATGACAAATATTTTGTTGACGTGACAAATATTATTTATCATATCTATAAAGCATTTGTCACGCTTGAAAAATATTGCCACACTTATAAATCTGTACACACATATGTAGGGATGACAAATATATTTCAAACATGGCAAATACTTTGTGGACGTGACAAATATTGTTTGTCATGCCTACGAAGTATTTGTCACACCAGTAAAATATTTATCACGCCAAAAAATCTTTACATAGATGCTTAGAGATGACAAATATTTTTTATTATTTGTCGTACCCACGAAGCATCTACAGTGCTTGCATATATTTGTCATATCTAAAATCTTTCACTCACATTTAATGCGTGTGTAGCTCACCCATGTAAAAAGCTGTCCAACTCATGTAAGCCTACTTAAGTGAATTAATGACATCTTACATTGCAAGATGACTCAGTTTGTTGCACTATCCCTTAGTGTAGCAAGTATTACTCCGACTGATGAAGGGGGTCATCAAGCTTACAGACAAGTGAGGCACGACACAAGGACCTTCAGGTCTTGGACATTAAAGATGCTTTCATTAATCATAACAGAAGACACACAAAGTATTCTTTCACCTATTTGACAAGATTATGATAATTTTGAAAATACTGATGCGAGATCTCCCATTCTTTCTCTTGGCAAAGCGGCAAGAACTCTCTTTTTTTTTTTGTCATAAAAAAAGCACGGCTCTTAAGTTTCCATTAACACTAAGTTGTAAGAAATTACAAACAAAACTAGGGAGGGTAGGCCGGTATGACCCACTCAGCTTGCAAGTTGATGGATACTGCAAACTTAGCTAAAGTGTGAGCTACATAATTACAAGATCTAGGCCAAAACTGAATAGAGATGGTACTTCCAGTTAACAGGGATTGGCAATCTTCTACAATCAGTCTGCTCCTCTATGGCGGAAATTGTTTAGCATTGATGGCTCAAACAATATTGAGAACATGAACACAGTAGCCTTGGCAACATTTGGATAAGAAAAAGTAATAAATATTGGTATTTGATTAACTTCTCATACCAATCTCTCTGATAACGATGCCCACAATAGCTGAGAAAGAAGAGGTTGCACCATCTGCATAGACTTTGTAATCTCCATATGGTGGGGGGCTCCCATATGCACTTGCCTGAATTTGCTTTCAGTGGAATGTTGATGGACGAATAGGATTGCCATTCACTGGGGCTCTTTTGACTGCACCTAAGGGAGAAATCTTCTTGATCTCAAAGACTAGTTTACACCTTTCCTTCTAAATCTGTCAGATGATAGCAAGACATAAGGTTAAGTGCTGAACGTCCCTTGCATTCTGGGAGAAGGGGGGTTTGTCCATTGAACAAGTTTCTTAGCCAACTTTAAAGGATCACTATCAGATCTATAGCATAAGGAGGATGAGGCCCAAATTGAGCGTGCCATATCACAAGTGAACATGTGGTGAGTGTCCTCCTCCTCAGTCTGGCAAACAAGGCACCATGCATCTAGATAAGGAATTCTAGCAGCCATAATTGCATTCAAGGGAACAACATTTCTAAGATATTTCCGAATAATATTGATAACTTCTGGTCACCAAGGAAGATTCCAAAGGCATTTCCATTCTGGGTCACTACTGAATGTAGAAGATAATTAGTCTTGCAAAGATATCCATTTGTAAGTCTCTCGAGTAGATAGAATACCATCTACAGCCTGATCCCATACAAGGACATCTAAAGGGCATTAAGGATTTCTACTGAAGGGGATAGAAGATATCATCTTAGATATAATGGGCAGAAATAACTGATCAATGAGCTGACAATTCCATTTCTAATTGCAAATGAGTTCTTGGACCTTGGTAGGGATGGAATTCAATCGCGGGAAGGGGGTGGTAGGCAAACTATGTAACTCGGGAATCCATGTCCTTCCAAATATTCACACAACACCTAGTTTGTATGGACCATATAGATCCTCTATGCATGTAGATCCTCTGTGCATATCCTCACTAACACTACAAATTGTTGTCCAAGTAGGTGAGCAAGAAGTAGGATGGGAGGCCTCCCAATAAGATGTATGATTAAGGATTTCTCATCATTAAAGCCCAAGCCTCCCAACCTCTTGTGATGTTTGAGAGCATCCCAACTACAAAGGTGGACTTTCCAGTTATTATAGTTTCACCCCACCAAAAGGAGCAATATATTCTATTAATGATGGTGAGCAGGCATTTTGAAAACAAACGGGTACACATGCTATGGTTTGGGATGGCCGCTAGAGTAGACTTGATGAGAACTAATCTCCCAACATGTAAGAGGGTGTTCATCTTCCAATTACTAATTCTACTTTTAATCTTTGAAGCAATATAACTGAATTGAATCTTTAGAGGATTTCCTGGGGAGGAGGGCTACACCCAGGTACAAGTCATCTTTGCCTACCATGCCAATGCTTGTGGGATAGCACAACAGAGCTTAAGTCTCCCAATGGGTATTCCTGTTGAAGGTGAAGCCAGACTTGTTGATATTTATGCACTGACCAGACCAGTTCTTGTAAGTATCTAGAGATTGAACAAACTCTTCTCTGAAGCTTGACCAAACATAATATTGCAGCCCTGCTAATCTTACAACCTCTAATGAGGCTATTATTTTGCTTGGTGAGAAGGACAAGTGAGAGAGCTTCGACGCAGAGGATATAGATAAAAGGAGATAAAGGGCAATCTTGTCTACTCCCTCTGGATGGCCTGAGAAAACTCATAGGTTCCCCCATTAATGAGGACTAAGAAGGAAGAAACAGTGATGCACTGCATGATCAAGTTAGTGACTGTAGAGGAAAAACAATGAAAGTTTAAAATAGTAGAAATAAAATTCCAATCAAGACAATCATTGGCCTTAGAGATGTCGAGCTTAAGTCCGAACCACCCATTAGGCCCCCTTAGAATTCATGGAGTGGATAATTTCTTGGGCGACAATGACATAGCCAGTGATATTCCTATTTGGAACAAAGGCTCCTTGATTAGTGAAATGAGAGAGTCTAAAAGGGTTTAATTCTATTCACTAAATTTTTTGAGATAATCTTATAGATGACATTAGTTAAGCTTATAGGACAGAAATCAGAAATGAAGGAGGTGCATTCCTTTTGAGGGATCAATGCAATGTGTGTATCATTGTGGCTAGTGGGCATCATAACATGAATGAAAAAGCTAGAGACAAGATTGAAAACCTCACCTTTAGTGATGCTCCAGTACTTCTGGAAGATTTCTCTAGTTTCGTACTCTTGATAGATAGCTTCTTCCACTTCATCCATGGTTGGGTAAGCAAAGATTGCAGTATTGTCTAAAAGGGACAGGAACTCACTGTCAAGAGTAGGTGAGGAGTGCAATGGCATGGAGTTGGTCGAAGAGGAGATGTTGGTAAGGAGGGTGGATGGGAGGGAGCCTTACCTCCAAGAAAAGGAGTTAGACCTTTTTATGACAGTTTACTAAAAATATATTCTGGGTAAGAAAAGATCTAAGAAAGCTCTCCCAAACGCCCTATAATTTTAAAACATTGTCACAGTGACAAAATTGTGATTAAGTTGTTTTTTTTCTCAAAAATTGTCAAGCTCTTGCTCCCAAAGTGGGCCTTTACTAAGGTTCTGGTTTTCTCCCTTGCAAGTAGAGGTGTATACTTGAAAATTATCAAAATCAAATTTAAGTCATCGGATAATTCTATATGAGCTTTTTAGTTTTTCACTTCATCTTTCACTTGCTATTAATTATCAATAAGTTTTCCTATACTTCCCACACGTAATATGGATAAGAATAAGCTTTAAATCACATTCGTGTGCACAAAAAATTTCAACGAAGTAACATTTATGCAAACCTGATCGAGAAGAGGGATCATGCGGAGAGAAAGTGGCAAGTTATATGCAAATAAGGGAGGAGTCGTCACTTGAACTGCTTTTGGATAGGTTTTTCTTTGCGGGGGTTGTTTGGATATAAATCCCTATGAACAAATGAATTTGAAATAAATTCCTATACCTTACATAATTTGATATTAGTCCCTGTAAGCTTAATATAATTAGTAAATCCTTTCGATTAAGAATATTTTGAAAGAAGCAAATGTTCACGGAATATTCTTCAAACAAATGTTAAAATAGATAGAAATACTTAACATGACTTTAAAATTTCAAAAATCGAATCCCAATAAATAGTAGACAGTGACCTTAATGGGTCGAGCTTAATAATATTTTTTTATTCTTTAATATTTTGAAATTGTTCAACTAGAGATCAAGTTATTTGGACATGTAGGACATCTTTGAGGTGCCCTAAAAAATTCATTTTTCTAATTCTTGGCTTCACCCGGCAGCAGCTGGTGCAACACCAATTGCTAGTGTAGCAAGTAAAACTCAAATTTTAAATAGGAAAATAAATGCCTTTTTCAAAATGAGTTAAAATTAAACTCATGTTTAATTATGATAGAATGAATAAAAATTGATAGAAACCAACAATAAGGATCAAAAACTAAAAAATTTAGGTTTATAGGTACTAATATCAAAATACGTAAGATTCAGACTTATTTTCAATTCACTGTATTTGTAAGGATCGATGTCTAAAAGGTCATTCCAACACTTCTCCACGTTGAAGTATTCAAAAACTAAGATTATCGTTCATGGATTATATAGCATGATGTAGATATAAATGTATATTTTATAGAGGAGAATAGAGTTATCGAGGTCAAAACGCAAGATCATTAACGAAGAAATGTAAGTTTGAATACATTATATTGCACCTGAAATAACCCATAAAATTACATAATTCTGACTTTTTAATTATCAACTCTCAAAAACTTTCAATATTACACATAACTCCCCATAATTCATTTATTTATGAGTAAACCCCCACAATTTCAACTTTTTTACAAAAGAGCCCTTTTGGACAGCTTTTTGGTGCCACTCCCACCCCCTTAGCAACATTTTTATGACACTTAAGGCCTTGCACCAATTCACGGTCGATTGGGCAGGCTTATTCGTAAATAATTGAATTACAAAAGTTCTTTTATAAATATACATATTTTTTAGGCTTTTTCTTTAAGTATTTCTATTATTTTTTCCTTCCATGCCGTAGCAGTTCACCTCACCTTATACACAATATTACTGAAGGTATCTAAACTCAACAGGCTCTATCTTTTGATGAATGAGAAAGAAATTTAGCTCATTGTTGTCTGAGTCTTCTTTCTGTATAACAATGGGAGTCCCCGTCTACCTTCAATTTTGTGGGACTCTGCTTGAACTATCATACTACTATTAACTTGGAAAAATAAGGTTGAGAAATTTTAGAGAGCCTTCCACCTACAATGTGTTCTTTTACAAAAGACGAAGACCACTTTGTAATGAGAGAAAAAATGTGCTTTCAACTCCGACTGCATAAAATTTTAACTTGAGAAATGTTATCATATACTCTTTATGCTACTCACCCTGCCACTCTCAACTTGGTCCTCTAAAGGACTGGCATAATCTAAGATGGAAAGTCTTTATTGCTGGGGCATGTTTCCTTAAAAAAAATGCTTGCTACAATGCCCCTGGACATAGCAAGAATTTTGTGGACATGGAACGAAATAATTTTATGGACTGGAGAGGAAATATGTCCTTAATGTGCCAAGAGCCATGAACTTTGGGGAAAAGTGGACCTTTGGACAGTAAATTGTATCTCAGTCCCTCATTCAATATCCCTACTAATGGTGTGCCAGGAGACTAGTTCAAATCCTCCATAGGCATTAGGCAAGGTTACCTGCTTTCCCCACACCTGTTCATTCTTTGTGCTGAGACCCCTCAGCTTCCCTACAAAAGGTCGCCAGTAAAAGAACAACAAGCTTCATAAAGAATGCCAAAGCTCCAACCATCGGCCATATTATGTTCATGGGTGACACAGTGATTCTAGCCAAGGCACAGATCTCCCTCAAAGCCATACATTCAACTTTCACCGAATACAGCTTTCCGTAGAATCCTATCTGCGGACGACAAAAGTGAATGAAGCAAAACGCACTAAGAAGACTCTCCATGACTGTTGTATGCTATCAAATCAAAGGTTCAATACCAGAAAATCCACTGGCATCCCTCAGTCTAGAAGGAAGATCATATCAACCTGGGCATACAAAGGCAAAAAGGTGATGAATAGATATCTGGATATATGCCAATTTTGGGTGTCAGAAACTGCTGTCTGTTTGAGCAATTGCTGGTTCCCTCGCCTCAGAGAGGAAAGGATGTCTTGTTAATCACTGCCTCAGTATCTTCGGTAAGTGTCTCATTGATAAAACCTGTCATAGCAAAGTAACTTGAAAAACTCGAGAAAATTCCTATGGAAAGGACAAACCTGCAGCTCAGTATCCATCTCCGAAAATGGAATGTAATTTGCAAAGCAAGGGTTCAGCAATTTGGTGTGAGAATGAGAGCCATAAATATTGAATGTTCACCTTCTCAAGCTGATTGGATAAGGCAGAACCTAGAGGATACTTGGGTCAAACCTCACACATGCTGAGTATTCATATTTTCATGCCCAGCAAATGCTAGCATTCACTTAAAAAAGAAAGGAACCTCTATGGTCTCATCTATTGAAGCTGAATGGAGCCTCAACACTGCTTTCACTTGTTGGTTGAAACCAGAGAAATGAGGGTCTCTGGATTGGGGATTTACCCCTTGAAGACTACTCCCCTGAATGTTGACTGGATGGATCCAGGCGAGAAACTATGTTCTTGGCTGCTCCCTGATGGGCACTGGGACTTGGCCAAGCTCAGCTGAATCTTTTCCAGACTTCGTAAACATAGTAGCTGATCTAGACCACCTGTCTGCTAGCAGAAGCCAAGACCAGCCAAGCTGGCCGCCAGACAGTTCAGGAATGTGACTATGAGATCAGCACATCCGGTTTATGGGAAAAGATAGCCTGTCAATACAGAGAACAATTTAGAAACACCTGAGATAGTGTGTCAATACAGAGAACAATTTGGAAACACCTATCACCCTGATGTTAGGGTATTCTTATGGAAGCTCCCTCACAAGTTGCTCCCTATGTGCAACATGTTATCCAGAAGAAGCATGCTTCAGTTAGATCCTGGTCCCTGCTGCTGAAATATGCACCACAAATATGGAAAAAATTTAAATGGCCGGATGGCCATCATAATGTATCCTCTTTTTCTACCCAGACATTGGTCAAACAGTATGTGCAAGAACCCCTACTGGTGGGGTTGGGCTAACATCAGGAAGAATAATATGGCTAAAAGGCTTAAACATCCCAGCACCAAAATTCTTGGATCCTTCATTACAGCAGACAATTGATCTTCATGTTAAATACAAATGTGGCCATTGAATGGAATGCTAATGGTGAAGAATATCCAGAAGAAAGACACGAAGAAAGAGTTTATGAACATTTGACAAAGAAGGGCTGCATGCGCCATGAGAAGCATGGTAGGTACATTTAAACAGCAAATTGGAGACAAAAACAACTATTTGCATTATCATCCACTTCCCAGAGCTGCATACATCGTGCTAGCATAATACAATCTTTTTAAACAACAATCACATATTTACATTGTTGTGCTACAGAATCTTCATTATCCAAGAGATAATCAGAAATGACTGTCATTTGACAACAAATCTACCAAGTGATAGTAAGTTAAATACTAGACAGAGGAAAGTGAATAAGACTCAGGTAAGCTTACATGCATCTTATATGGCAAACACATAGGATTTAGTAATTCAAGCACCAAACAATCTCATTAAGGATAAACTCATACAAGAAGGTAGCCCCCAACAAAACCATCACGACGGAGGTCACCTATAACGTGTTACAAGAAAAATGGCATACCTGAAGAGAGAGGTGGGAAAAAAATGAATTGCCTATCTAGGGTGTGTCTGAAACATGTGTGACACACTCTGGATGCACATCCAACTAGAAATCAGTGAGAAGGGGTAGAATGAGCTGGGAAAGACGGAACAGAGAGATTCAATCATTCAAGTTACTTCAATTAGCATCACTTCCAACCCCTAAGAAAATGAAAAACAAGCAAGCAACCATTACAACTCTATGAGGCTATATGCCTATATATACAGGTGTCTATTTGACTATAGTTCTTGAACAGATTGCACCAAATTAAGGAAAAGTTTCCAAAAATTCATCGAGAAAGCAGCAATATAGGAAATTATGACTTTTTGGAGACTATGAAGAGTCACCTATGAGAAGCATTATGAGAAGGGGTTCTGTGGGGAACAGCTCATTGTCATTCCGGAATCAGTACTTGCTACAGAAATGTGAGCACATGAGAGTTGTTCAATTCTGTTTTGTCAAAAAATGATGGCACTACAGCACTACATTGTAAAAGACTAGTTTTCCATTGATTGAAGCTCAAAGAAATCCAAAGACAGAGGTCTTCACAATCATAAATTTGAATCAAGAAAGAGTTGTGTCATGCATAAGATGTCTCTAGAGACCAATGCATAAGATGGCATTGGCACTTCCCATGAAAAGCATGAAAGCTAACAGCCATCCAAAGGACACCTTTCTTTCAAAAGGTCCGAAGTTGGTGCAAAAATCACTTTTTTTTTCCTTTTCATTCTGGTGGTGGAAATATCATTATTATTTGTAACAATGGTATGGTACCCAACTGTGATCTAGCTGAGAGAAGCATAATAAGACTCGGTATCAAACTTTGCTCAGATGCAGAGTCCACAAAACCCCGAAGTTATAAGACGACAATTCTCTTTTTCCCTTGCTTCTTTCACCTTGCTTCTTTCACCAACTGAATCTTGGCCATAACATCAATTCTAACATCTAGCTGAGAAACCTAGGGAAACCAATGCCATGCTATTCTGCCTTCGATATCCTACTGCTAATAGTGCTGACTAAATGGCTGCGCCATGATAGAAGTCACCTCAGCTCATGAAACAGCCACCATCATCACAACACTATATTCTAAAACAAGGCCCCTCATATAAACAATTCAGATTAATCAAAATCATCCGCCATGTACAGGTGCATAACCAGGTAAACCTGCTTTGAAGTTCCAAACCCCATAGAACCACTTCCAGCTTCAAGTCTGCACAGTGAAACATAGCTCATTGACGTAACTATGCTGCACATGGTCTTGGTGACTGGCCATTCACTAGAAAATGTACAAATCCATTCCCGAGAATGGACTCATGGAGATCATGCCGATCACCAGCCTCGGATTGATGTTAACAACTAGTCTCTTTGCAGATTACAGGGATCTTCCTGGCTGCCAACAAACACCTCATCATTTGCAGCATTGCTCTCCAGTACACAAGAGTTGAGATGGCTTCTTTCCACACCACCTCACTGAAATTGCCTGACTGCCCCTCCGGTTTCCTTCACTTGCCGCTAATAGATTTTCTGCTACTTCAGGGATAAAAGAGAACTCTTGTCGACTTGCCAGATGCTCTCTCACCTCCACCAGCATTATGAAAATTTGTACAACATGGACTCATCTGCCGTGGCTGCCATTTGACGCATGTGTCTTAGACTCAAATTCAAATTTTACCTGATTTTATAAGAAAACTCACATTTTTTACAATAAAAATGCAAAGATATATTTTTAATATTTTATTACGTTCATGCCATAAAAAAGGCCTAACCATAGAGTAAAGCATTGGCTGCCTTGACAGGCCTTCAGGGGGAGGCAGGTGCTAACCCGGGATCTAAAAAGGTTGAACTTAACTTAAGCAAAAGTAGAGGTTTTTTTCTTCTCCATCCTTCCTAGCTACATTTTGAGGTTACAAGGTTGCCTTCACCATGGTAGGGTACTTGGCCAAATCCTAGGATAGTCATACTTCTGCACCTTATCTTACCCTCCACAGATTCCAAGCTGAACTTTTGTATTCCACACGCATAGGGCTTAAGCAATAAATCAATTACTTCAATTATAATTTGTCCAAATTCACATAAAGATACCATTGTTACAACTCCAAGTTATTTGAATTTGTTTGGCAAAGTGCGTGTGTGCGCGCACGCGTGCGCGCGCGCGCGCGCGCGCGCGTGTGTGTGTGTGAGAGAGAGAGAGAGAGAGAGATGGCAAGAACCAGCTAATGTGGGGATCAAATAGCATCTTGGTCTTATTTCCTACTTGGAGGGCTGTTGACCCGAAAATTTTTCATGCATGATGGAATTATCCAATATGCACATGCATATAAAATAATCATACATGACGTATGCTGGCACTCATATGAGCCTATGTTATAAAAAGAAAAGTGAACATGCACCCATGATATGAGGGTTCATGATGAAAAATTCTTTCCTATATGTATGCGAACATATGAATATATGTGCATGCATTAAAGGATACAAAGGGGCGGAGATATACCGAGGCAAGATCGCCTCGGAGTGGCTCCTATAAGCTGTCCAAAACAGCCTCAAAGTAGCCCTTATGTGCTGCCCAAAACATCCCCAAAAAATCTGCGATTGCGGCCCCACAAATGGATTGATAAGCTTCACCGAACGGGCCCAATAAGAGGCCCAAAAATGCTGCAGCAAATAGTCCGAACAGCAGCAAAAAGGGGACCCTAAAACAGCCCAAATATCTTCAATAAATGGGCCCAAAACACCTTCAAAGAAGGCCCGATGTTAGGCCCAAAGCAGCCCAATAAAAAGTCCAATAGGGGCCCTATATGAAAGCCCAATATAGGATCTAAATGGGCCTAAAATATCAGTCCAAGCGAGGACGAAAATCTGCAACCTAAAGAGGAAAAAATCCACAAGTCCACAAGGAGAGAAGAAGAAAATTGCACAAGTGGTTCCCTCTCTCTCTCTCCCTTTGTTTAAAAATAAAAGGGAGGGGAGAGAGAGAGAGAGGAGGAACCGGTGAGGGGGGGGGGGCACCGGTTGGTGGACCCCCATTAGTTCCCTCCAAGGGAGGAACCGGTGTGGGGGGTCCCTCTCCCCCTCTCTCCTCCATTTTTTTTCAAAATTTAAAAAGGGGGAGGGGGGAAGATTAATTAGGGGAAAGGTTATTAATGGGTTCTTAAACACCTCCCTAGTTAGTGGAGACTCCACTAAGCCCCCATTAATTCTCCACTAAAAGAGAACTCACCCCTATTCACACTCGACAAAAGGGGGATAATTAAATGAGCAAGCCTCATTAAATATGAAAAAGAAAGGAAGGGGGAGAAGGGGAGCACCCCCACCGGTTACGCAAAACCGGTGGGGGGATCCCCCCACCGGTTCCCAACCGGGGGGGGGGGGGAATCAGATCCCCCCCTCTCTCTCACTCTCTCTCCCTCACCATTCTCTACCAAAAAAAAAAAGAGAGAAGAAAGAAAAGAAAAAAATAGGGGAAGGAAACGGTGGGAACCCCTACCGTGAAGCTCTCCGGTGGCACCTCCCACCGGACCTAATTTTGAGCCTATAAATAAGGGCCCAAGGGAAGCTCAAAACACCCAGGGAGAAGGCATACAAGCCCACCCCTAAGTGGAAGTGCTGCTTGTTTGAAGAACAAACTCAATGCTCTTGCATGGGTTTGCTGCGTGCGGAGGAGACTTCATCCCGGGGGGCCTTTTCCTAAGGTTTTCCTAAGGAGAAGCTTTGCTGAATTATTGTTGTAAAATGCCTTCTTTATAAGGCGAAACTCTGCCGAAATAATAAATGATCATTTTTGTGCAAAATGTGTGAATGTGTGTGCTCACAAATTTAATAATTAATTAACATTATGTATTATTATTTTAATATACATAATTATTTTCCTAATCACTCCAAAATCTGATTAAAATACATAAACACTTAATTAATCACTCTTGGCCTCACCCCTACACATGGCTAAACATAGAGTTAATAATGATGAAGCATAAACAATTAAACAACATAATTAAGCTTAAATAAAACCATATTTCCAATTAATTACTAGAATCTGTGATAAATTAATAGAAATCAATAAATAAAACCAGAAAACACAGTAAAAACTAATGAAATTCAGATAAAACCAGAAAACTAAAGTCTGAAAATTATCTAAACCCAAAAACATGACTTAAATATCCTTCATATATTCAATTAATTAATCAAAATCAGTAAAATTAATTTTAAAAAAAACAGTAAAAAGCCAGTTAAAAAAAAATAGAGAACCAAATCTGAAAACATATAAAATTCCTGAAATGACCAAAATACCCCCAGAACCTAATGAAATTACAAAAATACCCTCACCTATGATAAAAATCTGTAAAAATTACATAAAATTCTTAAAAAATATCAAAACATCTCCTATACTCAAAATGCCCTCCAAACCCTAATGAGATGGGTAAAATTACCAAAATACATGATAAAAATAAGTAAAAATCCCAGAAAAAAATATAAAGATAGATTCTAAGTCTAATGAACCCAATTTGAGATAAAATTACCAAAATATCCTTGTGACATAAATATATCCAAAATAATCTAAAATACATCTAAGGGTTCTTCAAGTCTCCCTGGGGTGTTGAAAACCTAAAAAGACTCTAAGAAGCCAACTATAGCATAATTACCAAAATATCCCTAGGGGTCCTAAACACTTGGAGTTAATTCTAACTGACCGGGAATCAATCCCAAAACCCTTAATAATGAATCTTAGCATTTAAAGATCCAAAATGCCCTAATGCCTTGGAATAAACCCAAATACTCTAATATACCGGAACAAATCTAAATGTCCTAAAGACTTGGGAGAGGCCAAGGATTTAAAAGCTGGTTTCACTTGCATGCACGTTGTGTGGTAGCATAGATGGTTTAAAGGGCATCATTCGGACAGTTAATCAAGCGTTGTCGAGCGGTTGTTCAACGTAATTAACACTGACCAAGGTCAGTGGAGAGAGGTCATATACTCGGATCTTCGCCTGATCCGAAGTCTTGGACTCCCTGAGGACTAATCCCAAGTTCTTATAGTCCAAGAAACAAAATAAATAAAACCAGTCTATATTCTCAAAAAAACCAAAAAAAACAAAAACAAAATGTAGGATTAATAAAAATACGATAGGAGAGATACTAGGCCCAGGTTCCAAACAAGGGCCCTACTCGTGACAATACCCTGGGTATTCGGCAAGTAAGACTTCTAATGTGATGCTATAAGCAGATAATGCATTCAAGCTGTTAGTCTTTATACTTCCCTAATGAACATGGGGGAATCAAAGCATGCACATAGGCACCTTTGATTTATAATCTAATGCATATGTGCTGAGTTGACCTAACCAATTTAAGGACTCAAAAATAACCACCATAACTATAAAAAAATGATATATTGTAATTTTAAATTGTTGTGAGGAACAAGGGTAGTATGGTCTTATACCATACTATAGGTTTACTTGTATGTTTTTTTCTTTATCACTTTTTTACTATGTCTTGATTGGCTCCTCTCATAGGGGCATATATGTAACAGACCATTTCTCATATAAACAAAAGTGTCTCTAGGGCTATGTGTCTTACGCGACACAAGACCCACCTTCTCTCATGCGCCTCTCTCTCTCTCTCTCTCTCCCCCCCTCTAGAGGCTCCAACATGGTATCAGAGCTATGCAATGGACCCTAGGGTTTTTTGGCAGCATGGCCAGCCCTAGAGGTCCTTCCTCTCTCCTCCAGCAGGGTCCTCTTCTCCTTGGGAAGGGTGTGAGACCACCTCCTTTTTTTTTCCTGGTGACTGGTTGGCCCAAGAGCTCACCGGCCTCGCCCTGCTGTGACCGGCCACCTTGTTTGGCTCTTCTGGAGTGACCGCACCCCTTCTTTGTCTCTCCTGCAACATCCAACCTCTCTCTTTTGCTCCCATTTGGTGACTGGATTGCTCTCCTATAGCATCCGTCACCTTCTCTTGCTCCTCTTGCAATCGGGTACACACGCAGCCCTAGTTATTGATCCTTTAGTGCTGCTGGTTGATCGCTTGCGGTACCTTTTTTGGTCAGGGGGAGCCTTCCTCTCCATCATTTTCTTGCTCCCTCACACAGCATACATGGCAGATGCATCAGAGGCTTCGTCTGGGGCTCCTCCGACCACTATTGTCTCACAGAGTTGTCAAGGTGCCAAGGTGACACAAGGCGTTCTGGGGAAGCCTAAGCACTTAGGCGTTAAGGCGGCCGCTTAATTGGTGCTTAAGTAGCAACTTAGGTGTCTCCTTAAAATATATAGGTAAGTGCATGAATTATAAATTCTTCAATATAAAAAAAAAAGTAATGAGATCACGCATTTATACTTAACATTAAAATTGAAAAAAATTAATACCCATGAGATAATTAACTTAAACACATAAGAATAAATTTCTAAAGACAAGATATACAAAACACAACTCTACAGTTTACAAGTTTACAACAACAAAAAATAATTGAATTAATAAAAAAACATTAATAAAACTTGCAAATGTGCATTGTGCACAGATCACAATGAGAGAGAGAGAGAGAGTGTGTGCGTGAGAGAGAGAGTGTGTGCGTGTGTGTGTGAGAGAGAGAGAGAGAGTGAGCGATTAAAGAGACAGAGTAGAGACAAAGGGCTTCGACCCTTACTCTATGTATGAATGCAAGTCTGTGTGTGTAACACAAGGGGGTGGTTGGCCCTTGTGTGTGTACGAGTGATTGTGTATGTAAAGGAGAGAGAGGGGGAGAGGGCAAGGGCAAGGGCAAAGGGCATTGGTCTTGTGTGACACACACACACACACACACACACACATATATATATATAGATAGAGAGAGAAAGAGGCATCCACATCGACCGTGTGAGACAATGTGAGAGAGAAAGATGGCGTCCGCATCGTCCAAGAGAGAAAGAGAGAGAGAGAGAGAGAATCCCTTACCAGAGGATGGCGACCGAAGTGGTGTGGACATCAGGCGTCAAGATGGAGGAGAATGTGTGCTAAAGGCCATAGCTAGCAACGTGATAAGCAACAGCTATGACGACTGGTAATAAGGATGGCGACGACCAGCGATGATGACGGTGGCAGCGGCGAGCAGTGACAACGGTGGCAACGGGTGGCGACGTGCGGTGGGGTAGACAAACCCTAGCTCTCAAGAGGAATTGGGCGTTGGGGGTTGGGGGCTTAAAATGGGCTGGATCCGTAGGTGGATCGGATGGGCCCAGGCGCCTAAGTGCCCTAAGCAGGTCGCCTAGCCCACCTGAAGCAGCGTCTGGCCCGCTTTTCTGTGGCCCACAAAAGGCACTCGAGCACCTAGTCCATCCAAAGGCGCCTTTACGCCTTGCTGCTGCCACCTAGGCATACGCCTAGGCGGCACCTTGACACTATGTTGTCTCCTCCGGATCTGTTCAACCGCTCTTCCCCGTGACAGGTACAGGAGGAAATCATTTTCAGATTACATCTGAAAAATTGACTGAAGAAAATTATGCCTCTTGGGCTATTGCAATCGAGCTTTATGTTGAACAGTGCAACAAACTCGATGTACTTCATGGCACAAGGTAGAAACCTAAAGAAACTAGCCCTAACTTTCGTACATGGCAGCTTCATAATATTCAGTTAATGACGTGATTACTCAACTTAAGCTCAAGGATTAAACAAGTTATCCTTCATCAAAAGACGCAAATGTATGGGCGCAAACATGATATTTAATGCACTTACCAGTTGAGTAGTAAGATTTTTAAACTATAGCAGGGCACTATGTCAATTACAAATTATTTTGCTGCTCTTAAAGGATTGTGGGACGAATTTAACTACTACAAGATGGAAGAATGGACATCAAGTGGCGATCATAGACATTATTTGAAGCTTCTTGGGAAGGATAGAATTACAAAATTCTTGGATGGGCTGAATACAGAGTTTGAGAGCCTAAAGGGGTAGTCCTAGTCTAGATCCCACTCCCTCCTTGGAAAAAGGTTTTTTTACAAAGTTCTAAGTGAGGAAGGATGGAAAAAGACCATGGGCAGCAAAGGTGTTACTGCTGAAAGCACTCCTATTAGAGAAGTTTCAGCTCTTATTAGCATTGGAAATAAGTCAAAGGTTGGTGGAACCAAGGCAAGGGGAGATAAGTTTTGTCGACACTTCAAGAGGAGACTAATCATGACTTAGATTTTTGCTGGGATAAGTATCCAGAAAAAAAAACTAGAAAAGTTCAAGCTTGCTGAAAGAAAACAACAAGGCCACGGTAATGTTGCTGTTAAGAACCATATTGAAGAGGGGACTCTATTGCTGCTAGTGTATCAAATTCTGTTGGGATGTCCTCTACTGACATTGCAAATCTTCAACGGCTTCTCTCACAGCTTCAAGCAAAATCATCCGTCCCTATTACTCCCTCTCATGCTCAAGCCCACATAGGTATCCTAGGTACAACATTGGGTGTTGCCAGTCTTGACTCCAACAACTCCTGGGTTATTGACTCTAGAGCCACTGATCATATGACCAATGCTGCCACCACTTTTGTTTCCTACTCCTTGTCTTCAGGGAAGATAAAGTGACCATTGCCGATGGAACTAAAGCCACTGTGGTTGGAAAAGGTTCCACAAAATTGACTGATCACTTTACCTTATCTTCAGCTCTTCATATGCCCTCTATTTCTATTAACTTACTCTCTATTAACAGCATTACAAAACAACAATATTGTTCTGTAACCTTTTTTCCTAATCATTGTGTCTCCCAGGATCTAGAGACCAAGAAAATGATTGGCACTGGCCGTGAAGTAAGAGGTCTTTACTATTATGAGCCTAAAGTGACCATTGCCTTGAAGTCTGCAACTCAAAGTTTGGAGAACATAATTCAAGATATTTATTTGTGGCATTTTTGTTTAGGGCATTTGTCTTTTAGGTCCTTAAGGGTCTTGTTTCCTGATTTATTTGCATCTGTATCTCTTGAGTCTCTTCAATGTGAAGTTTGTCAGCTGTCTCAACATTGTAGAACTCAATTTTCAGATTCAATAAATAAAAACTCTTCTCCATTTGATCTTGTTCATTCTGATGTGTGGGGTCCCTCTCCTGTGGCTTACTTGGATGGCTATCGATACTTTGTTAGCTTTATTAATGACTACTCACACTTTACCTAGATTTATTGGATGATAACCAGAGATGAAATTCCACGAATGGTTGAAACCTATTGTGAGATGGTTGAGACCCCATTCCAAAAAAACGTGAAAAAATTTCGATCCGATAATGCCCATGAATATTTTGCCAAATCCTTGAATACCTTCCTTGAGAATATGGGGATACTCCATGAATCTTCATGTGCTTCCCAACAAAATGGGGTGGCTGAAAGGAAGAATCGTCACCTTCTTGAGAACACCCGTGCCCTTTCATTCCAAAGCCATTTACCTAAGATCGTTTGGACTGATGCTGTATTAACAGCCAGCTACATTATAAGTTGAATGTAATCCAAGGCGCTCGGAGACAAGTGCCCTCTCTCCAGTCTTTGCCCACACGTAACTTTATTTCATCTTGTACCCTGTATTTTTTAATGTCTTTGCTTTGTTCATGTTCTTGGGCCCAACAATTCGAAACCATTCAGGGAGTTTTTCTTGATTACTCCACATGTCAAAAGGGGTACAAATGTTTTGATCCTCTTACAAAAAAAGGGTATGTCTTAAAGGATGTCACCTTTTTTGAGTCCGAGTCCTATTATCCCCCCCAAGTCTCGTCCTCAGAGTGAGAATAACAGTCCTTACTCTTGTTCTCTTGAAAATATTTCACATGTTGTTCCCTCGCCTGCTCCACCAGATGCCACAAAGAAGATTCCAGGCAGCAGTTAGCATCCTTTCAACGAAATGATCACTTACAGGCGAAGAAGACATGAGCAAGGACCTACTACTGATCAGTTGGCCCATTCTAAAACTCTGGTTCTAGACTCCATGGAGAATACAGCTCCTAACATTGCACCTTTAGGGCCGGCTTGTTTTGTGGATATGGTATTTTGGATTTCCTATGCCCGGATCTCTTATACCTAGAACAACAAAAATTCTTTTTGGTGCACTTTTTCTTATTCTAGGAATAAGTAATTCTCACATTTTAGGTGAGTTGAGTTATTCCACTTGTTCCGAGAATAACGCGTCCGCAGCAAGAATAATGCGTCCGTGCTCCCAAACTCGGATTAGAGGAATAAGCCTCATAAGCCATCACGTTCGACCCCTTATTCCCGAAACATACCGGCCCTTAGTCTCTTTAGATATTGATTGTTTAAACCTTCCTATTGCTAATCAAAAGGGTGTTAGAGCTTGCACATAGCACCCTATCTCTAACCATGTTTCCTATTCAAATTTGTCTCCCACTTATGATGCCTTTGTGTCTAACTTGTCTACTCATGCCATATCATCTTCCTATCATGAAGCTGGAAGAGATCCAAAATGGATTGAAGCAATGGATGAAGAGATGGAGGCTCTCAACAAGAATGGTATGTGGGAGTTGGTGAATCCTCCAAAAGGGAAGAATTTGGTTGGATCAAAATGGGTGTATATCAAGTATAACTTAGATGGTGAAGTGTTGAGACACAAAGCCAGACTTGTTGCCAAGGGGTTTACTCAAACCTACGGCATTGATTATTTAGAGACATTTGCTCCTGTTGCAAAATTGAAATCTGTAAGGGTAATCCTTTCACTTGCTGCTCATTTCTCTTGGCCCTTGTATCAGCTGGATGTTAAAAACACCTTCTTGAATGGTGATTTACATGAAGAGGTCTACATGTCACCTCCACCAGGTGTTGATATGAAAGGAAAGGACTGCAAGCTAAAAAAAGCTTTGTATGGGCTAAAGCAATCTCCTAGGGCTTGGTTTGACATACTTCGCAAGGTTATGATTAAGTTTGGGTCCCAACAAGGCAATGCTGATTATACACTATCTGTTAAGTGGAAAGATGGGTAACTCACTGTACTCCTGGTCTATGTTGATGATATGGTTGTCACATGTGATGATGAAGTTGAAATTCAATGTTATCCAAGTTAGTTGCTGAATTTGAGATTAAGGACTTTGGACTTTTGAAATATTTTCTTGGGATTGAAGTTGCTCGATCTCAGGAAGGAATCTATATCTGTCAAAGGAAATATGTGCTGGATTTACTCAAGGAGACGGGAAAAGTAGGCTGTAGACCAGCATCTATGCCTATAGAGGTGAACCATAATCTTACCAACCCTGTTGGAGAGGAACTTACAGCACAAGAAAAAGGAGTGTATCAAAGATTGGTTGGAAAATTGCTCTACTTATCCTTGACTAGGTCTGACATCACCTGCATTGTTAGTGTGTGAGCCAGTGCATGCATGCTCCCAAATTTGTACATATGAAGGCTGTTGATAGAATTTTGAGATATTTAAAATCATGCCTAGGAAAAGGGCTACTATTCAAGAAAGGTGATAAACTGAGGACTGAGTGCTATTCATATACAGATTGGGCTGGTTCTCGAGATGATAGCAGGTCAACCTTTGGTTATTGTACTCTTTTGGGAGGTAATTTGGCGACTTGGAGAAGTAAGAAATAGCAAATCTGGCCAGATCCAGTTCTGAGGCAGAATACAGGGCTATGGCTCATAGTCTTGCAGAATTGTTATGGCTGAAACTTGTATTGGAAGATCTCAGAATAAAGTGGAGTTACCCTTGAAACTGTATTGTGAAAATAAGGCAGCCATTAACATTGCAAATAATCCGGTACAGTATGATCGGACTAAGCATATAGAGATTGATCGTCACTTTATTCGAGAAAGGCTTGATTCAGGACAATTGTGCCTACTGTATGTCAAATCTGGAGAACAGCTTGCTGATGTGTTCACCAAAGCCATACCTCAGACCATTTTCGTCTCTGAAGTTGGCAAGTTGAACATGCATGACATCTATGCTCAACTTGAGGGGGAGTGTTGCAAGGAACAAGGTCAATATGGTCCTTATACCATACTATAGGTTTACTTGTATGTTTTTTCGTTATCTCTTTTTTACTGTCTTGATCAGCTCCTCTCACAGGGACATATATGTAAAAGACCATTTCTCATATAAACAAAAGTGTTTCTAGGGCTGTGTTTCATGTGACACAACAGATCCACCTTCTCTCATGCGCCTCTCTCTCTCTCTCTCTCTCTCTCTCTCTCTCTCTCTCTTTCCCCCTCTCTTCCTCCTCCAGAGGCTCCAACATAAGTATATAAACACATAGTATAAAAGTAAAAGGTAATAAAGTAAAATAATAGAGATTACATGTGCAGCATGATCACATGCCATTTCTTGGATATAAATCTACCAATAAGCTATTCACCTAAAATAATATGTCCCTGCAAACTTTTGTCAACTAGCCTCCTTTCCAAATGGAGACTGACAAATTTTCAGCATTATACACCTGATGTATTGTAGCATAGACATTCTCATATGGGAGAAATATGAGACCTTCAATAGAGTCTATTCTTATGTTGCAAATAGGAATGCTCATTTGAACATATGCTGACCTTGCGTTTACATTTACATACTGCAGCCTAGGCATCAGTATTTTTCCCTAATTCTTCAAATGAAGTAACTCTGCCTTCATGAAGTAGAATGAGTAATGAACTCTAAGGGTGGGTTAGGAGTCTATGAAACTTTTGTATTCCATGGTAAAGGAATTTTTTTCCTTCTTAAACTAAAAAATACTCCAGGATGAAAAAAACTTTTCCAAAATTAAAATTTGTAGGAAAAAGACAAACGTTGTGTGGGTTAAAGCTAACTCTGAGAATAGCAGGGAAGTGGGGGTAAAGCTTGCCTTTTTTCTCAGGAAAAAGAAGGTTTTCTCAGTTCTAGAGGTAGGAATTTTGAGGTAGCTTTCCGACCCAAGGAACAACAAGATTTTCATAACTGTTTATTTTCCTAAAACTCAGTCATGTGGAAACAATCAGAAAAGTGACTCTTCCACACTTTTTTCCAGAACCCCTAACCCACTCTAAATGACAAATAATAGAAAATGATTACCTTTCTGTCATAAGAAAGGTTAAGAAATTAGAATATGAATTAACTATAACCCCAAACCTCTTTGATTGCAGTAGGCATCAGAGAAAACAGCTGGAAAGCATTATATGGCATGGATTTTTTAACACTAAACAATCTGGAATCATGATAGAAAAAGTTGCCAAAGACACGAAATATGCATGTGCACAGCATTCCTAGACAAATGAAGACACTTTAGAATATAGTACTTGATAAGCACAATGTAACCACTGCCACCAGGCTCTGCAACACTGAACATATTCCATGCGGCATAAGGTGACGGCAATCCAAGAGTTGCGAAACGAAGCAAAAAGTCCATTTTATATTTTATTTGGCCTGTTTGGGGCCCAATTAGCTGTTTTCCTATTTTTCTATATTTTCTGCATGACGATTTTTATGTTAGTTTTAGGCCTAGGGCTATTTTAGTCATTTTTTTGTGATTAGGGTTTCTTGGTCTATTTATACCATTGTAACCCTTCGTGGGAGGCATGGAAGAAATTTGATGAAATGAGAACTCAGCTGCCGCTTTTGTGTGTTCTTCCCAAGATGGGACCCAGTGGAGTGTGAAGCTCCTGCTCCTTCCTCCCTATATCTCCCTCCCTCTCTCCCTCTTGTCGTCTCTTTTAACCCCGGCCTCCATGCCATTCTTCTCTTTCCCCTTCTTGTCCCGCATCATAAGGGTAAACCTTTTCTCTACAATAGAAGAAGGCATCCTGCAGACAGCTAAACTCAGCCACTGATGTTAAACAATTCCAAACAATATTAAGCCATTTCCACCATGCAAATCTCTAACCATATAATTACAATTAATAGTGTCTTCTAGCGGCCATGAATTTAGAAGTAAACGTTTACAGAATTACAAATTACAACATTACAAAATGGTGAAGATGTCCTCCCTTTTTCACATAAAAAATATAGATTTAATACCATAAATTAATTATAAATGAAAACATAGGAGGAGGATTGTTTTACCAACCTGTTCACATCAGGAATTCCGGATCGGATCGGGTCCTCGAATCGGGACCCGCCGATCCCGATCCGAATCGGGATCGGATCGACCGGAATCGGCCTGGATCGGTCGAAATCGGCCGAATCGGGACCTGCCGATCCCGATCCAGAACAGAAATGCATTCTATGGTTCACATAGGTTTCAAGTCACACTTAGAGAGGAACTTTTTGCTCAAACTTTCAGCAAGCAGCATAGAAAAATCCATTAATGCCACTGTTTATTCATCTAAATAAGCTAAAACCACATCACATTAATTATCCGGAACAGAAATGCATACAGAAGTAAACCGGATCATCCAACAGAAAGATAACTTCCTAAAATGAATCTTAGCCAGAAACAAAAGGGGATAACACACTTAATTAGAAACAAGAAAAAGGATGAAAAGTAGCATCTATATAAATTCACAAACCATGAAAGAAAAATCAGTAACACCATGGATCTAACCAAGCAAAGGCTACAAATCAGTAACACCATGGATCTAACAAAACAAAGGCTACAAAATCTGTATACATGATTCCAAATGTTTCAATTTACAGCAGATGAATGAAATAAAGATAGGGAGAAGACAGAATGTGTTTGTATTACGAGCAATGTGTTTGTACTACGAGCCACAAACTCTTTACCTCATCAACCAAGCGCACTCTTTCCCAAGTATAAGTCAAACAGGGAAAATCAGTGATGTTCATTCAGCTGGAGTGAGACGGCCCATTTGTCCTGCAATATGATCAAGATTTTTCCTGTTCCACCAAAAGTTACCCCTCCCTGTTGTCTTAGCATCATTCCTTCTGGGGTCTATATCCCGTCTTTCTGATTGGACCTCCTGGGTGTCCGAAGAACCAGGAGTCTCAGTAAGAAATTGCTCCCAAAATACATCGTTTACTCCAGTGGGTACGGCTGATGATGTCATCCTTTTATCTTGATCTGGCACTGGGGGGCCCTCAGGAGGGGCAGGATCTGAATTTACATCTATCTCAGAAATTTTAGGCCGTTCTGTGTGAAGGTCAATATGAGGAAGAGCAGGGCTTTCTGCATAACCTGTTGAGTCTGCCAAGTCTGGGGAGGAATGGATATCCCCCAAACAAGGTGGAGAATGATGCAATTCAGGTGATCGAGATTGTAAATTCACATCATTATCACTAGATGATGCATGCAACTCCATAAGAACCACGGTAGAAGGTATGTTTGTCGTAGTGTTGTCATATATTTCCTCTCCAGATATATGACTTACACCACGAATGAAGTTCTCCAAAGAATTCAATGATGATTCCATTTTTTCAAATGGCTCGTCCAGAATCTGCAAAGAACCAGTATCTACTTTCTCTCTTGCCACAGACTGCAGAGAATTTTTGCCGTTCTCTTTCACTAGATTGGCATCACCAAAGTAATCAAGTTTTGGCAATCTCCTCTTTTTCCCTAGGACTTCAGATTGCTGCATGAGGTTAGAAAGAAAGCCAGGCCTTTGTGTAATCTGCGACAAGAAGGCCATGATCTGCATTTGGCGATGCTCCATATTATGAAGCCGATCCTCCAAAGACTGCATTTGAAGATCCATGCCATGCTGCTGCTGCTGCGCGTATCTTTGCAGCTCAGACATGAGCATGTTCTTCTCTTGTTTCAATTTCTCAATCTCCTCCTCAAGCTCCTGTTTTTCTGCCTCTGTTAAAGGCCCTGAAGAGCCACCTTGCATCTGATGGTGAAGTGAATGGCTGTGTATAGGCTTCCGTCGATGAATATTTTTCAAACGGTGTCTGTGGCCTCTTACAAAGTCATCATTCGCAAATTCCCACTGGTCAGGGTCTACTTTTCTAAACCCCTGTTAAGCAAACGGAAGTTAGGAATCCACTTTTAGATGAGGATGTATATCTCACAAAAAAGAAAACTGATATCTGAATTGTTGATACACAGTTCTGTTTTGCACGTTTATATGAATTAGAAGAAACAGTAGACATAAAAAGAAAAAGTAGCAGCAACAACAACATCTATTTGAATATGCTTTGAGGTGAGGATGTAAATACCTGGTGTACATACTGTTGACAAATAGATATGCTTTGCAAGTTCATATGAATTAGAAGTCACATAGAAAAAGAACAAACACGAACATTTATCTCAAAGAAGCTCAACCCTTTCCAGAAACATTGCACGATGGCAGATGGTCAACAGTTTTTTTTTTCTTTTAATCGTATAGTGGCAGTAACAGCATTTAACCTCCATCTATGTGACCAGTGCTGATGTATGAACGAAGTGTTTTGAAGGACTAGCAACATACTACGCACGATCTCACTCAGTTAAACTGTTTATCTTATCAGCTAGGCACCATCTCTCAAATAAGAACTCCCAATTCTTTGCCTTCATTGATTTTAAACTAACAGAAAATATGGAAGACTCAAATAACAGAAACATGCGCTGCAACAAATGCCTGTCTAGCACCAGTAATAGAGCATGTCTGCTACACCAGAAGACAGCTGAAATGACTGCTGTCTCATTGTCTGCTCATTGGGTGATATGTTATGACATGGTTGAGATGGTCACTGACATAATCAGTGACTAAACCCTCATAAGAACCAATAAAAGAGGGGAAAATATGTCAGGAACGTTAAGCTATCAGCAGAGCTACACATTTCCTTTTTCTTGCACCCTACTGCATATACAAAAGGACTCGAAACATGCATGAATCACATATAATATCAACAGTCAACAGACATTAGAAAGAGATGGGTCAATCAAAAGATATAAAGGCTGTAGAATCAAGTTTGACCAGACACCTCAAAACACACTTGTACATGTGTACTTGTGAATATTGTCTCTTGGACTTATCTTGAAACATGAGGGATAAGCTTCATAGATATCTGTGGAGATGTCAAAACGGTTTGCCAGGGGAAGCTGTCCCAAACTTTGGGGGTGAAAAGCATTACAAAATATTCAACTAGAAATGAATTCTAACTCTATTGCATTACAAAATATTCAACTAGAATGAATTCTAACTCTATTTCTTGAAACTGAAAATTTACACATGGGATAAGTAGCCAAAGCGTAGCTAATGCAACAGAACTTACTAGAAGAAAGTTGAGCTTCTTAACTACGGAGCATGGAAGCATCCAAATGTATGTAATCGCCTGGGTAACTCAATTCAACCAAAATCATCCAGAGGGGTCTATGCAGGCATATTTACTCATGACAAATGAAACAAGAAACATCTTTCCATACTTTTCATCAGCCAGCAAGTCACCAGACCCGAAGAATTACCAAGCAAACAAAGATCCATCTGTGTTTCCCATTTGGATCACAGCTCAAACCCAACCCCAATTCATTAGGCAATTAGTCCATGACTTTGCCCACCCACACATAACACACAAATCAAAGTATCATATCAACAGAAACCCATTTACAAGTGTCATCCACTTACATAGGTATTGAGCTGACGGATGAAGCTGGAGAAGTTGTTGTGCTTGAAGTACTTGGGGAGCAAATCCCTCGAGAACTCTGGCGGGCTCCACACGATGAAGCTGTTGTTGCTCGGCCCCCACGACACTATAGAGTTGGTCGAAGGATCGTCCACCATATCATAAGTCTTGATGAGGAAAGGCGGCGGGGAATTCGAACCTCCCTGTGATCCATCCATCACAAAAATCCCTCTTTCCTCTTTCCACCCAAAAACAACCCCAAAGAAGCAATCTTTGCAGCAACCCAGAAGAACCCTCAACCCCCAAAATCCGGGAAATTCTCTACCATCATCGGAAACCCAACTCAGAAAACCGCTTCATCTACTCCCAGCGCACCTCTGCAGCCCCAGATCCGCCTGCCGCCAGATGGGCACACGCAGACCGATCAAATTCCTGCTCCAAATCCTCTGCACTCCCTCCCTCACGTAGAATTCGCGTTGGAAAACGCGTCAAACAGGCAAAGAACTCAGCTTTACGCAAAAGGGTCTGCGGGGATGAAGACGGAAGACCAGGTGGAAGTGGGCTCGACAAGGGGGAGAAAAAAAAAAGCCAGAACACAAGAATTAGAAACGGAAAGTGGGCAAAACAAAGGGGTTACTAGATCTTTTCCTGGGCTCTCTTTACAGAGCAGGTTTGCTCCCGGAGAAGCTGGAAAGGATTGGATTTGGGATTGGAGATGATTTTCCCAGGAGAACTCTGCACTTGTTTTGTTTTCTTTCTATTAAAATTTCCTTCTGGGGGTGGTGGGTGGTGTTCTGGAAGATAACAGGAAGGTTCTTTCCAGGGTTTTAATTAGTTTCCAGTTTCTGAATGGGGTTGGGGGGGATGTCTTCCTCCATGGGGCTATCCAGAAGTCAAGAGCTGGAGCCCTTGGACTGCAGACTTCCAGACTGTGTGCCCCCGGGTACAGTGAGCCACAGGCCAGATGTTGAAGTATATTGGTCAGGGAGGATTAGGGAAGTGTTTGGGTTCTCTAAAATTTTTAAGAAAAATATTTTTTTCAACTAACTTTTTATATGTCTTACAAGTATGAATAAAAATTAATTAAAAAATATTTATTGTAAATTGGTAAAGAACTAGAGACCTTTCTTTTGGAGATTAGAAATATTTGTTGCAATGTCCTTCACATTTTCATTTAGTCGTTTGATACATCGTACAATGCCGTAAAATAAGGTTTTTTTGTATTTGGTGTACTGCAAACTATTTACGTTACATTTTCATACATGTTTGATGTGTGATAAATTATCATATTTCAAAATTAGTTAACATTAAAATCCTTCTTCTAGCTGATTATGATTTTCAGTCCAAAGTTACCTTAAACTAAAACCTGCGATTTAAAAATTGGTGATTTTAAAATCAATAACTTTATTTTAGTTGATTTTAAAATTGATATTTCACAGCATTTTCCAATGCACCAACGAGCCTTTAGATAAGAGTTAACATCAAGACCAAAAAGAGACTTTACTTGTAATATTTGCCGAATTTAAGAATTACTAAAATTTATCATCTCTACTATCTGATCTTTAATTGTAATATTTGTGTGTTGTCCATATGTTGCAGGTAGTGCAGGACGTATTTTCTCTTGGAGATGAGATCCTTTGTAAGCTCATCCTCATTAATATTTGCTTATGGCTGCAACCATGGACCCTTACTTAATCCACATGGGTGTCCTACTATTTTGGCAAAACGTTTCAAGCTTTCAACAATATAAACGAGAGTAGCCCACCAAGGCCTGTGGACGACCTCATCTAGCTTATTTATGTGCACATGTGGCTAGATTTGAATATTATGTTATAAATAGCATGACTCAACTAATCTTTTTTCCTTGTCTTATCCTTTGAAATCTTTTGGGCATGTTAATAAGTTGTTTAATTTGACATAAAAAATTTTAACATATTTTTATTAAATTCATCAATTTTCAAAATACGCAAAAGTAAAGTCTTTGATTTTTAGTTTTAAAATTTTTGGTTTCAATTTTTGCTCATGATAGTTTTAGATTAAAAAATAAAATCAGAAAAAAAAAGAGTCACATGAGTCAGCACAATTTTAAAATCTAACTATCTATGATATTTCAAACACAAAAAGTCTAATAAATACATTAGACATAAAAAATATTGTCACATATTTTATAATATTTTACACAAATAAACACTTTAAACTACTGGAAAATTTTTTTTTGGAAAATACAGCAAAAATTGTGCCGTGGTTCAATGGTCCAAACTTCTCTCCCTTCTATTGGCCCGGCCGTCACTTTTCTCCTTGCCGGCTTGACAGTCGTTGCCTTACCTCACTAAAAAATATTTTATATGTACCCTTGTATATTATCCTACTAGTTGCAATTCCACGCAACGCACGACGAGATATATAATTAATTTAAGTAAAGTTAGTATTTTATATTTTGTGAATGAATGAATAAAATAATCATAGAAGAATATATATTAAAAAATATAGATATTTTTTTTCTATGAATATTAAGTTAGTTGTTTGGTAAACATTAAAAGTTCAGAACTATTCTATCTAATTGAAATATAGATTAAGAGAAAACTAAAAAGTGAACTGAAGGTTATTATTATTATCATCTCATAAGATTATCTTAATAAATGTTGTGTTGAAATATAGATTGGGAGAAAAATGAGAGAGAGACTAATCTCGTTAATAATGAAATTAGTTATTATTATCTAATGAGACTATCTCAATAATGATAATAAATATAAAAATTTATTATTATTATTCTAAAAGTTTGTCCCAATATTAATAATAATAACAACAATAACAACAACAACAATAATAATAATAATAATAATATGAGCGAGAAAAGTTGAGAGGTCTCATTAATAACAATAATAAAAATAATCTTAATAATAATACTAATATCAAAATTAATTATTATTATATTATGAGACTATTTCAATAATAACAATAATAATAATAATGATGATGATGATAATGATGTCAAAATTAGTTATTATTGTCTTAAGAGATTGCAACAACAACAATAACAACACAATAATAATAATAATAGGGGATAGAAAATAAAAATATTAATAGGAGAGAGAAAAAATGTGAAAGAGGAGAAAGAGAGATAATAATAATAATATAATATCAAAATTAGTTATCATTATCTCATGAGATTACTATTTTGATATTTATTTTTTAATAATAACAATATCAAAATAAGTTATTATTATCCCATAAAATATCATAATAATAATAGTAGTAATAATAATAATGATGATGATGATGTTAAATTTAGCTATTATTATCTGAAGAGATTGCAACAACAATAACAATAATAATAATAATAGGAGATAGAAAAAATATGAGATATAAATATTAATAGGAAGAGAAAAATATGAAAGAGGAGAAATAGAGATAATAATAATAATACTTAGGCAGAGAGAGAGAATTAATAAGAGAGAGAGGGGAGAGAGAGAACTAATAAGAGAGAGGGGAGAGAGAAAGAATTAATGAGAGAGAGGGGGAGAGAGATGTTCAGATAGAGAGAGAATTAATGAGAAAGAGAGGGAGGGAGAGATAATTAATGAGAGAGATGTTGAGAGAGAGAGAGAATTATTGAGAAAGAGAAGGAGAGAGAGAGAAAATTAAGGAGAGAGATGTTGAGAGAGAGAGAATTAATGAGAAAGAGAGGGAGAGAGAGAGATGTTGAGAGAGAAAGAGAATTAATGAGAAAGAGAGGGAGAGAGAGAGATGTTGAGAGAGAAATTAATGAGAAAGAGAGGGAGAGAGAGAGATGTTGAGAGAGAAAATTAATGAGAAAGAGAGGGAGATAGAGAATTAATAGGGGATATAGGTATTAATATGGAAGGGAGAGAGAGAGAATTTAGGCGGAAACAGAAAATTCTGGTGTTAACACGTAGCACCACAAAACTCTCTTTTATATATATAGATAGATTTATATATAAACATGCTCTTGACTTTCATATTTTTTATAAATGCCTCTAACATCTTTAGAAAAATTGTAATTATATCTTTCCGTCAAATGCTGTGAATCTTGACTGAATATGTTGAAAAGATTCTATAAATTTTAGTTAAGATAGGGATATGTGTCTAAAATTTTGATGAATTTAAGAATATAAATACAATTATAACTATTTTTTAGCATATTCTATTAGAGTTCATTGCATTTTGACGAGAGACACAGCCGCAACCTTTCCACCGCATGACCAGAGATAAATCCACAACCTTTCGGAGAATGTCAAAAGTATTTATAACAATATGCGAGAGTTAGGAATATTTACACAAATATAATAATTTACGGAGAAACATATATAAAAACCCTTCCATTAACTAAAAAAGTTTAATCCTCTAAAAGTATATATGTATACATATCGTATTCTTGAATATTTTAATGAAATTATAATTCTTTTTTTAAAATAACTCCACGATATGCGTATAAAATCTTGAATGATGTCGTAAATCTTGGCGCATATGAGATCTCCAAATGCTTTCAGGTATATTGATCTTTTCCGGAGTATATAAAAGAAACTCTTGATTACTCCTTATTTACTTGCCATTTCTTTCCCCTGACTTTTCTTCTTTCTTTGGATTTTTTTTGCATACATATCCTCAAAATATTATGCATCGTCTTTTGAAAACACTCATTATTTGTTGTATCTCTAAAATTCTAACAAGGCCCACACACATACCCTTCAGTAAGTGGCTGTGAGAATATTGTAAAAACATTCTTTAATTTTGTTAAAAAAAGTAATAAATTATCAATTCATCCTTTTAAAAGTTAAAAATAAAACTTTTCCCTTCTCTTTCTTTTAGTGCTATAGTCGTCTCTTTATAGTTAAGTTGAACGTTAACAACTATAATTAACTTAACAAGATAGATGTTGATGTAAAGCTATGGAGATAACAAATACGGTCTATTTTAAGTGTACAGCGACAGTATGATGAGTTCAGGAGTACAATATTAAGTAATATAAAGTTGAAGAGTATGCATACAAATGATGCTGATGTAAAGCTATGGAACTGTACAGTGATAATATGATGAGTTCAGAGAGTACAATGTGGTAATATAAAGTCGAAGAGTAATGCATACAAAAAATCCTTTTCTTTTCATGAAGATTTTCTTATGTTTTGGTTTTGAGTGGATAAGATTATGACACAATGTCAACAGCTCAAGGCCCCCTTCAAACAAACTGTGACATTATCCACATGCATCCACCTAGACTTCTCATAACATATTCGATATGAAAACATCTTGACTTGACTTATAGACTTTTGTGTTCCCATCTTAATCTATTGGTCTAATTGTGCTTTATATCACATCAAAATTTAAATTTTCTAATAAAATAATTAATATAAATAACATAAAGCATAACTAAACTAATGAAAGGAAGTAGAAGCAGGAGTCTACAAACGAACATCTAGGCAATCTCATTCATGCATATACTTCATGTCTCCTTCACCCAAACCACACTCTCCCTAATTTCTCATAACCTACTTTTTATAGATTATTGGAGAACCCATTAATTCTTCCTCTACATCCTTTTTTCTTTTTTAGTGTGTGTAAGAGAGAGTAGTGTTACCAAACATCACTAAAGAATCATTCATCACTCACCTCTCATTTTTTTTGGTTGTGCGCGAGAGAGAGAGAGAGAGAGAGAGAGAGAGAGAGAGAGAGAGAGAGAGAGAGAGAGAGAGAGAGAGAGAGAGAGAGAGAGAGAGAGGAGTGTGAGTAATGATTTCCATAGCAAATGATATCTAAGCACTCACATGATCTCACTTGTAGTAGCAGACGTAGAAATTTTGTTTACGAGAGTATTTCGGATAATAGACAAGTGCGGTCATTCCATTAAGTCAAAGTTGATGAATCAATGTGGTCCCCCTAATAGGTCAAGATCTTTGGTCAATTACTTTAATAAGTTAAGATAAGAAGACCTTAGTAGATTTTATAAAATTCAGTAAGATCACAAGACCCACTAATTACATATTATTAGATCCACCACTGCCCACATGTTGATAGCCCCGTATTATCTTTTTGCATGCAACATAGAGTCAGAGAACTATTAAATTAAGATGCTTACTGGATGCTCGTCGTTGGCTAATTGCACCGCCTCCAGTGATTGCCAATTGCCTTCTCCATCTATATAAGTAGACAAGTCATTTCACCGACCGGAGGCCCCAACTACACCGCTTTGTTTAAGACCTCCCCCGTAAACGAGAAAAAAAAACTGTAATCATAGTTTTCAGATTATTTAATAAAGAAAATCCTTAATGACAAAAAGTAAGGCTGCAATAATGTAATTATTTCAGATAAAAGCTGAAGGGAGAATATGAATGGGAATGTCCACTAGTTTGGAGGGAAAGTTTTCCTAGGGTTAACATATGTAGTGTAAAATGACATTGTCTTTATGTTTAGATTATTGTAAATTATTGTATAATATTTTTCATACATTTGAAGCACCGTTAATTATCACGTTTTAAAACCCGTTGACTCATTCGATACACTTTTTAGCTGATTTTGATTTTTAGCTTAAAACTATTTGAAAACCAAAACTATTTGAAACCAAAATTAGAGATTTTAAAACCAATGATTTTAAAATCAAATTTTTTTATCAGTTTTAAAATTAATGATTTTAAAATTAATATTTTATAGTATTTTACAGTGCACCAAACAACCTTTTTATGTCTACACTCACTTTCCATTCACCATAGCCTAGTTTTCCTTCGGGTAAACTAGATCCATTCATAACCTAGTACTTCTTTAGTTATAGTAGATCTATTGCCTGGCTATAATTTAAAAAATCACAAGGTAACAATTTTCCTTTGCACTAAGATGAATGTTCTTTTAAATGGATGAAGTCACTGACCCTTGACAATTGCATTTTGGCCCTTTTAGCTTAGTATGCATGTTGAGAATAACGGTTTCTTTCATCAAGATGATGAGTTGTTTGGCAGGATAAAGTCACCTGACCAACATTGATAGGGGTACTTATTTCCTTCAACTAACATATATATATATGTAATAAGAACAATTTCTTCACGAACTCTAGTCTAGGCCTATGATTGGTTCCAACTAATAACTGGGATGCTTCCAAGCTACGCTATGCCAGGCAAATAATTGGGCCCTCATTTTAAGTCTGTGGGTCAAAGCTTAGTAAGAGCCTTGGGGGATTGTTAATTCTATCTAGATCTAATCTTTTTCTTTGGCTGTCCTCATCCCTGGTATCATCTTTCTCTATTGATTGAACATAACTCGGCATTTTATAGTCTCTTCACTTGAAGGAACATAGGTTTAATTTCCACTAGGTGCATATACTCCCCTGTACTAGGGTGCGGCTCATAAAGTTTCTTAACTGATTGAGTTGATTTAAAATAATCACTTAATTAGGCGGAATAATTATAATTCATTAAAAAATTATCTCTAATAGAGAGGTACTTGCGAGATTCGAACTTCCCTCACTTAGGAGACGTTGTAAATATTTAATCATTGAGCCAGCATGACCAAAAAAACAGATATCATGTCTCTCCTTCACTGTCCATTGATCTCCAATGGCTAATAGGGAGAGCACAGGGTGGGTCTTACGGATGATAAACTGAAGGTGCCATACTATCCAAGCTCAAGCTAGACATAGGGAAGAAGGGTAATATTTGCTGCACTGCTCGATCAGTGCAGCAAGTTAGTAAGTTATCTTATAATACAAGATGTCATTAGTTCAGTTAAGTGGAAGATATATGAGTTGAGCAATTTTTTTTACAAGTCAGAATTTTAAACGTGACAAATATACATACGTGGTGTGACAAATATTATGTGGGCATGATAAATATTATTTATATCTATATCTTCAACTCTCACATATTGTAAGAAGTACACCAAAAAACTAAAGAGATTATTTAGCTATGCCCTTGCCGTTACGTATTTTTGTTGAACGATTTAGGGTTTAGGGTTTAACGTGGTTAAAAGGAGTAAAGTAACTAACTTATTCTTGGATTAAGGATTATAAAGGGGTAAGACTCGGCCAAATGGGTATGCAACAATGAGCTCGGCGGTAGCATTTCGGCGCTGCAGGATCTCCAGGTGCAGCCACGGACCTGCACCTGTGTTGATTGCTTCCAGAAGAACCCCCAATGGCAATGGGTGCACATCTCCTACGATGTCTTCTTGTGCCTCGAGTGCTCTGGCAAGCAACATGGCCTCAGCGTCCACATCGGCTTCGTCTGCTCCGTCACCATGGACTCTTGCTCCAAGATCCAACTGAACTGAAGAACTTGCGGACCGACGGCAACGACGTGCTCTTGGCCCAGAACAACACCCTCAGCCACCATCTATGGCGGACATAGGCCTTGAAGGTTGCCAGCCGGTGGCGCCGTCCTCGTCCAAGCTCGCCCACCGCGTTTTATTTCCCTGAGCACCTTGCAGTGCTGGCGAGCTCGAGCTCTAGTTCCCTTGGAGAGGTTGATCCGCGAGCTGCAGCATTCGTATCTCTGGATCTAGTCGTTGGAACTGGATTCCCCCGAGTTCTTCCCCTGTGCCTTATTGGGAGATTTTTTTTTTTTTTTTTTTTTTGGGCAATGTCTTATCGGGAGATGAAGATGAGACTGGCAGTAGCAGCATATTCCAGTGAATGTTCATTAAGATTTTACGATTTTATGACCGGAGGGATATAATTGCAACAGCTCTTAAGTTTTCGGTGTTATTTTTTACGGTACGTAAGAGTTGGGGCATCGATAAAAATATGTTAATTTTTAGGGATACATACAATAAAAATTTCCTTATATATAAACAAGTCAAACTTAAAAAAATGCTCAAATGAAACTCGATTAAGATTAATCAAATCAAATTTAAACATGACAAAACTCTTGTCTTTGCCTTCGTAATTAACAAGTTGAGTAACATTTACATCAAGGTAATATTTGGTGTAATGTCCTTACTGTTATAGTACTCGACATTGTAGTGCTAAAATACAAAAATATAATTTAATTTTTTTTTATGATCGTGCTTCATATATATCCTAGAGTCTGTATAAGTCGAACTTTGATAAGGCAATTTTTTAAAAAATAAAAAATAAAAAATAAAATCTTAATAAAAAGTAAAAAAACATTTAATAGGCCGTCCCTAATAATAATATTTAATTTTTCTAAAATTTAAAAACGGTCCAATTAACAATTGACTTATACGAAATTTAAGTTTTTCTTATTTATTTACCTACTACAGTGACCCCGCACTACAACAGCAGCGGGTATAACTCTTTACCCCAGGTGATGGCCCAAAACTCCAACTGCAGTCCGTCGAGGAGCACGATCATGTCGTGGTGAGCCGTCACAACCAGCTTGGGATGACCACCGCCATGGCGCCGCCCCTCAGAGCAGCCATTCCCTCCCCCTTCGCCTTCCTGCGCCGCCATAGCAGCCCACCACCGCTACCGGCAAAACCCCCCACCGCCACAAACTCCAACCCGGCCTGCGCCTCCCGCCGCCGTCTCCTGCCCCTCGCCTCCCCCCGTGGCCTTTCCTCCCTCGCCGTGGAAGACGCCTCCGAGGTCGCCACTACGCAGTCCACGGGCGAAGGCGGCGGCGCGGAGAGAAGGGGCGGGCTTGGCGCCCTGCGCTCCCTATTTGCCCCGCCGTCGACATCGAGCGTTGTGAAGCGCGCTGGGGAGGACGGAGGAGGCGAAGCGGGCGGCGTTCGGCCGGGAATTGCGCGCCCGCGTCCGAGGGCCAGACCGGTGAGATTGGCAGATCCGGGGAGTTCGCTGGGCAGCGCTCGAGCGGGTGAGCTGTTGCCAGAGATGTCTTCTCTCATCAGACGCCTGCACGAGGAAGGGTACCTGAAGAACCCGGCTTTCTTGCAGGAGCTGGATTCTTGCGGAGTTGATGCTAATGGCTACGCTCGAGGGGTGTTGGCAACGGCGGCGCAAAGTTTCGGGGAAGACCACCAGGAGATCGCCAAGTAAGCATTACTCATCTTTCTCGAGTTTTAGTTGCAGTTGGGGGATTTTTTTTTTCCTTTTTTTTTTCTTTTTTTTTGGGGGGTGGGGGGTGGGCGCGCGGGGCGGTTGGGTTGGTATTGTTGTTTATTGCCATGGGATCTATTTGCTATCTTGATATCAGGCTTTGAGATCCATGAAATACATTAGGGCTTGCAAACTGCTCATGCTAACAAAACAAATACGCAAGTGCAAAATGGGAATGTAAAGGCTGGGTGTTCTAAATTGCATTTGAAGATTTTTTGTGAAAAGCGATTGATGGAACATTTGAGGTGTTGCAGTTGCTGGTAAGTATCTGGGGGCGCAACACCACCATGCGTGTGAATGGGTTAATGAAGTTAAGTTGTTAAACTAACAGAGGAAACTATAAGACTGTAGGTCAAAACAATATTGAAACCCATGATTGAAATGCTGTCGCAGTAGGGTGATAATTCATGTAATTGGGCAAATGCTAATTTGGTCTCACTGTTCACTTCAAGTAGGGATCTGTCATTTACAGCAATCCAGTTTCTATCTGAAGATGCAACAGCATCTAGCTTTGTACTATTTTATTCAAGATGCATAGAAGTTGTTTGATGGTAATCATGTGCAACTTTTGTAATAAGAAGGGTCTAGCGATGAAGAATTTTATCTTTAGTGTTCTTAATAAATAGTGGCTCTTGAATAGTCATTTAGTGTGTTGGGGAACAACCAAAGAGAGGGTTATGTACGGATGATCAGTGCTCCTTATGCAACGAATCACAATATGACTACTTGCTCGATCCTGAGCAACAATAGTTAAACAATTTAATTATTTTCATTAAGATTTCTAAAACAAGAAGTATTCATTGCTACTTGGTTTATTTCAGGTTTGCTACCATCTGATTTAACTCTGGGACATATGCCTGATATGAATAGATCTCTCTCGATCTGATTCCTATCTGATTGCCAAATCAAGGACTCAGAGCTCAATGGACTCGGACTCAATTCTTAGGTAGTGTCTAATGGTGGGATCGCCTTCCAAAAGGACCGCTGTAACCGTATCCTTAGCCCGGAAGGGATATGCTAGTACTCAAGTTTTCCCAGGGAATAATGACAATTGACAAGTGTCGCACCTACTTGGGACATTTGAGAAGCATCCCAGAGCCGGGAAACCTTTACACAATGCACCTTCACAAAATGATGGAAAAGGATCTCGTTGTGAAGGCATGGCAGCTTGGTACACTCGCTCACTGCCATTAATCCCATTATTATTTTTTCTTATTGCTAAGGCTGACTTGGCATTGGAGTGCCTTTCTTCCCACGCTCATCAGGGGCTGCTGATGCATTCTTCCTTACGTAACGAAACTCAAATTCAATGTTCTCCCCATAAGGATACGGCGCTGTGGTCTTTCATCTGTCTATATTCTTTTCCTGTCGGAGATACTTTTTTTGTGCAGCCTGATCTAGCTCACTTTTGTGCCTCTTCAGACTTTCTTGTTCATCTTCATGGTTAAATTTCCTTTCCACCTTGTTTGCTGTGACTCAATTAGGGATTAACAATCTCGTAACTAGGTTGGCTTGTTTCTGTTCCCAGTCCCTGTTGCAGTTCGGAAAGTTGGTTCTTAGTGAGAATGGCTTTTTTTGTACCATTTGTTCATAAAAGAGAAAAATGGACAGAGAGTGGAAGAGAGAAAAATGGAGAACCAAAGGAACATAATTCAGTGCTGATAGTGGTGGCTTTGGAAACAACAATCTCCCCCATCTCATCCCTCTCTCTAGAGTCTTCTTTCATTATTTCCCCTTAATTTTCACCATGTGAGGAACAGAGTTTAGTGCCTTTAAACTACAAAAGAATCCATGTAAATTATGAGAAAGATCTGAAATAAAACTATATCCCTCAAAACTGAACAAGATTTGCACCATTCTAACCCCTTGCTTTTGATTCTGAGTTTTGCCTTTTTCTAAAACCATGGTTCTAGCATATCTGTGAGCATATTGCTAATGTTTGTTTGAGATTCTTCTTTTAAGGTGCTGTTGCAATGCATCACATATGAAATTGCAAGTGTGTATACTTGACATGAACTCAGAAAATCTGAGAAAGATCCTGTCTTCCTTTCAATTGTGTAGAACTGCAATGCTTTCACTTGTATCCTGTTGGTGCTTACTGAGGACCTTTGATGATGTCATTTTTCATTTTTCTCATTTGTGGCAAACTATTGATTTGATTTTGAAACATTATGAATTTTAGTCTTATTTTTTTTATTCTTTTCTGATCGATTTCCTATATAGCATCTTTTTACTTCTGTTGGTACATTGAGCATCTTTCTTATGAAATGTAGTCTCTGTCCCAAGAAGCAGACATTGTGTATAGGACCCAGCTTGGGATTGAAATGGTGAGGGGACAACTGGAGATGATCTGTTCTTTCTTGGGGTTGACCAGGCATATTCTTGGCTTATGCTCAACCTCCTTAAAGAAAGGAAAAGAAAATTTTATTTTTGCTCCTGTTATTCAGCTACATTATCGAACTGTGTATATGTTTTAGGCATCTGTCAACTTAGACATGAATTGCGAGTTATAACTGATCGTTTGATTGGGGCAGATTTTGTTACTTTATGAAAACAAATTTAACTTTAGCTATTGATGTTATGCACGGAATTGTTCAAGTATGTGGAAATACGGGAGCTGCTCTGGGGCATCCCATGGCTCCTGGTCATATCCCTTTAATCCCGATTCTGGTCTGTTGTGGCCTCCATCCCCCCACCAATTTCCTTCCTGCATGACCTGTCGTACGGAATTGTTTCATCCGACCTCTATTGTATCACTCTCCACTTTGACTTGCTGCACTGCTTGTGGTGCAGTGCAAGGGGTTAGCCGTCCGATCAGGTTGAGCAGGTAATATTTTTTTTGTTATTTTCTAAAAGTTCAGGGATGGGGGCAACCCTAAGGGAGCCGTCCATACCGTTGGTAAAAAAAAACTAAAAAACTAAAAAAGAAAGAAAAACAGACGATATTTTTTTTGAGTTTTTTAAACCATCCAATCAAAGATCGGACCATCTGGATGGCACCCTTACGGTTGCCCCCACCCCCTGGGTTTTGTAGAAAAAAGAAAAAGAAAAAACACCTACTGCTTGCAGCCATCGGATCGAACTGATCGGACAGCTGCCCGCTTGGGATGCAGCAAGTAATATCACACGTTTTAGTCAAAATGTTTGAAGGAGAGTCTTCCAAGAAAAGTGGTAATATTGATGATTTAAATTACCAGACGCCATTTTCTCAAAGTCAGATGGAGTTCTAAATGGAGCTTCACTAAGAAAGGACTCCATTGAGAAATCCTCCTGTTCAGTTCCTGAAGAGTACATAAATTACACTTCTCCTGTCTCTATCATGTGTATCAAACTGGCTTTTCTTTTGTGTTCTCATCTCCTAGCCCCTCCACACCCCATCCATAGGTCACGATCTTTTACCACAGCATGAACACAACATGGAAACTCCTGCCTTTCCTGTTCCTTCACCTTCCCTTTAGTCAAGCTGTCTTCTGGCATTGTAGCCAAAAGAAACATAGAATTGAATATGCTTAGTTTTATCTATGCTGTCGCTGCAGCATTTATCCACCTGGCTGATAATTCTCTCGAGTAAGTTACTTCTCATTCTATATTCCTGATGAGATTTTGGCAATTCTGTAGACTTTCCTGGCTAGGATGTGACCTTAAGGCTACCAATATCATATGGTCATTTTTTATCCTCACAATCTGACTGTTAAAATGTAGATGCTTAACAAATGAAGGATGAAGGACGTATAATAGTCATCTAAAGAATATAATGAGAATGATTTGGGACGTTACTTGAAAAATCAGATGCTTGAAAATGGGAACCAGTTTTTGTTATTTAACTTCAGTTCATTTCTTGTTTCCTGAATCACCTCCGGTAGTTGACTGCATATGACTTGTTGTTTGGACCAGTGATTTTCTCATCTCTTCCATACCAATGAAGCATGATTAATAAAATAATGATTCATCTTTAAATGGGGTATTTATTTTCTTCATTATCTTTAACAGCCATAATGTCCTTACAGGTGGTTATCGGGAAGTAGCTTAAAAAAGGTTGCCCTTTCAGGTTGCCCGTGTACAGAGAGAAAGACTGTCTTTGCCGCCAAAAGGCTGCGTTCTTTCTTCTGCATTCAGGAAGATATTGTAAGTTGGGGTCTGGATGTCTAAATCTGTTCTTTATGTTGTTAATGTCTGATGGTCTAACATCCTTTGAACGTTGTTCTCAAATTTCTTGCAGGTCTGCAGAGGATGTATGATGAAAAAATCCTGCAAATTTGTTAACCAGAATGTTAACCGGGAGGGGAAACTAGTGTTAGCTGATGTTATGAGAGTTCTTACTGCATATGCCTGGGATTCTGTTACCAGTAATCCCAAATTACAGAAGGAATTACATCATTCTGTTGTCAAATCTCTGAAGGAAGTGATCAGTCTCACTGCCTAACATATTGTTGCCAACTTGGAGGGAGATTCTAAATATAGAGATATTTTCCAGGTTGGGCTCGTTAACTATTTTTCTTACTCAACAATGGCACGGTGTAATCGAACTCTTCAGTTATTGTCATTACCGTTTTACTCTCAAATAGCTCGTTAAAAGTTGTCATATCAGCAGGGAGGGAAATAAAACAGAGAACACGGCCGCATCTTGGGGAATTTCACACGGGAAACCCCAAGCACCTTTAAGGGTGAACTTGCTAATGGAGCCTTGTAATGATAGCTTCCTTTGTAAGTGGTTTTTGGTTGGTTGTGAATCTTGTGATGAATGCTTGTGATTCATTAGGGCCATGTTTGTGGCAGCTTCCATTTGAAGTACTTTTACATTTCTATTTAGTTTTTTTTATGGAAGTCATTTATGTGGTATTTTATTTGTGTTTTGACTTCCAACCAAAAATTACGAGGGAGGATCTTCTAAGATTGGAGAAAAAGTGAAGTTGTTATGAAATAGTTGACTTTTGTAACAAATCAAAATTAGTTATAACCTCTCTCCCTCATCTGATTTTATGTAAAAAGTGGAAGTTAAAAGTAACTTTTAAGTAGAAGTTTTGCAAAATACGTCCTAGGTGTCTGTTTGGTTGGACGTAATATGTCCTACCTGCACAGGTTTTGTGTGTTTATTAGCTATTTGGTAACCTGTAAAACCATGGTCAAGGGAATTTGTTTTATTGACCACCTGCAAATCTCGATTTGGGCATCTGGCTGAAATGGGCGGGTACCGTTTTACTTTACATCCAACCAAAGGCGACCTAAAACGGCTGCAATTTGCAAGAACCAGGAGTGCGGTAATCACTTTAGTTTGTATGGGTTCTTTACAGAGTGTTTGGTTGGTGTATAATCTAAGATATCAGTGTCAATTTTAAAATCAATAGTGATTGCACTTTTAGTTAGGCGTTTGGTTATGTCTAGCAATATCAATACTCATAGAGTAAAGCTTCTATTACATTTAATACAGGTTCTTGTATTAAAATCATTACAGCAGACGTTTTCAACCCGATACCCTACCTCCCTTTCTCACTTCCTCCCTCCTCCCTTCCTACCTCTCAGCCACCTCCTATGCATCTGTCCAATAACCCCATTTTTTTTGACGGCTCCACTTCCTCTATCTCCCATGACTCCCACCTCCTTGCCTCTCTCCGGCACCTGCTCTCCTCCTCTAAATGTAGACACAACTAAAGCTGCTTCGAGATCAGATGATGCAGGAAATCTGGAGAAGGTGGCATGGTAAGCCGTTTCAGCAAACACTCCATGCCAACACCCTCAAGATCCACCTTTGCCAATTTGCACGAGCATATCTGTGGACGTGTCCATGCCCAGAAATTGTTCAATGAAATGTGCAAAAGAAACGTCATCTCCTAGAACATTCTCATAACTACTCATACATAGTTTGAATGGATCCACATTATCAAGAGAGGATTTGGATATACCATGGCAAGTGACTCTCTTGCTGCGATGGCTCTGTTCCAAAGGCAATGCCACTAAGGTATTGTTTTGTGGACTGTGAAGATAATATGGCTGGCAAGAGGATGCAGATGCTGCTAGAGTACTATTGGATAAGATGGAGGGAAAGGATCTGCTAAACTGATAATAATCATGCTCACTGCAGTTTTCTTTTTTATATTGTTACAAGTTAATCCAAACACACATAACTTAATCATATCAATTTTAATATTGATATTCTATGTTATATAAATACTAACATTAAAATTAATACCATATCACATTCGATACTCTAATCAAATAGGACATGAAGTTTTACATATCAGCCGATGACAACACTTGACAATTCTTGTGTGTTGGTTGAGCATGTCGAAGGACTTTCAACATTATCTCTTTATTGTGGTGATGATCAACTTTGCGATTATGTAATAATCTTATTTAAATTTTGTATCTAATTTTTCTGTTTTAGACATGTACGATCGGGCGACTTTATGTGTTGCTTATCATATCTGTGTGTACTTAATTCTAGTCTTTCTAATTTTAACTTATCATTTCTAATGAATGAAACGATCATGAACAGGTTTCGACCTAGTAACATGTTAAGTTAAAGGAGTCAACTCGGAGTAGTTTGATGTCATTTGAACATATGTGTTATAACATTTCAGCCAATGACGACATAAAATGCCAAATTACAACACTCCAGACTCTTGACCTGAATTTTTTTTAATTATCATTATGTTTGATTTCTTTTATCAAATAGCATAGAGTTACCTGTACTAACCAAGTGTTCCATATATAAAAACAAGAATGTTATAACCACTGACCAAAGACCTACACACAGATAATTGAAAAAAAATGGCCTAGGTGCGTAAAACACACTCATTGAGACCCCTTTCCAAACAACGGCGAAGAGGAAAACAGCCGCTGCATTCCTAGTACGGCTTCAACTTAAGGACACCCAGCGACCTATCTTATAGAGATGGTTTTCATATTAATCACTCTTGCAGGTTAAATTTCCAAAGGGCGATTTTGATATTAGTCCCTATGAATTTTTGTATTTTGAAATAACTCCCCACATCCTATGCATATGTTAATCCCTACTTACTTAATATTTTCACTGCTCCTCTCCCCTCCCTCGCTACCCCAAACCTCGCCCTCCTGCCAAGCCATCATCCATGGCGGTGGGAGCAAAGGCGGTGTCCTGTCTGCATCATATTTTGAACGTATGTTCCTAATATGCCCCTATACTAAACGGTTTCTAACCGATCGAAGGCACTAAACAATAATATATGGTAACTTTGTAGGGATCTACAGCCAAATATCCAAGATATAAGGACCTTTTTTAAAATCACTATGCTTTTGAAGATTGGTATCTAAAAATCCCATTTCGAAAATAAATGCTTATTTACATATTATCTTAAGTACCTCAAAATATACATAATTTTCAACTTGTCAGTGCTTGACATATTTGATATGTATAAATATTTCACATGTGTCGCTAAAATAGCATATGTGGTACATACGTTATTTTGTAAGGATATGTGAGATTATATGAAAATAATCATGTCATTGTTAAAATTCAATATACAAAGTGGCAAATATGAAGTATCCCTATCACATTGGATATCCTAGTCTTTTTTAATTGATATAATAATCTTTTTTACCTGAAAGCATATGATATACTCAAGTATGGTTGGCAATGAGCCGAGCCGAGCCGAGCTTTGGAGGGCTCGGGCTCGGCTCGGGTCAATGGAGTTTGGTTCGAGCTCAAGCTCGGTTCGAACTCTAAATCTGGACTCGAGCTCGGCTCGACCCGTTTTCGCCAGGCTCGAGCTCGGCTCAGCTCGAGTTCGAACCAATGAAATCTGGACATATGCGATTTAATTTTAGTCATTTGATGTAGAATGAGGATTTTTTAGTATTCTTATTCAAACTTGTGTAATAATACTCTATCAAGACATATAAAATAAAAACTAATCAATTCAATTAAAATCCCAAGGAAGACAATTAAATGCATAATAAAAAATGAACAAGAACTTTAATAGGCAGATTTTGAACTCAATTAAACATGAATATAGACCTTTTGTGATAATACTAACTACATATATGAAAATTTAAATGCGGGACACAGATGGAATGCCACTTTGACCTAGTTTGGAAAAATTAAAAAAAAATATGTTAAATATTTCGAACCGGCTCACGAGCTCACGAGCCGAGCTACAGTAAGCTTGAGCTCGGCTCGTTAAGCTATTCGAGCTTCTACTTAAGCTTGAGCTCGGCTCGTTTGACATTTCAAGTTTAGCCGAACAGAGCTGAAATCGAGCCGAGCCCGAGCAGCTCGCGAGCGGCTCGGCTCATTGCCAGCCCTATACTCAAGGACAAAATTTTCTTAGAGGGTCACTGAAAGCATATGATATTCTTCTAGAACATGGCACCTACTCTACCTTCTCCGGTGAGGTTAAACGGTTGGCCAAGTCCAACGCACCGGAGCAGGTGGTCATATGGTTTCCCGGGGAACAAGACCTCACCTTTTCCAGCCTCGATCACCTGGTCGACGGCATCGCATCCCGCTTGCTTTCCTTCGACATCCACGCCTTCGGCAAGACCGTCGAGGTACGCATTATAAGCAACCCTCAGATAGCGTTCGCCCTCGCCACTGGGAGGGTTTGAGGCTTTTCTTCCTTCTGATCTCTAGCATATAAACTTCTTAATTTTGTCTGTACTTGTTCGTCATGATCTTGGCCGTGATACGGTGCCGAGGCGTGGCCCTCCCACCGCACCCCGACCTCGCACAAGAGGAGTTCGAGTCCTACCTCTCCTACTACGAAGGCAAGCTCCTCCTCACCGGGCCAGGCAGCAACCAACCCGCCGCCCGAGCTGTCGCTGCCAGGCGCTTCCCCCACGCCACCGCCTCGCTCGACTTCGCCTCCAACAGCGTCGTGGTTTCCTTCGTGCTCCCATCTGCGCCGGGAGAGCACAAAGTCGACCCAGCTGCCGTCGGCCTAGACAAAGTTGTCAACAAGACATGGGACGCGGCGCTGTTTCTTCGCACTCCGGGGCCCATGAGCTCCGGCTACTGCTCCACGCTCACCCAACAGCAGCTGTCCTCGTACACTAGGAGCCGTATCGATCTGGTGAACCTTTCTCAGGATCTGCGTTTGGCCGGCGTCCATCTGCTCTTTCAGAACCACGGCTTCTTGTATCTTGTACATTAGAATACGTACAAGAAAAGTGTCAATATCAAGTGCTGATGTAGCCGAAGCTATCATGATCAGGTTTTGAGACTATAACCCGAAGTTGGATCGGATTGACGAAGAGGACCGACGGGGATCCGGAACGAGACGAGGGCGAGCACGGGCGAGGATCCGAAGCCGAGAGGTACCCGGGCGAAGGCTCGCCAGGGGGGGAAGCCGAGACTCCTTCGGCCGAGGCGGACCAGCCGGCGAAGGGCGTCGAGACCAGGGGGGAGAAAATCCGAGGTCGGCAGCCGAGACCGACTCGGAGAGGTTGGCGAAGATTCAAACCGAAGCCCCTGCAGAAGGAGGAAGAAGAAGAAGAACCGGTCAGTAGGAGTCCCGGACTTCGGCCCTAAGGAACTCCCTCCGACGGCTAAGTTAGTTTATGTAGAAGATTCGATTCAGAAGAGAAGGAAGAAGAGGCAGCTTTAATGCTTTTGGACCGTTGTCCTTGGTCAAGAAGACATACCTTTGGTAATAAATAGCCTTGTATTTATAGCGGATGATAGAAGTTGTTTAACGGTGGCAGCCGATATAGGACTATGTTTTTTGTTTACTGACAAACCACCATAGCGCCTAACCCTCCTACCGGAGTGGGCCGGATACGGTTACTGGGCCGAAGGTGGGGGCCACTGTTGGGCCGGATGCCGCTTAGTGGGCTGAAGCCGACTGGGCCGAGGGCCGCTGGGCTGCTGATGGACTGAGGGCCATTGGGCTGCTAATGGGCCGAAGACTACTGGACCGCTATTGGGCCGAGGACCACTGGGCTGCTATTGGGCCGAGGGCCGCTGGACCGCTAACGGGTCGAAGGCTGCCAGTGGGCCTCTATTGCTACTGTTGTTGGGCTGATCTCACTGTTGGACTTATTTTAATGGACCGAATCGGATTCTGTCCCCGTCAAGTGCTAAGTTGATATTGACACTTTTCTTGTTTTTTTCCAAATAGCGTAGTATGCACAATATGCCAAATAACTAATGGAAAAATACATTTCGACCCAAAAAAAATATAAAAGCTTAACCGTTCAGATCTGAAGAGAACGGCCTGAACTGTTGAAACCCAGCTTCAGACATTAACCGCGGGAAAAAAGATTACGTCTGAATTCATATCGTTCGATCTGTAGACAGAACGTGACGTTGATTTCTTTAAGCAGAGCGTTAGAACACTCCCGTCTGTGTGAAACCACGTGTGACACTTTTCCTATACTGGCTAACGACGTCACGATGATCTCGCTTATCAGAATAAATACTAGCGCTATTCTCTGTCTCCGTCCCCTGTTATTTTTCCCTTCTCCGCACCTGCTTCTTCGATCACCACTTGCTGCACTGCTGCTGCACCAAAGCATTGCTGCAAATCATCAATACAGTGAAAGAGGGCCATCTTCCTCTTCCAGTATAGATCGATCCCAGCATGGCAAATCTGCTCCTCTTCACCAGGGCACGGCATCAGAGCCTTCACGACTCAAGGACCGCTGTCTGGCCGGCCGTCCCCGACTTGTTCAGGTCCCCCTCCGGCCATTTCCAGATCTCGTCCTTCGCCGCCGCTGCCGGTGCAGCTCCACTCGGCGCCTCCGGCCGCAACCGCCCCTTCCTACAAAACCTAACCGGCGGCATCATCCAAGAAGGATGCCTCGAGACCTCTGGGAACACTGTTGGCAGGTGAGGATGAATATATCTATATGGCACCAAAAGCTCCCCTTCTTCCGCTTCTTGTTGTTGTTTCCATCCTTGCTTTGCTTACTAGTGCTATTCTACGCCGACGCGATCTTTTATACTCCATAATAATGAAGAACTTCCCTCTTCAAAAGCACGTACAATTAAGACAAAATATTGGAGCAAATCAAGGTTTATCGATTCCCGGCGTTGGAGCAAGTCATAAATTTGAACTGTCTTTTCTTGGGTCGTTGGGTTATCAACTATGAAGTATGAATTAGTTTTGAAGATCAAAGATGGATATTGAGTGCTGCATGTCAAATAGAAATTAACTATAAAAGAAGAACAAAATGGCGTCGGTCTAGAAGATCCTTGACAAACAGGGAAAAAGATAACAATGATCATATAAAAATAAAAGAGTAAAAAAAAAGGGTTTCAAGATGGTTGAGAGATTACCTTTCGTATATTTTTGAAGACGAGAATCAGAAAAGAAGTTTCAATACACAGGGGATGGACTTCTTTTTCTATGACTGTAGGCTCTTTATTTTAGTTCCATCTTGTACATTAGAATACGTACATGTGTATATGTTCATGTCTCTTACGTGTTAACACTCAAAAAGCTAGGGCTCGTAACCAAGTTAATAATTCATGTGTTTGTAACTTTATCATATGGTCTCTAGAGAAGATATCCATGACAAGAAGGACTATCAAGTGAACTGGCGCGGTATATGATATAAAGTACGTATCTAATTATGAACTCCCACTGCTATAGGCTTCCCCCGCACGCCGCTGGTGGTGGCGTAGCTTGTAGACCGTTCACGGGAGCAGACGGGCTTGGTTTCGACGCAGCTCCTGGAGAACTGCCTCTCAGCACAACGACGGCCGGAGCCGTCGCCGGTGCGAGAGCTGATGAACCTGATTTCACGCTGTGGGGCGTTTTGGTTCTCTCGACGGGGACGATGACGACCATAATCTCCGCTCTCCTCAACAACCAAAGCCACGAAGCCGCTGCAGTGATAGCGGGCATGCCCTTGTTCTTCTTACTTGGGGCAGTGATCTCTTGCGTGACGGGCTTGTTATTTAAGATCAGGCAGGGGCGTTTACACGAGTTCTTCAAAACCATAGGAATCTTCTTCTTCTTATGCGCAGCTAGTGCTCTTACCTTCTGCCTGTTTCCCCGTGCTTACCGCTACGCCTTCTTGGCTATCCTGGTGGCGGCGGCGGCTGTAGGAGCATCCATGCTTCTCTTGCCCAACGGCATGGCAAGTTGTCCTCTTCCTCCACCACCACCGGTGGAGGGTGCACCCGGGGTCTCCGTCCCAGAAAACGGCAAGTACTGGTTCACCAAGTGGCTTTTTGGATATAACCAGTCTCGCTCGGTCGCCGGGAACGAAACCACGGCGGAGGAGTTCGACAGCACGCGTTCTGGCATTTGTGTTTGACATTGTTTGTTAAGGCGTGTGTGGCTCAACTTCTATTGTAAGTACTTTTACTTTTCCATTTAATTATTTTTTTAAAGTCGTTGGATTTTGGAAATCATTTATTTGGTATTTTTCTTGTATTTTTTCATAAGTTAAGTACAAAACTTATGTATGTGCAAAACTATGTGCATGCAAACATAACTTTAAAGAAATAAAAAAAATTTGATGCATATCGTAAGTGTGCACTAACATCTATTGTGCACCAAGTATTTCTCGTATGCAAAAACTCCGTTCCTGCACTTGTATTGGATGTTGTTTTTTTACGTATGTGGAAAAAGTACGTGCGTACAAAAGCTGTGTAAAGAAAACTATGTATGTATGGAAACCAAGTACGTGACAAAGTTGAGTGATCGTATTGAGAAGAGATCTTCTTAGTACAGTGTTGGACATGAGTCTAGTAGTATTGAGTGGGAGAGGGTTAAGGAGTTTTTAAAATTTTTATGTCATGTGAAGGACTTTTGTGCAATGTTTGGTCTCCTTCTCCTCTTAATATTACTTGACTCCTATCTAACAACTGTACTGAGAAGATCTATTCTCTTGTGATAAAGGTGTGAGATATTGCAGTGTTAATCTTGCTATCATATATTCTTTGGCATACGTGATTTCAGTATTCTCGCAAAATCTGTCCTAATTTTATGGATCACAGCATCCTCTGAACTTCCCTTTGAAAAATAAAAAGGAGTTCTAAAACCTGATCATGACACAGAAGCTATGAGTACAAAATATTGATGCTAATGCTTGATTGACATGTGGTCCTTAGTATGTGCTGAGGTTTAGAGTACTTCCGTCCTGAGGTTTAGACCTAATGTTGGCGCCGCAAATTCGCTGGGTCATTAGCTTGACGAAAAAACAGGAATGTGTGCCTGTTTATGTCTGTTCTAAATCATTAGGTTGTCACTTTAGTTTTGCTAATCCGTAATGGCATATGTTTTAGATTACTACTTCGATCCAATGTAGTTGACGGAAACAAACTAGAAGGATCTAAAAGCTCCTTGCTGGAGAGTACTTTTTTCATTTTTGGGACACATGAGCAAAGCAACTAACTCCTCATTTGGAATTTGGGCTCCATGTCTTCCGCATGCACAGTTAGGACTGCCACTGGAATGTCTTCGATCTACCCAATAGCTTTGATCAGGCAGATATCGAACAACAGAGCCACAGTCCTGGCCTCTAGCTTTTTCTCCTGTTGCAACGAGATAAATTAACTAATAATATGTGCCTAGTCTAACATTACTGAGAGGGGGAGAGAGCTAAATATTACAAAAACCTCTCATGTTTCATCTTCGCAGTATTATTCGACTTCGATCTAAACGTGTACTGAAAGGGTCTCCTCGCAAACTAAAATCATGGGAGGTAAAATTAAACGACACGGTGTTCCTTATATGCTTAATGTTTGACCTCTCCCTCCGACCACGTATGCGCATGGCCAACTGTTGAACCAAAAGAAGACTCTGAAGTCGGAATGCATGCTTCAAGTTAATTGATACATATTTTAGACATATATGGCCCTGAAGAGTTGCTCCAATATTCTCATACTATCGTGTGCTAGCGGTGCTGAGAGATGCTTTGGCTTCATGGGTGATCAGCATGCATGCATACACAGTATGTGTGCTCAGCCTCGAGTCACTATCCCGTGTTGCGTCGAAGGTTTTGTGTCGAAACCCCAATTTCAGTTGGGTGTTAATCTTACAAAGTACAAAATTCAGGTGTTGAGTTTGAAAGGGCACAAGATCATAAGCACTGGTCACAACAGAAATTAACCGATGTAAGACTCGCTCCAACGCTCTCCCTCACAGCCAAGTTGGGCTGTGAAAATTAGATAATAGGAGGTAGCGCAAATTAGAAAATAAAGTTGGATCAAGCTCTGCTCTGATATCATCTTACAAATCATAAAATCCGGATGTTAAGTTTGAAGGGGTCCAAGATCATAAGCACTAGCCACAGCAGAAATTAACTGATATAAGACTATTATATAATCGCTCCAGCAGTTAAGCCAGACAAGTCAAGGGACTATCCTTCATTAATTGAAGCTAGATCCTTTGAGCTGTAGTTTCCGGTGTCGAACTGTCGAAGAGATCTAACACCCCACAGCCCCTCATTCTTCTGTATTTGTCTTCAGAGGATTTGCCGATGCCCCCTCAGGCGTCAGTTATGTTGGCGGGGTAGACGAGCATTGGAGTTGGCCGTGGAACTCCGATGGCTTGCCACGATCAACGCCACCTTCCCACACTGGGGAATGACCAAGAAAAGAAAGATCCTTCTCCATCTCCAGTGCAACGCGCCGCTGCGCAAGCCTCTTCGTGCAACCTCCAGGCATCTGCATAGGAACATGCCGGAGGGATACTTGTATGGTTGCCAGAGAGAGGTACTGCATAGATTTCAGGAATTTGTGGGGTCTTCCTTCTGCTGTACGTATTGGAGGAACAGAGATGCAAATGGTAACCAATAGTCGGATTATCCGACCTTTCGTTGGTTTATAAATCAGTCAATAAATAATATTTTTAAACCGAAATATGTAGAGGGTAAAAAAACGGATAAAATTTTTTTCTGACCGAATACATATGGTACTGTTAGTACAATTATTCAACTAATTGTTAGCTTACAAGATACTTCACAAATAACATTTTAGAATCCATAGCTCAGCTGATACAATCATGGATATATCTAATAGATTCGTACCGAATCCGACTTGTTTGCATCCCTATATAAGAAGCGGTCAACCACCTAATTAATCACATTATTTATAGCAATAAATTTGACATCATACGAACCTCACCTTCAATTTTCAGATCAAACTTCTCCTGCAAAAATTTAATAAAGACACTGGGATAATGAAAAAATAATAAGATATATTTGAAGAGTAATTACTAAAACAAACTCATAGTTTTCTATTTGTTGTCTTCAAATACATGTTTTCAATTCTTCTCTTCAAATGAAGCGTGAATCTTAATTAGTCGAGATATCTCACCGACTAGGTCAGTGGCATTAACCCCAAATGCCTTTCTATCTTTTATGCAAAGTTCCACCGGCAACTTAGCATTACCTATTGATCTAATCTTATGCGATAGTCCAAAGCCCTTATACTTTCCTCGAGTCCTCTTATTTCCTATAGTTGAAGTCAACATCTCAGGTGCATTGGTTGAGGTTGTTAATCAATACACAATTGTTATTAATAATAAGATGAAATAGACACATGTTGCAAATAAAAAGTTAATCTTACTCTGTGAAGATTGGACTTGAAGACTTGACTCATAGTTACTTTCCTCGTAACGCCGCTGAGACATCTTACTCATCGCGCTAGTTGTTATTCCCTCTTGTTGCTCCATCTTGTTGTCCTCTTCTAAACCTGTTGTTCCAAAGTTGTTAGTTAAAATTTTATGCAATAAATTCACGTACTGATCGAAGTCATAATTTGTTAATTGTGGGTTTAGTATTAGAATCAGTGGCGGATCCAACTAGTTTGAGTAGAATCTTAATTTAATAAGTTAAGTTTTAAATTTAGGTATAAGGTGATCCCACTGAATTTTTTAGATGATTTACAAGACCCCAGTTTTATTTGGAACTCAATTCCATTAGATTTTTTACATATTATTATGATTTATATTTATAATTTAATAAAAAAAATCGATGAGTGCATCTAAAAGAAAAAATTTCTCGTAACAAAATATATCATTTTTATTGAAGTACATCATTTTTATGATGATTAAAATATATTTATATTTATTTTTTTATTTTAATATTTTTAATATAACAAAAATAGAATATCGATAAATTTAATGATGATTCGAGTGACTCCACTGAACAAAGTTTATGCGTCCGCCGCTGATTAGAATAGCTATCTAACCCAATTTGCATCCAACATAGACAATGACTTCACGGTTATGCTGCACATGCATAGGAAGATAGTGAACAATGTTGCTCAATTCTAGTCGGAAATGTAATATCAAGTGCTAAGTTCATACAATCACATGTGCATACGTCATTTATTCAACGAGGAAAAACAGTCAGATCGAAAGTTGGATGCTTTTCTATATACTACGTATTTGGATCTCCTCAAAATTTTAGGGCCACGTAAGAAGATAAAAAAACTACAAATTGACGAGACTACATGAGAATTAAACCCTTAAAATATTAAATTTTGAAATGATTAATTTTAAAACCAGCAAAAAATGAAACCCCTGATTTTAAAATTATCGATCGTAAAACAGTTTTGGTTTCCAGTGGTGTTTTGGACTGAAAATTTAAATAAACTAAAAGAAGTATTATATGACTCAAACTGATTTTTACATCGTAACGAAGGAAAACACGTACCACAATCTATGGAGCAAAAGCCAAACTTGTTTGTCATGCTCCTGGAAGTACAAAAGCTAGCTAAACACACCAAGTGAGCACACTTGACTTATTATTGACGCCCCCATATGATGAACTAAAAATGGAAGGGCCAAATCATGCCAGGACTCCAACCTGTAGATGGCAAATCAAGAGAGCACTCAAAATAGTGAAGTGGTAGATCACTAACTTTTGAGTGGCAAAAAGCATTTGGCGTGTAAGTGGAGAAAACTCGGAGAGTAACACAAGGCAAATTCAGGATCCAAGATAGAAGATCGAACGACGGGAAAAAAAAAAATTAAACTGGAGATATGGATTCAACTATAAGCCTATGCTAAATGTCTCTTCTCCGACTCATAAATCAAATCAAATCCAAAGATGGAATTGTCTGTTTATGGTTTTGGGGTAAATGTGACACAGCATGCAGAGGTCTTCATAGGCACCCCTAGTAGTGAGCAGGAGAGCTGGGCATGGCGGTCCACCGCCGTGATGTGGGTCTCACTGTCCAAATATCAGAGCGACCGGTTGTAGGGGTGCAGAACAATTGATCGATAGGAGACAATGGGACTTTGGAGGAGGATGCAGAGAAGAAGAAGGGGAGTGCGATGGCATACCTACGCGTCGGGGAGACCGCACATGCTTTGCCTCCTCTTCGCCTCTCCTTCTAGCCGAGTCCACAATGCTGCCCTCGCGATGCCCTACTCCCTCACTCCCTCACCCAACAGAGCACTTCGCAGCAGGCTCGGCGCTTCACAATCCTCGCGGAAGATCGAGAGATAGAGAGAGGAAGAAAGGGCATGCCAATGGAGGGAAAGGAAGGGAGGGAGGGGAAAGAAAGGGCACGGGAAGGGAGGGAGAGGGCGCACGAACGTGCGCTAGAGGGAAAGGGCACAGCGCGGAGGGAAAAGAAAAAAAAGGAGGAAGGAAGGAAAATTAGAAGAGAAAAAATAGAAATATTTTTTCTTTGTAAATTTGAGTGTGACAAAATTAAATGTTGTCAAAAAAAAATGTTGTGGCAATTTTTGTTGTTACAAATGACTAATAGACACGTAGGTTCCAATTTTATATAAAAATAATTAAATTTGTCACAAATACTTATATCATACGGGATAATGTTTTTAGTTGTCACAATTTTACTATCTTTTGTGACTACCAAGTCATTTAAGTGACATTTTTTTAATAGTCACAAATAAATTCTCATAAATAAACATTTTTCTTGCAATGTTGGTGAGAAAATTTTTTAAAAAAATTTCCCCACCTCCTGTACATTAACTGAGTTCGGTCAACTAATGTATCGAAGGGATCCGGACTCAAATAGGAGCGTTATCATAAACATGGTACGTGACGTCCTCTCCGTACGTAAGACCGTTAACCATATATTACGGCCTCGGTTTGAGACTAATCATAGAACCTCGGCTTGAGACTAATCATGGAACGTACGGTTCTTCTGAAAGAGGAACAAGTGAAGTTTGCTGCAGCTGATTTAAACCCTTGATACTTGCAATCTGTTTAGTACAATGTGAGATTTATTACGTGCGCAGATTTTTCTGAAAATTTTACTATATAGTGGATGCCAGAATTCGGACCCAAAGGTAATCGATGCAAGTGCATATTTTTATTGTCTGAAGACTTTGGACCATGACCAAACATCTATTATGATCAACCTTTTTTCCCTGAAAACAAGTACATGTAACAGTTCTTACATCTTACCAAACACACCCTTACTCAACTCAAAAACCTTTCTATTAGCCTTCCTCCAGCACGAAGCAATTTGGTTGCGCCTCTAACTGCCATTTTGTCTCGTAACATTCTAACTTCTCTCTCTTGTTATCACGCATATAAGTATGACTGAAAAAACTATATTCTAAGATGGAATTGAGATCTGCTCAGTACATATATAATTGAACTGGACTCATTCAGTATGAGAGGTGAGAGAGGAGTTATTCAAAAAAACTCCTCCTCTTAAATGGGAAAAGCTTCACATGAGAGGGTAATTCCTTGACAAATTCCTCTCTCACAACTGATTAAGTTTTACGTTCATTTATGTATCGAGAGAATCTCAATTCATATAGGATGTGACAACAAGCTATTTACCTACCTTCTGGAAAATGGAGATCTGAAAACTGTGAAGTTCCTTTATGGTTATCGTCAAACATTTCAAGTTCAATATTTTTGTTTATTGGGGCGTGGGGAGTTAACGGGAGAACATGTTAGGCTATCTCGATCATTTATTAAATGCAAATGCGCTAAGTCAAGTCAACTATTACTCTATTTAAATTTAGTTTAATTAATTTTGATTGAATTCAGACCGAATACTTATGAGTACGGTTGTCTAAGCTTGGCTCATAGCTTATTCATGATAAATTAGCCATTTTTAAAAAAATACTTTAAATTTATAAATTCGGATCGTAACAATTTGTTTGCAGTTTAATTATTTGATAGAAAATTATGTAAAGTATTAAATATCTAATTAACTAAGTTTATTTATGAATATTTAGAAGAGGTCTTAAGGAGTACTCAAATGAGCTCTTAATAAGTACGTAAACGAATTGCTAACGAGCACTTACATTATATGTTTGTTCATGAACATAATCAAAAGAAGTTTGCCTAAACGAGTTCGCCTATGTCGAAACTTTGTTTATGTAATAAATTGGCTCGCGACCACAAACAACGTTGGATACCATTTTTGTTGATAGAGCGAGTTTCCAATTCAAAACTTACCGGCCCGTGAGCACAACGTCGGATACCATGTGCGAAATCTTAAGGCATGCATGGATCACTGCTCTTTTGCATGCTTAAAGTTTTCTCGTCTCTCGAGTATGCATGTTTGCTTTTACAATTAGGGGTACTGTTCAGTATTTGATTTAGCTTGATTTTTAGAATAGTTTTGAAGAACCGAAATCAAACTAAACAAGATCTCAAACCAAACTAAATCTTATAGTGTTGAAAACAAATCAAATCAACAAGGTTTGGTTTAGCCTTCATACTGAGTCTTGAGCTCCCTGTTGAGTATTCAACAATTGAACCACTTATATAATTATTAAACAATTTATGTTGGCAAAGATTAAATATATTATTTAGTTATTTTAATAGACCTTTGAATAGATATTTAAACAAATATAAGACATTTTTTTTACTACGACAATGAAGAAAATTAAGTTTTCTTAAAATATAAGATCATATAGATCTTTACATTTTAATTTAACTAAAAAAGTATACTTTACATTGGATGGAAGATGATGTTCTTAATTGAAATAGATGATCATATTAGTCCATTATACTTTATGATTGCACTTAAGCATATAATCATTGTTAAAAATTCAATGTAATTTGATTTGTTCGATCTGATTTGGTTTATGAGGAGTCTAAACCAAACTAACTAAATCAAACTTTGTAATTTAATTTGGTTTCAACTCAAATTTAAACTTTTAGATTTCAAATCGAATCAAATCTCTTTGATTTTTTTGTTTGAGCAATACTCTTATCTACAATTGGCCAAAGAGACTCAAGTTCAAAACTCGGTAATTACGGTCGGATGACACAAGGGAAAAGGGAATACCATCCGCAAAGAAGCCCCTTACCCTTACCGGGGTCGAACCTAGAATGCCACCTGATGAGGCAGAATCCGATTCGGCCCATCGAAGCAGGCCCAGACCCCGTTCAGCCCAACAGCAGCGGTACCAGGCCCTCCGGCGGCCTTCGGCCCGTCAACGGCCCAGCAGCCTACGGCCCATAAGCGGCACCGTCGCTCCCGGCCCAACAGGCTTCAGCCCGTCAGCGGCCCACCAGCCTACGGCCCGGGAGCAGCGCGGCAGCCCAGGGCCCAACAGGCTTCGGCCCGTCAGCGGCCCAACCCCCTTCGGCCCGGTAGCCGAATCCGGCCCACTCCGGTGGCGGATCGGACGCTATGGCGGTTTACCAGTAAACCTTCAATTAGTCCTATATCGGCTGCCACCGTTAACCATCCGCTATCCTCTGCTATAAATATCCCGCTGTTTGTGGCCAAGAGGGTGGTGGGAAAAAACGGATGCCTCCCAAAGCTTCCGAAACCCCTTAAAGGACTTCTGTCCGAATAGCCTTATAGCGGCTCTTTCTTGCTTTCTGAATCGAATCCTCTTCAGGAGCTAACTTGACCGTCGGAGGGGGTTCCCCAGGGCTGACGCCCGGGACTCCTGCTGACTGGTTCTTCTTCTTCTATCCTTCCTACAGGGGCTCGGTTCGAATCGTCGCCGACCTCCCCGAGTCGGTCTCGGCCGCCGACCTCGGATTCCCCTCCCTGGTCTCGACGCCGAACGCTGGCTGCCCCAAGCCAGGAGACTCGATCTCGCGCTGAAGGAGCCTTCGGGCTCGCTGTCCAAGGGCAAGCCCGCCGGCTGCCCCAAGCCAGGAGGCTCGGCCTCGCGCTGAAGGAGCCTTCGGGCTCACTACAGGAGAGCGAGCCGTCCCCCCGTCCGATCTCGGACTTTCCGGCTTCTGCTCCGACGCTCGCCGACCGCTCGGCCGAGAGAAGCTCCTGCTCGCGCCGCGCCTCCGTCTGCCGAAAGAGCAGCGGCTCACTATCCAAGAGCAGCACCGGCGGCAGATCGCGCCCCCCGCGGGTGGATCCAGTTCATCCCGAGAAGCCCCGTCTTCGCCTCGTTGTGGATCCCCGTCGGGTCCCCTTCCATCGTTCGGTCCGGACCGGCTCCGGATCCTCTTTTCCGGATTCCGTCCGCGGGATCCGGTCGTGATAGATCCAGTCTACATCACGTGGCGCCGTCTGTGGGAAACCAACAAAACAAGTCATGTCTCAGCGACCTGTGACCCGACGATCCGGACAAGGCGAAGCAGAAGCGCGGGAGGCCTTGGCACAGATGCTGCCTTCCGAAGGCGCACCGTCTGCCCCGCCGAACCCGCCTCTGCCGACCATACCGGAGTCCTTCGGCTCGGAAGACCGAGTGGGGATACTCCAGCAACAAGTGGCCACGCTGGCCGCTGCCGTCACGTCCCTAGCGCCTCTTCAGGAGATGGTGTCCGCCATCGCCCAGCGCATGGGACTGACGGGGCAGCATCCCCAGCAGGCGCCGCTCCCCCCACTCTACTCAGTACAAGACGCCCGGTTCCGACCGGTGCCTACGCCAGTCTCCCTCAACGAGGCCGCGGCGGCACGCAGCGAGCCCTCGGCATTGCCTGCCCGAGCTCCCCGCGCCGATCGTCTGACGGAGCAGGATTATGCTTCGTCAGAGTATCATCCGGCCCGGACCGGGGGACAATCCGTCGCCACCTCGGCCGCCCCGGACCTGGACCGGCGGCTGACGGCGATGCGCAAGGAGATGCAGCAGATGGTGTCCCGGCCTCACGGGGCGCCCCTCGCCAGCAGCATCCTGGAGCAGACCCCGTTCACGGCGGAGCTCCTAGCCACCGAGGTGCCCCCCGACTTCAAGCTACCGAAGGGCCCTCTCTATGACGGGATGACAGATCCGGTCTGTCACTTCCAGAGGTTCAACACCTACCTCCGGGTCCGGGGGATCTCCGAGGCAGTCCGCTGCCGTCTCTTCCCCCTCACCCTTGAGAAAATCGCCCTCACCTGGTTCGAGACATTGGCCCCCGACTCCATCCACTCCCTAGTCCAGTTGGACCAGTTGTTCATCGACCAGTTCTATGATGCCACCCGGCAGAGCAAGACCTCCGCCAGCTTGCTGGCTATTCGTCAAGGTCCTGCCGAGACTCTCCAGGATTACTTCACCAGGTTCCGGACCGAGGCCGCCCAGATCCCGAACCTCGACAGCTCGATCGCGGTTTCGGCCGTGATCAGCGGGTGCCGGGACGAGGGGCTCCTCGGTTCCATTGGGAAGCGCCATCCCCCGACCTTCCAGGACCTCGTGGCCCGGGCCCACAAGTACATCAACCGGGAGGCCCTGATGCTGTCCAGAGGAAGAGGCGCAGCCGAAGCCATCTCGGCACTTGCTCCCCAGGTGGTCCGACCTCGGCCAGAGGACCAGAGTCCTCGCGAAAGCGCTATCGCAGGGAGGACTGGGACAGGGAGAGGCGACGGGACCCGCAGCCGCGGTACCTACCCTTACCTGCTCCCCCTTCCCGAATGCTCATGGAGGTGAAAGGCATGCTCCGGCGGCCCGATCGCATCAAGACCGACCCTCGCCGAAGGGATCCCGGCAGGTACTGTGAATACCACCGGGAGATCGGCCACACGACGGATGAGTGTCGGCAGCTCCGGGAAGAGATCGACCGCATCATCCGGGAGGGAAGACTGCCGCAGTACCGCCGGGAGCAGCCGCCGCAGCAGAACCGGGACGTCCCTGCAGCGCCCAGACAACAGCAGCCCCCGGCCATAGAAGCCGCTCCTCCGCCAAAAGCCACCTCGGCCCCGGTAGAATCGTCCCATCAAAGACCCAGTTCTGGGTCTATTATGATGATATCCGGAGGACCGGGGGAAGGGTCCCGGCCGCGGCAGCGCAACACAGTGGCAACGATTGAAGGCGAACCGAAGAAGCCTCGTCTGGAAGACATCACCTTCGGCGCCGAGGACCTGACTGATGTTCAGGTCCCTCATGACGACGCTCTCGTCGTTAATGCTGTAATAAACAACTATGATGTACATAGGATCTTTGTGGATAATGGAAGTGCCCCAAATATCTTGTTTTATGACTGTTTTGAAAAATTGGGATTGAGTGAGGCTAATATGAAGCCTCACCGGGGCCCCCTCTACGGTTTTAACGGCTCGCCCTGCCGAGTAGAGGGCATTGTCCGGCTTCCTGTAACCTTAGGCTCCGCCCCCCGGCAATTAACCGTCGAAACGGACTTTGCCGTTGTAAAGATCGAGTCGGCCTACAACGCCATATTCGGCCGAAGGCTCATCGGCGGAATCGGAGCCGTGCCTTCATCCTTCCATCAGAAACTGAAATTTTATACCAGCCGTGGAATAGGCGAAGCCAAAGTGAACCAGGAAGCAGCCCGGCAGTGCTACATGATTTCAGTCAAAGGGAAGAACGCGGCTGAGACCCTAACGATCGAGTCATCAGCCGAGGCGTCTCCGGGAGAAGCACTTCTCGCCGTCCCTGTTCCAGGAGGCGAAGGACGAGTCCTGATGATAGGCTCCGGCCTGGAGAAAGGTGAAGCGGAAAAGCTTACCGAGTTCTTGAAAAAGAATCTCGACGTCTTCGCCTGGTCTCCGGCAGACATGCCCGGGGTTGACCCGGAGGTAGCAGAGCACCGACTCCATACCGATCCCGACCAGCCTCCGGTAAAGCAGAAGCGGCGCACCTTCAATCAGGAAAGGAGGGCCGCCATCCAAGCTGAAGTGCGGAAGGGACTGGACGCCGGACACCTCCGAGAGGTGCACCATCCGGACTGGATCGCCAACGTGGTCATGGTGCCAAAGAAAGATGGCAAATGGCGTATGTGCGTGGACTTCACCAACCTCAACAAGGCCTGTCCAATGGACAGCTTTCCGCTGCCTCGGATAGACCAGGTGGTGGACGCGACTTCCGGCCATGAGCTTTTAAGCTTCCTCGACACCTATTCAGGCTACCACCAGATCCGGATGCATCCGGACGATGAAAGCAAGACCAGCTTCACCACCGATTTGGGCCTGTACTGCTACACCCGAATGCCCTTCGGTCTGAAGAACGCCGGCGCGACATATCAGCGGCTAGTCAACAAAGTATTCGCCACACAGCTCGGCCGAAACATGGAGGTCTATATAGACGACATGTTGGTCAAGAGCCGCGTTGCTGCGGAGCACCTGGCCGACCTGGCCGAGACTTTCTCCGCCCTTAGGCGGTACAAGATGAAGCTGAACCCGGCCAAGTGCGCCTTCGGGGTAGCCTCCGGCAAGTTCCTCGGCTACATGGTCACACACCGAGGGGTGGAGGCTAATCCCGAGAAGGTTTCGGCCATCATGAAGATGCGCCCCCCGGCAAACCTCCGAGAGGTACAGAAGCTGAACGGGAGGATCGCAGCTCTCAGCCGCTTCATGTCGAGGGCGGCCGACTACTGTTTCCCCTTCTTCAAGCTGCTGAAGAAGGCCAACAACTTCGACTGGACGGAAGAGTGCCAGACAGCCTTCAATCAGCTGAAGGCCTACCTCTCCAAAGTCCCCATCCTGTCCAAACCGATTCCCGGGGAGCCTCTAAGCTTATACCTTGCAGTCTCCGAGACGGCCCTCAGCACCGTCCTCGTCCGAGAGCAGGAAGGCGTTCAGAAGCCCGTTTACTACACCAGCCGAGCCCTTCAGGGAGCGGAACTCCGGTACCTTGCCCTGGAAAAGTTGGCTCTGGCCCTCGTCTCCTCAGCAAGGAGGCTCCAGCCGTATTTTCTGGCCCATTCCGTAAAAGTCCTCACCAACCAGCCCTTGAGGCAGATTCTATCCCGGCCGGAGGTGTCCGGCAGGCTGGCGAAGTGGGCGATTGAGCTAGGGGAGTTCGACATCTCCTACGCCCCTCGGGCAGCGATAAAAGCCCAGGCGTTGGCGGACTTCATCGCCGAACTTACCCCCGGCGCCTCCGCGACACCACGGCCAGAACCCGAAGTGGTCGAAGCCGAGGCTACTTCGACACCTGCACCACCAGACGAATGGCGACTCTTCGTGGACGGCTCCGCATGCTCCACGGGCAGTGGCGCCGGATGGATCCTGGCGTCACCCGAAGGGGTCGTCACGGAGTACGCCCTGCGTTTCTCCTTTCCAGCGACTAACTGTTAGAATTGGGTGGCCTCATAGCCAATCATTGTACATTCTAGTTCAGATTATTAATAAAGGCAATTATTTCTTCATTTAATAGTTCTCGCAAACGACTATCGTAATGAAGGTCCATAGACAAATGTATGGGATATTGAATCATGATGAGATCGTGATAGTGAGATCAATATCCTAAGGCAATTGTCTTAAATAGTTCTCGATCATAGGATATTTGAGATGGACATTAAATATCCAATAAGATCGACACAAGTTATGTCTGCTCATATGATGAGGGTGAATGATCTCACATTCACTCGTGTGGTGACACTAAGACAAACAAGTGGGTGCTCATTAGAGAATGAGTTCACTGAACAGACCCAAATAAGAATTCCTGGATGGTAATTATACCTATTAGTCAACCAGGGAATTCAATCGTTGCAGTAGCACAGTTGGTCCTTAGACCTGAGTCACCAATGATACCTTGTTGGTGGACCATTGTATCTTGATTCTCTGACTCGTGGACTTTAACCATTAAGTCCACCATAATCGGTCTTTCAGATACAGTGGAAAGCTTGCGAAGGTAATTGAGTGGACAACAAGGGATCACTCACTCTTGGTATAAGACTCGAGAGAGAATGTCCCATGGATGTGTACACAGAAATCCCTGGCCAGGGTCAAATGAAAGAGATGTCTTTCTAGATATTAACTGTGTATTGGAATCCATCTGGATAATGCGATAGAGGGTTTGACTATAAAACCATACCCTTGCGTTATCGGGACATTGCATGAGTGAAGGATTATATCTGTGCGGCATCTGCAGACGGAAAGGTTCAATTGAAGGGAACAGTATCCCTTATATCTTCTGGGATCATGAGGTAGTGTTTGGTGTTGTTCATGATCAGAAGGCCAAGTGAATTAATCATCAGATGATAATTTACTTGTTTATTAAATTAATCATTTAACATGCGATGTTTAAATGTTAATTAATAAATATTAAACTCAAGAAACAGTTCTAAGTTTAATGGGCCTGCAACCGGACTGATATATGGGCCTGGAGGGTCACACACATAAGAGTTCTCGTCAGACGGTGAGAGATGTTAAATTTCATGCTTATCTGGGTTTTTGTGAAAAGCTGCAGGATAAACATGAAGATTTAATGGAGAATTATCCAACGCCAAACTCTTGGATAATCACGAGGATTAACTCTTGTGCTTATCCTTATTTCTATATAAGGAGGGCCAAGGGGGAGTGGTAAAAAGTTAGTTGGACAAATTTTTACTCCCCAGATTCTCTCTCTCCTCTCTCTCTCTCCTTCTCGGAGTGGATCTGTCTCTCTCCGCGCATGGTGGATCTGAGATCTGGTCGGAGCACTCGAGTCGAGGAGGAAATCGCGTCTGCTGCGGGAACTCGTGTGGATACTTCCAGAGATCGTGCGCGTGCGCGATTACCGAGTCGGCATCATCCACGGGAGATTCGAAACCCCGCAAAGGTGAAGAACTGTTCTTCCCGCGTTAGTTTTAATGTCCGTTTTACAACCCCAGCAACCGATACAATTGAATCAATTTTTATTTCCGCTGCGTTCATGGCGATTCCTTACACTAACAACGCCGCCGAGTACGAGGCCCTCATCTCCGGCCTCCGGGCCGCGAAGAAGCTCGGCGCCCGGAACCTGAAAGCCTTCAGCGATTCCCCGTTGATCGCCGGCCACATCTCCGGGGAGTATGAGGCTCGGGACGCAGTGATGGCGTCTTAACTCCATGTAACTCGCAAGATCCTCACTCAATTCGATTCTTGTGAAATCGTGAGGATCCAGAGAGCCGAGAATACCCGGGCCGATGCCCTTTCCCGGCTGGCGTCAACTCAAGACGGGGGTGGAGGCCGAATGATCCTCGTCGAGGAGCTCGCCGAACCCAGTCTCGGCGAAACCGAAGCTATGCAAGTTGCTGAAACCGAAGCCGAGACGTGGATGACCCCCCTCGTCGCTTTCCTTCTCCAAGGAGAAGTCCCGCCAGATCCGAAGGAGGCGAAGCGCATTCGACAGCGCTCATCCCACTTTCTCCTTTTGGACGGGGTGTTGTACAAGAAATCCTTCGGCCGACCGCTGCTACGGTGCCTCGGCCCGACAGAAGCCGACTATGCCGCAAGAGAGGTCCATGAAGGGGTGTGCGGGGCGCATGCGGGAGGAAGAGCCCTGGCTCACAAGCTCCTGAGGCAAGGCTACTGGTGGCCAACACTCCGAGAGGACGCTCTAGCCCTCGTACGGCGCTGTGACCAGTGCCAGAGGTTCAGCTCCCTCATTCACCAGGCAGCCACCCTTCTGACCCCCTTATCTGATCCCTGGCCTTTCGCCCAATGGGGGATCGACCTCCTGGGACCTTTTCCCGTCGCTACCGGCCAAAGAAAATTCCTCATCGTGGCGATCGATTACTTCACCAAATGGGTCGAAGCCGAACCCCTCGCTTCAATAACCGACAACTATGCTTGGAACTTCGTGTGGAAGTCCATCATTTGCCGGTTCGACATCCCTCGGGCCATCATCTCTGACAATGGAAAGCAGTTCGATAGCCGGCGGTTCGGTGACAACTGCGCCAGCTTCGGCATACTCCACAAATTCACTTCGGTGGCGCATCCTCAAGCGAACGGCCAAGCCGAAGTCACTAACCGAAGCCTCCTGCAGGGATTGAAAACCCGCCTCGGCGAAGCTAAGGGCCGATGGGTGGAAGAGCTGCCGAGTGTCCTGTGGGCCTATCGGACGACCAGCCGAACCCCCACCGGCGAAACTCCCTTCCGCATGGCCTATGGGGTAGAGGCCGTTATTCCGGTAGAAATCGGCCTCCCTTCTCCCAGGGTCGTCGCTTACAGCCCAGAGGCCAACGAAGAAGGTTTGAAAGACCACTTGGACCTCATTGAAGAGGTCCGAGATAAAGTTCGTATCCGGCTGGCGGCTTATCAACAGCGCATGGCCAAGTACCACAACACTCGAGTGAAGCCCCGGAGCTTCGAAGTGGGGAGCCTCGTGTTGAGGAATGCTCATGCTTCCAAGCCGGCAGAAGCCTCAGGGAAGCTTGCCCCCAACTGGGAGGGGCCCTACCGGATCAGGGAGGTAGTCAGACGAGGAGCTTACCGGTTGGAGACCCTTTCGGGCCAACCCCTTCCTCGCACATGGAATGTAGAGCCCCTTCGGCGTTATTATATGTAAGTCACCCATCCCCAGGCTTTCAGCCGGAGGCTATGAATAGAGAGCTCTTTTGTTCAGGAAAACTTGTTGTGGTTTTCTCTAAGACCGCGTAAACCGTATCGGGAGTGGCTTCGGCCATGCAAACCGTACCGGGAGCGGCATGGTTCTCTTAAAGTCCGTAAGTCCTTCGATCCGACGAATGATTTCGGCCATGTAATCTGGATCAGGACACGGCATGGTTTTCTCTAAGACCGTGTAAACCGTATCGGGAGTGGCTTCGGCCATGCAAACCGTACCGGGAGCGGCATGGTTCTCTTAAAGTCCGTAAGTCCTTCGATCCGACGAATGGCTTCGGCCATGTAATCCGGATCAGGACACGACATGGTTTTCTCTAAGACCGTGTAAACCGTATCGGGAGTGGCTTCGGCCATGCAAACCGTACCGGGAGCGGCATGATTCTCTTAAAGTCCGTAAGTCCTTCGATCCGACGAATGGCTTCGGCCATGTAATCCGGATCAGGACACGGCATGGTTTTCTCTAAGTCCGTGTAAACCATATCGGGAGTGGCTTCGGCCATGCAAACCGTACCGGGAGCGGCATGGTTCTCTTAAAGTCCGTAAGTCCTTCGATCCGACGAATGGCTTCGGCCATGTAATCCGGATCAGGACACGGCATGGTTTTCTCTAAGACCGTGTAAACCGTATCGGGAGTGGCTTCGGCCATGCAAACCGTACCGGGAGCGGCATGGTTCTCTTAAAGTCCGTAAGTCCTTCGATCCGACGAATGATTTCGGCCATGTAATCCGGATCAGGACACGGCATGGTTTTCTCTAAGACCGTGTAAACCGTATCGGGAGTGGCTTCGGCCATGCAAACCGTACCGGGAGCGGCATGGTTCTCTTAAAGTCCGTAAGTCCTTCGATCCGACGAATGGCTTCGGCCATGTAATCCGGATCAGGACACGGCATGGTTTTCTCTAAGTCAATAAGCCCTTCGATCCGACGAATGGCTTCGGCCATGTAATCCGGATCGGGAAGCGGCAGGCTATTTTCTAAGTCTGTGTGGGGCAAAGTGAGAGCGGCTTCGGCTACAGAAGCCGAATCTGAAACAGCTTGATCCGTCGACGAGATACTATCCACAACCTATCCGAACCTACGTCAGGTCTCGGCTTCGCAGGCTATAGCGGAGGACGAAAGGATCTCAGATTTCGGAAAGACTAGGTCCACTCGTCATGCAAGAGACGATAAGGTAAAGCCCAAAAACGTTCCTTGTATTCTTGAACAGAAGGAAGTACAAACTCGGCCATATACTTGGCCGAAGGCTTACAAAAGCAAAAAGGCAAAAACCGAGGAGAACCCTCGTATCAGTCCTCGACGGCCCTCTCCTCCTCCGCCTCGATGACATTTCGGCCAGGAGAGGGAGAGGGGGAGTCAACAATCTGCACCGATTCAGGATCAGCAGCCTCGGCGGGAGCCTCCTCTGCGGGAGCTTCCTCTGCGGGAGCCTCCTCGGCGGTCTCGACCTCGCCCTCAGCATCTGGATGCAAGGCCCTCTCAGCCATGAGGCCCTTCCACCAGGATAGGAGCTCCCTGGCTTCCTCGCCCCTCGGCAGAGCTTCCCCGGTCAGATCGACGTCCGGGCAGGCCCTTTGGGCGACAGCCAGTCCGAGGTCGAAGAACGAAGAAGACGCCAGCAGCTGGGCTCGGAGGATCTCTTGGGCATATTCACGCCCGGCTTTGAAATCGGCTATGGCCGATTCCGCCGCCTCCTCCAGTTCCCGCTTCAGGGCCGAGATCTCCTCGGCAAGGCGGCGCTTCTCCGAAGCCCACCGAGACTCCTTGTCCTGGATCTGGGTCTTAAGCGCCCGGTTGTCATCCTGAGCCGCAGCGAGCGCGCCCTCGGCTTTCTCTTTGGCCTCAGCAGCAGCACGGGCTTCTGCTGCCTTCTTCTCCAGCTGCGCCCGCACCCGATCGCTCGCGGTAGTGAGCATGTCAACCAAGGGCTCGATACGGGGCGCCGCCGAGGTACCTTCGCCGGAACCGGCCCGACCCACCTCGGCCTCCAGAAGTTTGAGGCGGAGCAGCTCCTGTTGATGCATCAGAACGCTGCCCGTCATCGCCGCCCTTCTGCTGCCTTCTTCTCCAGCTGCGCCCGCACCCGATCGCTCGCAGTAGTGAGCATGTCAACCAAGGACTCGATACGGGGCGCCGCCGAGGTACCTTCGCCGGAACCGGCCGGACCCACCTCGGCCTCCAGAAGTTTGAGGCGGAGCAGCTCCTGTTGATGCATCAGGACGCTGCCCGTCATCGCCGCCTGCGAGCAGAAGAGCGGACAAGGGTTAGAAAATCCGGAGCCAATGGAGGATAGGTTGAAAAGTTTTCGGACTTCTTACCTGAACCGACAACCGAGCGCTCATCGCCGCCAGGTCGGCAATCGAATGCTCCCTCAGCTCTTCGAAAGCTGACGGGAGAGTGAAGCTACTGAGCAGACGAAGGCACGTCTGCGGGTCCTGCATACTTTCATCTCTGACGCCGGTGCGGCCGGAGGAGAGTCGCCCCTCGGCACCTCGGGGGACGCCAGCCTTGCGGCCCTTCGGGTCCCGGCGCTCCTCCTGACCAGCGGAGCCATCTCCACCTCTTCGGCCTCCTCTTCCCGGGGGCGCTTCGACGCTCGGCCGCCCCTTCGAGCGGCGAATTTCGTCTTTTGCTCCCTCTCGAGAGCAGCGGCGGCAGCGCGACCCTCGGCGGAGGCCGCAGTCCTTGGGACCCCGTCTCGGGTCCTCGGAGCTCCAGCGCCTCGGCCAGACCTACCTGCTGCTTGCGGGACCGGCGCCCGGCCTGAATCCCGTTAGTCGGATATCAGGTCGAGGAGGTCGTCGAGGCCGGCCATTGCTGCAAGCAAAAAGTGGCGCGTTAGTAACGAGACAGTGGTCAAGTACTATTACAAAGCCGACTTACCCTCGGCCGAAACTTCATCAGCCTCGTTAGCCGGAGGAGCTTCGGTCGGAGGAGCGGCAGTCCTTCCCCCGCGGCCCCGCGAAGTCTCCCCGGGAGGGAGGTAAGGGAAGGCCCGCTCCGGATCAAACTTAGGGTCCGGCCAAACCCCGGCGTTTATCAGCCGCTCCGCGTCGGTGAGAAGCTCTGAGACGCCGTATGGGGCCTTAACCTGGACGTGGCCCACAATAGTGCTCTGAACAGGGGTCAGAGCAGGAGGGCCCGAGAGGCCTGCAGCCAGCGGCGCCCATTCGGTGGGAAAGGGCCACACGCCCTTCTCGTTCTCCGGCAGAGAGACGAAGATGAACTTCCTCTTCCAGCCGTGGATAGACGAGGGCTTCCCGGAGAAGATACTTCGGCCAACCCGAGGGACGAAGCAGTACCACTCGGACTTCCCCTGCGTTTGGATTTTGAAGAGATAGCGGAAGACATTGATGGAGGGGCGGATTTTTATATGAGCAAAGACGCTCAGAAATCCGTACACAGTACGCCAAGAGTTGGGGAAGAACTGAGACGGGGCCAGCCCGTAGAAGCTAAGGAGATTAATGACGAAGGTGGGGAGAGGGAGACGAAAGCCCGCCTCGAAGCTATCAACATAAATGGAAAAAGAGCCCGGGCGAATAGTATTTGCCCTGGTGGCAGAATCGGGCCGATGGGGGGTCGTCCAAGAAGGAAGCTGGAAGTAAGAAACCAGGTTCCTCACCTCTACGTCCGAGAGGGCGCAGGATGCTCCCGAAACAGTGTCCGGAGGACGGCGCCCCGAGGTGGAAGCCTGGCCTGGGTCCCGGACTTCCTGGGTAGCCTCGGCTTCGGGAGCCTCGGCACCAGAAGCTTCGGCCTCAGAAGCCTCGGCACCCGAAGCCTCGGTCCCGGAAGTCTCGACCTCGGAGACCTCCGCTCCAGAGGTCTCGGATCCCTCGGTCCCGGAGTTTTCAGACTCCCCGGACATTGCGGAAGCAAGGGATCCCGAGGCGAGAGGATCTGACAGGGAAGACTTAGGAGAATGGGGGGGAGTATACTCCTCGTCCGAAGGAGTAATCTCGCTGGAAGAGCTCCGGACCATAAGGTCGCGAAGGGGAAAAGGAGGTCAAAGCTTACTCGCGGAGAGGGGGAGGAAGTCTCTCTTGAGCCAAATGCAACCTCAAGCCTCCAAGCTCCACCGGCGATGCACTCTGAGGGACGAAGAACCTCCCACGGTAGCCGACGAGCTCGGACGAAGCCTTCAGGAAGCTGGCCTTTCGCTGGAGAAGGAAGAAGAACTCGGATGATTGCAAAGGAAACGCAAGCGCAGCAGCAAGAAGAAGAACAGTGCCCTGCGAAGGGCCTGTATTTATAAGCCCGTTCGAAACGCCTCCCGCCGAAGCCAGCGGCCGAGATCGTTCCGATCATTCCCTCGCTCCTCCCGGATGACCGCCACGTGCGCCGTCCTTCGGCAATGATGACGGGCTGGCTCCAGGACTTGAAGCAGAGTGATCAACGGCCGGGAGCGCTCCGACCCTTCGGCTGATCGCTCGGATGCCTGCCACGTGTCCCGATCCGCGTAGGACGAAGATAACGACGGCGATCCGAGTGGAGCCTCGGGCAGAGAGCCGAGGCGATCCGCGACCAGCGGGCGGTCAGGATCCGTTTGTGTTTTTCGACAGAGCGGCTGGATGCGCGACGCGTGTCCCGTGCTTCCTCGCGAGGCGACGCGCCATCCCGTCCATTTAATGAAGCCTGACACGAGTCAGATGGCTCAGCCCTTCGGCTTCTGGGCTCTGAGCCTTCGTCGCCACTCCGAGCAAAGATGGAGCCACCGAGTAGCCCTCGGTCGACCGAGGGCACCCCCTTTCCAGCGACGAGAAGGAGAAACGGACCTTCGGGTAAAGCGTCTGTCACAAAAATTCTTCTGATAAACTTCAAACTATACTCTCGCCATCTCAGAACTGAGGAAGACAAGAGTGGGGGGCTATGTGATGAGGCAGAATCCGATTCGGCCCATCGAAGCAGGCCCAGACCCCGTTCAGCCCAACAACAGCGGTACCAGGCCCTCCGGCGACCTTCGGCCCGTCAGCGGCCCAGCAGCCTACGGCCCATAAGCGGCACCGTCGCTCCCGACCCAACAGGCTTCAGCCCGTCAGCGGCCCACCAGCCTACGGCCCGGGAGCAGCGCGGCAGCCCAAGGCCCAACAGGCTTCGGCCCGTCAACGGCCCAACCCCCTTCGGCCCGGTAGCCGAATCCGGCCCACTCCGGTGGCGGATCGGACGCTATGGCGGTTTACCAGTAAACCTTCAATTAGTCCTATATCGGCTGCCACCGTTAACCATCCGCTATCCTCTGCTATAAATATCCCGCTGTTTGTGGCCAAGAGGGTGGTGGGAAAAAACGGATGCCTCCCAAAGCTTCCGAAACCCCTTAAAGGACTTCTGTCCGAATAGCCTTATAGCGGCTCTTTCTTGCTTTCTGAATCGAATCTTCTTCAGGAGCTAACTTGACCGTCGGAGGGGGTTCCCTAGGGCCGACGCCCGGGACTCCTGCTGACTGGTTCTTCTTCTTCTATCCTTCCTACAGGGGCTCGGTTCGAATCGTCGCCGACCTCCCCGAGTCGGTCTCGGCCGCCGACCTCGGATTCCCCTCCCTGGTCTCGACGCCGAACGCTGGTTGCCCCAAGCCAGGAGACTCGGTCTCGCGCTGAAGGAGCCTTCGGGCTCGCTGTCCAAGGACAAGCCCGCCGGCTGCCCCAAGCCAGGAGGCTCGGCCTCGCGCTGAAGGAGCCTTCGGGCTCACTGCAGGAGAGCGAGCCGTCCCCCCGTCCGATCTCGGACTTTCCGGCTTCTGCTCCGACGCTCGCCGACCGCTCGGCCGAGAGAAGCTCCTGCTCGCGCCGCGCCTCCGTCCGCCGAAAGAGCAGCGGCTCACTATCCAAGAGCAGCACCGGCGGCAGATCGCGCCTCCCGCGGGTGGATCCAGTTCATCCCGAGAAGCCCCGTCTTCGCCTCGTTGCGGATCCCCGTCGGGTCCCCTTCCATCGTTCGGTCCGGACCGGCTCCGGATCCTCTTTTTCGGATTCCGTCCGCGGGATCCGGTCGTGATAGATCCAGTCTACATCACCACCAATATCGTAAAATTCTATGAAAGTTCACCTTTTTTTATATTTTAATACGAGGGCACTGCCCACACATTTTAGAATTACCAAAAAGAGTACCGGCGTCTCGAAGTATGCCGCAAGAAAAGTACTATTTCAAAAGTTACTTATGTAAACGTACACCAGTCATCGGAAGATCCGAGTCGCCCCGCGACTCGTCGACTCCGCGAACCTTGCCACGTACTTATGCTTCAGTAAGATGTTAGACGTAAGTTCGTGTGTTCTTCCGCGTCATATATATGTTCTCTCTTTTTCTTAATTAAATCCAGATCAGATAGCCGGCTGGAGAAAGCCCTGGCCACACGCGGCATGATAATTTTCTCACTCTAAAGAACCTGCACCCTCCATTGGCCGGACTCCATCGCCACGGCACAGAGGGACCCCTTCCCCATCTCCCGACAGTTCCCCCCCTCGTCGCCGACGGCCGAGGCTCAGCTGGCGCCTCCCGCCGAGGAAATGTTTGTTTCCTCCCCCTTCGAGTTGGGTTGAATGTTTCAAAGATGGCCATGGGTAGTCGGCAGCTTCTGATCCAGGTATTCCTAGTTTTCCTTCAAGTTCGACTGTCAAAACAAGTCCGCACCTACATGGCCAGTGGCTTGCATAGTCTTAATATGGTGTCGGGCAAAAAGCTGGAGATTTTTGGGTTTAAAACCATACATGATTTATATATTATGTAACTTGGTCTACCTATATTAGCAAGATAACGAAACGGATATTTATTAACCAACACTTGACAAGTAAAAGAAAGAAGGTTAGAGACTTTGGAAGGGGTGATTTCTTATGACAGAGAGAGAGAGAGGGAGGGAGGGAGGGAGCAAGACCTATATAAATAAATAATAAATATGTATTAATATGAGTATCAAGTATCGATATAGATCCGTGTGTCAAACACAACAATATTTTAAAAATAAGATACGAAGACACAAACAATACATAAATAAATATGCATTAATATGTCATTATACATATATAAAATAAAATATAATGATTGAAATTCATTTAAAACAAATACATGGACAAATATTCTAAAGAGATATACCAAGTATTCTGTCAAATCTCTAGTTTTATTTTGATATTTTGAAGTAAAGGATTGAATACATGTGTCTTAGTGTCATGTGGTATCTGAGTGTCTGACACGACTCCTAATATAAATAGAATTACTCAAAATCATAAGTAACTACTAATATCTAACTTTCTTAAAAACTAATGTCTTTCAATTTTCTGATCAGTGAAGAAGGAAGGATAACGAAGGCAGGGCATAGCCTAATGCCGTGACAATAGTGTCGTCTGAACGAAGTTAATTGTACACAGTATTATCTTTATTTTTTTAACAAATCATATTGATTTTGAAGTTATAACCTCATCTACGTGATCACAATATGGCGGCTTATTATTGCACCATCGGTCTCCCTCCTTGGAGCATCTTAAATCTGAGTTTAAGTGTTTTCTATTTGACATGCATCACTCAATATCCATCTTTGATCTTCAAACCTAATTCATACTTCATAGTTGATAACCCAACGATTCAAGAAAGGACAGTTCAAATTTATCACCTGCTCCATAGATGTCACTAGCACTGGAGTAAGGAGAGCTATCTTGTTGACATATATGGAGTCTCGAGAGGTCCTCCATAGAAAGTATTCATAACCGTGTCTTAATTCCTAGATCCAACGCGTAGAATAGCACTAGTAAGCAAAGCAAGCATGGAAACAACAACAAGAAGCGGAAGAAGGGGAGCTTTTGGTGCCATATATATCCATCCTCACCTGCCGACAGTGTTCCCAGAGGTCTCGAGGGATCCTTCTTGGATGATGATGCCGGTGAGGTTTTGTAGGAAGGGGCGGGTGCGGCCGGAGGCGACGAGTGGAGCTGCACCGGTAGCGGCGGCGAAGGACGAGACCTGGAAATGGCCGGAGGGGAACCTGAACAAGTAGGGGACGACTAGCCTGACAGCGGCCCTTGAGTAGCGGGATGGTTGGCGCCCGGCGTCGGAGAGGGAATTATAGAGAAAGAACGCGGGCACCTCCGTGTAGGCGGGGTGCACCGGAGCGGAGCCCACGTCATGGTTTTGCATCACCAGCGCTGGGATCATGGTGAGCGACTGTAGCTAGGCAGAGATAGGTATGCAGATTGCAGGATAAATTTAAAGGGAGCAAAGCTTAAAACCATGCACCTATGGGAGCAGGGCCGAGTTGGCTACCCGGGCGGTGTTAGGGAAGGCGGGGAACACCGCATCTCCGTCATAAGTGGGACCGTCGGCGGCGCCATCGAGCAGGTGGTGGAGGCTGATGAAGTTGAGCTCCTGGCCACCGGGAGTTGTGCTGGGGTAGGTGTTGGCCTGCATGGCGCCGGGGAAGGCGGAGAAGACAGGATCCATCTTGTCCTCCTTCTTGGGCCGAGCTTCCTTGTGCCCTCTGGGAGCCTCAGCGCTTACAAAGGGGGAAAAAGAGATCTCCTCGGCACACCCTACCGGCCGGGGAGGGGGAGGAAAAGCATGGTTAGTAATATGTGTTGCCATGTCATCGTTGGATAAAATCTGATATGGGATCGGATCCAGATCAGATGACTGTCGTGCTATCCGTCTAAATTGACTAGTGACGTTTGGAAGTATTTTTTTTTATTTTTTAATAATTTTTTTAAATTTTTTTAGAACATCTGATGAAAAATTGGACGGTACAGTCGAGTCTTTCGGATCGGTCCGATTTGATTGTATATTTTTTTTAAAAAAATAAATTATTTTTTAGACATAAATCGAGATTTGTCTATTCTTTTTTTGAAAAAAAAATAGACTGTCGAGTTGAGACCGACTCGAGCAATCTGGCTGTACTGTCCAATTTTCCATCAGATGGTCTAATAAAATTTAAAAAATCTGGAAAAGAACATAAAAAAATGAAAAGATACACCCAAATGCCCCCTCCCCAATTTAACCGTCCAATCTACCGTGTAGGATTGTAACCTACTTAAAATTGCAATCTACGTAGAAACATTGCAATCCCCGTCAGACTAAAGATTCCAATCAACCGTCCGCATCCTTGGCGCAGTGGACCGAGCTCCATGGGCTTGACCATCCCGCCGGCGGGTATCGCCTTTCGGTGTGTCCTTCCTCATGCATGCATGTCTTTATGCGTGGATTTTATTCGTCCGACGCGGTGGATCGTTAGTCCTTCCTCACGTCAGACTAAAGATTCCCATTCGTTTGAGAGGAATTCTACTGCGTTTACACCACAAGAAATGAGAGACGATTAATTGTACATTTCTCTTATAAATGGCAAAAACGACGCTTATATATAGGACTGTCTCTAATATTTACTTATTTGAGACGGCTATACATTCAGCCGTCACAAATAATATATGTAAATAGAGATACCTTATAATTGCAATCTCTAATATCTTCTTAAGGGACGGAGATAAATATGTGTCCCTGATATTTACTTATTAGGGACGATGTCGTCCTCAATTATCCTTAATGAATAAGTCACAAGTAACACGTGATAATCGCCTACTACTTTTATAAATTATAAAAGAGACATTTATATAACTACGTCCCTAATGTTAAATCTTTTGCGACGACTTCATTGTCAACTGTCCCTAATGATTTTCCTTATTAGAAACAAGTTTGATAAAATTGTTGCTAATAGTTTAGTTTGAGACGCATATTCCACCGTCTCTTTTAATCAAATAGTTTATTTAACTTGTAAATTAATAAAGTTGATATAATTCATATACATTATTTGAATTAATATCTAATTATATATAGTTATGATGTATATTTTTATATTTTAAATATATCTTTTAATCTCTCTCTCCATGAGTGTCTATCTCTCTATATTCATGAGTATTTTTCTCACTCTCTCGCCATAGCTCTTAACTCCTAACCTCTCGCCCCCTCATGTATATCCAATTAATTAAATACGGTATAAGTTACTATACGATAAAATTAGGTTTGAATATAATTAAATGTAAATTATAAATATAGTTAGGTGTAAATTTTAAATATGACAACTACAAATTTAATCAAACAATCAAAAATTTAATGAAGATTTACCAATATACAAAGTACAAATACATTTTCTCAATACTCTTTGTCTTCAAACTTCTCTTCTCTTTTGGATCTAACGCAAAGATGATCATCCTATGACATCCCTACATGAATTGCATATGCAAGTGCAGTCAAGTATGTGATTCAAAGTTTTTTACGGTCAACCATCCTATCAAAGATCAGATGGTGAATGAGGTAGATTCCATCTATCTTAGATATATCTCGATGTATATTTGATCTCTCTCTCTCTCTCTCTCTCTCTCTCTATATATATATATATATATATATATATATATATATATATATATATATAATTGACTACTCTTTAAGTACCTAATAAGACCTTTTTAAGTATTCATACAAATATTTTATTCGTAAATAAATTTTGATAACAAGATATTTAATGTCTTATAAGATTTTCTATAAAATAATTTAAAGTACAAATGACTTGGTACTCATCATGATTTGATTTAAATTTATAAATTTAAATTAAAAAAATAAATTAAATCTATCTAGACTCATTGGACTCTCGAGCTATTTGACATTTCACTGGACCTATCCGAAGAGAATCAAGACACAAGAACACATATTAATCCAGAAGATGCCTGGGTTCTTGTGCGGCCAAGCCAGATCCGACGATTAATCCACGCATAAAGGCATGCATGCATAAGGAGGCAGACAGAGCCGTCTCCATCGGCGACCGCATCTTGGTGATCCATCTCCTACGTCGTTGTTGGTACCCATGGCAGAGAGTTTCCAAGATTTGCCTCCTCTACTACAACCCGACGCCAGACCAGTCCTCCAATGACGACGATGACAAGAGTGACTACTTACCTGGGGTGCTAGAGAAGATCGAGGACCGAAAGCTCCAAGACCGCGAAGGGGGAGTGAGTCATCTAAGTCCCCTTTGGAAGATGTGGTTGTGACTGCCGACTTAGGGCAATTCACACCATGCGCAGGGCAGAGTGGTCTCATCGAGGTGTAATGGGTCCATCTGAGGGAAGAAAGAGTACAGCGGAGTTTTGAAGTTGGACAACTCGCTACTTCTCTTATTCACAAGATGTACTGATAATTTGATCCTAACAGAAGAAAAAATTACGACGTACTCTTTAAACAAAAGGTACTTTTATTATTTTACATTCAATAAAAATATTATTGGTTGAGAGTGGATCGGACAATCTCATTTTCTTTTCAATCTAAGAAATTGCTATAAAAAGCTTTTCGTTAGAGGTCAAAAAATCGCCGGCCATCTTTGATTTTATCATATTTTCACGTGGAGACATTTGTTAAATGCTGAAACGAGTTATGGGGTACGAAGACTGCGTTTACAGAGAAGAAGAAGACAAGACGAACCCAACCGAAGGACCATCAACCTTGCTTTCCAAAGAACAAGAAAAAAAATTAAAGGGAGGAATATAACTGGTTCACATACATATGAACCAGTTAATTAGTTCAGTTAGTTCATTTCTTATCTCTCAATTAAGAAATTTCATGTTCTATTCCAAATTAGAGCTTAAAAATTCATTTAGAATATTTATCTCCGGTACTAATGATTATTTCTTCCGATGTGTCCACACGGCCTCGCGTACGCGTTTCCTTCTCCCGCCATATGCTCCTCTGCATGCATGCACTTCTTTTCCTAGCCTCGCGTGTGAAATGTGTGGTTGATAAAGTTTGGCTTGCTGCCTGAGTTAGTGGATAAGAAATGAGTGGGGGCCACATAAATATGATTTAAAGTTGGTATTTGTGTTTAGGCCCTTCTTCTAACAAGTTCTTATAAAAAAATTTGTTATGTATGCTTTATTTATGTCTAAGCTCTAGAATATTCTAAGTTATAGATAGTCTATTTAATAACTTGATTGATAATTTAATCTTTTAGTAATTTTTTATATATGTTAGTAATTAGATATATAATTTTAAATATACAAAATTATTATTGTCGTGTCCTCATGTCTTATTTTTAATAATGTACTATGTCCGACACACGTATTCGTGTCGACACTTGACACCCGTGTCCATGCCCTTCAGATCATAAGATCGCTCGGACCCATCCAAATCTGAAGAGAATCAAGACACACAAACACAATAATGTCTACCTTGGCTTGATTCTTCAAGTCATCTAAAGATCGATCAGATGATGTTGCTTCCACTCTACTATAGTCTCCATCCATCTACTTATCTACATACTAGTCACCCCCACGTGCTTTTGCCTAACACGAACTGTCGTACATTCGTTGGACAATGTCTCTTCAAGAAAAAAAATTGAAATGGGCTCCTGCCCTCTCTTTTCTTTTTTTGAATTTTTTTACTTAAATCAGCAGTCATCCAATCATGAGCACATTGGCTCAACTACTCTGCATCCTAGCTGCACAAAAGGCCTTGATTGCACAATAATATTATATATATACATACAAAAGGCTTAGCTGGGCTTCAATCCGCTGGCAGCGGACTGTTACAAGAATCATCATATGAACATCCGATGGTATCTTTGAAAAAAAAAATGAGAAAAAAATGGGGTGAAGGGAAACGTGAGGTGCGCACGGGGCCCCGCATATCACGCGGGCAAGCTCAAGGTGCCCTGTGCGCTGTGTTGTCCGATCACTTGAACAAACGGCTTTCTTTTTGTTTATTTTTTTGGAACTTTTTTCATTGTTTCTTCTATCAAACTTCACCCTCCCTAAAAATTTTGGTGCCGAAGGCGCCGCAATACTCCTTAAAAGTTGGATCCGCTCACCGCCATATATATATGGGTACGGATAAACCGCACACACTATTCAACCCTTTTAGCATGTTAAAAAAAATCATGATAAATTTTAAATATTCAACCTTCTTCCTAAAGTAAATTTCATCTATTTTGACTTAAGTTTTCCTATTGAATCGTAAGGTTTTAAACTTCAGCCATCTAATTTTACATTCCTAAATTGATGATAAATACTAAAATCTCAAAGAATGGAAACAACCTTAAAAGCCAATCGAGTGAATTTTTTTTTTTTTTTATGATTTTTAAAAATTATATTTTAAGATCGAACTACGATCGAACAGCCAAAATAAAACCCTAGAAAATGGAAACAACCCAAATGGAGGTTATTACATATTTTAAAAAAAAAAATTATTTTTTAAAAATATGAAGATGGAATTCAAAACAGTGTGTAACGTTTATATATATATATATATATATATATATATATATATATATATATATTGATTAATTTTTTAAAATCCTTAAAATAATATAACTTTTAATATCAAACAGATCATGTTTAGAATTATCTATCTTTCTCTTGAAGAAAGATCGATTTTTTGATCTCATATAATTTTATTACTATATATCTATAATTCCTTCTTCTTTTAAACTCTTTTCTATAGTTTATAAGTTATTTCCCACATTCTCTAAGCCTCCAATAAGCAGAACATTGATTAGTATCAAATTCTCAAAAAAAAAAAAATCATGAATCAACTCTATTTTTTTTTAAACACTACATGAACTTATCCTTAGAAAATAATTGCGTGTAATAGAGTTTATGTATAACTCAAAGGTTCTATTTATACTTATTTTCTTTCCTAATATAATTACTAAGAGTCTATTTCTTTGCTAGAGACGAACTCCAATTCCTCATGACTTAATCTCAAGGCAAAGTCACTTCCTACTGCAAATCGAATTATATGCATGCCACCTGTAGTTTAATTTTCTAAAAACCTTTAAATTTGACCTCTTAAATGTCCAAATTAGAAAAAACTCTCTTCTATAACATTTTTTAAAAAAAAATTATCTTTCTAATTCTCCTGATATTATTATTTTTTGACATTTGTATAAAAAATTATGTCTATTTTACTAACATATTATCTCCCAAACCCTGAAATCTAGTAGTCTTTTTTTCCGTCTAAAGATGTCTTAATTCTAACTACTAAACGACTTATTTTAAATAAATTGTCTTCATAAAACTTCTAAAATTTTAAGTTATCTTTCTAATATAATTTGTCTTACTTAATTTAAAATTCTATACACTAAGTTATGCTCAAAAGACCAAAACTATGTCAAGTAGATTTGTATACATAATCCTAGTTCAAATACGATTCTAATTATGATTTTTTACATACTAATCAGAATCTTAATCATACTCAAATTTATTTTGTTCTACTTTTAATTCAAGTCAAATATATTATACTAACCTTTCATATCGTAGTTAACTTTAATTATACCATCTTTTCTTTCTTAGTTCAAATCCTAGTCTGATTATGACCTATTTTTTATGGACAGTCCTTTTTAAAATCGATCATCGATATTTTTTACATCTAAAACATATGAATTAGTAAAAATGATCTTCTAAAAAGTTATATATATTTTAATGCTCTTTCTAATGATATCAACCACGTCTTAATCTGAATTTCTTATAGAAAGTTATCATTATTTTACTTTATTACAATCTAATACATTAAATCCAAAATTTTAACTAAGTTATTGGACTATTCTTAGTAGTATAATTGAACTAATGAACTTTTATAATTGAGTTAACTGGACTTAATCAAATTACTTAAACTTACTAATAGATTCTCATAACGAGTTAATTAGTTTAAGTTAAATTAATTAAATTTATTAATAGAATATAAAAATTGTAAGATATATAGTGGGTTTTATATTAATCGGAGACTTTTGTGAAATGCTGCTCATATTTAATATAAATAAGCGTAGTATACAAACCCTGGGCTAAGCTCTAAGTTTTTCCCCAATGCTGGTCACCCACCTCTCTCTCCTCCTCCTCCTCTGGGCCCCCCTAGCCGGCGCACGGGGAATCTACTGCTCGCTATCTCTGACTCCTGTCTCTCAGGAAATTATTGCCCGCATGCCGTGAGCACTATTGCGGAGCAGGAACGTCAGTAAACGCGTCGATCTATAAGAGGGAGCAAGGATGATCCCATAATAAGAGAACTGCTTGGTTATCATTGGAAGTCGGGACATCTGCGTAGCTAACAGCGTCGCTCCACCGGAACAATGCAAACGCAAATTCTAATATGGGCAAGATAATATTTGATTATTATTTCTTCTTATATTCTTCAAAATGGACTAGTGAGGGCAAGTTATTCGATTTCAATATGTTGTTTCCGGTACATTTATGTGATCTCAGTCCAATCCTTACAAAAATCACATATGATCAGTCCTGCTTTCTTTAAGACTATGATCAGTCCTATTTTCTTTAAGACTCAAGTGAGTAAGAAACATATTACCATCATCAAGTTTTTCCTCAGCAATGTTGGCTTGCTATTTTGCCTTATCTTAGAAATATGATTTTATATGGCCAACCTAGTATTATGTATGGTCTACAAATCAATTAGATATAATCTTGTTCAATTATTTATAATGGCAATACATTCGTTACGTGTAAATCGAATTTTATTTGTTGGTATGAATATTCTTTATTATTCGTATCATAGTGAAGTATGTGAATATGTGCAATAGTTGTCAAATTGTGATGAGATCACAATAATAAAACTAACAACTTATAAATGTATATTCTTAATTATTCCTGGGCAGAAGATATTTAGAAAGGACATCAAATATCCGGTAAAAGTAATACAAGTTGTTTCAGCTCATGTGACGAGGGTGACTAGTTTTATAGTCATTTGTGTGAAGACATTATGACGAACCTATATGTGCTCATTGGTGAATGAGTTCGATCAACTGATCCAACTTAGATAGCTTAATGTTCCAATTATCCTAAATTTAAGAAGTACTCTTTACACATACTTACCAAAAAATATTAGATATGTGAAAATTATATTTTAGAATTCATGTCTCTATAACACCTTCAAAATGATCATATGCACCATAAATCATTATAATATTTTAGTGTGATATTTGATCTATATGCTATGTTAGGTTTTGATTTTATAAAACATGTGTTTTTTACCGTTTTATTTTAAGTTAAACATGAAAGATCAAAATATAAATTGATTATTTTGATTTTTATGTATACTATTGAATATGATGCTCTTGAAGGTCTCATTTTTTAATAGGCGATGATGCATAGATATAGGTACTAATTCTTGTTAATTAGATAGCTTACATATTTTAAATAACAAAATTAACTCTGCTTATATTTAAGTCTGAAGAAAAAATCCAAAACTGAAGTCATTTTGAGTTTGGTCGGGCTTGGACCTTACTAAGCCCGACCGATTGACATCTCTGCACTAATGTAGACTTGTTTATGTTCATAAACAATTTCATTTAAGGCTCATTTACATTTTTGTTTAAAGTGCTTGTTAATATTTACCTTCACTCAAATTTTATTTCTATTTAAATTGATCACTCAATCAAAATATAGAGATTAAAACCTAATGTAAAAGAGGGTAATAATAATAATAATAATAATAAATGGTACAACAAGCTACGTGTAGCAGTAGCATGGAGCATCCACGTACTTGTGCTTCAGTCAGATGTAGGGTTGTGCATAATTCAGTTCAAAACGAAAAATCGAACCGAACCTAGTGATTCGGTTCGGTTTCACAAAGTTGTGAAATCAAATCAAATCGAAAATCGAATAAATTAATTTTTAAGTAAATAGATATTTTATATTAGCATTATGTATATAAATGTTTTAATATTTTAATATCATATATATATATATATATTTATGTATAAATAAGTATTTTTAAAATTTAATTTTAATATTATATATATATATATATATATATTTAATATGAATAAAATATGAAATTTCGATTTGAACTGAACCGAACTGAAATTTTTCGATGCAGTTCGGTTCGATTTTAACTGTCGGTTCGGTTCAGCTCAGGTTGAAAAAATTTCCACCAAAACAGAACCGAATGGTGCTCACCCCTGACTCAGATGTTAGTGGTAAGTTCGTGTGTTCTTCCGCGTCATATGTATGTTCTCTGTTTTTCTTAACTAAATCCATATCAGATAGCCGGCTGGAGAAAGCCCCGGCCACACGCGGCATGATATACATACCGGATTATGTAGTGGATATAACTTTTGTTGTGATCAACTATAAATATGATACATTAAAGATTTAATTATCTGACCATTTATTATCTGATAAGATAGTTAAATGAGAAGTCTTTGTAAACTAATAACGTAAGAGATATGATTACAGGTCTACCTTGGCACCGCACCCAATCCGACCCGTTTGCATCCCTACACCTCCAGAGAAAGATCCGGTCCAGATGATCCGGATCCGGGACGTCAAGATATTTCATCGTCGTCGTGGCCTCGTGCGTCGCCGTCGTGGAGAGCACAGGGGACACCAGGTCCAGAAGAATATTTCTGAACAAAGTCTCTGCGCCGCGGCGCAATGCACCCCACTTAGAACCTCCACCTTACATTGGCCGGACTCCATCGCCACGGCTCAGAGGGACCCCTTCCCCCTCTCCCGACAGTTCCCCTCCTCGTCGCCCTCGCAACGACGGGCGAGGAAAAGCTCAGCTGGCGCCTCCCGCCGGCGTTGCTACCCCCAAAAATATCTCCTTTCCGAGATATTTCCCTCGAATCCGGGCCACGCGTCTGGAGGCGTCGGCTCCCCCGGAGGGAGATATTAGTGGGAGCCCCTCGAGCCCATCTGTGTGTCTGATTCTGCTATTTATTCAGTCGCGCGGCACAGGGGAGCTCGCCTTATCCAGTGCGGGGGAGACGGAGAAATGGGTGGTCTGGAGGAGGGTGAGCCGGATTGCTGATCATGTGGCCGGGAGCGATGAAGGGTCGGCACGCCGCCACCGGCAGCTCCTCCCCATGGTGAGCCTCTTCCCACTGGCAATTCACCCTTCGTTGTGGTTTTTGTTTGTGATTCTTTGGTCGTGTGGGTTGTCGTGCGAAACTGTGATCTGGGTCGGACGGGTTTCGTCGATCCGATCTGGAAAGATTGCGTCTTTAGCCTTTAGGGGGTCGTTTGATGTGCCGTAAAATGCTGCAAAACCTTGTAAAATACCGGTGTTCTTATGGTATTAGAGTGTTATAAGTTGATTGAAATAGTTTTTTATATGTTTGGAATGTTGTAATTAAGTTACTGTATTGCAATTGACTCATGTGATACTCTTTTTAATTGGTTTTGGTTTTCAGTCCGACCGAAAACCAAAACCAAGAACTTTAAAACCAGTGATTTTAGAATTGTAGAATTTTTGTCTTTTTTAGATCATAAAATCACCGATTTTAAAGCTGACATTTTACAGTATCTTACGTGAAACCAAACGACCACTTAGTTGTCTACTTTATGGTTCTTCTGTCTAATTCCAATTTAGCGAGGTGAGAATGTTCAAGTTCAGTTGGATTCTTTTCCCCATCCGTTGCCGTTTGTGCTACAATTTCTTGTTTCTAGGAAGCTTATCGATTTCTTTTGTCTGTGTTTGTAAGTATTTTTTTTTCTTTTTGTGATGAAAGGAAGGGAAAGAGACAACAAAGGGGTGTTCTTTCTGTGCTATTGAAAAAAAGGAAGCTTACATTTGTTGTATACAACAAGGACAGTTTGTGAATACACTAGGGCTGTCAACGAAACCTGATTATCCGACTTTCCGATCCATTACTGAAAAAAAATATCCATTTTTGATAAAAAATATCCGTTCCATAATTTTTGGAATCGGAATCGGATATTCCGATAAGCTATTGAAATCGAAAACGATTTCTGATTCCGATATTATTAAATTTATTATTAAAAATAATATTAACCTTAAGATCTTTCTAATCAGACGGTTGGGGAGAAAAGTGAAACCCTAACCAGCCAACCCTTTCCTACGACTACGCAGCCCCCAAGGACCCCAAGCCCCCAACGCATCCCCATCTGATCTGGCCATCTCCCCCATCTGCTTCCTCCTCTCCACCAGAGCATCCTTCCCTTCCACTTCGCACGGGGAAAATCCCTAGCTTCTGGTGTTTTGATTTCGGGAAATCTGCGAATGGATCTAACATGGGAAGGTAGGGGAGGATTTGTGCCAGGTTTTTCATATCTGGGGGTGGGTTGCTTGTGGATCTGGGAAGAGCTTGGTGGGGGGGGGGGGGGGGGGGAGGAGGAGGGGGTGTTTGGTGTTTGAGGATCTCGGGGGCGATGGATTTGGACGATTTCAAGCCGGTGCTGGAGAGGTTGGAGGTGGATCTATGGACGGTGATCGCGACCCCCGTCTCCGTGGCGGCTAGGGACCATGGAAAGGAGCTCAGGGCGAGGAGGGATGGCATCGTGGAGCTGCTATACGCAACGCTAGGCGCTTCCTGATGCCAAAATTGCGATGGGGAGGGCGGCCTGGCGAGGACCTCTGCGGGAAAGGCCGGTGAAAGAGACAGACTCCAGTCCAGGTGAGCGGAGGAGGAGACGGAGAGCTCGTGAAGGAAGAGAGGAACCGGAGTCCTTCTCCGCCGATGGCGCAGTCGCCCGACGCGAAAGAAGGAGAGGAAGAGGAAGAGGACGATCGGATCGGAGGGGTTACAGCCGTCTGGTTTTCGGTAATTATCGAAAATAATATCCGATTCCGATATCAGAATCAGAAACAAATCGAAAATGGAAAATAGACTTTCCGATTTTATCGGAAACGGAAACGGAAAGTGTACTTTCCGATCTTATCGGAATCGAAAACGAAAACATGTTATCATTATCGGAATCGAAAAACGGAAACACATGTTTCCGTATCCGTATCCTATCCGTTTACAGCCCTAGAATACACGGTTCACGATACTTAAAATGCGGCAGCATGTGTATACCATGCTGATCCACAGCCCAGCTCAGGTGAAACAAATATAAGTTCTTCTTCTCTTTCTACCATGGATTGTAATGCATGACACATGACACAGCAACAATTTGATCTGGTCCGATCGAACGGTTCCTGTGTAGTCCGTCTATTTTAATGGAAGCCGGTTGGGGGGTATGTTTCAATTTTTTTAATTTTATTATCATATTTTTTTAATTTTTTTAATGAAAGTACATTCGAGTTGTTCGGGTCGACTCCGACCCGCCTGTATATTTTTTTGTAAAAAAAAATTAGACACAAACTCCGATTTACGTACAACATGTTCTTTTCAAAAAATATATATATACAATCGGGTCAAAACTGATCCAAACAATTCGGATGTACTCTCGGATTTTTAATCGGACGTTCCAAAAAAATTAAAAAAATTAAAAACGCCCCCCAATCGGACTCCACTTAAAATAGACGGTTGCACAGTAGCCGTCCGATCGGACCAGATCAGACGACTGCTGTGCCATGCATTGCAATGCACGTTAGATTGTAATGCATTAACTCTCCTCCTCGTAATTCCTCATGCTCTGGAAATGGATCTCACACCTCTATCACAAGATAATAGTTCTTCTCGGTACAGTGTTAGAATAAAGGAGTCCAATAATACTAAGAAGAGAACGGGGTCAAATTTTGCAAAAAAATTCTTTACATGACTTAAATGTTTTAAAAATATCTTGCCCCTCTCCCACTTAGTACTCCTGTCCAACACTGGACCAAGAAGATCTCTTCTCAATACGATCACTCAACTTGGCCACGCACATGGTTTCTATACATACGTAGTTTCTATACACAGCTTTTGTACATACGTACCTTTTGCACACACGTAAAAAACAACGTCCAAACAACATTTCTCCTAATTTTTAAGAAATAAATAAATTTGGTGCTGGAACGGAGTTTTTGCATAGGAGAAATGTTTGGTGCACATTAGGTGTTAGTGCACAATTATAGTAAGCACCAAATTTATTTATTTCTTAAAAATTATATTTGCATGCACATAGCTTTGCACACACATAAGTTTTGTACTTAAACGTAGTTTTTGCATACACTTAATAAGAAACAATGTCAAACACAAATGCCGGAACGCATGCTGCTAAACTCTTCCGCCGTGGTTTCGTTCCCGGGGACCAAGCGAGACTGGTTATATCCAGAAAGCCACTTGGTAAACCAGTACTGGCCGTTTTCTGGGACGGAGACCCCGAGTGCACCCTCCGCCGGTGGTGGTGAAGGAAGAGGACAAGTTGTCGTGCTGTTGGGCATGAGAAGCATGGCTACTCCCACTGCCGCCGCCACCACCAGGATAGCCAGGAAGACGTAGCGGTAAGCACGGGGAAGCAGGCACAGGGTAAGGACGCAAGCTGTGCATAAGAAGAAGAAGATACCCATGGTTTTGAAGAAATCGTGGAAGCGTCGCCGCCTAATCTTAAATAACACGCCCATCACGCAATACATCACTGCCCCAAGTAAGAAGAGCAAGGGCATGCCCGCTATCACGGCAGCGGCTTCGTGGCTTTGGTTGTTGAGGAGAGTGGAGACTATAGGCGTCATCATCCCCGCCGAGAGAGCCAAAACGCCCCACAGCGTGAAACCAAGTTCATTAGCATTCGCACCGGCGTCGCCTCCGGCCATCGTTGTGCTGGAAGGCAGTTCTCCAAGAGCTGCGACGAAACCACGCACGTCTGCTTCCGTGAACAGTCTCCAAGTTGCACCACCACCAGCACCGTGCGGGGGAGCCCTATAGCAGTGGGAGCACAGAAAGTTACGTAACTAGGGCGGGTCATCATGAAGCATTTTCTTTTCTCTCTTTCTTTAGGTTTCATGGCTTTTCCTTTCATATTTTCAAGTTATTTCATAATTGGATACGTAATTTATATCAGATACCGCGCCAGTTCACTTGATAGTCCTCTTTGTCATGCATATCTTCTCTAAAGACCATATGATAACGTTACAAACACATCAATTATTAACTTGGTTACAGGCCCTAGCTTTTTGAGTGTTAACACATAAGAGACATGAACATATACACCATGTACGTATTCTAATGGACAAGATGGAACTAAAATAAAGAGCCTACAGTCATAGAGAAAGAAGTCCATCCCTTGTGTATTGAAACTTCTTTTCTGATTCTCGTCTTCAAAAATATACGAAAGGTAGCCGCTCAACCATCTTGAAACCTTTTTTTGTTTTTACTCTTTTATTTTCATATGATCATTGTTATCTTTATGCCCGTTTGTCAACTATCATCTAGATCAACGCCATTTTGTTCTTCTTTTATAGTTAATTTCTATTTGACATGCATCACTCAATATCCATCTTAATTTGATCTTCAAAACTAATTCATACTTCATAGTTGATAACCCAACGATTCAAGAAAAGACCGTTCAAATTTATGACTTGCTCCATAGATGTCACTAGCACTGGAGTAAGGAGAGTTATCTTGTTGACATATGTGCAGTCTCGAGAGGTCCTTCATAGAAAGTATTTGACCTCTACTTCAACTGGCCATTAATTCCTAGATCCAACGCCGGGAATTGATAAACCGTACGTGTCTTAATTTGGTCCAATATTTTGTCTTAATTGTATGTGTTTTTGAAGAGGGAAGTTCTTCATTATTATGGAGTATAAAAGATCTCGTCGGCGTAGAATTGCACTAGTAAGCAAAGCAAGGATGGAAACGACAACAAGAAGCGGAAGAAGGGGAGCTTTTGGTGCCATATAGATTCATCCTCACCTGCCGACAGTGTTCCCAGAGGTCTCGAGGGATCCTTCTTGGATGATGATGCCGGTGAGGTTTTGTAGGAAGGGGCGGTTGCGGCCGGAGGCGCCGAGTGGAGCTGCACCGGTAGCGGCGGCGAAGGACGAGACCTGGAAATAGCCGGAGGGTGACCTGAACAAGTAGGGGACGACTAGCCTGACAGCGGCCCTTGAGTCGCGGGAGGGGTGGCGCCCGGCGTCGGAGAGGGAATTATAGAGAAAGAACGCGGGCACCTCCGTGTAGGCGGGGCGCACCGGAGCGGAGCCCACGTCATGGTTTTGCATCACCAGCGCTGGGATCATGGGGAGCGACTGTAGCTAGGCAGAGATAGGCATGCAGATTGCAGGATAAATTTAAAAGGAGCAAAGCTTAAAACCGTGCCCCTATGGGGGCAGGGACGAGTTGCTACCTGGGCGGTGTTAGGGAAGGCGGGGAACACAGCATCTCCGTCACAAGTGAGACCGTCGGCGGCGCAGTCGAGGTGGTGGAGGCTGATGAAGTAAAGTTCCTGGCCGCCGGGAGTTGTGCTGGGGTTGGTGTTGCCCTGCATTTCGCCGAGGAAGGCGGAGAAAACAGGATCCATCTTTTCCTCCTTCTTGGGCCGAGCTTCCTTTTGCGGTTTGGCAGCCGATCGTCGTATCAAGGAAATCGGAAGCTTTCCTTGTCTGTCCCACTCTCTCTGCTGCCTCCGTGTCCCAATATTTCAGGGTGCAGATTCAAGAAGATGGAATCTTGCTCGAATATTTATTAATTAATCAAGAATATGCTTGGGTTCTTGTGCGGCCAAGCCATATCAGACGATTAATCCACGCATAAAGGCATGCATGCATAAGGAGGCAGACAGAGCCGTCTCCATCGGCGACCGCATCTTGGTGATCCATCTCCTACGTCGTTGTTGGTACCCATGGCTGAGAGTTTCCAATATTTGCCTCCTCTACTACAATCCGACGCCACAGACCAGTCCTCCAACGACGACGACGACGACAAGAGTGACTACTTGCCTGGGGTGCTAAAGAAGAGGACCGAAAGCTCCAAGACCGCGAAAGAGAAAGAGAGATGGTGAGAGGGAGAATTAAATGGTGCAACAACCTACGGGTAGCAGTAGCATTGCGCCTCCACATACCTATGCTTCAGTCAGATGTTAGACGTAGTTCGTGTGTTCTTCCGCGTCATATATATATATATGTTATCGCTTTTTCTTAACTAAATCCAGATCAGATAGCCGGCTGGAGAAAGCCCCGGCCACACGCGGCATCATAATTTTCTCACTCTATCCAGACTTCGGGAGGAGCCGGGAAGATGCTGGGATGCGATCCGGTCGGTGAGGTGGCTGCATTCCATTTCTAACCTTATATCTGTCCAAGCAAAATACATAATTGAGTTTTACTCTTAAAGAAATAGATTGAGATCCTCTATTTTATTTTTTTTACACTATATATTTTATTTTATTTGTTTATTATGGTAATGAAGAAATGAGGGCATAGAAAAGAGAACCTTTCTTTCTTTAAGAAAAATTCAATTAATCAATATATGTGATAGTGTGTAACCAAGTATGACGACATTTTTATAGGTGAATATACAATAGTGATTAATATGAATTATCTGGAACAATTATCTAATTTTAGAGATTCAACACAAACATTATCCACATTGGTCAGTACACCCGCCGTCCAAGTGCGTGACGTCGACGTTCGTGGAAATCTTAGTCCGATAACGACGCTTTCTTTCGCTCCTTCTGCGTAAGGCCTATGAAGAAACACCCGTACGTGCTTTTTGCTAGTGTTCAAGTGGGCCGATGGCTGATGGGCTTTTAGATTGGATTGCCATCAATAAAAACTAAATAAATGAGTTCCAATTAAACTGAAAGAAAATTTTGCACCTAAGTCAATTCAAACCGATCCAAACCACACGGTGAACACCCTTACGACCATCTGTAATGGGTCCATCCGAGGGAAGAAAGAGTGCAGCCGGAAGCACAGATAATACAATCAATAGAAGAGAACAATTTGCTGCATCACCGCAGACAATTGAAGGCCTCCAACATTACCTGCATCCTGGTACAATTAGATTTTTCATAGGACAGCTCAAAAAAAAAACATGAAAATTCAAAAACTTTAGCTCCATGAATAGTATGCTACTGTTGACTGTCGCTAGGTTTTTAAATTTTATTTTATTTTGGATGTTCGATCTAAAATCGAATTAAATAGGCATGTAGGACATGTCAGGGGTTTTCACACAAAAATAAAAAATAAAAATACAAAATCGAGCCCCAATGAAGTACACTACTGTTCATTGGGGTTCACTTTTTGAATTTTCATCTTTTTTTGAGATGTCCGATCGAAAATCGAATTATATGAGCATGTAAGTCATGTCCAAAGCCTTCAAAAAAAATTATGAAAGTTAAAAAATCGATCTCCAATGAATACTAGATTACTATTCATGGAGCCTTGGTTTTTGAATTTTTATTATTTTTTAAGATGTCGGATAGAAAAACAAATTATGTGGACATGTAAAGGCATGTTGGGGGCTTCAAAAAAAAATTAAGTTATTTTTTTAATTTGTCAATAGCACCAGGCGACTTAATAACCCCTAAGGGTGCGGTAAGTTATTCTTCCTTTAGAATTACTTATATTTATATCCTTAAAACTTAAGATATTATAATTTTACACTTATATTTTTCCTTAAAAATATATTTTTATAATAAAACTTATTTTTAAAATTATTTTTCCTTCTAATTATATTTAAATACAACCAAATATATAATGTGTAAATGTAGGGACGTCATATTTTTTGATTAAACCATCTAAGTGTCTCAGACAGGTCAATTTTTTTACAGGAAAACAAACAAGTGAAAAGATTTTTAAAAAATATTGATTGCACTTTTTAAAAACTATTTTACAGAAAAATAAATAAATGAAATATTTAAAAAAAAATATTTTCAAAAGTATCAAATGATAGATTATGTTTTTATCTTCTTTTTAAATTAATTTTCTTAGAAAATATTATCCGGTCGAATATATTTTACGTAGAACCAGACTAAACTTATCCCAAGTTGAAAATTAAAAAGAAAAAAAAAACCTTTAATGTTGTGGTTCAAATTTTGATTATGTGAAGATATGGCCTTTTTTATTTGTATTATCCAATCAAATGCAGAGTTGGGGTATTGTCTTAGTTCAAAAAAATATAAAAAAAAATCTTTTGGCACTACCATATCTATGTTAAAAATTTTGTAATGCAAAAATTCTTTAGGCAAGCAAATGTATGAAATCATTTTCAGGAAGAGATTTTACGAACAAACAAACAAATGAAAAGATTTTCGGAAAAATATTTTTAGAAATGTCAAAGGCCGATTATGTTTTCATTTTCTCCGAAAATTGATTTCCTTGAAAAATCTTTTCAATCTGACCCTTAGTGGATAAGAAATGAGTGGGGGCCACATGAATATGATTTAAAGTTGATATTTGTGGTTAGGCCCTTCTTCTAACAAGCTCTTATAAAAAAAAATGTTATGTATGCTTTATTTATGTCTATGCTCTGGAATATTCTAAATTTTAGATAACCTATTTAATAACTTGATTGGTAATTTAATCTTTTAGTAATTTTTCATATATGTTAATAATTAGCTATATAATTTTAAATATACAAAATTATTATTGTCGTGTCCTCGTGTCTTATTTTTAATAATCTACCGTGTCCCTTAGATCATAGGATCACTCAGACCTATCCAAATCCGAAGAGAATCAAGACACACTAACATGATAATGTCTACCTTGGCTTGATTCTCCAAGTCATCTAAAGATTGATCCGATGATGTTGCTTCCACTCTACTATAGCCTCCATCCATCTACTTATCTGCATGCCTGTCACCACACGTGCTTTTGCCTACCATGAACTGTTCGTACATCCGTTGGACAATGTCTCTGAAAAAAAAAAAAAAAAAAATGGGTTCCCGCCCTCTCTTTTCTTTTTTTAATTTTTTTACTTAAATCAGTAGTCATCCAATCATGATCACATGCTCAACTACTCTGCATCCAAGCTGCACATAAGACTTTGACCGCACAATAATATTATATGTATACATATGAAAATGTCACAATCCGCTGGCAGCAGACTGTTACAAGAATAAGGGTTATCTTTTAAAAAAGAAAATTGACAAAAAAAATTAAGGGGGGGGGGGGGGGGGGTGGGGGGAAGGGAAACGTGCGGTGCGCACGGGGCCCCGCATTTCACGCAGATGGGTGCAAGGCGCGCCGCACGGTGCACTGTCCAATCACTTGATCAAACGGCTTTATTTTTTTTTACTTTTTTGTAATTTTTGTAATTTTTTTCTTCTATCAAACTTTACCCACCCTGAATTTTTGATGTTTAAAAGTCGGATCCACCCTACTTAAATAGGAGAGCACATACTATCACAACCATATATATGGGTATGAATAAACCACATGCACTGTTCGACCCTTTCCGCATGTTTAAAAAAAAATCATGATAAATTTTAAATATTCAACTCTCTTCGTAAAATTAATTTCATCCTTTTTTACTTAAGTTTCACCATTAAATCGTAAGGTTTTCGACTTAAGTCGTCTAATTTTACATTCATAAATTGATGATGAATATTAAAATTTTAAATAATAGAAACAACCTTAAGGACCAATCTAACGATTTTTTTTATTTTTGATTATTTTTTATAATTTTTAAAAATTAAGTTTTAAGATCAAACTACGATCGGATAGTCAAAATAAAATCCTAAAAAATGAAAACAACCCCAATGAGGGTTATTGAATATTTAAAAATTTATAAAAATGAAAAATTAGAAACATGAAGATGGAGTTCAAAACGGTGTGTAACGTTTAACCCCATATATATATATATATAAGAGTTTGGCTCAAACTTTCCGAATGCAGCAAAGGGTGTAGCTCTTCTGAAGAACCAGATCTCCTACTTCAAAGCGGTGCTCCAAGACCTTATCTAGTAAATCTTATATGGTGGATGTGTGTGTGTGCGAAGGAAAAGAAGAAGAAGAAGAGCTTATGGCTCACTGTAAAGAAAAAATAACTATTGCATGCTAATAAAGTGGGAAAATCTTTATTATTATGGAGTATAACAGTGTTGAATTGGTGATGGTCTCACCAACAATATCTTTGTTTCAGCTACAACAAAAAAACACAAAGAAAGGGAGTAGAAGGTTGGAGAACAGAGTGCTGTAATAAAGGAAAAATAACATTACTTTTTTCACACTAAACGAACTGCAACCTGATTGCCTTATATAGGCATACAAAATGATGGCCACATGGTGGTAGAAGTGGCCATAATCTCGACAGAACATGGTGGAATCATAGGGGAAGAACAAGGAAAGAGAAGACCACCTAGGCGATTAACATGTTTAGCCCCTAATGACTCGGACAACTCTTAACTAACGGGAACAAGATTTAATAGATCAAGACGCAGCAAATCAACGGACCGATTTACATCAAATTCTATCGCTCCCCTTGATGAAAGTGCTTGATCTGGTCATGGCAAATTGGATTTTTGGCCATTGCTATTGTCGCCTTGTTGTCTCAATTTATTGGTGTTGCTTATGTCTGACCTTGAGCAAGATCCTCGAAAATTTGATGCATCCAAATTGCTTGATAGGTTGTCGTTGATGCAGCAATATATTCTGCCTCTAAGGATAATAATGCCGTGGTACTTTGCTTCTTTGAGCTCCAAGATATAGCACCTGAACCAAGTGTAAAGATGAAGCCACTCGTGCTCACCCAATCGTTTACTACACCTGCCCAATCACTGTCAATAAAACCAAGTTAAAATGAGTGGTTGGCTTATATCAGATCTCGTATTCGGTAGTTGCCCGGATGTAACACAAGATGCATTTGCTTCTCCCAAGTGATGCATTGATGGATTGTGCATAAATCTAGAGGCTAAAGTGATCGCAAATGAGATATATGGACGTGTGTGAGTTAAATATAACATACCACCAACCAATCCTCTGAACATTATGTAATTGACGTTGGCAGTTCCATCTGAAAGATTCAGCTTCTTACTTGCATTCATTGGGTAGAAAAAGCTTTGCAATTCAACATATATTATATCCACACAACTTAAAGGCCAAGAAATAAATGCAGTAAATCCAAATTTGACATATTCGGTAGTTGTCCAGTAGTTGTCCGGATTCGGTTCTTCTTTTTTTGTTTTTTCAACTCGGAGTTTGATTACAAAATCTCGAAACAAATCTCACCATAACAAACAGACATGAGAGCTAAACAACTATAAATTGATTTAAATAAATGAAATAATCATTAATTAATTTAAATTATTCAAACATATCTAATAGTAAAGTTCACAAATTTTAATATCTATTAATTTATATATAGATTTTTAATCTCACAAAATAAAAAATATATATATCAATTTTTCATTATCTCTACTATATCAAATCTAAGAAAGTTGTAAATTTAAATCTAAATAATCTCTTGAAGATGTCAAATATCTCAATGAGAAATCTCTTTAAATTTTAAATTTTCTTTTTTAGATTCTAAAAATGTTAATATGATTCATAAGTATAATCACTCAATAGGTTTTAAACTATCCACATGACTTAACATATGGTAAATTTTACAAATCACATTATATAATTACTAAACATGATCTTACATGGTTCTACATATATCTCAAAAAAAAACATGATACGAAACATGGTCAGACATAAACTTATCAAATCAAATGTATTTTCAAATAGCATGAATAGATCGACTAAAATATAGCATATGTAGCATGATCGAATTATTATCTTACTGAATAAATGTACTAGTCATAAACTGAACAAATCACATGTCAAACTAAATATATAGCAAATTTATCATGACATGGTAGCTTATCAAATTAGAGTCAATATTGTTAGAACAGCTAATCAAAATGAACATAGATTCTTAACTAAATAAACTGATATCAAAATAACTTAGCATAGCTGCCAGAAGAACAAACTGAGTAGATTATACGTTGAATCAAATATATCTAAACAACTAATTATGTTTCATAATTATGTGTCAAACATATCAAATCCAAATATATCAAATAGACATATATCAAATCATCATATAAAAAGTCGAATAAACAAATACCAGAACATATAGACAAATATGCTAAAGTCTTGACACATGCATAGCCGGAGAGTCTATTATCTCACATTCGATGACTGCAAATAAAACACAATCACCAAGATTTTCCGTTACCCACCGACAGAACTCATTTACGGACGCTTATGGAATGACCAACAATCTCCTTAAGATGGCAATGTTCAAACATATATCAAACAAATATGACACAAATATATTTTTCACATAATTCATAATGATCATAAATCTATAAATTAATTTGACACAGTGATACTGACATATAACAGTCAAAATACATACTTTACATATAAAATAGTCATTTAAAGAGTCAACATAGACATATAGATAGATAATCAGAGTAAAGTTAATCAAAATCGATTTTTAGATAGAAAAAAGACAGTCAAAAGATATTTTTTCAGAATTTTTGAAAAAAGAAACATATAAACAAATTTTTAGAGCTGAAAATATAACAAATAGGCCGAATAATATCAAATAGATTTAGAAAATCACCAAACTTGGAAAACATGTAAAATAGGCTATGAGTAAAATATGGACAAAGTTTCATTAACTTCTGAAATGGTTCAATATAACTTTGGAATCCCGCTTCGATTTCGAAAATTTGACTTAAATAGAATTTCAGCATATCAAAACAAAAGAGAACATAAATATCAAACGGAGTCATAAAATTCACAAACTTTATATAGAAGTCAATGACAATATAATTAAAATATCCACAAAATTTGGAATGATTTAGATATGAATCAAGTGAGATATAATATTCACAAGTTAAACTTTTAAAATTGTCAGGACATATTATATAATCTGAGAAGAATATTACGGAATAAATATCATATGAACTCAAAAAATTATGAAATTTATCGGACATAAATATAACATGTAAAATAAACTTATATCAAAATTTCAACATAATTGAAAATCTAAAAAGGGAGAATAAATATTTATAACTCAAGCGATCATAATTGTAAATAAAACAGATTGAATAGACAGATTGTATATACTGAGATAATAATCATAGAATAAATAATAAAGAATATAATAAAAATATGAAACTTGATGATCATAAAATAAATATTAAGATCAAATTTTTTACTAATTGATTATTTAAAAATCTTTAAAATAATATAATTTTTAATAACAAATAGATCATGCTTAGAGTTATCTACCTATCTCTTTAAAAAAAATCGATTTTTTGTTCTCCTATAATTTTTTTACTATACATCTATAGTTTTTTCTCTTATAAACTCTTTTCTATAGTCTTTAAGTTCTTTCTCACATTCTCTAAGTCTCCAATAATGTAGAGTATTGATTATGATCAAATTCTCAAAAAAAATAATTATAAATCAACTCTATCTTCTCAAAAATACTATGTGAACTTATTTTTGAAAGAAAGTTGCGTGTAATAGAACTTATGCACAACTCCAAAGCTCTATTTATATCTTTACTGGAGTCGAACTCCAACTCTTCATGACTTAATCTCAAGGCAAAGTCACTTTCTAGTGCAAATCAGACTATGTTCACGCCACCTACAGTTTTATTTTTTAAAAACCTTTAAATTCGATCCCTTAAATGTCCGAATTAGAAACAACTATCTTCTATAGAATTTTAAATTATTTATTATCTTTCTAATGCTTCTAATATTACCATGTTTAGACATTTATACAAAATGTTATGTCTATTTTACGAACCTGTTATTATGAGTACTCCAAACCCGAAAATCTAGTCGATTTCCTTTTCGTCCAAAGATATCCTAATTCTAACTAGCAAATGATTTATTTTAAATATATGGTCTTTATAAAACTTCTATAATTTTGAGTTATCTTTCTAATGAGAATTTTTTTACTTAATATAGAATTCTATACACGAAGTTATGATCAAAACACTAGGACTATGTGAAGTAGATCTGTATACATAATCCTAGTTCAAATAGGATTCCAATTATGACTTTCTACTCACTAATTAGAATCTTAATCATACTCAAATTTATTTTGTTCTACTTTTAATCTAAGTCAAATATATTATACGTAACTTTTAAGGTCGTAGTTAACTTTAATTATATCATCTTTTGTTTCTTAATTTAAATCCTAATTTGATTAGGACTTATTTTTTATAGACAATCCTTTCTAAAATTGTCCATCGATATTTTTGACATCTAAAACATATAAATTAGTAAAAATAGTCTTCTACAAAGTTATAGATCTTTTAATACTATTTCTAATGATGTGAACCACGTCTTGACCTGAATTTTCTATAGAAAGTTATCATTATTTTATTTTGTTGTAATCTAATATATCAAATCCAAAATTTTAACTAAATTACTGGACTATTCTTAGTAGTATAATTGGACTAATAGACTTTCATAATTAAGTTAATTAGACTAAATCAAGTTACTTAAATTCACTAATAGACTCTCATAACGAGTTAATTGGTCTAAGTTAAATTAACTGAATTCATTAATGGATAATAAAAATGCAGGATATATAGTGGGTTTTATATTAAATCGGAGACTCTTGTGAAATGTTGTCCATATTTAATATAAATAAGCGCCGTATGGGAACTCTGGGCCAAGCTTCAAGTTTTTCTTCAGTGCTAGTCACCCCTCTCTCTCCTCCTCCTCCTCCGTGTGCCCCCTAGCCGGCACCCGGGGAATCTACCACCTCGCCGTCTCCAACTCCCGTCTCTCAAGAAATCATTGCCCGCATGCCGCGAGCACTACTCGAAGCAGGAATGTCGGTGAACGCATCGATCCGAAAGAGGGAGCAAGGACGATCCCGTAATAAGAGAATCGCTTGGATATCGTTGGAGGTCGGACATCTGCATGGCTAACAGCATCTCCACTAGAACAATGCAAATGCAGATTTCGAATATGGACAAGGTAATATTCAATTACCTTTTCTTCTTAGATTCTTCAAAACGGACCGGTGAGGGCAAGTTATTTCATTTTAATATGTTGTTTCCGCTGCATTTATGTGATCCCCTCCCAATCCTTACACAAACCACATATGATCAGTCCTACTTTCTTTAAAACCCAAGTGAGTACGAAATAGATTACCATCCTCAAGCTTTTCTTCAACAATGTTGGCTTACTATTTTGCCTTATCCCATAAATATGGTTCTATATGGTCAAACTGTTAGTATTATGTATGGTTTACAAACCAATTAGATAAAATCTAGTTCAATTATTTATAATGGCAATACATTCATTATATGTAAATCAAACTTTATTTGTTATTATGAATATTCTTTATTATTCATATCATAGTGAACTCTGTGAATGTGTACAGTAGTTATCAGATTGTGATACGATCACAATAATAAGATTGAAAACTTATAATGAAATACATATTCTTAATTATTCTTACTCAAAAGATATTTGAGAATGACATCAAATATCTGGTAAGACTAGTACAGGTTGCTTCAGCTCATGTGATGAGGGTGACTGGTCTCATAGTCACTTATGTGGAGGCACAATGACGAACTTATAAGTGCTCATTGGTAAATGAGTTCGTTGAACTAATCCGACTTGGATAGCTGAATGTTCTAATTATCTTAAATTCAAGCGAGCACTCTTTTCATATACTTACCAAAAAAATATTAAATATATGAAAATTACATCATAGAATTCATGTCTCTATGACACCTTCAAAATCATCATATGCACCATGACTCATTATAATATTTTAATGTAAGTTAATTAATATTTGATATAGGTGCTATGTTAGGTTTTGATTTTATAAAAGATGTGTGCTTTAGAGTTTTATTTTAAGTTAAACATGAAAGATCAAATATAAATTGATTATTTTGATTTTTATGTATACAATTGAATATGATGATCTTTAAGGTCCCATTTTTTAATAGGCGATAGGTACTAATTCTTGTTAATTAGATAGCTTACATATTTTAACTAACAAAACTAACTCTTCTTATATTTTAAGTCTGAAGTCCAAACTCAAAACTCAAGTCATTTTGTGTTTGGCTGGGCTTGGACTTTGCTAAGCCCGGGCTATTGACACCCCAACACTAATGTCAACTTGTTTATGTTCATAAACAATTTTATTTAAGGCTCATTTACATTTTGGTTTAAAGTGCTGGTTCATATTTATCTAAATCGTTCACTCACATTTTACATATATCCCTAAATTGATAACTCGATCAAAATATAGAGATTAAAAATTAATGTATCCTTAAACCATTTGATATATATTACAAACAAATTCATAACCAATAGGAGTTGCACTCGTATATTATAAACACTAGTTGCAATTTTGTGCGATGCACAATCAGTTAACATATTTGAATAAAAAAATTATAATTAATATAAGTGAAGTTAATCTTTTGTATTTTTTGAAGGAAGAATAAAATAATTATAGAAGAATATATATTCAAAAATACAAATATTTTTTCCTATGAATATTAGATTGGTTGTTTGGTAAATATTAAAAGTTCAGAAGTATTGTATTCAATTGAAATATAGATTGAGAGAGAAAACTAAAAGGTGAACTGAAAGTTATGATTATTATTGCATGAGATTATCCTAATAAATATTGTGTTGAAATATAAATTGAGAGAAAAATGAGAAAGAGACTGGTCTCGTTAATAACAAAATTAGTTATTATTATCTCATGAGACTATCTCAATAATGATAATAAATATTAAAATTTATTATTATTATCTCAAAAGATTGTCCCAATATTAATAATAATAATAATAATAACAATAACAACAACAACAACAAAAATAATAATAATAATAATATGAGTGATAAAAGTGAGAGAGAGACTGGTCTCCTTAATAATAATAATTTTAAAAATAATAATATTAATAATAATAATATCAAAATTCATTATTATTATCTTATGAGATTATCCTAATAATAATTAATAATAATGATGATGATGATGATGATGTCAAAATTAGTTATTTATTATGTCAAAAAATTGCAACAATAACAATAATAATAATAATAGGGGATAGAAAAATTAGAGATAAAAATATTAATAGGGAGAGAGAAAATTGTGAAAGAGGAGGAAGAGAGATAATAATAATAATAGTTATCATTATCTTATGAGACTATCATTTTGATTTTAAATTTTTAATAAAAATAATAATAATATCAAAATTAGTTATTATTATCCCATAAAAATATCATAATAATAATTATTAGTATTATTATTTAAAATTACTTATTATTATTATCTAAAGTGCTGGTTCATATTTATCTAAATCGTTCACTCACATTTTACATATATCCCTAAATTAATAACTCGATCAAAATATAGAGATTAAAAATTAATGTATCCTTAAACCATTTGATATATATTACAAACAAATTCATAACCAATAGGAGTTGCACTCGTATATTATAAACACTAGTTGCAATTTTGTGCGATGCACAATCAGTTAACATATTTGAATAAAAAAATTATAATTAATATAAGTGAAGTTAATCTTTTGTATTTTTTGAAGGAAGAATAAAATAATTATAGAAGAATATATATTCAAAAATACAAATATTTTTTCCTATGAATATTAGATTGGTTGTTTGGTAAATATTAAAAGTTCAGAAGTATTGTATTCAATTGAAATATAGATTGAGAGAGAAAACTAAAAGGTGAACTGAAAGTTATGATTATTATTGCATGAGATTATCCTAATAAATATTGTGTTGAAATATAAATTGAGAGAAAAATGGGAAAGAGACTGGTCTCGTTAATAACAAAATTAGTTATTATTATCTCATGAGACTATCTCAATAATGATAATAAATATTAAAATTTATTATTATTATCTCAAAAGATTGTCCCAATATTAATAATAATAATAATAATAACAATAACAACAACAACAAAAATAATAATAATAATAATATGAGTGATAAAAGTGAGAGAGAGACTGGTCTCATTAATATTAATAATTTTAAAAATAATAATATTAATAATAATAATATCAAAATTCATTATTATTATCTTATGAGATTATCCTAATAATAATAATAATAATAATAATGATGATGATGATGATGATGTCAAAATTAGTTATTTATTATGTCAAAAAATTGCAACAATAACAATAATAATAATAATAATAGGGGATAGAAAAATTAGAGATAAAAATATTAATAGGGAGAGAGAAAAATGTGAAAGAGGAGGAAGAGAGATAATAATAATAATAGTTATCATTATCTTATGAGACTATCATTTTGATTTTAAATTTTTAATAACAATAATAATAATATCAAAATTAGTTAATATTATCCCATAAAAATATCATAATAATAATAATTAGTATTATTATTTAAAATTACTTATTATTATCTCAAGAGATTGCAACAACAACAATAATAATAATAGGAGATAAAAAAAATAAAAAATAAAAATATTAATAGGGAGAGAGAAAAATATGAAAAAAGATAATAATAATAATACTTAGGCAAAGAGAGAGAGGGGAGAGGTAAAGAATTAATGAGAGAGAGGGAGAGAGAGATGGTGAGAGAGAGAATTAATAGGAGATATAGATATTAATAGGGAAGAGAGAGAGAGAGAATTTAGAAGGGAAATAAGGAATTCTGATATTGACATGTGGTACCAGATAACTCTGTTTTATATATATATAATATAGAAGTGTGGAGCTTACGTCCACCGTTACAAAAGGAGACAGAAGTCGGGAAGAGAAAGAGACCGATGTGGGGGCATCATTATTTAAGGTAATCCATATAATTAATGACATGAGTTAACTCCACCAATCATATTTTAGGGCCGAGAGAAGTAGAAATGTAAATGGCAACCGATAATCTAATTATTCGATCAATTATTAGCTTACAGGTTGGTTGACAAATGATCTTTCTAAACCGATATATATACCGGATTATGTAGTGGATATAACTTTTGTTGTGATCAACTATATATATGATACATTAAAGATTTAATTATCTGACCATTTATTATCTGCTAAGATAGTTAAATGATAAGTCTTTGTAAACTAATAACGTAAGAGATATGATTACAGGTCTGCCTTAGCACCGCACCCAATCCGACCCGTTTGCATCCCTCCACCTCCAGAGAAAGATCCGGTCCAGATGATCCGGATCCGGGACGTCAAGATATTTCATCGTCGTCGTGGCCTCGTGCGTCGCCGTCGTCGATAGCACAGAGGACACCAGGTCCAGAAGAATATTTCTGAACAAAGTCTCTGCCCACCCTCCATTGGCCGGACTCCGTCGCCACGGCACAGAGGGGCCCCTTCCCCGTCTCCCGACAGTTCCCCTCCTCGTCGCCCTCGCAACGACGGCCGAGGAAAAGCTCAGCTGGCGCCTCCCGGCGGCGGTGCTACTCCCAAAAATATCTCCTTTCCGAGATATTTCCCTCGAATCCGGGCCACGCGTCTGGAGGCGTCGGCTCCCCCGGAGGGAGATATTAGTGGGAGCGCCTCGAGCCCATCTGTGTGTCTGATTCTGCTATTTATTCAGTCGCGCGGCACAGGGGAGCTCGCCTTATCCAGTGCGGGGGAGACGGAGAAATGGCGTCGTGGGAAGGTGAAAATGAGGTGGTGAGAAGGAGGGTGAGCCGGATTGCTGATCATGTGGCCGGGAGCGTTGAAGGGTCGGCGCGCCGTCACCGGCAGCTCCTCCCCATGGTGAACCTCTTCCCACCGGCAATTCACCCTTCGTTGTGGTTTTTGTTCTGTGATTTTTTGGTCATGTGGGTCGTCGTGCGAAACTGTGATCTGGGTCGGACGGGTTTCGTCGATCCGATCTGAAAAGATTGCGTCATTAGCGTTTAGGGGGTCGTTTGATGTGCCGTAAAATGCTGCAAAACGTTGTAAAATACCGGTGTTCTTATGGTATTAGAGTGTTATAAGTTGATTGAAATAGTTTTTGATATGTTTGGAATGTTGTAAGTTACTGTATTGCAATTGACTCATGTGATACTCTTTTTAATTGGTTTTGGTTTTCAGTCCGACCGAAAACCAAAACCAAGAACTTTAAAACCAGTGATTTTAGAATTGTAGAATTTTTGTCTTTTTTAGATCATAAAATCACCGATTTTAAAGCTGACGTTTTACAGTATCTTACGTGAAACCAAACGACCCCTTAGATGTCTACTTTATGGTTCTTCTGTCTAATTCCAATTTAGCGAGGTGAGAATGTTCAAGTTCAGTTGGATTCCTCTCCCCATCCGTTGCCGTTTGTGCTATAATTTCTTGTTTCTAGGAAGTTTATCGGTTTCTTTTGTGTGTTTGTAAGTTTTCTTTTTCTTTTTTGTGATGAAAGGAAGGGAAAGAGACAACAAAAGGGTGTTCTTTCTGTGCTATTGAAAAAAAAAAGAAACTTACATTTGTTGTATACAACAAGGACAGTTTGTGAATACACGGTTCACTATGCTTGAAATGCGATAGCATGTGTATACCATGCTGATCCCGAGCCCAGCCCAAGTGAAACAAATATAAGCTCTTCTTCTCTTTCCAATTTGGATATTGACATGTTGTATTCTGTCTTGGCTAGTTACTACAAAACGTTCCTTCCTCGTCTCTTGTTTACATATTCTTACAAGCATTTGATGAGCTTTGTGATGCATCAGAACTGCAGTAGCACCCTCAACTCTGTGATGCAGAGATGTGACAATAGGTTGTTCTTCGCCCGCCAATGCGCCTCATCCCAAGCTTGTTTTATGCAGCAAGTTTCAGTTACACAGGTGCATAATCTTTTATTTTCCTGATTTCAGGGTTTTGCTTCATTTATCGCATTATCTTAGCTTCTGGGTGTTATCATGGGAATTGACATATGTTGCTCTTACTGTGGTCCTGTTTCCCAGGGTTTGAAAGTTGGTACTTGTCCTCAGCAGAATTCTCCTCCTCGTAATTCCTCATTCTCTGGACATGGATCTTCCTCAAGTGAGTATAGCGGGGAACCCTTGTTTTCTAGACCTGCTCACGCAATCTCAAACATACCAAATTTGAAGAATCACCAACCAATGAGTCAAGAATGCGTGGAATCTTCACCTGAACCTCCTAGGTTTGCTCGGCCAACCAGTAGAGTGTGTGAGAAGAGGCAGTTTTTGTGCAACAGAGCAGGGCAGAATGGTAGCTCTGGATGTATGTCATGTTATTTAACTGTTTATCCATACTTATTATGTGCCCGCTTTTAGTTACTCTATCGTGTTTGATTATGCTTATATGGTTGTTTATTGCAAAAAATAACGGTTCATAACATAAACTAAAATTAACACCATGCTGGTTGACGTCGATATTTGAATAACACAAAAATGAAAAAGAATAGCAAATGGATCTCATCTATCCATTCTTGGGCTTCAAGTACATATAATACTGGCAGATTATGAAGAATATATTTCTACACCTGTAATGCATGTCAAAATGAAGGTTCAATAATTTGACACTGGATGGATTTATTTTCTCCAGTCACTTAGCTTTCTTCATATTTTGAATTAAGAAATTAAATGCAGGTAGGGAGTGGTCACCAAGAATGGATGTTGCAGAAACTGGGCAGTGTTACATTGTCATGTTAGAGCTTCCTGGTGCCAATGTCATTGATATAAAAGTGGAAGTTGATGATAAAAAGTAATATTCAACTCTTTAAGAAATCCTTGCATTGAAGATTGATTTCTGTCAGCTAAATACTTATAATAACAATCGCATATTTTTTTCTGCAGCTTGACTGTGACGGGTAAATATTCAGCTCCCAGGTCAAGAATGGGAAATTGTCCTGGTAATAGCAGTGTGACATATCTTCAAAAAGAGATATTTCAAGGTCCATATTCAGTTGTTTGGCCACTTCCAAATGATGTTAACAAGGATTCTGTCTCTGCTGAACTGTTGTAAGCACCTCTCCATCTCCAATTCATTTTTTTCCTGCATTTTTTCTCTAACATGCACTTTTGTTGATATCCTCTTATTCTGATGATCTCTGTTGAACTCTCTGCTAATAAAATTAGAAGGTTTTATCATTCAAACTGGTCTTTGCATTGTCTCAGCTGCATATTGATTTGGCAATAGTTTGTGGCGGTGATGGTCTCCTTTCTTTGTCTCATGTGTACTTGGTTTACTCTGTGTTCTTGACAATTCTTGGTTTACTGTCTTTTTGCTCTTTGAAGACTATAGGATCAGGATAGGGACAGTTGCATCCCAATCGCATTCCAAATCCTGGATTCACTTATTCCTTCGATGATCATGTGTGATCTTTAAACCAATGCAGCAAAAGGCATAATATAATGCTTAGCATTCTAGTTTCAATAAATGTACACATGCTTGCAGCCTCGGAGCTTCCTAAGCATGTGTCTGGTCCCTGGGAAGAACCAGGTATCAGATATGTTTCCTATGCATTTCTCTCTGGACAGGTGATCATGGAAACCTTTAGGCATATTAAACCAATCATTTACTCTTCTCTTCGTATTTCTATTAGTTTCACTTGTATTACATTCCTTAAGTCAGTTTTTTCATACTAGACCCGTGTAAGGGATTTAATAGATCAGAACGAACACCAAATTTCTAAAATAATCCCTTTTATGTGCCAAAGTTGGATCTTCTAACATCGTCCATTAGTGTTCTTTTTTTCAATGAAATTTGAATTGTGGTGGTATTGATCGAACTTGGTGGTGTCTGCATGCAGGAATGGTTTCCTACAGATAATTCTTCCTAAAATTTGTGGTGCGAAAGTGGACGCCAAAAGGTTGTGACCAGTGCACTAGATATAGTCTGTTCAATGTTTAGTTGTACGACTATGCTTAACTCAAGCTTTGAGGCATCCAGGTTCTTTCTGAAGGCGAACTAAATAATGAAAATATACAAGGTGGAAGTTGAAATTGTTTAGCAACAAAGGCTTGATAGGCTGCAATTGCTGCCCCTTCCATTTTATAGATAAATGAGGAGCTTGTTCTGATTGTAGAAGAACATAGAGTCTCATAAACGTATGTATATCTTGTCAAAGCATTTTTATAAACAGAAAATAGAAGGTTAAGAGAGTTACAAACAGATAATAGAGGGTTGAGAGATTTATCTAATTTCATGCACTAAACGTCAAGTGTTTCCCATCACACCCAGAATTGATCAATGTTGTTTGAACTATGTCAGCAAGTTTTGCATGCTCCAGATCATAAATTCTATACTACCACTGGCATCCCACTAGAAATTCTAGAGGAATTGTCTGTGAGGTGTACTTAAGTGGATGCCCCTCTCTACTCACGGACAGGACTGCACCCATGGAACAAGAGCGCTCCCTTTCAAGAATGAGTAATGCTTGTTGCACTTTAAGTGCATGCAGATCGGACGGCAGCGCAGTGAGCTCGTCCTTTTTTTTTGTTTCTTTGTTGGATTTTGTATTTTTTTTTGGAATGTCTGATCAAAGATCTAACGGTACATTTGGAAAGTTCGGATCGGCTTCGAGTCTACTGTATATTATTTTTTAAAAAAAAAAAACTTTTTTAACACGCAAATTGAGGTGCATATTTTTAATATATATATATATATATATATATATATATATACAATCGGCTCGAAATCGACCCGAGCTTTCCAAACATGGCGGGTCTAACGTTCATCCAATGGGATCCTGGGACTCCACTAGATTTTGTCAAACTCATTGGTCCAATCCAAAGCAGTCTAGTTCAGAACTTTATTGACTCAGTTCAAGATCCTACTGGCCCAACTTAGGACCCCATATAATTTAGTCTAAGACTCCATTGACCCAATCATACTTATGACCTCATGTCCGAGTGATCCTATTGGATAAAATTTATGTATCTGTACTGTTTTCAAATATACTGTCGGAATTTCGATCAGACGTTCCAATTTTTTAAAAAAAATCCGACAATAAAATAAAAAAAATGAGACAAGTTCACTGCGCTGCCTGCCGGATCGAATGGCACTGCATGCAGCAGTGCAAGACGTCGTGCACTGCTATACGCAGTGTAGCAAGTATTATTCTTCAGGAATAGACAGATCCTACTCCACGGAGTAAGTGACTTTGTGCCTATCCATTGGATCATTCACTCTTTTTAAATGAGTACAATTTATCTTATGCCATAGGATGTCCTTTAACATGACTTATTCAACAAGAACACCTCTTACCTCTCGATCGGGAGGCCTCAGGTTTTATTACTGGTTAGAGCTCAAAAACTCCCTTGGGATACTTATCATTAATCCGTAAGATTACTTCCTCGGATGAGGTGGACCTGAATTTCTCATTTAATTAGGCGGAATTATCGACCAATTCAAAATTATCTCCAACTCTGGAAGATCCCTCAGGCTTTGCCCCTAGTCACCTATAAATATATGCACCAATTCCAAAAGAACATTACTTATTCAACATAACAACTCTTAGCAGAGCCAAACAAATTAAATTCAGAATAAGTTAAGCTGTTAGGAAATTACTCTTTCGAGGATGGGTCAAATTTAAGATAAGTTACTTCTGTTTCTTATGATATAAAATTGGAAGTGCTTCCCACTGTTTTTTTTTTTTTCCGAAAAAGATAGCTCATGGCTGGGGAGTATACTGCCGGTTTGTTGATAGGCATTTAATATATGTTCTGGGTTTCTAACTTTAGAGTTTAAGGTTGGAAGTTAGGACCATTTAATTTTCCTTTAAATCAAATGGCTGGTTTTCCCAGGAAGATGTGTGGCATGCTGTGAGGCCCTCTTGTTACCCTGTACTCATTTATCTCTTTTTTTTATAATAAAGAAACATGCATTACTAATCAAGAAGTTTGGATACATCAGAAAGGATGACAGAGCGGATACAAGGAGGGAGCTGGGAGTAGGTCCAAGCAGCTTCGCTATTAGAAGCAGAAGCAAACTTAGCACAGGCATGAGCAGCCTGGTTACCTAATCTGGAGATGAACTGCAGGGAGATAAACTCATTGGAGAGAATCATTTGGCAATTATCAATGATTGTCTTCACTTTTCAGGGAACATAGCTAATCTTGAGCGCAGCATTGATCAAAATTTGGGCATCACCTTCTACAATGATCACTGCATTGGTCTGTTGGGCTAACTGAAGAGCTGAAAGAAGTGCCAAAACTTCCACATAAATAGGATCAGAAGAGTGAACCATCTTGGTAAAGGAGATGATAGGAAGGCCTAGCCAATTGCGCATAATAATGCCCACCGCACCCCCATTAACTGAAGTGACTCTATCAAAGTTGATCTTAATCATATCTTGGCTAGGGGGAATCCAATTAGGCCTGTGAGGTTGTGAATCTTCAAATTAGAAGTATTGGAGATAGGTGAGTACCAAAAATCCACTCATTTATCTCTGTCTCATTGCTTTTGGAGTTCAGAATATGAACAAGAGATATGAAAGCCAGTCGGCTCCATACATATAGAGCAGTTGGTTACAAATGTATATATATACAGATACAAATTCGTTAGATATGTATGCATATATATAGAGGACCATGATTTAATTCCGGATAAATCCAGTTACTTCTTTCCATTTTTAGTAGAGATCGAATTCCGTGCAATCCAAAACTTATGCCTAAGCAGTGGAGAATTCCGCTGGATAAAAAAATTATTCTAAGCTCAAACTGATCTTTGAAGAAATAATTTAATGGACAGGAGGAATTAATCCCGCATCACACTACGGCCGAACGATATGAAAAAAATTTAGACTCCCAACCAGTTTGATCTCATCTCAAAGATCTTTAATGGAAAGCCAAGGGATAAAGTCCGCTGCTCTACATGTTCGAAACCTTACAAGTAAGGCAAATAAAATCCCAAATTGTAGTACTAAACTCTTTTAGTAGAAATGCCTAGATTGTAGTACTATCCCTCGTACGTTCGTGAGCTTAGCTCGAGTGGACACGTTGAAAAATTAGCCTCAAGAAGGGGGGGCAGGACCCATTACATTTGTGCGGTCAAAAACTTCATATTTGGAATTTTGGAAACATTTGGCAGTTGTCAGGTTTTGGGAGTCCTTGTGCCCAACCATGAGGTCATTGTCCAGAAAAATAACACAATCCCTCTTAGCTCACCTTCAAGATATCCTTTATGTGCCATTTAATTTGATATAATATATCACAAAATACTGTAAAATATCATATTTCTGCGAGACATAAACTAGTATGTTATGTTAAACCAAAGTATTAGTTTGATTTAATTGTGATGTAGCCGAAGCTATCACAACCGGATTCCGAGGCCAGAATCCGAAGAGATGGATCCGATGCTTGGTCGGATCGGTATTCAGAGGCCCGACGGGGATCCGGAAGGCGAAGGATGCAGAGGCGAAGCCGAAGGTCCGAAGGCCGAGGGATTCTCGGTCGGTGGCTGGCTCGCTCCGGGAAGTCGGGGCCGAAGCTTCTTCGGTGGACAAAGGGGCGGCGCGAGACCGAGTCTCCTCTGTCGCGGGGCAGCCGGCGCACGGCGTCGAGACCAGGGAGAGGAGTCCGAGGTCGGCGGTCGAGACCGACTCGGGAAGGTCGGCGATGATTCGAACCGAGCTCCTGCAGGAAGGGAAAAAGAAGAAAACCGGTCAGCAGGAGTCCTCGGGTTCGGCCCTGGGGAACCCCCTCCGACGGTCAAGTTAGCTCCTGAAGAAGATTCGATTCAGAAGGCAAAGAGAGTAGCTTTAATGCTTTTCGGACTGTAGTCCTTAAGGGTCTCGGAGGCTTGGGAAGCATCCTTTTGGCAATAAATAGCGGTGTATTTATAGCAAAGGATAGAGGATGGTTAACGGGGGCAGCCGATATAGGACTAAACGCGGACTTACTGGTAAACCGCCATAGTACCTGATCCGCCACCGGAGTGGGCCGGACTCGGCTATCGGGCCGAAGGGGGTTGGGCCGCTGATGGGCCGAAGCCTGTTGGGCCCTGGGCTGCCGCGCTGTTCCCGAGCCGTAGGCTGGTGGGCCGCTGACGGGCTGAAGCCTGTTGGGCCGGGAGCGACGGTGCCGCTTACGGGCCGAGGGCTGTTGGGCCGCTGATGGGCCGAAGGCTCCCGGAGGGCCTTGCACTGTTGCTGTTGGGCTGAATGGGTTATGGGCTTGCTTCAATGGGCCGAATCGGATTCTGCCTCATCACATAGCCCCCCACTCTTGTCTTCCTCAGTTCTGAGATGGCGAGAGTATAGTCCGAAACTAGTAGGAGAATATCGTAACAGGTGTCTTACCCGAAGCTCTGTTCTTTTTCTTTGAGAAGAGGGTGCCCTCGGTCGGCCGAGGGCCATGCGGTTGCTTCGTCTTCGCTCGGAGTGGCGACGAAGGCTCATGGCTCAGAAGGCGAAGGGCCGAGCCCTCTGACTCGCGTCAGGCTTCATTAAATGGACGGGATGGCGCGTCGCCTCGCGAAGAAGCACGGGATACGCGTCGCGCATCCGGCCGCTCCGTCAAAAGCACAAAAGGATCCTGACCGCTCGCGGGTCGCGGATCGCCTCGGCTCTCTGCCCGAGGCTCCACTCGGATTGCCGCCGCTCCCTTCTTCGGCACGCGGATCGGGACACGTGGCGGGCATCCGGGTGATCAGCCGAAGGGTCGGAGCGCTTTCGGCCGTTGATCGCTCTGCTTCAAGTCCCGGGGCCAGCCCGTCATCATTGCCGAAGGACGGTGCACGTGGCGGGCATCCGAGAGGAGCGGTGGGACGAAGGGGACGATCTCGGCCGTTGGCTTCGGCGGGAGGCGCTTCGGATGGGGCTTATAAATACAAGCCCTCAGCAGGGCACTGTTCTTCTTCCTGCTGCTGTGCTTGCGTTTCTCCTGCGATCACCTGAGCTCTCCCTCCTTCTCCGGCGAAAGGATAGCTCTCTGAAGGCTTCGTCCGAGCTCGCCGGCCACCGTGGGAGGATCTCCATTCCTCAGAGCGCCTCGTTGGTGGAGCTGGGTGGCTTGAGAAGCTGCGCTCGGTTCAGGAGAGATTTCCTCCCCCTTCCTGAGAGTAAGTCTTGGCCTTCTTCCTTTCCTTCCCTTCGCGGCCTTATGGTCCGGAGTCCTTCTTCTAGTGAGATTACTCCTTCGGACGAGGAGTATACTCCTTCCCACTCTCCCAAATCTTCTCTGTCATCTCCCCTCACCTTGGATTCCCTCGCCTCTGCGATGTCCGAAGAGCCTGAGGTCTCTGGGGCTGAGGGGTCCGAGGCTTCCGGGGCCGAGGCTTCCGGGGCCGAGGCTTCCGAGGCCGAGGCCACCGGGGCCGAGGCTTCCGAGGCCGAGGCCACCGAGGAGGTCCGGAACCCAGGCCGGGCTTCCACCTCGGGACGCCGTCGTCCCGACATTGCTTCGGAAGCATCCTACGCCCTTTCGGACGCAGAGGTTAGGAACCTTGCTTCTTACTTCCAGCTTCCTTCTTGGACGACCCCTCACCGGCCTGGCTCCACCACCAGGGCCAACACTCTCCGCCCGGGTTCCTTCTCTATCTACGTAGATAGTTTCCAGGCGGGCTTTCGTCTTCCTCTTCCCACCTTCGTCATCAACCTTCTCAGCTTCTACGAGCTGGCCCCGTCTCAGCTTTTTCCCAACTCTTGGCGCACCGTATACGGTTTCTTGAGCGTTTTCGCCCGTATACGGATCACTCCTTCCATCAACGTCTTCCGCTACCTCTTTAAAATCCAAAGGCAGGGGAGATCCGAGTGGTACTGCTTCGTCCCTCGGGTCGACCGAAGCATATTCTCCGGGAAGCCCTCGTCCATCCATGGCTGGAAGAGGAAATTCATCTTCATCTCTCTGCCGGAAAACGAGAAGGGCGTGTGGCCCTTTCCTACCGAATGGGCACCGCTGGCCGCAGGCCTCTCGGATCCTCCTGTTCTGACCTCCGTCCAGAGCACCCTCGTGGGCCACATTCAGATCATGGCCCCGTACAACATCTGGGGGCTTCTCAGTGAGTCAAAGCGGCTGGTGAATGCCGGGGTATGGCCGGACCCTCGGTTCGATCCGGAGCGAGCCTTTCCCCACCTTCCTCCCGGGGAGACTCCGCGGGGCCGCGGAGGAAGTGCTGCCGCTCTTCCGGCCGAAGCTCCTCCGGCTGAGGAGGCTGATGAAGTTTCGGCCGAGGGTAAGTCGGCTTTGAGTTTGCACTTGGTCGTTGTTTCGTTTTTAACACGTCTTCTTGCTTGCAGCAATGTCCGAGCTCGACGCCCTCCTTGCCCGGATATCCGATCAGCGCGGTCAAGGCCGGGCACCAGCCCTGCAGGCGGCAGGCGGGTCCGGCCGAGGCGCTGGAGCTCCGAGGACCCGAGGCGGGGTCCCAAGGACTGCGGCCTCCACCGAGGGCCGTGCTGCCGCCGCCGCTCTCGAGAGGGAGCGAAAGACTAAGTTCGCCGCTCGAAGGGGCGGCCGACCGTCGAAGCGCCCCCGGACGGAAGAGGCCGAAGAGGCGGAGCCGGCTCCGCTGATCAGGAGAAGTGCCGGGGCCCGAAGGGCTGCAAGGCTGGCGTCTCCCGAGATGCCGAGGGGCGACTCCCCTCCGGCCGTATCGGCAAGGGCCGATGACGAAGGCGCCGGGTCGCAGGCGCCCCGGGCGCAGCGCGAGTGGTGGCACCCTGAACCGGGGATCTATAAGGACAAGAGCATGGAGGACTCGCAGACGTGCCTCCGTCTGCTCCGCAGCCTCACTCTCCCTTCGGCTTTCGAAGAGCTGAGGGACCACTCGGTCACCGACCTAGCGGCGATTAGCGCTCGGTTGGCGGTCCAGGTAAGAAGCTTGAGTGCGCTTCAACTTAGCTCTCCTTAGCTGTTCTTTGATTGATTTTCTCTGATCCTTGTCTGCTTTCGGTCCGCAGGCCGCGGTAACGGGTAGCGTCCTGATTCACCATCAGAAGCTGCTCCGAATCAAGCTCTTGGAGGCCGAAGGGGAGTCGGCCGGTTCGGGTGAGGGTCCTTCGGCGGGGCCCCGCATCGAGCCCATGATCGATGGGCTGGTAACCGCGAACGCCCGGACGCGGGCGCAGCTGGAGGAGAGGGCAGCAGAGGCCCGTGCCTCTGCCGAGGCCAAGGTGAAGGCCGAGCGGGAGAAGGAGAAGGCCGAGCGTGAGCTCACTGCGGCTCAGACTGAGATCCGGGCCCTCAAGGCCCAGATCCAGGACAAGGACTCCCGGCGAGCTTCGGAGGAACGCCGCCATGCCGAGGAGGTATCGGCTCTGAAGCAAGAGCTGGAGGAGGCGGCGGACTCGACCGTGGCCGATTATAAGGCCGGCCCGGACTACGCTGAAGAAATCATCCAGGCTCAACTGCTAGCGGCCTCCTCGGTCTTCGACCTCGGGCTGGTTGTCGCCCAGAGGGCCTGCCCGAGCGTTGATCTAACCGGGGTTGCCTTGCCGATGGGCGAGGAAGCCAGGGAGCTCCTATCATGGTGGAAGGAGTTTATGGCCGAGAAGGCCTCGACCCCAGCGCCAGGCGACGAAGCCGTGCCCGCCGAGGAGGCTGCCCCTCCCGAAGCTGTGCAGATCATTGACTCCCCCTCTCCCTCTCCTGGCCGAAACGCAGCTGAAGTGGAGGAGGAGGGGGTTGTGGAGAACTGATACGAGGGCTTGCCCTGGTTTTTATTTTTCTTCTTTTGTAAGCCTGCGGCCAGGCGGATGGCCGATTTTGTACTTCCCCTTTTTTGTGAATACAGGGAATGTTTTTAGCTTTACCTTGTGGTTTTCTGCATGATTGACCGAATCTGGCCTTTCGGAAGTCCGAGATCCTGCCGTCGTTCGCTATAGCTCGCGAAGCCGAGACCCGATGTAGGTTCGGATAGGGCGTTGATAGAATATCGCCAGTAGATACGGCCGGGGCCTTTGCTAAGGTGACTCATAATATCCGAAGGGGTGTCCCGTCGCCCTAGATGCGGTTCGTGTGGCCGAAGCCACTCCCAGCTTAGCTTACGCGGACTTAGAGATACACATTGCCGCTCCCTGATCCGGATTACATGGCCGAAGCCATTCGTCGGATCGAAGGACTCACGGACTTAGGAAGAACATGCCGTTCCCGATACGGTTTACATGGCCGAAGCCACTCCGGTATGGTTTACACGGGCTTAGAGAATAACCTGCCGCGTCCTGATCCGGATTACATGGCCGAAGCCATTCGTCGGATCGAAGGACTCGCGGACTTTGAGAGAATACCATGCCGTTCCCGATACGGTTTGCATGGCCGAAGCCACTCCCGGTACGGTTTACACGGACTTAGAGAAAATACCATGCCGCTCCCGATACGGTTTACATGGCCGAAGCCACTCCCGGTACGGTTTACACGGACTTAGAGAATAACCTGCCGCGTCCTGATCCGGATTACATGGCCGAAGCCATTCGTCGGATCGAAGGACTCGCGGACTTTGAGAGAATACCATGCCGCTCCCGATACGGTTTGCATGGCCGAAGCCACTCCCGGTACGGTTTACACGGACTTAGAGAAAATACCATGCCGCTCCCGATACGGTTTGCATGGCCGAAGCCACTCCCGGTACGGTTTACACGGACTTAGAGAAAATACCATGCCGCTCCCGATACGGTTTACATGGCCGAAGCCACTCCCGGTACGGTTTACACGGACTTAGAGAAAATACCATGCCGCTCCCGATACGGTTTGCATGGCCGAAGCCACTCCCGGTACGGTTTACACGGACTTAGAGAAAATACCATGCCGCTCCCGATACGGTTTGCATGGCCGAAGCCACTCCCGGTACGGTTTACACGGACTTAGAGAAAATACCATGCCGCTCCCGATACGGTTTACATGGCCGAAGCCACTCCCGGTACGGTTTACACGGACTTAGAGAAAATACCATGCCGCTCCCGATACGATTTACATGGCCGAAGCCACTCCCGGTACGGTTTACACGGACTTAGAGAATAACGTGCCGCGTCCTGATCCGGATTACATGGCCGAAGCCATTCGTCGGATCGAAGGACTCGCGGACTTTGAGAGAATACCATGCCGCTCCCGATACGGTTTGCATGGCCGAAGCCACTCCGAATCAGGTTGCCGCTGACTTTTGGGAAATCCGTGCCGCTCTGGTTCGGTACGCATGGCCGGAGCCACTCCGAATCAGGTTGCCGCGGACTTTTGAGAAATCCGTGCCGCTCTGGTTCGGTACGTATGGCCGGAGCCACTCCGAATCAGGTTGCTGCGGACTTAGAGATATCCGTGCCGCTCTGGTTCGGTACGCATGGCCGGAGCCACTCCGAATCAGGTTGATGAAGTGCCGAAGGTACCCCGTATTCTAGACTAGGGGGATGCGTGTCGAAGGGGTCGCTAATCCGTGAGCCCCTCGGTCGCTTCCATTTACAGACGCTCCGGTCGTTTTTAGAGGTATGGTAGGGGAACTCTTTGGATGTTGCCTTATTGCCCTGAGGTCCTCGGGTTACGCCTCTATCGAGGTTGTTCCCACTGTTACAGTGGCAGTTGGCCTGTTCTGACGAGGCGATCTATCTCTTCCCGAAGTTGCCGACATTCATCAGTCATGTGGCCGGTCTCCTGATGGTACTCGCAATATCTGCTAGGGTCCCTTCGGCGAGGATCAGATTTTATGCGTTGAGGCCTCCGGAGCATATGCTTTACCTCCGTAAGCATTTGGGAAGGGGGAGCAGGTAGCGGTAGGCGCCGCGGCTGCGGACCCTGTTGCTTGCCTCGGTCCCGCTCCTTCCGATATCGCCTACGTGGAGGTTCCTAATTTATAAGTGGTGGGTGAGCTGCCCGAGGGGCAGGCGGTGCCGAGGGCTCGTCGTTCATCGAAACGGCCTCGTCGACGAAGACTTGCGAAGACGCTGGCCGAGGCTCCTCGTTCTGTACAGGGCGAAAGGGAGGTGCCTGATGGGGGAGTTGGCTCAATACCCCCATGTACTGGGCCATGGCAGATACCATGTTTGCCAAAGATATGACAGTGGCAGTCAGTGTGGTCATTTGTTGCTGAAGTTCCTTTATCCGGCTATCTTCAGTTGTGGACCCTGGCATGACTGGCCATGCCGCGCTCAAAGGGGCGGGTGGAGTGCCTTCGGAGAGTGGTAACTGCGCTGGGGCCTCCCATTCCTCTGTTTCGCTTTGTCCGGACCGTCGGGTTACAGGTCGTTGAGACATGACTTGTTTGTTGGTTTCCCACAGACGGCGCCACGTGATGTAGCTGAAGCTATCACGACCGGATTCCGAGGCCGGAATCCGAAGAGATGGATCCGGTGCTTGGTCGGATCGGTGTTCAGAGGCCCGACGGGGATCCGGAAGGCGAAGGATGCAGAGGCGAAGCCGAAGGTCCGAAGGCCGAGGGATGCTCGGTCGGTGGCTGGCTCGCTCCGGGAAGTCGGGGCCGAGGCTCCTTCAGTGGACGAAGGGGCGGCGCGAGACCGAGTCTCCTCTGTCGCGGGGCAGCCGGCGTACGGCGTCAAGACCAGGGAGAGGAGTCCGAGGTTGGCGGTCGAGACCGACTCGGGAAGGTCGGCGATGATTCGAACCGAGCTCCTGCAGGAGGGGAAGAAGAAGAAAACCGGTCAGCAGGAGTCCCCGGGTTCGGCCCTGGGGAACCCCCTCCGACGGTCAAGTTAGCTCCTGAAGAAGATTCGATTCAGAAGGCAAAGAGAGTAGCTTTAATGCTTTTCGGACTGTAGTCTTTAAGGGTCTCGGAGGCTTGGGAAGCATCCTTTTGGCAATAAATAGCGGTGTATTTATAGCAAAGGATAGAGGATGGTTAACGAGGGCAGCCGATATAGGACTAAACGCGGACTTACTGGTAAACCGCCATAGTACCTGATCTGCCACCGGAGTGGGCCGGACTCGGCTATCGGGCCGAAGGGGGTTGGGCCGCTGATGGGCCGAAGCCTGTTGGGCCCTGGGCTGCCGCGCTGTTCCCGGGCCGTAGGCTGGTGGGCCGCTGACGGGCTGAAGCATGTTGGGCCGGGAGCGACGGTGCCGCTTACGGGCCGAGGGCTGTTGGGCCGCTGATGGGCCGAAGGCTCCCGGAGGGCCTTGCACTGCTGCTGTTGGGCTGAATGGGTTCTGGGCTTGCTTCAATGGGCCGAATCGGATTCTGCCTCATCAAATTGCAACTCAATTCTAAGAACCATGCCCAGGTCACTTTCCGATGATGTACTAGCTCAATGACTGTTGGTCCTTAGTGATCTCTCCCTTAGTTTCTATATGTTCTTCTCAATTACCTATGATAGCTGTATGGATGCGACGACAACTGCCAAAGGATCTTGTTCATGTAACTTTTCTCTCCTGTCCTTTCCCTACTTATGTACTTCCATCTATGTATGTTTGGCTATATGAAATGAATGAACTCTGTTTAATTGACTAAAAAAAGAGATTGGGTAGATCCAAGAAAGGACCCAACTAGTTATATAAGTTAGAATCTTTGCGTGTCCTTTCAAAAACAAGATTTTTCATACCACTCTAGACTGTTTGGTTAACACCGCCTCTTTTATTGGAATATGTATCATAAAAGGAAAGAAAGAAGTCAATTACATAAAATCAATATGCCATAATAATAAAGGAGTTTTTGCAAATACCCTCCTAAACAATGCGTATTTGTATATAACCCCCTTAACTATGGTATTAATTCCATATAACCTCCTCAACTATATAGGTTTACTTTGAATTTCACTTCAATTAAAATATTATTACTTACATAGAATATGTGAAAGTTATTAAATAAAAATATTAATAATATCTTCAATAAAAATATATACATCTCACAAGAAAACTCATATAAACATACATTCATAAGCTTGTTCTATATATTTAACATTAAAAAAATAATTTTTATTTTTACATGGAATAAAAATATTTTAACTCAAGTGAAATCCAAAATAAATCACATAATTAAGGGGGGTTATATGTAAACACTATCAAAGTTAAGGGGGCTATACACAAAAATGAATCACACAGCAAATGTCCACAAATATGACATCTTTTAGGGTTTTTTTGCAAAAAACACTAATAATAAAAAAAAGGACAAGAAAAGGATCTAAAGAATCTTTATTTGAATGTCAGGCCAATAGGAATATAATCAGATGCCTATCAAATCGAACAGTAACCTAGCTTCATTTTTATCCCAAAGGAAAAATGCATTTTTAGTAAAACTGCAAAGATCAAATTAGTCAGTAGTCATTATGACCCGGATCCTCAAAATCCGGTTCATTCCACAAAGCCTTTTTTGCATATATATCCCTCAAATACACCGTATTTGCGTGCACGCCCCCAACTCTCATGTATTAGTATCAATACTTCTGAAATCTTTAAAAAGATGCACTAGTACCCCTCAATCTAATGATTTTATATAAATATTTTTAAATTTACTAATATTTTGCATGTATACCCTTAAATTGACTAAAATCATGCATTATGTACCCCCAACACCTCCCATCATGATTTATGTAATATTTTTCACATGTTTCATTAAAATTCACCAAAGTTTGACATGAGGGTACAAATAGAACATTTTGAAGATTCCAAGAGTATTAATAATAATATGTGAGAGTTGACGGTATACATAGGGCTATATATATACATGCAAGAAACCTTTCCACAAAATAGAGCAGAATAGTATTTAGGTCATGATTTCTCACCAACTATCCAATCTAATCTAACCCGGACCTTGATATGGATAGGCTTGTTAATATTTATCAACTAATTATTACTTCTACTATTTAGATAACTAAAATGAACTACTAGTTTGAGAAGTTGAATTTAGATTTCCCATCCATGCAGTGTCCCTTTTCTCTCGTTCGAATTTTTCTTTCCTTACGAAATGCTGGCCGTGTTTGAGGAAGCTTTTAGTAAGAAGCTACTTTTAGCTTCCTCTTACAATATAAAAATAATAGATAAAAATGATTATAAGTAACTTTAAATAGTTATAAAAGTCAAACCTCCTTTAACAATCTCAATTTTACCCATTTTAAGAAGTTCCGATTTAGAGCTTTTGGTTGGAAACTAAAAAAGAACTAAAATATCATGGAAGTAGCATCTAACACCTATCTCTTTTCTCTTAAAATAAGTAAGAAAAAAAATCTAAAAGTGCTCCCGATTGGAAGCTACACCAAGCACGGCCTAAACTTCAGGTCAGGGGATTTCCAATCCACCAGGTCATTTCCCGTGGAAGTCAAAGCTAGAATCATTCAAGAGTAGTACTTGCTCTACCGGCTGCAGCAGCTGTTCAATTTATTTATTTTTTAAAAAAATTTAAGGTTAATTCCATCATGCTCCTCACATCCGTACATTCTGGTTTCTGATCAGACAATCCAAAAAATTCAAAAAAAAAAATATCACTGTTCATTAGCTCAGTTTTTTATTTTTTGGATCGTCTAATCGAAGATCGGATTATATGAGCATGTCCAACATGATAGAGACCACCATAAAAATTAAAAAAAAAAAATTGAGATGCACCCTATCACAAGCGTTGAAGCAAGTATAACCCATCATTCTACCAACTGCAGCACAGCAATGCAAAATAAACAGTGGCTCAAAGTATGGCTGCGGGGCTGAGACCTTACAGCTCACATAATTTAGACAGGCGTAATTGCTACTTGCATGTAGTTAGACTTGGGGAGACGGGCAATTAGGGGACCTGTCATACTTTGACAATCTAAAAGCGGACACTAGAGCAGTAAGCAGTCAACAGTGGAATTGTGGAAGCCATGACCTGTTATTTAACCAAATGGATCATACTCACTTTAACTTTGAACTTCACAATAATGGGGAGTTTGCCTTTCAGATTTAAAATGCTTAATGCATGTGAAAAAAGAATCCCTGCAGAGCAGTTTCGACACAAGTATCAAGTTCTCATTTGCTTTCATGTGCTTTCTAGAATGTGTTTGAAGGAGTAACTCATCCTCAAGTGTTCCTCTGAAATCTTCCTAAACCTTGAATTGATTATATCATAATAATGACGACAGAAGCCTGATCACCTGATGCATATTGCATGGATTTTTGCTGTGCCCCTTCGTTTCTAGTGCATAATACATTAGAGAAAACTGAAAACACGCATCCAGATTTCTTCATAAGACCAGTATTACATATGCAAGAGCTGGATATACCGAACTTGCATAAAAGCGAAGGAGGGAGGTGTTAAGGGATCATGTATATACATGTGCGCATTAGGTCATGGTGTTTTACATATAAATCCCAATCAAAGGATGATACTTGAAAAGCCCAAATTCCACGGCCATGCTAGAATTATACATGAATAGTTCAGGGTCCATACCTGGTTTAAGTTTGTTGTGATTGCGAGTGGCAAATAGTGGATGAATTCCACAATACATTTTGCAGATGTTGTTACAAGGTCCCCAAGATATCTCAGCCAGGCCACTGCACAGGGTATGGCTTTCAAATGAATCGCTATCCTCAATGTTAAGTTTTGGTTAATTTCAGCTACTACGTCCTGGAGAAGAACCACTTCTATGCCTTGACCCAGGAATAATAAGAGGTGCACAGCAGATAAGAATAAATACCAGTTCAGAATTAAATAAACCTATGCTGATCCAGACAAACAATGTCCTCCTCCAATTCCATATGAACTTCTTAAACAGCGGAAGTTCTGATTCAAGCCTTATGTATGCACTATATATTTCAGGCAGACCAGCACCGGCCCTGTACTCTGCTCTTCGTGCAAGAGTAATTCTTATGCATGCAGTGGGCTCACTTCCTTCAGTAAACCCTTGCATTTTCAAGTTGAGCGTTTGGGTCTCAGAAGAATACCCAGCTAATAGAGGGCCACTTTTGAATAATGTCCTCAGAAATTGAACAGAAGGGCTCTTGAACTGTAGCATGCATGGACGGCTGGAGCTGGCGATATTCTTCCCATCGGCAGAAAAGATCTCTACCCTTATCTTGGGAAAAATAATCAGATATTAATAAGTCAACCACATCAAAAAGTTAAGCTGTCAGAACATGCGCATAAAGAAACATAATAACAATAATAATCTAGCATTTCAGCATTATGTTCCGTGTTCAGCAGATTATGTTCAAGAAGAAGAAGAAGAAGACGAAGAAGAAGATCCGCACAAAATAAATGAAACGAAAAAAATCCTAGTGAATAGAAAACAAAAAACAAAGGATGAATTCCACTCTGACTTTAAAGAGACGTGCTATAAGGATAGCCCAGTTTACAAAGACTCTTACCTTAATAGGTATCAAGAACGAGAACTTTGGAAATTAGAAAGCAAAGAATATCAAAATCTTTTTTGGTTTGAAAAACCGCTTGTCACTTATCTTTTCAACTGTAAACGATGGAATCGTCCATTTCTATATATGAAAAATAATCGATTTGAAAATGTTGTACGAAATGAAATGTCACAATATTTTTTTATACATGTCCAAGTCATGAAAAACAAAGAATATCTATTACATATCCGCCGAGTTTATCAACTTTTTCAGAAATGGTAGAATGAAAGATATCTTTGTACACAACCGAAAAACTATCCAACGAGGATAATTATTGGGTTTATGCTAATGAATAAAAAAACACACCTTCAGTAATGAATTTATAAATCAAATAAAAACTCTAGAAAAAAAAAGCAGGATCCCTTCTTTCATATGTGCTCGAGAAAAGAATCAAAATACGCAATGATAAAAATGAAAAGGAATGCTTGCCTACAATATACGACCCTTTCTTAAATGGATCATATCGCAGAAAAATCACAAATTATATTCACGTCTAATCGGAGATAATTTAATAACTTCTACAGATGCAGAGGAGTCCATAGCAATAGTCTGGATAAATAAAATTCATAGTCTACTTCTTAATGATCCCCCCAAGAAGAAGAATTTGAATATCAAAAGAATCATTTTGATGAAGAATTTTTATCGACAAATATTGGTCATTCCTTAACCTCAAACGATGAAGTCCCATTGGAATCCCCACCCAGTCTTAATTTGAAAAAATTACCTTTATTGACAAAAGAAAAAAGAATTGATTCAAAAAAACAAGCAAAATGTTTGCAATTCATATTCGATGTAGTTACAACTGATCACAATGATCAAACAATTAGAAATCAAAATAATAATAAAAAATATCCTAGGGTAGAAGAAATTAGACAAGAAGTTCCTCGACGGTCATACAAATTCACTGACGAAATAGAAGAACAAGAGGAAGAAAATGAAGAAGAATCAACGGAAGATCATGGAATTCGTACAAGAAAAGCCAAACATGTTGTAATTTTTACTGATAAGGACGAAACTACCAATACTATTAGTAATAGTGGTAGTGATGATAATCAAGTGGAAGAGGTGTCTGTGATATGTTACTCACAATAATTAGATTTTCGTCAGTACCTAATCAAAGGATCCATGCATGCTCAAAGACGTAAAACTGTTACTTAGGGAATGTTTCAAGTACATGTGCATTTGCCACCTTTTTTGGATCAAATAGACCAAAAAAAAAAATCATTTTTAGATGATATCTAGGAAATGATGAATCTCATTTTTAGGTTTAAGGATTGGGTGGATAAAGAAAGAGAATCGGAATTTCAAATTTTTAATTCTGAGGAGGAAGAAGAGACGAAAGAAAAAGAGAATAAAAACAACAATAAAAATAGAGACAGAGGAAAAAAAAAGAATAAAAATAATGAAAAAACAGAGACAGAGGAAAAAGAGAATAAAAACAAGGAAAAAAAACAGAGAAAAACGAACGTATAACAATATCAGAAACTTGGGCTAGCATTATATTTTCTCAAACAATAAGGGGTTTGATGTTAATAACCCAATTGATTCTTAGAAAATACATTGTATTGCCTTCATTAATAATAGCTAAAAATGTCGTCCATATGTTATTATTCCAATTCCCCGAGCTTCAAAAAAACTATGTCAACACCTACGGCATATAATTAAAGGGCCAAAAGTCATAAAGAATAAGACAAAGGATCTATAGGACTTCTCAACTTGTGTTGTTTTTTCTTTCTTCTTTTTTGTGGTGGGTGGGGGAGGGGGGTGCATATTACCAAAGATTTCATTAATCAACAAAATGGTTGTATGAGTATGGCCCGTAAAGGACTCAAAAAATGCCCCCAATATCAAATTTACAAAGTTACCAACACCGAGATAGTACTAAACTACCTATCTAACCAACATGCCCAATAATGGGACACTCTTCTTATTTTGATTATTTCCCAAAAAACCAACTCCAAAATCCCATCCAAAGTAAACCAAACGACCCTCCCTTCACCTACAAAATCTGTTGGAGACCCTTCACTTCCTGCCCACAAAGCCCATGAGGAGGAATGCAGAATCTGGCAACAAAGGCCATTCCCTCACCCAGCCTCAAGTAAGCATCTCCTTGATCGCTGGTGAGAACCATCCGATGTACGATTTCTGGATCTATTTCCACAAGGATTGAGTGAAGGAGATGCAGACAGCATATACATAAGCCTGGAGAACCCCCATCATATATTGCCCTCCTCTGCAAAGGGAAGGGGGAAGGAGTTGCCACCCAGACTTTTCCCAAGCTATAGGAACAATCCCATGTTCAGTCAAGGCATGAGCAATCCACTGGCCCCAACCAGGTCCAAGCCAATGGCATCCCTATTTATGAATGCAGAATGTATCTAATTCAGCTCATCATCACTATCATCACAGCCTTATCCTATTATGCAACTAATTGAGCTATTGAACAATGAACAAAACAACGGACCTCCAAACATAAGATAGATTCTAGCTTCACACCCGTACTGCCACCACCAACTTAATTGCCATAGACATCCCCTTCACTTAAATGAAAACGATCCTCTTTTACCCATCTTTCCTTCCTAATAAAATATTGTTGACTACAACTAGTGATTATAAAACGATAAATATGAAGCTGAGCAAATTACGCATTGGCACCAAAATTTAACGCAAGCATTTGAGTCCTGAGATAATAAGGACCATCAATATCACAAAATGACACAAATGAGCAGGACAAAGAAAAAGGAGATCATCATATCCCTGCATACTAAGTGACAAATAGATCTTAATAATAGGCAAAGCATCTAGCAAAGAAAAACTTAGACAAAGATGACAAGAAGAAAGCCAAAAGATCCTACCTGAAAGACACCAAGTTTCTGGTTGTACTCAGATTCTGGCAACGTCAAAGAGACAGTCACCTGCACCTTGTGATTAGGAGGAATCAGACGCTGCCTTCCCAATTTCCCAACATCAACGCTCTTGCTACAATCCAACCCACATTCCACAGCATGGCATGACAGGATGGGCACAGTCGCTATAGGACTAGCCTTGGTGTAATCAAAGCTCAGCTCCTCCGTGAACCGAAGGGGCTCTTCCACGACAGAACCCATCAACAGCCTCCCAATCACAAGCGCCGAAAACAGGCACACCAACAGCGACAAGCCAACGTAGAAGGCCCAGAAACACCCCACCGCCACCCTCAGCACCCACTTCCCAATCCCTCGCTGGGTGCTCAGCCTCTCGAACACCAAGGGAGCAACCGTATCCCGGAGAACTGTGCAGAACCATATCAAAGTCCGACTCACATGATCTCTCCCTCGTTTTAGGGTTTGGAATGGATCCGTCACCAGCAAGAAAGAGCAATGCAACAGCCACAAGGGGAATGTGACCGAGCTGACCAGCAGACTCATCTGGAACCCTATTGCCTTAATGACCAGCCCAGCAATGGAGACCAGGAGGCCCGACGGCGACGGAGGAGACGCCTCCAAGCCCCCACCGCTACTTTCCGCCTGCGCCGCACTAACTTCGCGTCCCTCATCGTCTCCAACCGCGGCGACTCGCTCGGAAATCACCGCAGAGCTTGCCGACTCGGCTCCTCCGCCCGCATGGCCCTTCGCGGCGAGGAGACCCTTGCCCCGCCGCTCGACTCTAGGGCTTGAGGCTTCGGAACCGGCGGGGCTCCTCCGGGGATGGGCGGAAGACCTGGAGGAGCTTCTCCGGCGGCGGAGGCTGGCGGGCGGGGTCTGCGGGGAGTGCCCGATCCCCTCGTCGGCGGCGTCCCCAGCGGGGCCGAGATAGGAGGTGGTGGAGGAGACGGGGGGTTGGTCGGGTTCAGGAGAGGGAAGCTCGTCGGAGGCGTCGAAGAAGGCGTCGGGGCCGGGTGGCTCCATGGCGGAGGGCGGCGGCGGCGGAGGCGGAAGGGGGGTGGGAAGGGAGGAGGGGTGAGACCGGAGTCAGCGTTTTCATCCGAGATAGAGGGGGAGGGGAGGGAGGCGGGTTTGCAGAGGCGGCGGCGCGAAGGGTGAAGACGGAGGTGGCGGTGGCGACGCCGGGGGAGAAGTGGACCGCGTTTTGCCGACGCGGCGAAGAAAAGGAACCGCAGAAATCGTCCAACTAGTTCCAACGGCAGAATAAAATATTATAATTAATATAAGTGAATTTATTTTTTTACTCTTTGTGAATGACTGAATAAAATAATTACATAAGAATATATATACAACAATAATAATATTTTTCTGTAAATATTAAGTTAATTGTTTAATAAATATTAGATTAGTTGTTTGATAAGTATTATTATTATCCTATGAAACTATCTAAATAATAATAATAATAAATATAAGTATTTATTATTATTATCTCAAAAGATTGTCCCAATATTAACAGGAACAACAACAACAATAATAACAACAACAACAACAATAATAATAATAATAATATGAGTGATAAAAGTAAGACAGAGACTGGTCTCTTTAATAATAATAAATAATAATATTTTTGAAAATAATAGTAATAATATCAAAATTAATTATTATTATCTAATGACACTATCTCAATAATAATAATAACAATAATAACGTCAAAATTGATTATTATTATCCCAAGAGATTGCAACAACAACAACAAGTAACAATAACAATAATAACAAACATAATAAGAATAATAATACTAATAATAAGAAAATAATAATACTTTATATATAATAATAATACTCTGAACTATCTTAGATAATAATAATAATAATATTTTAAAAATAATAATAATATTAAAATTAATTATTATTATATTGTGAAACTATCTTAACAATAATAATAATAATAATAATATCAAAATTAAATTATTATTATCCCAAAAAAGATTGCACAACAATAACAACAACAACAACAATAATAATAATATAATAGGGGACAAAAAAATAGGAGATAGAAATTTTAATAGGGAGAGAGAAAAAGGTGAAAGAGGTGAAAGAGAGAAGATGATAATAATAATATCGAAATTAGTTATTATTATCTCATTAGACTATCAAATAATAATAATAAGAAGAAAATAATAATACTTTCAAAAAAAATAGTAATATAATAATACTTTCTACTATCTTAGATTATGATAATAATAATAATAAATACTTTAAAAAGAATAATAATATCAAAATTAATTATTATTATCTCATGATATGTCATTTGATATTAATTTTAATAATAATAATATCAAAATTAGTTATTATTATCCTAAGAGATTGTACAATAACAACAATAACAAAAACAACAAAAATAATAATAGGGAACAGAAAAATAGGAGATAAAAAAATTAATAGGGAGAGAGAAAAATATGAAAGAGGATAAAGAGAGATAGTAATAATAATAATAATCATAATCATAATATCATAAATAGTTATTATTATCCTATGAGACTGCCATTTCGATATTAATTTTAGTAAATAATAATATCAAAATTAGTTATTATTATCATATGAGACTATCAAATAATATAAATAAAAATAATATTATTAAAAATTGTTATTATTATCCTAAGAGATTGCAACAACAACAACAAAGACAATAATAATAATAAGAGACAGGAAAATAGAAGATAGAAATATTAATAGGGAGAGAAAAATGTGAAAGAGGATAATAATAATAATAATCTTAATAATAATAATAATATCAAAATTAGGTACTATTATCTTATTAGACTATCTCAACAATAACAACATTAATAATAATAATGTTATTATTATTATTATTAAAATTAGTTATTATTATCTCAAGAAATTGCAATAATAATAACAGGGGATAAAAAAAATAAGAGATAGAAATATTAATAGGTAGAGAGAGATGTTAAAGAGGAGAAAGAGAGATGATGATGATGATGATAATTTTTTGTTACAAAGAGAGGAGAGAGAGAGAGAGAGAGAGAGTTAAAGGAGGGAGAGAGATTCGTAAGAGAGAAAAAGAAGGACGAGAAAGAGAGAATTAATGAGAGTGAATTAATAGGGGACAGATATTAATAAGGAATGGAGAGAGAGGGAGATAATTTAGATGGTAAATAAAATTCTCTAGTGTTGACACATAACAAAAGGGAACTATGTTATATATATATATTATAGATATAGACTAGCTGCAATCTCATGTGATGCACGGCGAGTTAACATGTTTAATAAAAAATATAATTAATATAAATGAAATTAATCTTTTATACTTTCTAAGTGAATGAATAAAATAATTATAAGAAGAATATATATTCAGAAATACTAACATTTTTTTCTATGAATATTAAGTTAGTTGTTTTATAAATATTAAAAGTTCGGAACCATTGTATCCCGTTGAAATATGAATTGAGAGAGAATACTAAAAAATGAATTGAAGGCTATTATTATATTATCCCTTGATGTTATCCCAAAAAATTATCCTAATAAAAATAATAAATATTAAAAAAAATTATTATTATCCCAAAAGATTTGCTAACATTAATAATAAGAACAATAATAACAACAACAATAATAATAATATGAGTGAGAAAAGTGAGAGAGAATGGTCTCATTATTAATAATAATAATTTTAATAATAATAATAATAATATCAAAATTAATTATTATTATCTCATGAGACTACCCTGATAATAATAATAACTAATAATGATGATGATGTTGATGATGACAACAATGATGATGGTCATGGTGTCAAAATTAGTTATTATTATCTCATAGGAGATAGAAAAATAGGAAATAAAAATATTAATAGGGAGAGAGAAAATTGTGAAAGAGAAAAAAGAGAGATAATAATAATAATATCAAAATTAGTTATCATTATCTCATGAGACTGTCATTTTGATATTATTTTTGTAATAATAATAATAATAATATATATCTCAAGAAATAACAACAACAACAACAATAATAATAATAATAGGGGAGAAAAAAATAGGAAATATAAATATTAATAGGGAGAGAAAAAAATGTGAAAGAGGAGAAAGAGAGATAATAATAATAATAATACTTAGGCAAAGAGAGCGGAGAGAGAGAGAGAATTAATGAGAGAGATGGTGAGAGAAAAAGAATTAATAAGAAAGAGGGGGAGAGAGAGAATTAATAGGGACATAAATATTAATAGGGAGAGAGAGAACTTAAGTTAAAAATAGAAATATCTGGTCTTAACATGTGGCACCATACTCTGTTTTATATATAGATGTGTTTATGACATTAGGAAGGTTATTTGTGATAGCTTTTCCAATAAGAAAGGTACGCATGACAACAGATTTTTGATTAATACTTGCTGCAATGCCTGGGCATTGCAGTACATGCTGCACGCATGGGCATTGCAGTAGGTAATTTTTTTATTTCTTTTTGGGTCGGCCCCGAAGTGCCATAACTGTTCGTACAACGCATTGTACGATCGGACGACCCAAAAAAATCTGAAAAATAAAAAGTCGATTAGTAAAAGGGTACATTTTTTACTGTTCACCGGAGCTTGATATGTTTTTACGATTTTTTTAAGTCGTCCGATCGGATATTGCATTGTACGAGTGATTAAGACACTCCAGGGCTGAACTAGAAAAAAAAAATATATATTTTACCTACTGCAATGCCCCTGTGTGCAGTACGCAGGGGTATTGCAGCAAGTATTACTCCATATTTTTAGGGGATACTTTTAGACGACTAAACTTTTTCAAATATTTATCTATTTTTTATTTTCCTTGAAATATGGAGAAATATTGATTTCATTGCTTTGAAATGATGAATGCATTTGTATTCATTGAGTATGAGATCAAAAATCTCCATTGAAGTTTGTTTCTAATAGGGTTATAAATTGAACCTATTTCTCCCATTTACAATCCAAAATTTAAAATTATAAATAAAAGTGTATGATTTTTATTCTTTATTTCTAATATGACATTTGTGTATGAATTTTTCCAATGACACATTGAAAAATAGAAAGAATATTTATACATATATGTATTCATACATACACATACATATATACATATCTAAGTCTACTAGCAGCATAGTCTTATTTCATAGGACGGTGCATGCCGAAGATTCACTGGAGGGATAAGAATAAAGAGAAAGAAATTCTAAATAAAAAATAAAAAATTTTGGAGCCATCCGATCATGCCCACATGCGTGGTTGAATGCCCACAAGCACGTGTGGAGTGCCACATGCACCCGTGTCACGCAGGGTGCTCCACTTTTTTTTTTTTTGGTTACTTTGACATTCGATGGCCTTAGAGTGCACACACTAACAAGAGCTATCTTCTTTATTAACAAGTAACAGAAACGCTTTTCCTATATGTACATACATATATATATATATGGGACAAATATTAGTGATATTGATTATTTGTACTATTTTTTATATGAAGAGAGAGATTTTCTTACATGTATTTGTGCTATTTTTTTTAAAATTTAATGCACTCCATCAGACTAACAGTCTTGAACTAAAGTTGCAGAATGATCATCTCTCGTAAAATATTTTCTCTAATCTTTTGTTTATATCTTATCATATATCTAGGTTTTCGTAGTTCTAAACATAAAATAATAAGAAAGAGACTCTCTATGGTATAGGAAGTTCATCGCTTTATCGACACATGTAAGAATAAAGAGTAAAATTTGTTGCACTAGCAGCCAGTGTTATACCGACTGTTGATATTTTTAATCAAAAAATATTTGTTTCAAAATTCTTTAAGATTGGCCTATTATGTCCTACATATTTTTACAATCTAATATCTAATCAGATAATCTAAAAAAAATCTAAAAAGTTAAAAGCTGAAACCCAACAAATAGTAAAAAAATACTTTTTACTATTGATTAGGGCTAGATTTATTTTTAATATTTTTTCATTGTCTGATTAAAGATTATATTATATGAACATGTAGGTCGATTGGGACTCATCTTAAAAAATATTTCAAAAAATATTATTTCAAATTAAAAATACTAGTAACTTGTATAACACGAACTACCGGTGAAGCAAATTTTACTCAATAATAAAATACTGTGAAACCTCACATAAAACTGACAAAAATTATCTTCATATCTAGTGAGAAAGGCATATTAGAGTACCTAAAAAAGTGCAGAACATCTCATCTCCATAGATGAGGCAACAGTGGATTCTCATGAATGTTAGAGGGGACAAAAATGAGCCACCAACGAAAGGATATGCTAATAAGTAATGACCTAGAAATGTCATCCTTGTCGATACTGCACATCTTAGTTCTGCCGTAATTTTTTTCCTTTGTGTGTGTTGGGTTGGGGGGGGGGGGGGGTTGATCTACTCCTACCACAGTTCTATGAAGCGGAAAGGGGGTAACATGATATTGACACTGTTGCCGTTGCAATTTAGAGATGTCATCACCATCAAAGAGGTGATGTGGCAATTGCTTAAATGTACAATTGGCAGTTGGTTCACCACCTCCCTTGCAAAAGGGAGGTCTCAGGTTCGATTCTGGTTGGGACCTAAAAACCCCCCAGCTATGTAGCCCCCTGATGTTGTTGGGATCTTTTTCCTCTGTGGGATTACTTCCCCAGAAATCAGACGGATCTAGAATTGTCGCCTAACTAGGCGGACCCATCGATCGATCCGGAATTATCTCCAACTTTGGAGGAATATCTCGGATTCCCGATTAGAACTCCGGTCGCTTGTAAATAGTTGTACATAATCGGCCTCTGGGCCCCTTCCAAAAAAAAAAAGGTACAATTATATAAAAAAAGAGAATAAATACTAGCAACATCAAAATTAATTGATACATCAACCAAACACCTCCTTACTTTTCATAAATATGAAACATGTTACCTTTGTTTCATGATAGTATTTTTATATCTTCCTGGACTTAGACCCAATGTTTAAAATCTGAGTAATACTTGCTTCAATGTCTCTTAAAAAGTACAATCACAAACATACATGAGATTTGATGGCGCATGATCTTCAAAGTATACTGCAGTTGCAATCCATATAGTCCTATCACAGTTGCAAGTATAATCTGATCACGCGACAGTTGCAAGTATAATCCGATTAAACGATGGTTGCAACTTTTAGCAAATACTAGTCGAGTAATACTTGCTACAATGCTCTCCTTCTTCCTCCCAATCGTAATGGGGGCATTGCAGTGGGTAAAAGCAAAAAAAAAATTGAATTTTTTAGGTTGGCCCCGAGATATCCTATCTAGCTATCCAATGTAATGTTCGAGCGGATGACTTAAAAAGAAAAAAATCTAAAAATCAAAAAGCGACCTCAATGAACAGTAAAAATGTCCTTAATGAACCAAGCTTAATAATGATTTTTTATTTTTTAAAATTTTGAGTCATCCGATTAGACATTGCACTGTACGGCCGGTTCGATCACTTTGGAGCCGGCTTAAAAAAGTAAAAAAAAATTCCTTTTTCTTTTACCCCACTCTAATGCCCCTCAATCGTAACTGGACATTGCAGTAATTATTACTCATATATCACTCTTTGAAATGTCAGCCCCATTATGGACTCGGACGGGGCCGGGCCGGCCCAACAACGCCCTGGAATATACGCTCCCCGGCGGCACCTCCCTCAGCAGCAGTGGCGGATCCAGGGGGTTTCAGTGGGGTCCTAGGACCCCACTGAAATTTTAGAATTTTATTATAGGGGTCTTAATTTAATATGATAAATTTTAAATTTAGGTATAAAATGACCTCACTAAAATTTTTAGATGGACCCCACTAAAATTTTAGAATTTTATTATAAGGGTCTTAATTTAATAAGGTAAGTTTTAAATTTAGGTATAAGGTGATCCTACTGGATTTTTTAGATGACCCACATGACCTAGTCTCATTTGGAACTCAATTCTACTAGATTTTTTACATACTATTATGATTTATATTTATGATTTAATAAAAAATTCGTTGAGTACATCTAGAAGAAAAAATCCTCGTAACAAAGTATATCATTTTTATTGACGTATATCATTTTTATAATGATTAAAATATATTTTTTTTATTTTTTTATTTTAATATTTTTAATATAATAAAAATAAAATATTAATATATTTAATAATGATTCGAGTGACCCCACTGGATAAAGTTTCTGGGTCCGCACTGCTCAGCAGTCCGCATCGAGAAGGAGAACATACGAGAAGCAAACCACCTCCAAAGCCGCCGCCTCCACTTTTCTCCACCTCGCCTGCCATGGCGGAAGCCGTGTACTCGGTGTGGGCGCTCCCCACGGAGGGCGTAGCCCAGCGCCTGAAGAAGCTGATGTCCGCCCTGCGCGCCGAGTTCGGCGGCCCCGAGTTCCACCCCCACATCACCGTCGTCGGCGCCACCCGGCTTACGCGGGAGGACGCCATCCGGAGGCTCCGCTCCGCCTGCGCCGCCGGCGGCCTCGGCCGTTACACCGCCCGCGTCAGTGCAGTCACCCGCGGCGGCGGCTTTTTCTACCAGTGCGTCTATCTCCTCGTCGAACCCACCCCCGAGGTGAGCCGCGCAAGAGCTGTCCCTCTTCTGTTGGGAACGCGGTCGAACAGGTGGTGAGCAAATGTTTAAAGTTCGTACCTTGTTCTTCTTTCAGGTAATGGCGCCCAGCGCACACTGCTGCGAGCACTTCGAGTACAGGAACGCCACAGGTGAGTGCCCCTGTGCCTCTGGGGCGTGCATACCCGGGGCGGTGCAGCTATTTCCGTTCTGTCACTCACAATTGCTTCTTTCTCTGTTCGCAGCTTACATGCCGCATCTGAGTCTTCTCTATGGCGATCTCAGCGACGAGGTGAAAGAGAGGGCGGTGGAGAGGGCCAAGGAGCTCGATGGGGCCGTCTGCGGGCTCAGCTTCCCGGTCACCACGCTTGCACTCTACAAAACGGACACCGAAGACAAGACCTTGGAGTCCTGGGAGAAGGTGGCCGTCTGCGACCTCAGTGGCGATGGCGTGGGGTGTCAGGTTTGCGAGTGCTGAACCTTCTCGCTTGGTATGTCACCACTGCTGAATGCGCGTACCCGTTGCTGTGTGCTACTCCTCTTTCTTTAGATCCATCCACCTAGCTATCCATCTGTCAAGACATTATGCTTATTACTATGAATAAAGAGCTTAATGGAATGGTGAGGTAGTATAAAATGTTCTTGAGTGGCTTAGTTATTTGTATTGCCCTCTTGTTTCCTTGATTGAGGAATTGAGTAATTGGTACTCTTCCAATTCTGCTCATGGTTCTTCAAGAAGATTGGTTCACTCAATCATCTCACAATTATGAAAGCTAGATTGTTGTAGAAGTAGGCATGGGTTCTTGTAGCCTCTAATAGAGCTTCTGTGTATATGTTCACTCGTGTCCTTGGCGATCTGGGCTGTCAACAGCTGCAATCACATAAAACCCTGCTTAATTATATAGTTGCTGCAAACATCATCTTTTGATCCCCTTGGTACAAAACTCTATGATGGTGTCCCACGATTGTGCCATCATAGGTAACAGATTGCATCCGCAGTCTGCAGATAGTAGCTGCTATAACTCGTTTAATTTGTTAAGTACATAAACCTCTCCGCAAACCAGCCAGATAGTAGTCTACAGATAGTAGTTGCTATTTTTTGTTTTAGATTTACATAAACCGGTTTTTCATGATATACCTTAGTTCGGATGGTGAAATACCATAATCTCGTTTGAGGTTATTATAAACTTTTGACCTCTCGGCAAACCCGTCTTCCGTAAATCTACTCTGGAGTTTATTTACGATTGAGAGTTACAGATTTATCATAAACTCAATTATGTTTGCACATAGAGTTGTTTGTTTGGGGTTGTTCGTTTTAACGTAAAACAGTATAATTTAAAACAATTGTATTATTTTACGGTATTTTCAGTTATTTAGAATGATGTAAAATAATTTAAAGTAAAATCTTGTTTGAGTCTTGTCTGTCTACTTGACAGCCTAATTCCTTTGTTTTGGTTTACAGCAAAGGCCCACTCAAACATGAAGATTGAAGCATCCCTCGTTTTATACCGATGTATAAAACTTTGTAAATCACCGGTTTATTTTAAAACAAGTAAAATTTTCTGGTTTCCGTGCACGAATGAAGCTCTACCTTTGGTCAAAAAAAAAAGAAAAGAAAAGGAAACGGATGCAGAGCCCATCTGCAGCAAACATAAAATAGGCGTAGTTGCATGGATTTCAGAGAACCCTTCTGAGGCTTGCGCCATTGCCGATGAGCATCCAATTCAGATCCATGCGATCACCCATGTTACTGGAGTATGGATTTGAGATTTTGTCTTCTTGAAGTTTTTGGGAACCATGAACCAGAGGGCTGGACAGTATTTTATTTGGTGCAGTATCATGTGCGGATACGATATGTTTACTGTTCTTGTCTTTGCTCTGGATCCAGGTAATGTAGATGTGCAGGCGCCGTTTCTTTCTTTCTTCATGTTGATGGCATGGTTACTTTGCACATGGCAGCTATTTTAGTGGCACAAGGAGTAAATTGATGTTCTTGACATCCTTTAGATAAAATGTCGGTATATTGTCTTTCAGGCCGTATTTGGCGTAGCTTCCATTAGTTATTTTTTTGGAAGTTATTAAATATTGAAAGCCTAATGCAATATTTTATTTGTGTTTTGATTTCCAACCAAAAGTTACACCTTTCAAAATTGGAGTAAAGTGAGGTTGTTATGAAAAAAAAAATTCTAACAAATTAAAATTAGGTATAACTTTTATTCCTCAATTTATTCTACGTGAGAAGTAGAAGTCAAAAATAACTTTCAGATAGAAATTTTATCAAACATGCACTTAGATTGCTTTATGAGAATTGAGAAGTTATGCTTCTCTCCCTCCGCATAATCAGTTTTTTTTGGTTTGAGGCTATTTGGTTGAGGTAAAACACCGAATAATATCGGTTTTGAAATCACCAGTTTTACAATCAGTGAAAATAAAATTCTCGATTATAAAATTACTAGCTTTAAAACTGTCAAGTTTATTTTTCAGTCGTTTTAAAATAAAAAAACATCATGTTAAGATATTCTATGATCTTTTACAGTGTTTACGATGAACTGTAAGCCAAATTTACAATGACTGTAAACTGTAATCCCCGGTTTTGGTTTTGAAATCAGCGGAAAAAAATTCTTGATTCTGAAATCTCCGGTTTTGATTTTAAGTCAAAATCAAGTAAAAGAAAGATTTTAAGAATTAACCAATTTCAAAATACGATTATTTCCGACGCACGAAACGAGTGAAAATATGCCGTAAAATAACTTATAGTACACTAAATACAGAAAAAACATTATTTGATAATTGTTTATGATATTCTACCGCCATTGACGGGGCACCACTTAGAAAAAAAATCCACATATGTCCTACTTTTTCACTTTGTTTGTAAAATAGCTTAAACCAGAATAAGATTTTGGGCATTTCTTAAATCAGAATAAGAGATACTTATACCAGAATAAGAAGAATAAGTCATTCCACTTTAGACCCAAAAATTGGTTATTCTTCCTTATTCTGTCAGTGGGTCTCACAAAACTATCAAACCGAAACACCCCTTATTCTAGTATACGCTATTCCGGATAAGTAATTCTGAATAACTTGTTCTGCAATCAAAGTGGGGGAGGGAATTAGGTATTCTAGGTAGAGTTTGGAAAATTAGAAGAATCAATTTGATTGCAGAATAAGTTATCCATAATTACTTATTCGAAATAGCGTATACTAGAATAAAGGATGTTTAACTTTGATAATTCTATGAGACTCGTTGACGGAATAAGAAGGATAAGCAATTCTTGAGTCTAAGATCGAATTGCTTATTCTCCTTATCCGTCAATTCTTAGGCTATTCGACTTTAGACCTAAGAATTGCTTATCCTTCTTATTCTGTCAGTAGATCCAACATAATTATCAAAGTTAAACACCTCTTATTCTAGTATACGTTATTCCGAATAAATAATTTCGAATAATCTATTCTGCAAATAAATTAGAGTTGAGAAAATTAAATATCCCCGCAACCAAACTAAAATAGAATCTTTATACCGGTTATTCCGGTCCTATTCCAGAGACAAAATGAGCAGAGTGACAAAGCCGCCCCGTGTGAAGTACTTGGAGGGGCTTGGAGCATTTTAGGGTTGGAACTTGGAAGCGGCTTCGCAGAAGAATCTCCACCTGAAGATTTTCCACAAACGGTCGAGTATCTCCGGATGGGTTTCTCGGTTGGCGGGTCGCGAACTTGCTGGCATCTTGGAGTGTAGCGCAAGGTGAGGCGTCCAAGTCTTCCAATCTTATCCTTATTAAAATCATTCATTTGTTTAATAAGTTATTTTTAATGATTTTTAAGACTTTTATAAACAATTTATTCTTACTTTCCAGATTTCGCTACATGGTACAAATTACAAAAATCATACACAAATATTAAGACTAAAAAGATTTTTGAATATAATAGATTGTAAGAAGCAATAATATCTAAAAGGAAAAAATACCAGTATACCCCTGAAATTATTATAAATAACTGTTATATCCCTACTTTTAAAATAATTATCCTAATACTCTTGAAATCTTCAATCTCCACTTCTCATGTCCTTACCGTACATTTTTCAGGAATATATTGATATTTTTTGCTATCTAAAAATAACATGTAGGGTGTAGTCAAGCCTCTCAACCCTCGTGCATGCATCCGTTTTATGTGGAACACAACAACACAAAAGTAGAAAGTCAAAAAAAATGGCCCCAATGTCAGGCACTAACCTAATGGTTATCCTTTCACATCCCTGATTCATATTAAAAAGGGCAATTTGCATGGTTGCAACTGATCTTATCCAACATTGACTAGTGACTTGGTCCTAAAAAGAAAAGACCTTTCAGTATTTAAAAACAGCAGTGGACTTCCAGAACATGAAGAAATATATAGAAGGAGAGGGAGAGTAATAAAATCCTATCTTGTAAGTGCACTTGCCATATCTTTATCAGAAGATGTGGAAGTTGGAAGGATCAAAGGGAGCAAGGACTGGATCTGTAGTTTCTATCTGCACTCTATAGTTGACTCCAAATATTTTTCTTTAGAAGTTTCAAGATCTGCACAAGAACCGGTGGGAGATTCTTACATCATCCTCTGGTTTCAAGATGGTATGGAGCCCATTTTATCTGTCAAGGTTAGAATCAACTTTGCTTTTATGCTAAGGAGACTGTAATCTAGGGGTGAACTTTTCTCCTGTGAAGAAAGATTTCAGATCAAATCTCATTTTTTGTAGTGTGAAAGAGAAAATTTGTCTCATGAGTTTGTGGAGACGGATGCCGCCGTATCCGTAAGCAGAAGTGAAATCACTGAACTTGAAATAACAGTCAAAATAATACAAAAGGATCTTTTATTTTAAGAAAAATAATTGAAGATGTCAAAGATTGAACTTTTTTCCACGGAGAAGGTTTTCTAAGTACTTTGCTTAACTAAATCATTAAAGTGCTTTCAAATAATATTTTTTACTTTTTTAATTCTTACAATTTTTAATATTCTCCATCAGTCCCGATTATCTTTTCATTTATTTTAAACCTCACAATCTTTAAACTTTCCTTAAAAAGTCTCTCCAGTTAGCAGCCATAGAAAAGGAATATGCATATTCTAATTGAAATTTAGCATATGGAAGGAATTTCTATTAATATTTTTAATTTTTTTTTACTTTTAAGTCCTTATAATCTTTGAATATGCCTTATAAATCTTTGTACTCAATTTATTCTTTATATGTCCCTATAATTGTTTAAAACATCCCTAAAAAACCCTTCTAGAGGGATCTTTTAAAAATAATTCAAATATTTTGAGGAGTTTTAAGGAAATATAAAGATTACAAGGACTTATAAGGAATATAAAAAGGTTATAAGACTAACATATATATATTACGGTTGTTAACCAAAGAAGTTTATAAAGAGTGCTCAAAGATTGTAGAGGGATGGGGTTTAAAAAATATGAAAATTGTGGGGACTAATGCAACATTAAAAGATTGTAAAAACTAAAAAGTAAAAGTACCATTTCAAATGTCGCATGCGACTCCAAACATTTGCAGGAAAAGCCAATATTTTTTACCCGAAGTTTAAAATTTTAACAAAAAAATTGAGCTTCTTTGGTGATCCTATCCACACGAAAAGTTATGTATTTTAACCTTCCCATGCTTACATTTGTTTATATTTCCTCCTTACATGCAAACTTGTAGTTCTACATCTGCAAACAAGTTTTCGTTCCAAATATGCCAAGAATATTCTTTGGTCGTTGTAGTTTTCAACCGTTCGTATAAGAGTCCTTTTGAAATTGTCAAGAGATATGTTTATCCTACAATGAATTGGTTTGCCAGAAAATACTATACAACATCAAATTTCAAAGTAAAAAAAAAGTAAAATTTCTGTAGTTTTAAAATCTCCAATTTAGACTTTTAGTTTTATTTTGACTAAAATTTAAAAACAGATAAAGAAGGCACCACATGAGTCATCCAACGACACCCCAAATATATATACATATAAAAAAGCTGAAAAATATTTTCTCTCTACTTCAAACACAACAAAAATGATGTTTACGATATTTTGTTATTTTATAATATTTTATCGCATAACAAATGACATGTAATTCTTTCTTTCCTCTCATGCTTCCCTGGATTTTATTCTCTCAATGTAGGACCTGAAGATCATGTGACTTTTCAACCGTAGAGAACACCCGTTTTGAACGTACAGGCACCCAATTTGGTTGTGCCAGCCGTCCTTGCCCGCCCCATTGGGTCTATCTAAAAATCTGACTCTCCTGACTTGAATTTGGATTAGTCGGGTTAGGGTTGGATGCATCTAACGTGACTCCGCCGCTTGCATTGGATACTCCGGTATAATCCTAACTTGGCATGACTCGCTAAAAAAACTAACTTAAATTGCTAGAATGTGGATCATTTAATTCTTATGCTAGAGTGTCCTTGTATGCACTTGGGACGTCATGAATGGGTTTTTATGCATGGGTGGGGGCGATGTCAGGGAGGGTCCACATGAGGTTGGAGGCGACGCCCAATAGAGGTGATCCCACGTGGAGGGCAATATTGTTGGGGGGCTGCCAGTTGTGTTATCGAGGGATTCATATGTGGCAGTTAAGTTAGGTTAAGTTAACCATAGGCTATATTGTCAGCGACAAAGTTAACGTTCTTCGGCCACGCATGTGGGAGCTTGGGCTTTGTTCAGCCTAATCCAGCCAAACATGAATCTTGACCGTTTCCAATCAGCCTAATCCAGCCAAACATGAATCTTGACCGTTTTCATGAGAGGGGCCATTTTTGGTGGCCTAAGCCCTATTTCACGTAGGCAATGCACGTGGCACCCACGAGCCAGCCTGGTCGAGGACCACTTGTAGTCGAGTCGTACACCGTGGTGTAGCAGGCTCACCCTCCTACTTTTGTGCAAGAAGTTTCGAATTTGATCCTGTGCATGGTCACGAGTATCTCCTTTCCCTATGCTCATTCCGATGTATTTGTAGACATTTGAATCTGGCCTTCTTCCCATAGTAAAAATTCTCCTCTACAATTACCACTAAGTTACCAGTTCCCCCCCGCCCCCCCCCCCCCAAAAAAAAAAAAGGAAAGAAGAGCACTAGTAGTCTTATATTTTGGAACAAAACATTCAATTACATTGTGTTTATTGAGAGGCTCTCAAATAGTCATGTAACTGGGTTTTTTATTTTTATTTTTAGTTGTTTTGTCAAGATAAATACATAGTTTCACTTACCTCTTTAAACGATAAATTTTGATAGTGAAACAAGAATTCAAAATGTTGGATGCTACAATTGTATAAATTGAGAATGTCGCTTGTTAGGTTATAGTCTTACCAAAACTTAACCGAATTCAACTCCACTCAACCTAAGTTGATAAAACTCAGATCCAATTAATGGATCCAAGTTGATGAAAGTTGGGTCGAGTCCAACCAGACCCAACTTGCACGCACACGTAACATGCTACTAACCTGGCTATCACGGGTCACCCGAAATAACAGACTCCCTCTGTCCCATTCCATTCTCAGCTATGTGAACTGAAACCATTTTCAAATCCAGCACGGAAGAGCGTGTCCCTTCCGGAATTTGTCAATACACCCTTCTTTTTGAGAAGATAATGTCTGGCTGCAGCGCCGGTTTTTTTTTTGAAAGGTTCTAACCTGCCAGATTTGACCGTATAATTCGATCATGATCATTTAATTGTTGTCCATTTTTTAATTTTTAATTTTTTTTTTGACTTAGTCGATTTAAGATTGGATTATATAGTCAAGTTAGACAATATGGGAGGTCTCAATTTTTTTAATTTTTTTAAGATAAAAACACCTCCTGGCACCGTAATATCACCTGACGGTGTATCAAGATATTCGCTTTTGGGAAATAGGGTTTTGACATATATACGTTTAAACGATACTATATTTACATCTATATGTCTAGCTCTTATATATTATTTTTAATACTTTTAAAATTTTAGAAATATTGTAGTTATACTTCTCTTTCAAAATATCATGAACCTTAATCAAATATGTCAAGAAAAATCATAAATCTTAATAATATCAAGAGTACGTGTGCAAAATTTTGATAAATTTAGGAGACATATATAAGGGTATGCATGTAAAATCTTCATTAAGCTTAAACCAAATGTACGTTATACCTCGTGAGTGGTTGTTGACGTGATCGTTTAAGATAAACTAGTGAAAGGATCTGTCTGCAAAATGCTATCCACGCCGCCGTTCTCACGGTAAAGGCGTGATATATTCGAATCGCACGATCCCTTCTCCCCCGTTTCCTTACTACCAACCTTTAACCGGTCGCATCTTCCTCCTCCATCCTCCCCGGAGGCGCTTCCCTCCTCTTGCAGAACTGCCGCTCCCAAATCTAGGGTTTCCAGAAGGAGAGATTGCCGGTGGCCGCTTGCGAGGTTGAGTCCGGCCGCTATGGAGTCCAGGTCGGTGGGGCGGTTCGCGCTGGGGAAGCAGTCCTCGCTCATGCCGGAGCGCGACGGCGAGGAGCTGGAGGCGGCGCTTCAGGCCGCGGCGGCAGAGCAGGCGGCCGCGGGCGAGGAGGAGCCGGAGATCCCCGTCAACATCCGTCTGATGTACCTGGCGAACGAGGGCGACGCGGAGGGGATCGAGGAGCTTCTGCAGTCCGGCGCCGACGTCAACTTCAGCGACATAGACGGCCGGACGGCGCTGCATGTCGCCGCCTGCCAGGGGTTCACGGACGTCGTCGAGATGCTGCTCCGCAGGGGCGCCAAGGTCGACCCCAAGGACCGCTGGGGCAGCACGGTGGGCTCGCTCGTTTGCCGATCCTTGGAAAATTTCGTGAATCTCTAATTTGGATCTTGTGGAATGCTGTACTTTTGGTTTCTGGTCGGAAATTCTTCCGTTTTTCGTGCTACTGCCTAGTGTTTCCGGTTCCCTGCACCCGATGGATTTGGTGGTGTTTGTTTGGATGTGCATTGAACTGGTTGACCAATGCATGATTTATTGTGTTCTTTCGTTCTCTTCTTCTGAAAATTAACATTTACGTAGAAATTGAGCCACTAATGTTTCAACAGGAAAAAAAAAAAAACTGGGGTTTATTTTTCACTTTGATGCTTTAATGTGGTAGGGGACATTAGGCAAGTATGGTCTGGCACATTGGAAGGGAAGAAAATGTCACACTTTCAATATTATTATACGGTGGTCAAAGTTTTATCCTAGAATCTTCCGCATGCTTGCTGGACTTATTTGAAGTCTTGATTGCGCTAATTTTCATCCCCATGTTCTGGGAAGGGTTTACTTGAGCGAGACCACTGAATCAGCTACCGACACTGATAAGTAACTCATTAGATCTTTGGGTTCAGGATCTATGCTTTCATAGTGGGTCCTCAGGATGGTCTGTTTTACTGACTGCTCTTTGAATTTGACACTCTATGGACGGGCCAGTTCAGCAAAGCATCAAAGGACGGTTTATCTCGAGGTTGATTGTGGAGCTTGGTTCAGGCTTTCAAAATGTGGCACGGATCGGCATGGATTGGCTGATTTGTATTATTTGATGAACTGATCCAATCATGACTCACCTTGCCAATCATTTGACCAAGATCCTTTGGCTCTGTCTTGAACTGAAAAAGGCAACAAAATCTTGACAGGATTGGCATGGATTGGTCCAACTTGGATTGGGATTGGTCCATCTGGATAGGCTTTCTGCTGACCGATCCAAGGACTAACCCTGAGTCTTTATTCCTTTGTTTAGTTGACTATACGACCTTAAGAAAATTTTCCTCTAAGAGTGCAAGTAGAGTGACGATGGGCTTAGGCCATGCCAGTTGATGGGCTGAAATCTCGTCTACCACGACTAGGGCCCTCTTTCTCCGATCGGAGGGGCGTCATCCGGCGATCCCCTGCAAAAGAGAATACCGTTAGAGGGTCTCTGGCAATGGTCCGAGGGATCCCCTTCCGATGCCTAAGTCAGAAGGCTGGAGATTCTGAGAGAAAGCCAAGGTAACTTGGGCTCCAGGAAGTTTACTTGTATCGGTTGGATCATATAGTGGAGCAAGGGAGTCCCAACAGAGGAAGCATGATTCAGAGAGATATCCCTCCCGAATCGATCTCGAGACGGAGGGGTTACCTTAAGGAAGCCACATCCAAGGTGGATTCCTGGATTTGTCTTGATGTAGATGGGAGTAGGGGGTACTCCTTATGGGGCATGACCTTTAATTGGGCAAGTTCCCAATTTAGCTGGGGTTTCCCTCGAAAGGGCAGAGGTTTTTTGACGCAAGTTGAGTCCTGCCCAAGGTAGAGATTGGCCCTAGCATCTTGTTAGGGGATAGATTTGGATCTCCGCCCCGTGTAGTTGTCTTTATCCAGGTGAGGCTTATGAGCACTGGGCCTTTCATGAGTTGAGGCCCGGCCCAATGGTCTTGACCTATCTCATTCGGCGTGTGGACCATTCTAAGAAGCCTCTTTGGTATCCTCGAGTGGATGAATGGGCCGGCCCATGGGCTGTCTGAGTCGGTCGGAATCTTCCCCCTTCACCATTATTTGTGGGGAGCAAAGGAAATCATTGTTTTCTTTCAATTGTAGAGCATTGCATAGTAATCAGTGTTTGTTGGGTTAATTATTTTGTCCCTAGAGTGAAACCCTGGATCAGCTACCGACAGTTGGAAAAGTAATTCGTCAGATCTTCAGGTTCAGGATTTGTCATCTTAAAGTGTGACCTCATAATGGTCCGTATCTCTTATTGCCTTTGAATTTGACATTCTATGGCTGTGCTGGTTTAGTAAAGCACTGGGGTACGGTCCAGCTTTATTGTAGACTGTTTAGCTTGAGTTGATTGTAGAGTTTAGTTGGCTCTGTGATCCTAAAAGATACTCTCTCCTCTGATAGTGAAACTATATGGATGATGGGTTTGGATATAGCAGTATGTGACATGGCAGAAAGATTAAGGAATTCCTTGTTTTTGGTGTTGTGTATAGACAGTGCCTTAGAGTGTCACAATTGTACCCGTATTAAAAAGTCAAATCTTCAGTAAAACAGTGCTTTTGGCAAGGGTTCTCTGTCGTTGCTGATTCCAGCTTAGTTATTGTGATGCACATTCTGTCTACACACATGCATTGGTTTCCAACTTCATGTTCACCATGGTATAGATGTTGTTCTGCAATTAGTTTGACAATCTGACCCTTTTGATGCAATTGTGTTTGTTCTTCTGTTGTGCTTAATGCTTTTTATGTGCTCTTTTTTCCTTCCTATTCCAGCCATTTGATGTTTAAATTGCTTTTAAATCAGCTTATTGATTTTTCTGACAGGGGCTGTATGCTTTAATATGCCTCGTCCCATCCTAGTACTTAATCTGTATCATTGTCAGTATTGTGCAGTTATGTGTTCCAGTATTATGGTTGCTCCGCATGGCTCAGTATGTTGCTTTGCTAAGAGGATATTGAAGAATAGGAAAATAAATAAAATAAGAAGGCTATGTAAAGTTAGAAGAACCATGAAGTTGGACAACTTTGTTATCATTTTTGAAAGTACCAGGGTAAACCTTCTCTCACAATGCCCTGCCCCAGTGGTGGACTGATGGGCTTCCCCACTATTTTGAAAGATACTGGCTGTGACTGGGTAAGTAAAAAATCCCCTTGCTTGATGTGTCAAACTGGACCAAGACAAAGTCCAGGTGGTTGGCCTGTAAATCCCCTGTTCACAGTGCGCGCCAAGTTGTGGTAGCCTGGTAGGTGGTGGTTGAACAGACAACCTCACTTACTGGGGCAAAAATTCACTTGCCAACACATCTCAAAGGTGGAATAAAAGTTTCACATGCCAACTGAGCCATCCCCCTGGGTGTGGCAGGTGGAAAACTTTGTTATCTTCTTTCTTAGGTCCTTGCCATAGTGGTTGGGCACAACATATAAACTTATGAATAACAGAGCAACCCCCATCCAGGTTCCAACCTCGGCACTCCCACCCATTCTTCCCAAAATACCAACCATATCGACTGACCCGCACTCAGATTGGTTTATTGAACATCTTTGTTATTTATCGAAGATCATGCATTTTGGAAGGTTTAAGGTCTTAACCTTCATAGGGGGATTATATGCATCTTATCACTGGCTATCATTATGGCATTATCAACTTTTTGATGTATATGTTGATGGTGCATGGAAGGGGATCCTTGGTGCAACAGTAAGGGTTGCTCCATTGTGATGGTCACACATTTAAAACTGGATTATTTGCAAAATGCAAACGTAAACTGCATACGATTCACCCTCCCCAGAACCCACAGTGGCAGGAGGAGCTCCATGGCTCTGCCGCACTGGCTGCCCTGTTTTTAATATGTTAAAGGCACATGGAGTCCAAATTAATCTTACTGTGACAGAAGTCTATCTGTTGTGGTTCTCCTGGAATGATGCTACCAATGTTTTGAGCACAATCTTCTTTCATAGGGCATTTTCACCCTGTTTTGATATCAAGACTGATGGTGCTTCTAGCTTCAGGTTTGGATGCATGGGAAAGATGAAGAATAGATTGGAGGGGAATGCAACATATAAAGAAGCCGTTATGGTTCAGTTTTCTTATTCTGTCTCCTGTGGTTGTGGGGATGGATTGTTTTTTGTACTTCTTTACAGCTTGTGTTTATTGGAGCCAATTGATGATGAATAAAATTGGGAATTTTGGCCATGTTTGAGAATTGTCATAGATGCTTTGCTTTGAAGCATAAGAAGTGATCTATGGTCAATCTGGTTAACTGGATCGACTGATATTTATTGGTGTTCGGACTAAAAAAGATGGCCTATAGTTTCTAATGCAGGAATTTCATTTTTTTTAGCAGTTGCCATATGAATTAACTTGCATTTTTCAATCAAACACCCAAAGAGATGGAGAATGAAGCAAGAAACTTCTAGATGTCTACCATTGGAATTTGGTGGTTAGGATTACAGTAGATCTTGTTTCTGCTTGACAACGTGATGATTCCCCTCAGAAAACAACTTGCAGAATGAAGTCGCTTCAGGGATATGCTGTCTGTGTCTTTGGGGTTTGCATAAAACCTAAGTTTTTCAACTTATTAGCAACACCCACAATGTCATGAGTATTTTTTTTGGATACATACAAGATAAATTAAAATATAAAATAAAATGATTTCTTTTACAAACTAGAATATATTACTTGTTTTGTATTTTTAATTCGTCCAATGGTCCAATGTGGGGTCTGAGGATGGTCCATCATACAGTCTTACCCTGCATTTTGCATAGATAATGTTGTCAGTTTGTATGCACGATGTCACATCACAATGGAGCAGCTTTACTGTTATTGAGTCTCCTAGCCTATGTATGCCATAAAAATTAGAAAGAAAAAAACAGAGTCTTATGCATGCTTGGTAAGACTTATCCCAATTTTTAGGAAGGAGTCTCATCCTTTGTAAACTTCCCCCAAACGAAAACACCCTTGGAATTGTCTTTTTATTCTGAAAGAGGGAATTGCATGTGAGGACTTGCTTATGGCTGGTCAACACTTAGGTACCACCTAGGTGACAAGGCTTTTTTTTTTTCAAGGTGTTGGCAGTTAATTGCCTTATTGAACCTTGAAAAAGCATGCCTAGGCGCCGCTCATGGATGCTTAACAAGGCCTAGCATGCCTAAGCTACTTTATGGGCCAATCAAATCGGTTCCATTAGGACCCAATTCTAATATAAATAAGGTTGTGCGGATGATGGGTCCTAGTTTTCAATACTCCTTCATCCCATCTTCCTCATTATTTCGTTTTCCTCATCGTCTTTGGCATCATCCCTCCTTGGCGAACAAACGTCGGCTTCGTGTCAACAATGAGGCACTCCTATAGACAATAAGATTCTCTTCTCATTATGACCGTCTGGCATAGTTGTCAAGGCGGTAAGGCGACCTAAGGCGTACTTGAGGTCCCTAAGTGCCTAAGCACTTAGGTGCCTGCCTAAGCGACACCTAGGCGGCACCTTTATAATTAGGGGGTTACTTACGTACAAAGAGACAAACACTTGAAGAGAAGAGAGAAGAAAGGATGGGCGTATAGAAAACTTAGGAAGGGTGAGAGGATGCTAATAACCATCAGGGGTTCCAAGTTTGTGTACATGGGCAAGTGAGGCTTGTTGTCTCATCGGGGCCATTATAGTAAAAGGAAAACGCATAGGAGTGCCTCATAGCTGACTTCGATATTTGTTCACTGAGGAAGGATGATGTCAAAGACGATGAAACAATGAAGAAGACATAATGATGGGTATTTAAACCTAAGGCCCAATCATCCACATAACCTTATGCATATTAGGATTGGGTCCCAAATGGACCTGATTTGATTGGCTCATGAACTAGCCTAGGTGTTGCTTAGGCATCTAGGTGCTCCTAAGGATGCCTAAGCGGTGCTTAGGCGCGCTTTTCTCAAGGCCCAATAAGGCGTTTAGCTGCCTAGACCTTGAAAATAAGCCTTGTCGCCTAAGCATCGCCTAGGCATTGCCTAGGTGTAAGCCTTGACAACTATGCGGCCTGAATGAACAAATAAGTCCCACTTGCCCATGTCAACAAACTTGGAATCCCTTACGGACATTAGCATCCTCTCATCCTTCCCGAGTTTTTTGTATGCCCATCCTTTCTCTTCCCTTCTCTTGTCTCATTGTCTGTAATTGTCTCTCCACTAACACCCCCCTCCAACCCCCAGCTACCGCCACCACCACTTGATTGTGAAGGTGCCGCTTAGTCACTCAGGCACCCCAAGTATGCCTTGGGTTGCCTTTTCGCCTTGATAACTATGCTCCCTCCATACGTGCCTCACAGAACATGCCCCATCTCCCTCTCCTCCCTTCCCTATGGGACGTGTCTTGTAGAACTGGCCATATCCCTTCCACAGTCCCCTCCCTCCCTCCCCCATTTCCTTGCTGCATGTCTCTATGTCCAGAGCCCCTCCACTTCCTCATCCCATGAGCCATGAGATGTTCTTTTGTTAAATTCTTTCAAGTTATTTTAACATAGTATTTGCTAAACAGCTTAATATTATTTTTTAAAATCGTCATGGTACAGGTGAGTAGTTGATATACAACACCTTAAAAAATTAAAATAAAACTTCAGGTAAAATATCTTTTGAGAGCAAAATAACCTTAAAAGAAAAAAATGCTCCCAAATGCCCTAGAAGTTTTTCAACTTATTAGTGGCACCTACAATGTCATGAGTATTTTCTTTTGGATCATACAAGATAAATTAAAAATATACAAGTAAATAATATATTTTACAAACTAGAATATATTACCTTGTTTTGTATTCTTTATTCACCAATGTGGGCTCTGAGGATGGTCAATCATACACAAGTCTTACCCCTGCATTTTGCATAGAGAATGTTTTCAGTTTGTATCCATGATGTCACATCACAATGGAACAGCTTTGCTGATATTGAGTCTCCTAGTGACCTAGTCTATATACGATGTAAAATTATGAGACTCCTAGTGTACACACAATATAAAGTATAAATGTAGGCTCTGTAAGTGAGTAAAAGTTGGATTAGACAGAATCTTAGCGTCACAATTATTAATGTCGAGTGCTTTAGACTGGAAAAGGAAAAAGAAGAAAACCCTCACCAAGGCAATCCTTTACTCTTTAGAGAAGTGAGGTTGCATATGTGAACTTCCAGTTATGTCACGACCTCTTTTGTAGGAAAAATAACATATTCTTGTCTTGCGATGCCATTTTCTTTTCAGAGCACAATAAAATGACTTATTCATTATATATTATTTGGGTTTACTTATGTGAATCCTCTCTCTGAATTTGGTGCACTTCAGGAACAGTTTAGCATTTCATTAACAACTCATTTGTTTACATTAGAAATTTCCTGACTTGTTTCCTTTTGGACAGCCACTTGCTGATGCAATACACTACAAAAACAATGATGTAATCAAGCTTTTGGAGAAACATGGTGCCAAAATTCAGGCATGTTATCACGCTGATCTCATCTAATGTAACTTAGTTCGTTTATGAGTTTGTGGTTTCTCTTATTTATAAGTTGTTTGGAAATGCTGTAATATGGTGGAAAAAAGAAAAAAAATAAGGAGAAAATGCTAGTGTTGTTTAACACTGTGGCAATTCTGTAATGGAATGTTCATAAGTTATTAATGTGTATATAGTGTCCTAAGATGGACATAAAGTAACTGGCAACTTTAAAAATTTTAGAAACTGTAATGTTGCATGTGTTTTATGTCTGCTGCATTTTACTTTATGACTTCAATCTATGTAGGTAATAACTAGTTCGCCAAGACTTTTTTTCAGGTCCTTTCTTTATCTAAAATAATGAAATGATCAGCACTATTAATTGCTTATATAATGGGCACAAAAATAAACTCATAGGTAAAGGATGGTTGTTCAATGGACAGGAATTAGGTTTGATCAATCAGATGAATGTTAACGAAAGTGATATTTATTAGCCATCAATTGGAAAAACATTCCTTGGATTCGACGTTCATCGGATCCAATTGCTGCCACTTGTTACCCATTTAGCATGGGTTTTAGTCTTTTAGAGCATTGTTGAACAATTTTTATGAAGAAGGGAAAAAGAAGAAAAAGAAGGGGGGCATGTGAATAAAAAAGAAAAGAGAAGGGGGGCAAGAAAAAAGAGGAAGAGAGAGGGAAGGAGGAGCCACCGGTGGCTCCCCACCGGTGGGGGTGCCACCACACCCCCCTCCTATCTCTTTTCTCACCTCTCTCTCTCCCTCTTCTCTCCCCTACAAGTACGCCCTAGAGGGGCTGCTGCAGGGGGGTTCTTTGGGGAGATCTCGACGAAGCGTTGCCGCCTTGTTTGGTGAAAATTCAAGCCATTGAAGCGCCGCCCAAACTCCATTCATCAACACCTCGAAGACTCGTCGTGCATGGCACCAAAAAGGACCTTAAACTATTTCAATTTTGTATCAATTGTAACTATGTTAATTAATTAAAACGGTCCATTCATATTGTTTGAATGGCCGTAGTTTAATTAAAAGAATGGTTCGTTCCTATTGGTGGAATGACCATTAAATTTGTGGTTCACTCTTATTGGTAGAATGACCAAAGTCTTTTTCTTGGTTCATTCCTATTGGTGGAATGACCATTAAATTCTTGGTTCGTTCCTATTGGTGGAATGGCTATTAAATTTGTAGTTCATCCTTATTTGTAGAGTGAACAAAGTCCTTATCTTGGTTTATTCCTATTGGTAGAATGGCTATTAAATTTATGGTTCACTCTTATTGTTAGAGTGACCAAAGTTGAGATTGTGGTTTGCTCCTATCATTGGAGTGACTAAAGTGCATTTCTTGGTCTTTCCTAATGTTGGTATGGCCAAAAGTTTGTAAAATTGTGGTTCATTCCCATTGGCAGAATAATTGAAGTTTGATTTGTTTGAATGTAACTAATGAAATTGTGCATGACTTGTGGATGTGTTCGATTTGACTTTTTCATGTGTTCGCTCAAATTATTAATTGATTTAAATCAGATTTGAATTTAACTAACTTCAGTTCTTTCATATCGGGTGTAGGACCGTGAACTTCATGGAAGGGTCTTGGTTAAGTGGTAGCCATCATGTCCCATTTATTAAGTCCTTTTCCTTGCAAATCTTCAAGAAAAAAGGAAAGAAAAGGTTTTCTTGTTCAAGCTTAAATGATCCTTGCAAACCCACATAATTCTTTAAAGGATATTTAAAGGATACCACCAAATTCAAGTGTATCCTCTAAAGGTTTTAAGAAGGATCTTGCCCGAAGCATATCCTCTTAGTGCCCAAGGACTGCAACCTCATATGCCCTCCACGTAAAGTAAATCCTTTAAGTATCTTTTATGATTCTAAAAAAGGGAATTCAAAATGAACATCAAGTGCGAAATCTTATAAATGTAAAAGTCGATCAAGTGATGTGTTTCATGCAACATTTCAGTTCCTTTAGTGCGTTATTATTTTAAGGGCATCAACGGACGGTTAATCAAGGGTTGCCAATCGGTGATTGGTGTAATTAACACTGGTCGAGGTCAGTAGGGAGAGGTTAAATTCACGGATCCATTCACTTGATCCAAAACCCTAGACTCCCTGAGGGCTAATCCTAAGTTATTAGAGTCTACACCCAAAAACCAAGAAAAAAAAAGATTATTTTGAAAATGAAAATCTTTAAAGTTCTTTTCAAAGGAAAAGATGGATTTCAAAAAATCAAGTCTCTCAAGCATATTCTCTCTTGTCCTTGCCATATGATGGGTCATCATGATCATCACTTCGGATGAGTCTTCCCATTGGCCAGCAAGCAATTATTGTTCATAATTTATGCTGTCTGCTATTTGATTCATTGTAACAGCTGCAGCTGTTGGTCGCGTTAGGTTATCATTGTTTGATAGATTGCCATTACTTAATGTTTGATGCCTCCATTGGATCAAACCACATCTGCCTTAGCTAAATCATGATTGTAGTACTGCAGAAACTATCTCAAACTTCTTGTTCTTTTTAGTAAGAATCAGTTCTTAAGGGGGATACTGTATAGTTGTCAGATGGTCCTTTAGTAGTAAGATAGGCAATCTGGCATTTTTACTGTTATTTTAAGTAACTTTTGTTATTTATATGTTTGCCTGTTGAGGGCCGGGTGAGATCATCTTATGGCAGATTTGGTCTAATCTTTGGAGTTTGGATGTCGTGTTGGTGATTATTCTTAAAATTGCTTCAATCTTACTAAATCATTGATCTTCTGTTGGCTATCTGATCACATCAAGGCTATTTGATAATAGTGGTGATAGTGATGCTGATGTTATCAAGTTTGTTCCTCATTCCTCTTGTAGGTGGCTCCCATGCATGTTAAAAATGCCCGTGAAGTCCCAGAGTATGAAATTGACCCCAAGGAACTTGATTTTACAAACAGCGTTGATATAACTAAGGTACTTTCGCACTTAAACTTATCATTTTTATCAACGTTCTGAGAAACATGTCTCTGTGGATGTCGGGGATGTAGATTGGATGGTAGAGTACTAGCTTAGAATGCAAGAGGTATGGGATCGATACCACACATTTAAATACCATCCGCGTTTCAAAAAAAAAAAAAGTCTCTGTGGATGGTGTTGACATTGGTGGCATTTTTATTTTGTGTCTGATGAAAGCATAGGCAAAAGAATGGCATGAAGTGATGATATGTTATCATTTTCATCCAATAAATGGTTTCCTCAGCATCTTGATGCACAGCTGTTTCCAACTTGAATATCTTCATTGATTGTTTGTATCTCTTATGATGTTAATATGTGCATTTTCTAGTCTTCATAACTGTAATTAATAACTTTTGGCTTTGTGGCACTTTTCAAACTGATTTTGTCTGGTCCTAGTTATCCTATGTGGGAATTTAGGTGTTGGTGTAGTTTTCCAAATAGTCTCAAAGTGGGCAGGTCTGTCTGAAAATTCTAGAGTTTAAGTTGTAGTTGAGTTTTATTTGGCCATGGTCCTAGCATGTGCTTGAAGTTTATTCATCAGGCTCTCTTAATTTGATCTATTTAAGACTGTTTGTTTCTGATTTTGAATGTGTATTGTACCACATTATGTTGTAGGGAAAAAAATAATAAAGGTAATTAGAAAAGTTAGCTGGTGAAAACAAAGGAACAGGTCATGAAAGCTGTTTACATGCTAAAAGATAACAACCAACATGTTAAGAAACCGTCCCCCAAAAGTTCAACATGTCTAGCAAATTGTACTCTTTCACCTTACTGAATAACTTCAAGGAAGCCTCACATCATTAACAAAATCTCTAGCTTGTCAGAGTGCTTGTTTGTGGCGACAACACAATGAGCTTTGGTGAGAAATGGATTTTTGGTGGATGCAGGTCATGTATCGATTCTGCTACATCTGCAATCCTTATCAATGGGTAGCCTACAGAGCTTTTTCACAGTGGGAGTGGGCTTGAGGCATGGGGCATGTCACCGCTTCTTTTTGTACTGCATACCAAGTAAGGCATATTCGGGGATCGGGCTCAGATCGGTCCGGTTCTAGACCGGCCGATCTGGTCTGATCCGGGCCGGTCCCCCCACTTTCTTAAAAAAAGGTTACAAAATTCAAAAAAATATGAAAAAAATCATGAAAAAATAGAAAATAGGTTTCTATTACCTGAAATTTATCTAGGACCACGGGTAAGCCCTTGGGGTTCTATTATTTTTCCAAAAAGGTTGGAACAAAAGAATCAGTGATAGAACAACAAAGAAATAAATTGAAAAAAAAAATCTAAGGATATGAGGATATACTTAGCTTCATTATAGTCTTACACAACAAGTGTTATACAAATGTTGTACATAGTTTTTTCAAGACATGTAAGATTCGTACCATTGCCTATATTCTACAAGAAACCGGTGATACTCATCTGTGTGGCCGTAGATGATTGTCACTGGCACCCATCCTTGTGTATCGCCTCCATTATAAGATCTTCCTGATGAATGCTAGGAGGATGCATCTGAGTATTGAGGACAAGATCTTAGAGAGAGAGAAATGAGAATGGGTGTTGGTGGGGATGGGGAATGGGTTTGGGGGGTTTATATAGACCCCTTAAACCCTTGGCTTGCTGTTGGGAACGTTCCCAATGGCTAACCAATGGCTAGTTTCAAACTAGCCGTTTGGACGGCCAGTTTGAAACTCATTGCTGCCCGGATCGGCTGATCCAATCCCGGGATCGGCCAATCTGTCCTGATCTGTCCGATCTCGGCAAGGGAATGGTGGATCAAGGCATGGGATTGGACTGGTTCGGCCGAAAACCTATCAGATCGGCTGATCCGATCCAGCACACCTTGCTGCGTACACATGCTATGAGCTAGATGTGGGATAGGGCAGAAGCCTTGGCCATCATCAGAGGCTTTACTCCTAATAAGTTAAGGCATCCAAAGCGATCAAGGCGGTGCCCTACCGCTTCACTGCTTAGGTGCGAAGGCGAGGCACCTAGGTGAAGCCTAATTTATAGAACCTAGTATGTTTCAAGAGAATTACTATCTACATTTTCCAGCATATAAAATCTATTTTCATTTGTATACAATGGTGACCTTCACAATATTCAACATATATTTATGGTGTTAAAAATAAATATAATAAATCACAAATATTAACAAATGAATAAGGAAAAACCAATGAGAACTTGGAGTATGTCAATCAAGATTAAAACATTAACCTAACCTGAAATTTACTAGTTAAGTAATCATGACGTATAAAGAAAGAAAGACAAGTAAAATATATTTAAATAAGCAATAAGCAAACCAACATACTAAACCCAGTGACTTCTAAACTTGAGAGGAGGAAAATAAAGGAAAAGAAACCCTGGCAGAAGAATCGCGCACGAAGTGAGAAGTTTGATCATCTATTGCCCCTTTCTGATGTAAATATGGACAATTATATGAAAATATCCTTCAACTTCTTTCTAATGATTAAAGTAAAGCTAAAAGAAGGTAAGTTGTTTCTGTGACATGGCTGGCTGGGCGGGAGTTACGTGGGCTGGGTACCTTTGGGCAGTCTAGGCGAGTGCCTTAATAGGCTGCTTGCCTAAGCGCCAGGTCGCCTTGGGCACAAGGGAGTGCCTTGTCGCCTAGGCGATGCCTTGAAACCTTGAAAACAATATTCTTAGGATAGACAGATCACATACCTTCAATATGTTTGCTGATACTGTTTCGTTTGCAGCTGATGAGAACTACAAATGTATGTTTTGTGGTAGATGCTGGAACTGGTAGAGCTGTTTAAAAGTGAATTACTGATAGAGCTATTTGTGTCTGGGCCTCTGGGCTGGGGGGAGGTATGGTTCCTCAATTTCAGGCAGAATCTTTTGGATGAAAAGATTGATCAGCTTGACTTGTTGGGCCACTTTGACGGTGTCTTCATTCACATGATGAGGCGGACAAGTGGAGTTTGAGGCAGGATAAGTGTGGGTTTTTCTTTTGTTGTGGGATCAGCATACCAGTTCATTGCTGATTGGGGGTTCACTTCCCATATTAAACAAGTTTGGCACCCGTGCTCACTCTTGAAGGTTAGGATTTTGGTTGAGTGTTTCTCAAGGAAGTCTTCTTACATGTGATTGGATCATGCAGGCAATTGCCCTCTATGATATCAGGATGAGGTGTTGATGGACCTCCTCTTTCTGCTTTGCTCTTATATTTCCTTTCTATCTTCAAAATCCCGAAGTTTGTGGCTAAGCAACTTAAAGCTATTCATAGCAGATTCTTCTAGGAAGGTTGTAGAGAGACTTTAAGGGAAGAGGCCATGAGGTTTGCTGGGAAAGAGTCTGTAAGAGTAAAGAAAATGGTGGCATAGTAATCAAGGACATTCATGATTTCAACTTTTCCCTCCTAGTTAAATGGCTATGGAAGCTTGGCACAACACGCTTAGGGCTTTGGATTAACGTCGTGAGAGATAAGTTCTATTCCAACATGAGGGTCCGGGATGTATCCCTGCAGGTGGGGTATACTGTTGCCTATGTTTGGAGGGGGGATCCTACTCGCGACAGATATCATTCTTGCAGCTACTTATGTTGCTCTTGGAGATGGCAGTAGTTGTTATTGTGGATAGACAAGTTGATGCAGAAGACGATGCATGGCTGGAGTTCTCTTCATTGGCTTTTATTAGGACCATTTAAGGTCCATTATGTTTGTTTTTATTTCCTAGGAATTAAAGAAATATGAACAAGGGTAGTCCAAGAGTCGGATGGGGATCTCTAAGAGTCGGGAGTTGCAGATCTCCCTATATATGTATGCTGTTAACATAATAGTGGGAGAGGATGAATTTTGGAGAGAAAAAAAAATTACCTGATTGTGTTTTTTGGTCTCTGTGACGGAGACCCTCTCCACCCCTCTTCCTCGGTGCGACGCCGAGGGAACCCCTGCTCCGGTGTGACGCCGGAGATCGCCCATCGGTGTGACGCCGACCGGTTCCTCCTCCTCTAAACCCCACTTTTTATCCCCCCTTGTCCCGCATCAAGTTTGGTATCAGAGCATACCTCGATCCCCCGCTACGCCGCTACGCCATCGTTGTCGTCGCCAGCTCCCACCACCGCCGCTGCTCCACGCCTCCCGCCGCTGCCAGCGCTGCCCTGCGCCTCGCCCCGCTGCTGCTGGATCAGCCTCCCCACGCCTCCGACTGTCGTCGGAGCCAACATTGTCGGCAACCAATGGCCCCTACACGAGCCGACCCTCGTCGTCACTGCCAACGATCGTCGCTGCCCCCGGCCCCCGTCCGCCACTGCCGTTGATTATTGCCGCCGCCCTAGCTGCCCTCCAGATCGGCCGCCTTAGCCTCCCTCCGGATCTGCCGCACTAGCTACCGCCGGAGCCACCTGCGCCTTCCATCTCTGCCGAAGCCGCCGTCGTCGAGCCCTGCCTCCGCCCTATCCGCAGTCCTCCCCTGAAGTCGCCGCCGTCGTCGAGCCCTGCCTCCGCCCTATCTGCAGTCCTCCCCTGAAGTCGCCGCCGTCGTCGAGCCCTGCCTCCGCCCTATCTGCAGTCCTCCCCTGAAGTCGCCGCCGTCGCCGGCCACCACCGCCGCAGCCTCCATCGCCATCGCCCGTCTGGGTAACCTCTGCCGCCAATGCCACCCACGGTAGTCAACCCGCTTCCCCCCTTTTTGGTTCAAGGGTTTAAAAGAAGAAAAGAACAAGAAGAGTAGGAAGAAGAGGGCGGCGGGAGAGCTGGCGGCCATCACCGCCATCGCCGGCATCCGCCGGCGCTATCGCCGCCGCAGCCGGCCTCGCCCGGCGCTTACGGGACTGACATCGGCCCTAGTCGCCCCTGTCCCCACCGCCGTCGTCGCCATCTTCTCACCGCCAAGCCGCTGCCGTCGGGCCTCACCACCGTCACCGCCGTCACTGTCGCTCCGCCCGCCGCCTTGCTCCGCCGTCGCTGCCGCCCCACCGCCTTGGCCTCCGCCTGTGCCCTCGTGTCACCCTGCCTCGGTGGTAAGAAAGAAGAAGAAGAAGGGTGGGAGAGAGAGAATGGAAATAACCCCTTGTCAACGCCAGGTTGACCTGGTCCACCGAGCCACCCGGCTCGAGCCCAACGCCCTTGGGTTCGAACCCAACCCTTATTAGTCCGAGCCATTTCCTTTAAAAGGGGACCTGGGTCCAATTTTTGCTACATGACTTGACCAGGTTTTAAGGAATCCAGGTGGTCCAAGCCATCTGGTTCAGCCTTAGTCCGAGCCAGGGTTCGATCTAGTCCAAGCCGGGTCAGATCTGGTTCGTGGTGGTGAGACTGGCGGTGCAATTGAAGGCGATAGGGCACCGCCCTCGTGTGGAGCTTGCTGGAATCCGATTCGCGTGCCGTCTGCAGCGTTGGATTCGTCTCGATGAAGTTAGTTCATATCTAGGTGTATCATCACAGATTTACCTCGTTTTGCGTGCCACTTTTGCACGCAAACCGAAGATTCCGATCGCGCATCCGAGGCCCACGTCAGCCGCCTCGATTTGCGTGTCAATTTTCAGCGCACTGATTTTGCAGCAACCAACGATCCGACCTGCCTCGTTTTGCGTGGCGCGCTTGCACGAATTACGAGGACGCTTGAGCTTGCCGTTCAAGGTCATCTCGGACCCCGATTTGAGCGCCGCCAGCGGCGTTGGTCTCGTCTCAACGAGGCCCATCCAGTTTCAGCACACATCAGACCCGATTTGCATTGATTTGCGTGTCATTTTTGCACGTATATCGAGGTCATCATTTGGGCTCCGTTTCTTGCACCGATCGTGTCATTGACCTCATCTCAACAAGGTGGACTTAGTTCCAGAGTGGTGCTACCCTTACGGCACCTCGTTCTACGTGCCGCTGATTGATTCAACAGAATTTGAGTCCCGGAGTAATCTCTTGCAACATGTCTTCCACTTATTTCTGTTTTGATGTGTTCTTGCCGAATCGAAAATGGACGACATTGATGTTAGATGAGCGAGCGAGTGATAATGTGATTCCCCAATATATTGTTGATTCACTGTTGAAGACGAACGAGATTTTTATAGACGGTGATAAAGCTTTTGTGGAGTTTTATCGGCGGGTTAAAGGTGTCACCACGGAACACTCCACTACATATGTGGATGGAGCTTGGTGTACTATAGATCCATGGAGCTCTTCTATTTGTTTTGGTCGAGATTGGCTATCCGAGCGTCATGCTATAGTGGACTGTGATAGACGTCGATGCTCCCTCATACACCCTCATTTTGATGGACGTGAGTTCACGTTTCCGGAATCGTCACTTTTCTCTCCTAAGGTAATGGAAACACCATCAAAGGTACCTGATACAGTCTCCCCAACTATAAAAGATGATCAATCAGAGGATGTATGTGAAGACAACGCATTGTTGTCAGCTGCTAGTGAGCTATTGGTTGTAGATTCATGAGATCACAGTTTATTTGTGGATTCTGGGTTAGACATGTTCGATGCTATTGTTTCCGATGATGACTTATTATGCAGTGGTGGGCATGACCTCATTTCTCCAGAGAGTTTAGATTCTCTGTTAGTTGTGGAATCAGGATCGGATCTTACTGATCTGATATGGCAGACCTTCTGTGATTCACATACAACAGACTGGGTGGTGATTCTTGATATGATTCTCTGCTTGAAGACTCCCACAGATGATCCAATCGTCCGCTTGATTATACTGGCGCATTTTAAAACTCGAGGACGAGTTTGTTCAAACCATGGGAGATTGATGTAGAAGATGGCTGGAGTTCTCTTCATTGGCTTTTATTAGGACCATTTAAGGTCCATTATCTTTGTTTTTATTTCCTAGGAATTAAAGAGATATGAATAAGGGTAGTCCAAGAATCGGATGGGGATCTCCAAGAGTTGGGAGTTGCAGATCTCCCTATATATGTATGCTGTTAACAGAATAGGGGGAGAGGATGAGTTTTGGAGAGAGAGAAAAAATTACATGATTGTGCGTTTTGGTCTCTGCGACGGAGACCCTCTCCACCCCTTTTCTTCGGTGCGACGTCGAGGGAACCCCTGCTCCGGTGTGACGCCGACCGGTTCCCCCTCCTCTAAACCCCACTTTTTATTCCCCCCCCCCCCCCCCCCCCCCCCCCCCCCCCCCCGTCCCGCATCACAAGTGGTGCGGTAAGGTGCGACTATCTCACACTTTACCAAGTTATTTTTCATCTTTGTCATCGAGGTGCACCCTCATGGCAGAGGGAGTGGGCTTCTTGCTTCAAAAGGAACTTCTGGAAGAGGAGATTTGGTATTTGGCTAGCCTGTTGTTGGTGTTGTAGGATTATATGGTTGATCCTCAAAGAATGCCAAGGGGATCTTCTTTGTCAAATCTGCTTGTAATCTTATTATAGGTGGACGAATTGGAACCTCCTTCTTTTGCTAGATCTAGGCTCTCAAGTCCCTCATGAAGGTCAAGGTTGTGGTTTTGAGAATCTCTAATGGCAAGCTTCCCACTTCTGACAGGTTGCTTTGCTTTCAATGTGACATGCCATCCATATGCTGCTTGTGTGGTGAAGAGGGCGAGTCCCTTGATCACTTGTTTGTGGGATGCAATTTTGCTAGGGAGGTGTGGCTAGCTATGTTTCCAAAGGTTCACAAAAGTAGGCAATTAGAGGACAAGGTGGATGAATTGATCCGGCAAAAGGTATGCCATATCGCTAATCCATATCAGATCATCTCTTCCTAGATACGGTATGATACCCGATCTGGCTCAGTCTGACTCGCACGAGTCAAGCCAATGAGTTTGTTAAAAGTAATAAGTTTGAGCCACATTTTAGAGAAATGTATTTTATTAATTGATATAAAAAGTGTAATTTTACTTATCAAATGGAAAAACTCAATTTTGAACAACCCATTATGCGTGTATGAGTCGGCATGGTCTGGTCTTGACTCGGTGTGTGCTAGCGGATCAGACTCGCCCAGATACGAGTCGACTCATACGAGTCAACACGATACGTCAAACCATGATCCAACATTGGTCTTCATCCGTGGCTTACAAGAGAGACCACATAATGTGGTGGTTGATCTTTCACTTCCCACTAGGGGTCATTTGGAGGGAGAGAGAGAAGAGGATCTTCAAGAGGGAGGCAACAAACCTGGATAGAATGGTGGTCTTTATCTGTAATAGGGTGAGGGAGTGGATGTGGGTCTTTTGTAAAGAGCTTATCGGCCGTTCCTCTTTTTTTGCTCTCTTGGAGGGAAACTGAGTAACCCACCATCTTGGTGTTTTGTACAATTTTTTTTTTTGGGAGAGCTTTACCGTCTACGCTCTTGTACATCTGTTTTTGTACCACCCACTTTCAAAGGGAAAGAAATGACTCAGTTAAAATCCTAAAATTGGGCCAATACAAGGGATGATGACATTAGTGAATGATGAGGCTGACAGCCACTTATTAACAGTAAATCTGGTTTTCAAAGGCAAAGCCAATAACCCACCCAGGGTTGGTGCAACACCACCCAATGGTCCTTGCTGCTGTAGCTTGGCTGGTTGCTGCTGCAGCCCATGTGAGTGCTTGTGGCCTATGGCCATTGCCCTCAGCTGGACACCACTGTGGCCCATCTTGCCTATGGGGGGTGGGCATGGCCTGGGGAAGGAGCCAGCCCCCTGCATCAATTGAGAAGGGGAAAAGAGATGTTAGTCTTGGCATTTTATATTTTATCTTTATAATAATGCGTTTGAACAAAATTTGTCACCCCTTAAACATGTACGTGTGTATGTGTGTGTGGCATACACATGCATGCATTAAAGGAAGCTAGGGTTTTCTTTATACCTTGTGCATGCCTGCAGAAAACAAACATAAGATAGGGTTTCATGCCCTATATGTATGAATGCATGCATAAGAAAAAGAAGGGCAAAGGAAGAAGAAAAAGATAGTACCTCCAGCAGCTACAATAGAAAAGCAAGGTGGCCACAGCAGAGGCGGCAATACGACCAGCAGCCGCAGCAGTGGGGACAGCTACAAGGGACTGCGGTCCCCTGTTTTGGCCCTGTGCTTAGAAAAAAGGCAGAAAAGAGAGAGAGAAGCCACGGGATTGAGAGAGGGAGCAGAAAAGAGAGAGGGAGAGAGAGAGAGAGAGAGGCAATGGGATTGAGAGAGGAGAAGAAGAGAGAGAGAGAGAGAATGCGGTTGGAAGAAGAGACCCACCGGGTCTCTCTCCCCTCCCAACCCACTGGTCCTCTTCTGGACCCCCATTGGTGGTTTTTTTTTTTTTTGGGGGGGGGGTAAAAAAGGAAAAAAGAAAGGAGGAGGAGAAGAAAAAAAGAAAAAAAAAGGGAAGGAGGAGGGAGGAAGAGCCACGGTGGCTCTTCTCCCCACCGGTGCCCCCCCCCCCCCCCCCCCCCCCCCCCCACACACACACACACACACACACACACTAGTGGCACCCACTGGTGGGAGGGGGGGTTGCCACCGGCCCCTCCCCCGCTTCCCTCTCTCTATGCACGTCGCACCGGTGGGGGGTGCCACCGGCCACTCCCCACCCCCGATGGCCTCCTTGGAGGCCTATAAAAAGGCCCTAATGGCCATTTGCTGCAGGACAGAGACACGAACACAAGAAGGGACAAAAAAAAAGAGAGGAGGGGGAGGCTTTGCCGCTGCTGCAATACTCCAAGAAGGAAGTTTTTTTTTAAACATTGAATCCCCGTTCAAGCTCCACTTCCAGCTCTTGTAAAGTATTTTGTGCGTGGAATAAAAAAAAACATAAAAGGATTTGTTGATTTAAAGATTGTAATCTTATTAATAAACTTAAGGGTTCATTTCTATTGATGAAACCACCTTCATTTTCTGTGTGCAAAAGTAAGGAGCAGGGAGGGATTGGTCTATGTGGAGTTGCTACTTTCAATAAAACTTTGTTAATGAAATGGTTGTGGAGAAGGGGGGAGTGTCTGAATGCCCTTTCGGCTGTCATTGTCAAGGACTTGTATTTCTTTTCTGATAATAGGTGGACTTTATATCCTTCTACCACTTACAATTTGTCTCCTATTTGGAAGAACATAGTCAAGATTGCTGATTTTATGGCTATTTCTTATAGCATTCAGGTTGGTAATGGTAGTGATACATCATTTTGAAAAGATAGATGGTGTTCTGGACTGGTCTTGTCTTCAGTGTTAAGTAATTTATTCAACATCACTCATAATCAGGGGGTTTCAGTTGCAGAAGTTATGTCTCATAATGGTTCTGAATTCATTAATTTGCAGTTGAGAAGGGATCTTATGGATGAGGAATTTGAGGAAATGTTGGCTCTGTTTAATCTTATTAACAATGCTAGACTTTGTGCAGAAAATCAAGATATGATAGTGTGGAGATGGAATACCAATGGGCAGTTTTCGGTCAGGTCTATTGTTCAACTTTTGGATGATGGTGGCTGCAGGGTTTGGTGGAAGGATTTAGTGTGGGCAAAAATTCTTCCTAATAAGATCAAGGTGTTTTTATGGAAGGTTGCTTGGGCTAGAATCCTCACGGGCATAAGGGCTAAGAAGCTCCATATCTCAGAAAAGTCTTCATGTGTCTTTTGTGCAATCTTCGAGGAAGACTTATACATCTTTTTCTGGGCTGTGGCATTATTAAAATTTTGTGGAAGGCTATCTGCAGATTATTCAATATCAGTTGGGTGGATCAGTTTTGGAGCTTCTAAAGTGGTGGTCTATAGTCTGTACCTTTCCTGACCAGAAACAATTGTGGTTCCTAATTGGGCCGGGCTTTGATGTGGACTATATGGTGTGAAAGAAACATGAGGAAGTTCATTGACCAATATAAGAGTGTTCTTGAATTATTGAAGAGCACTTTTATAAGAGTGGAAGAGTGGGGAAGAGCTGCTGATATTATTAAAGAAGAAGATCCCATTTTGTTGCAGAAAGCGAAAGGGTGGAGATCCCTGTTTTTATGAGAATTTTCTGTGTTCCTGTTTTATTTCCTTGATAAAATAGCTCTGTTGTAATCTTTTTTGTTTTTTTAAACTTGGTTGGGGGTCTGTCCCATCCAGGTTGTGGGGTGTTTTGGTTTTGGGATTTTCCTTGTACTAATATCTTTTTTTCATCAATGGAATAGTGACTTTTAGTCACCTTCTAAAAAAAAACAACCTTCATTTCATGGTTTACTCTTATTGGTAGAGTAACCTAAATGTTTTAATGCATTTTGAATAATAAAATGACTACGATGTCCTTGGTTTGCTCTTATTGGTAGAGCAGCCAAATAACTCATAGGTCATTCCTCCCATTAGAATGACCAAACTTATGTAACATGAGCCATTAATAAAAGAATGTTGTGTTGTTTATGTTCCATAAAAGCTTTGTTCATATTATGTGTTTGTCTAAAAAAGGAAAAGGGAGTTAAGTTTGTTCGGTTCGTTCATATTGGTTGAATGGTCTAATTAATGGACGATTTCTCCATATTGGTTGGAGGACTGTTAATGATTATTCTCAAATATGTGGCGGCCTTCATGCCCCATTAATTGATTTTATTCTTTATGTTTATCTCCCCTAAAATGAATCAAAAGAGGGGAGATGCTGCCCAAGTTCCGCCTTAGTGATCTCAATGGTCTTTAAGGGGTACTTAAAGGATTCTATTTAAGTTCCTTGATATCCTTTAAGGGGTCTTAATGAGAATTTTGTCCAAAGACATATCCTCTTAACACCACTTGAAGGCTATAGGTTCTCATGTCCTCGTGTGAATCTAAAATCCTTTAAGTATCCTTCAAGATTTCTAAGGGATTCTTAAATAAAGTGATCATTGAAATAATAACTTCCATGCATGCTGTATACAAGTAAATGGTTCATTATCATAATTATGATGTTATATTTAATTCTTCTTTTATTCCAGTCATTTTAATGGGCTCTAATGGATGATTAATCAAGAGTTGCCAATCAGTGATTGGCGTAATTGACACTGACTGCGGTCAATGGGGAGAGGTCAAATTCACGGATCTACTTGTCTGATCTAAAACCTTAGACTCCTCGAGGGCTAATCCCAAGCTCTCCAAGTATACACTTAAAACAAAAAAAATGATTCTTTTGAAAACTAAAAATCTTTTAAGTCTTTTTTCAAAAGAACAAAGATTGACCTTAAAAAATGAAGTCTCACATAATGTTTGTGCCTCTGGGCAGTGCGGGCCATTTTATATTTTTGACTGCTTGAACTGGGCAGGGGGCCGCCAGGCCGATTCCTTATTTTATACCTACTATTTATAAGTTTATATATATATACATCCTTATTAATTTTAAGATAATCCTTCTTATTGTTCCTATTGTTTTAGTACTTTTCCCTAAATCAGCCGAGTTTGCCCACCAACCCGATCTGGATCAGAATTAGCCACAACCAATTTGGGGGAACTAATCCAATTTTGTAGACCTTGTTTCCTTTTTGTCCTTGAACCTGGCCTGGATCAGAACTAGACATAGGCAATTTGTGCTTCTACAATTAACTTCTTGACAAGTGAAAGTCATTCCTGTTTTTTTTTTTTTTTTTTTTGTGCCAATTCTCCGTACATTCTTCCACCCCCCCTCCGCAACATGCCCCAACCTCTTACTAATGACGGTCATGGAAATTCCACTTCCGAAAAATAGTTATGATTAGTGAGGTAAATGGAAAATGATAACTTGAAATGTCCATCCTTGTCCGAAGCTTATAGGACACATGAAGATAAAAATAAGGATACCATCTTTATCCTTTTTTATTTAGGATAAGGATAAGATAATAGTTATTTCCATATTATGTTCAGTAGATTTTCAATGCCTCGACAATTTGGCTCCATTGCCACCTTTTAGTGATGGATAATGTGGTATAGGTTGTAGTGAACCAGTCACAAGCTGAGCAGTAGGAACAGAACACCCGCAGGGTAACGCAGTATGGAGTTGCCATGGCGTGGAGCCACCACTGTGTCTAGGGGTTGAGGTGGGGATGAACTAGATTAATCTCATATCAGAAAAAGGGAAAAAGGTTGTGGGTCTATACATGGGAGGGATGAATCCATAACTCGTGAGGCTCCTTTTGGTGATAGAGTCATGTAGACTTGGTCCATAGAGGATAATATCTCGCAAGTGTTAGATTGGGTTGTTACATTATGTTGTCAAAGCAAGAGCTACGTAGTACAATACGGGCCGGTTTGAGGACAAACCATGCAGAAGTTAATGGGCTTGTAGTGACTTAGTCATGAGCTGGGTAGTAGGAAGGGTTTTGCCATAGGTGAGGGCTACCCACGACGTAAAGCGGCATGGAGCTGTCATGGCATGGAGTCATCATTGTGTCTGGGGGCTTGGGCAAGGATGAACTGGGTTAGTCTTGTATTATAAAGGGGGAAAAGGTTGCTGGGCTGTATATCAGAGGCATGGAGCTATAACTTGTGGGGCGCTTTTTGGGTACGAAACTGTGCAGACTTGGTCCAAAGTGGACAATACCTTACAAGGGTTATGTTGGATCGTTCTATAGGTTTGTGTTACGATATGAAGTTCTTTGTTATCGTGTAAATACAACCTCTTCCCAAGTCTTTCCTTTTGTTGTTCTATTGCCAGTTTTGTTAGCTGAATATTTTTCCTCTGCATTTTGTCTTTAAAGTAAATGTCATATGTTTTTTTAATCTCTTGTTGATTTTGTACTCATCCTTCTTCCTATTTCATTCTTCCAACAGAATTCTAGGGCATCTTTCGAGTTGTACTTATCCTTCTTCCTGTTTCATTCTTACAACAAAATTTTAGGGCACCTTTCGAGTTGCATCATGGCGTGGAATTCAAGTTGCAGTGAAGATGCTTGGTGATGATGTAATAACTGACGAAGAGAAAGTGTAGGTTGACTTTTGGGATTCACTTTAGATTTTCATTCCCTTTTTGTGTTTTTTTTAAGTAAATATATCATCATTGTCTGGTTGGCTTATGTGTTTGATTTTGCAGGAGGGCATTTAGGGATGAGCTTGCTTTGCTTCAGCAAATACGTCATCCAAATGTTGTCCAATTTCTGGGTGCTGTAACACAAAGTAGCCCGATGATGATTGTCACTGAATATCTGCCAAAGGTTGCTGCAGCTTTGAGCTCCACACTGCCCTCCTTATGTTTAACATGATTTGATGATAGCATGTTTAGCATTGGTCTCTTTTGAATATTGGTGCCTTTTTTTGTGTACAACGTGGTATGTTATACAATATTGTTAATATCATAATCTTTATAAACTTGTAGCTGTTTTATCTGATTGTTGTTATTTGTAATAAATCATATTATCTTTAGTGCTCGTAGTGAAGATGAGGTACCATTGGTCTTCCTTTTTTATGTGATTGTATGTCTGCCTTTCCTTTACTCTCATTAGATATTAGAGAAATAATTCATAATAGTTAGGATATGTATGTTTCCCTCTGTATTATCCTTTCGCTAGTTCTGGTGATTTATCTGACAAATATATTTGGAGGTACATGAATCATCTTTTATTTGTTTTTCAAGGGTATGTAGAGTTCTCTGGTTTCTCCAATTTGTGAGGATTGGCTCGTAGTGTGGCTTTGCATCATACTATGCGTGCATCTTTATTTTTTTAAAAACTATTTTTATCTTTGTATATTAGAAAATAAAAATGCCTAATCCAAGCTAATATTCGAGTGACAAAATGTTCTCTGCATGTGTACGCTGTTTACCCAGTATATTTTTTTGATCCGTGAGATGTATTTTGAGCCACTTGTCAGTAGCAGGAAGAAGTATTTATTTATACCTGAACATCGTGGGTGTCCTTTGCAGATAGTTTTCAGAGGTTGGTTCCTGCATTTCATCTCTAACCTGGTTTTTAGGGGGCTACTTAAACACCTTTTTTTTGCAAATTGTTTAAAAGAAAGCCACTATTTTCTTTCACAAATAACTTGAAAATTCTCAATGGCTATCAAATGTTTACTATTTGTTCCCAGTTAAAAGATTTTGTAGAATTATGGATGTTGTCAAGGGCAAGGTTTAAAAACTCGGCTCGGATCGGCACGGATCGGCCGAGTCGGACCGGTTTTGGGCCGACCGTGCCGATCCCGAGTAACCTGGCCGAGTCCAGGACTCGGATCGGCCGGTCCGAGCCGGATCGGGCGATCCGGGACCGGATCGGGCCGGGTCAGCTCGGATCGGCCCGACCCGGCCCCCAACGGCCAGTTTGACTAGCCGTTGGGGGTCAAACTAGCCGTTGCTGGCCGTTCCCAAACGGCCAGCAACGGCTAGTTTGGGCCTTGGGGGCCTATTTAAACCCCCCCAAGCAAGGATGGCAGTACCGGTACCGGTATCGGTGGGTACCGGTACCGGTCCGGTACCGGCCCAAAACCAGTCCGGTACCGGCCGGTACCGGCCCGGTACCGGTCGATACCCATGGTACCGGTGCCGGCCGATACCGGTACGTACCGGCCGGTACGTACCGGTATCGGCCGGTACTGCCATCCATGCCCCCAAGGCCCTCCTAAGGCTCCACAATTGCCCTTTGAGCCTCCTAACATTCTTGCTCTCTCTCCCACTCTCTTGATCATAGAATTCTCTCTCCATCTCTCCCACGAGGTCACTTCTAGTCTACTACAAGCTCCGCGATCTCTCATCTTCTTGTGCTGTGAAGGAATGGCATCTCAAGGTGCTGCTGAGCGGTCATCTGGGAATCCTCATAGTGCTGATCCTGCTTGGGGTCATTGCACACCGGTGGACATGGGCCAAAGAAAGGTACAATGCAAATATTGCAACCGGGTTGTCTCTGGCGGGGTCTACCGATTCAAACAACATCTTGCTGGAATAAAAGGTGAAGTTGCAGCATGTGCTCGAGTTCCTTCAGAGGTTAGGATCCAATTTCGAACTTACATGAAGGAGAAGGAATCAAGCAAAGCAAGTACTGCCAGAAGAAGACAGGAAATTCGAGAGGAATTGTCTGAACCAGCGCGAAGGTCTGATGCTGGAGTCCGGCTTGGTGGAAGTAATCAACCTATAAATGTTGATGATTGGGATACAAGTAAGTTTCTTATTTAACTTATTTTCATGTTCTTCATTTAACGTTTTCAGACAAATAGTTATAGTAGATTAATTTTTTTTCTTTTACATTTAAAGCTGAATTGCGACGTGCAATGGAAGCAAGCCGGCGGTCCTCTGCAGATGAGGACTTATTTCGGCACACTGGAAGATATGGAGGACAAGGAAGTGGCTCCACACCTTCTGCACAAGGGAAGAAGGATAGCTATGATAGTTGCTCGGAAGTGTTGATGGGGGCTAAGTCTGTTATTAAGCGCATGCTTGCAGATGAGGACAGAGCAATATTGACATGCAAGTAAATGCATGATTACAGAATGATGTTATACCACTTTGGGACAAGTACTGCTCAAAGAGCTGCCAAAATTTTGAGTCCAGGTTTGAAAATTATTAACTAGATGTTCTACTTAAATTTTAATTATAGCTTGCACATTGTTGACATGGCCAATTTTCTATTTACAGCTGACTGGTGGCTAGATCATGGAAAAGCATATGGGTATGAAGATCTAGCCTATGTTGCAATTCGGGTCTTAAGTCAAACAACCTCTTCATCATGCTGTGAGAGAAACTGGAGCACCTTTGGCTTGATTCACACCAAGCAAAGGAATAGATTGAAGTCGAGCCGTCTAGAGAAGCTAGTATTCTGTCATTATAACATGAGGTTGAAGCTAAAAAATCTGGAGCTCATAAGGAACCTTCAAAGGTAGGAGAAAGAGAGAATTTCCGGATAAGCCACAGAGACGACACATGTAGAAGAACCCATAGACTTGGATGAGCTGTTCGAGGAGCAACATCCACTAAATGCATGGGTTGATGCAAACACCTCAAATGAGTCTGAATTCAACCCAAATGATCGGGAATGGGCAGAAGGTGAGTTAGATAATGTTCCATTACTTACTGATTTTCAACCTCCTTCTCCAAAACGTCAGAAGAAGAGCAAAAAACAAGCACCAAGCAAAAGGAAGAGTAGTACTGGAATTCAAATTGCTGATCTGGAGACTATCGAGGAAGATGATGAAACGCCAGAACCAAGTGATGAGGTCCAATATCAAACCTCAAATGACTCGACATCAAAGACGAGCTCCGACAGTTCTGAGGATGGCGGAGATGCTACCAGTGCCCCAGCCCCAGCTCCACCAATTCAATTCACTGGAGAAGAAGAATACACACATGCGACCCAAGATGAACATCATGGTGGCAGAGCAGGACATGAAGAATCTTCCATTCAAACATTTAGCAGATCAAGGAGGAAGGACAAAGGTAAAGCTCCTCAGGAATATTAGGAGCAACTATCAGATGCATCATCATATTCTCCATACGAAAGGTATAGTCAGCCTACTGGATATGTAGTTTACCCTCCTCAACATTCTGATACATCCGACTATTCAGGGGGTTGTCTAGAATATCCACAATTTTCAGTCATTTATACCAATACGGATGACTATAGCCGGTATGTGATGCAATATGAACAATACTATCAGAGCTATATGTCATGGGCTGAGTATGTTAGCCATATGTTCATTCAGTATAATGTACGTTAGGAATAAATGTAAGTTCATAATCATATATGTAAGTTTATTTAAGGTTTTTTTGTCCAACAACATCTTATGTACTTCAAATCAATGTATTTCAACACAATTATGCATTAGACTTGTGTTTTATATTTTTTTCACATTTTTTCATATTTTTTTTCTATTTTTTTATGCTATCCGAACCAGCCAAGCCTGACTCAGCCAGGATCGGCCGAGATCGGATCCGATCCGATCGGTTTTGGACCGGCCGATCCGGGACCCGATCCCGGGTTTCTTAACCTTGGTCAAGGGTGCATGCCCTACAAAGGTGGAGTACATAGTTTGCACGCTGTCTAACTCAAAATGATATTGCATCCTAAATGGATTTACCTTGAAAAGTTTAGTTTTAACTGAGTTGTCCAAGTGATCAAAGTCTAATGACAATGTCTTTTGATACCTGAACAATATAGTAGAAACAATCAATGCTATTGCCATGGCATGTGATGCTTGCCATGTTCTTTTTCAGGGTGATCTTTGTCTATATCTGAAAAAGAAGGGAGCCTTAAAGCCAGCTGTTGCTGTAAGATTTGCCCTTGATGTTGCAAGGTCAGTGTGCCATCTCACTAATTTATTTCTATCGGATTGTGTAGTTTTTATGCCTGGTTTTGAATTTTTAAACTGATTTTATAGCAGCATCATTTTCCCCCTTTTACCACAAAAAATCATTAGTGGACAGAAAATTAGCAGCTTCTATGTTTTGTCAAAGTTGCATATACAAGTATATTTAGTATTCTGAATGTTTCTCAGTGCATTGAATTAACAAGCAATTTTATATATGCTGATTCTGTGGACACCATCATATTAATTTTCCAGAGGGATGAATTATCTGCACGAGCATAAGCCTGAAGCCATCATTCATCGTGATCTTGAGCCTTCGTAAGTGATCTTACATGGCGTCCAGCTTCTCTGTAGAATCCCAACCTTTTTCTTTTTGATTTCCATTTGAGTTCCACAATTTCTCCATTCTAACGAGTGACAAAATTATTACCTGAATAGTCTGAAATTGTTTGGATATTCTTGCATTGCCAATCGAGTAAGATAACAGAAACATCTTGCGGGATGATTCGGGACATCTGAAAGTTGCAGACTTTGGAGTCAGCAAATTTCTTAGGAAAGCAAATCCTGTTCGGGAGGATAGACCATTGACATGCCAAGATACCTCTTGTAAGTTTAATTTATGGCCTTCCATGCATTATTTTTGTTTTATTTTTATAAATGGTGCCTCTTTAACTTGTTCGCAATTTTTTTGTTGATTCTGTTGAAAAAGTTGGCAGATTCCAAGTGCTTCTTACCTGCCTTTTTCATTATCTTACCTAAGCCTGAAGTTTAATGAGACGTGTTGACTAATGTTGTTCAAATGAACCTTTGTAATGATTCATTTCTTCTTTCCCTAAAAAATTCCTCTCAATTGTGTTGAGAGGGCAGTTCAAGAATTGCAGGACTTCTATTTTCAAATTTCTCCATGCATTGTATTTTATATCGAGCTTTATTCCCACCTGATGTCGCGTAAGCTCTTGGGAGGCAGGACATGGAAGACACCCCCCCCCCCCCCTCTCCACCTTTTCTTTTGTCTCCTTCTCCTAGTACATGTTAGACATTCAAGTAATTGCATAGATCTATATCATGGTCCTTGTTTGACACCTTGGCTGTTCTGAGAAGGAAAAGAGGCACCTTTGTCAGTATTGGCACCATTTTCAATGTTCCTTTTTAATTCTTGTGTTAGATGAGTAATCTCTCCTCTCCTACTGGTCGTACTACATCTTTTTATTCTGACAAAAAAAGGTTGTAGGAACCACTACCATTTCTCAAAAATAAAAATCTTTTACTAGTTGATGATATTTTGGAGGTCTATCTAAAGTGTAACTGTGGGCGTATTTAGATGACAATTCTAAGGTATCTTCTAGATAGAAAATGAAGAGAGGAGGAAAATAAGAGGAAAGACAAGTGGTTTTTGTTTTTTTACTTTCTATAATTGTTATTTAGATTCTCCTTTACATCCTTTGTTAGAGCAAATTTTCATTAACTTTTGATTGGGATTTTTATTTTAGAAAATAATTGTAAAATTAATCAATTGGCAAAATAATAATTGTAGGGATGGTTCACCTGGCCAGCATATAGACATGTCAGCACAAGGTCACATGTCCAACAACAAAGTCAGCATCATTGCTGAATTCTGTGGTGGTCCAATCTGTCTTATTTCTCTTTGTCATCCTCCAACCCAATTGCTCCCTGCAACACCTGCAATCACCTTCACTCCGTGCCTTTTTTCCTTTCTCCATCCGTCTCTTAGAAAACATGACGGCACCCCCTTCATCCAATTGACTTAAGATTTGTGTATGATCGGGACTGACATTTGACATGTTTATGACCATCAGGTAACTTAAGATGCATGATCCATGCACAGACATATTTTGGATGTGTTATGATACCTGTTTAAATAGATAGTTCACCTAGCCAGTGCATAGACATGTCAGCACAAGGTCACATGTCCAACAACAAAGTCAGAATGTCCAACAACAAAGTCAGCATCACGGCCGAATTCTCTGGTGGTCCAAACCATCCAATTTATCTTTGCCATCCTCCAATCCAGTTGCTGCCTCCCCCCCGCCGCATCCAATTGACTGTCAGATTTGTGTATGATCGGGACTGACATTCGTCATGTTTATGACTATCAGGTAATTTAAGATGCATTGTCCATGCACAGACATATTTTGGATTTGTTATGATACCTGTTTAAAATTAACCCTAAAACCCCACCCATTTAGCCTCTTCCTATTATCTTATCAAGTTTGGGTGCACCTTGACCTGGACCACTTATAGCCCTAGTAGCAGCAATAGCGCCATGAACATTATTTTCAAGTTTTGAAAAAGCATTCGATATGGTCTAGCTGGTCCTGTGTTCACAACACTCTTCGGCTATGGGTTTCAGCAGTAAATGGATTAGTTGGATTATGCAGCATGTCTTTACTCCACGATTCTCTATCCTAGTAAATGGGGAGCCGTGTGGGTATTTTGATAGCTCTAGAGGGTTAAGGCAGGGTGATCCCATCTCACCTCTCCTGTTTCTGATTGTTGGTCAGGTTTTGTCATCCTTATGGGAGAACGCTGCTATAGAAGGTTTGGTTGAGGGTTTTTCTGTTGGTAGGAATGGTCTCCAATTGACTCATCTGCAATTTGCAGACGATACGTTGCTATTTACAGCTGGTGATGAAGGAATGATCCACAACATCAATTATTTGTTGCTTTGGACGGAAGTCATTACAGGTCTCAAGATTAACTTTCAGAAATCAGAAGTGGTTGGTGTCAACATGGAAGAGGACGTAATTAAGGATTTTGCTGATATTCTTCATTGTAACCAGAGCCACTTCCAATTAAATATTTGGGTTTGCCATTACCTGATGGGCGTGTGAATGTGAGGTATTGGGATGGTATTATTAAGAAATTTGATCATAGACTTGAAGGATGGAAGGCCAAACTTCTCTGTGCAGGGGTAAATGGATCGTTTCCAAGGCCATCCTGTCCACGTTAGCTTCTTATCATCTCTCCATCTTTAAAATTCCTAAGACAGTTGATAGATTAATAGAAGCCAGGAGAAGCTCTTTCTTTTGGAGAAGTAGTAAAGAAGATAAGAATTGGGGCTTTTAACAAGGCTCTCAGAGCCGAGTGGTTGTGGAGATTTGGAATGGAAAGGGATGCTCTATGGGTAAAGGTAATCAAGGAAAAATATTATCCTTCTTCCCTTCCTTGGGTCCTTGTCCCCCCAAGTACTTACAATCTGTCTTACATTTGGAAGAATATTCTCAGCACAGTGGACCTTATAGCTCCCGGGATCAGTCTACAATTGGGTAATGGAGAATCCATTTGCTTTTGGGAGGATAAATGGTGTTCAGACACTGCATTCGCAGAGCAAGTCAAAGAGCTGTACCATATTGCACTTGATAAAAGGAAATCAGTTGCTCATTTTTTGCCCCTTTAGAACATAGATCACTGGAATATCAGGTTGAGAAGGAATCCACCTGAGACTGAATTTGATCAATTGGTAAGCATGCTGGAACTCATCAGTCATATTAGAAGCTTGCCTAATCAGGAAGATTCTAGGATTTGGATAAGGGGGAACCGTGGCAGATTTTCAGTTAACTCTCTTGTCAAAATCATCTCTGATGGAGGCTGCAGAGTATGGTGGAAACCTATTGTTTGGTCCACGTTGTTACCTAGCAAGATCAATTTGTTTTTATGGAAAGTGGCTATTGGGAGACTTCCAACCAGTTCCAGAATCAAGAAGATATTCAAAATCCAGAATTTGAAATCCTCTTTTTGTGGAATCTGCGAAGAAGATATTGACCACCTATTCCGCAATTGTGGTATAGTGAATGTTTTGTAGTAAACTCTTTGCTTGGCTGTTAAACTGGCCTGGTTCTAACCTCAGAATGTTTCGGATCTGATGAGGAATTGGTCAGACCTCATTAAACCACCTCTAGATAATAAAATTTGGTCCTTATTCCTAACAGCTATGATGTGGGCTATATAGGGTGAAAGGAATAAGAGAAAGTTCAAGGATGATTTCAGCAGTCCATTCGATATTCTTAGAAGGGCTATCTTTTTGGTGAGAGATTGGGGAAATGCTGTGAGCATCAATGTGTACAACAACCAATGTGTTCCTAGCGGCAAATCAGTGGAAGACCCTAATCATGTGATCTTTTTGAAGCTATGGGTATCACTTGGTTTTTTTGGTCTTTGCCTTTGGGTTCTACTTACTTTACTATCTTGGTAGAGTAATCTTTGTGTATTTTTGTGTTGTTTTGTTTTTGTTTCTGTCCCTTCCGAGGGCTTCCTTATTGTATGTTTTCAACCTTTTCAACGACATGTGACTTTTTAGTCACCTTCAAAGAAAAAGAAAAAACATTATTTTCAAGTGATACCCGAGTGACAAGCTGCTATCCTTGCCTTGACACACCCTGGTGTCCCTCATTGCTTTGTCTGGCTGCAATGGTCGCCTCAAGAAGAAAAGTAGGCACCTTTTTCAACAGTTTCTTTCTAGTTATTCTACTGGATGAGGATATTTTAGATTAATAAGTAGTCCCATGTGAACCTGTCTGCTGGCCTATTCAGACCTGATAGTAGCAGAGAAGAGGAGCATTTTTCCTACCTTCTGTCACTGTTTTTATTTTGGTTCTCCCTTCCATCTTTTCGTGAAGAATGCAAACCATAGCAATACCCATTCTTGATGTGGACTTTTATACAGTGTTTTTGGGGACGAGTTATTTTGTGCACGGAAGGGATCTTTTTGGGGAGAGCTTAGTGTTTTCTTTTGTGACAGTTGTATACCTTGTTCTTTTGTCATTAATGGAGTCATAATGTTATCCGCCTTTTTAAAAAGAAATCTTCTGTTAAAGCAGTTTTTTTTTTGACAATCTTTTGGTTCCTTTGGCCCTCTTGTCCTTATTTTCTTTAGTTCCCGAGTAAGCAAAGCTTTCAAACTTCAAAATGATGCTGGTACTAAAGGAGAAACAAAAGAGTGAATCCCCTGATTCTAGACAGTTTTTGATCTTCTCTCCATTTTGCCTGTATATATAAGGAAATAACCTGAAATCCACCAGCATGGAATTAGATCATAGTAAGCTTGACATGTATCCAAATGAGTTCAGACGTTGAAGCTGAGACAGGCCCATCAGCACTGTTTGACACGATGTCCTGTACCATTGTATTCCATGAACTTCAATACCTCTCTGTGAGCCCAAGATCATCTAGTGCTGTGGATGTCATGTTTTAAGGTGGAAAGCAAGTGCAGTGTTAGAGGACTATGTTCTTACACATTAAATCAGCTTTTAAATTGTTATATTGCAGTAATTGTGTTTGAATGCTAGAACATTCATATACAATTTGAATCATTCATTCTTGCATATATTTGCTATTATATTGCATGATCTGCCAAAAATGATTCCATCTCATAAACTGGTGTTTCTCAGAAACATTCTATCCTAGAATCTCTTTCATCTACATTTTGGAAAATTACAGATCCTTTATCACACTTTGTTCCTTTCCACTTTGTCCGGTCTTTTCTACTAGAGAAAGATGAGGAAGTTTCCTGTTTGCGTGAGCTTACACTGACCAACAAGGTCGTTTGTCTCCCCATCAACTGGTTTCATTGGACCTCTGGTAGTACTGATTCCTGTCCAAGATTGCCTTCCCAGGAGCTGGGCACTCCGGTGGGTACGAGGATTGATGTATGCCTGGTGTGTACTAGAATTGATATTAAGCAGAATTTTTTAATGGTTGATTGGAGGGTTGTTAGCTGCTGCTACACCTCATTTTCTTCTGTTTATTCGTGATATCCTTTCTGTTCCCATAATTTATGGTCTTGTTGTCTATGATCTGCAGGCCGTTATGTTGCTCCGGAAGTCTACCTGAATGAAGAGTATGATACAAAGGTGGACGTCTTTTCATTTTCCTTAATATTACAAGAGGTATCCATTCTTCCTTTTGTCATTCACGTTCATCACAGAAAGCTTGATGTGGAATGAATAAATGAGGGAAATGTTGCTACACATTACTTCTAATGTTTAGATGAAAAAGAATGCAGTTTTTTTTAGAAGGTGACTTTAAGTCACTATTTCATTGATCAATAAGAGAAGAGTATAAAGAAAGCCCAAGAAGACAACTCAACCTGGATGGGACATTCCCCCATCCAAGTCCCCATCTTAGCTCAAAAGAAAATTACATATATTCTGTTTTGTCAAGAAAATAAAACAGAATTTCAATATGAAGAAAAAACATCAAGTAAACAGATCTCTCCACAGACTGGCCTTCTCAAGAATGATGGAGCACCCTCATTAAGAATATCAGCAGCTCTTCCCCACTGCCACCCATCTAAATGTACTCTTCAATAATTCATTAGCACTGCTAAAATGGTCACTGAATTCCTCCTGTTTCTCTCACACCAGATTGTCCACATCAGAGCCGGACAGATGAGAAACCACAATTGTTTATGGTCTGAAAAAGGACAGACATTAGTCCACCAACTTAAAAGTTCCGTCACAGAAGAATGATCCACCCAATTGAGTCCAAATAATCTGCAGAGAATCTTCCACTGAATAGTAATTATACCGCATCCAAAACATAGATGTTTTTGGTCCACCTCAAAGAGTGCACAGAAAACACATAAAGAACTCCCAGAGAGATGAAGCTTCTTAGCCCTCCTTCCCGTGAGAATTCTAGACCAAGCAACCTTCCATAGAAACACCTTAATCTTATTTGGAAGATATTTAGACCATACTAAATCCTTCCACCAAACCCTACAGGCACCATCATTCAAAAACTGAACAATGGACTTTAACCGTAAACTGCCCATTATTATTCCATCTACAAACTCTCTCATCACGAGCCTCTCCACAAATCCTAACTCTGCTGATTAGATTAAACAGAGTTAAGAGTTTGAATGTCTTAAAGATAAAAAATGGAGAGTGGTTTCTTTTATACAGTAATTTTCAAGGGCCCACTCAAGAGAACAAGTGATAGGTGATTATTACTTGTCCTTTTTGGGTGTTTTCCTTTAACTGAAATATAAATATCTTTCTCAACAGACTTAGGTGAAAATATGATTCTCCAATACCTTGTGATGAGCCATACCAGAACCATGTGGTAGAGATCGAGGCTCCAAGATACAAGGAAGCAACCTCTGTAACTTCCAGTGTGGGACTAGAGTCACTAAATGACTTTGCCAATGGATGTTGATTTTAATGGTTATTTTTCTGCCTCAGAAGGAATATGTGTTACTTGCATTGGGAAAAATCTATATTGGTTGTTCTGTCCTTTGGGTTGTTCTGTCCTTTGGCATCATGCTTTAGAGTGCAGTGGCCTGTTATGATACTGTTGAAACCATTTTTTGAAAAAAAAAAAAAGAAAGCAAAAGGGAGGGGGAAAAGTCCCCCCCCCACCGGTTGGGGACCCCCCACCGGTTCCAAGGGGGAAACCGGTGGGGGGGGGGGAGGAGAATCCCTCCATGCTCTCCCATTTTTCAATTCAAAGAAAAGGGGGGGGATTAATTAGGATGAATGGGAGTTGATGGGAATCTTAACCCCATTCACACATGGGTTGAGAATCCCATGTGAACCCCATTTAATACCCATCCTAAAAAAACCCCTTTCACATGTAGCCAAGTCTGGATTTAAGGGGTTTAAACCCTTTTCACATTGGCCAAACCCCCCCCCCCCCCCAAATCTGAAACCAGGGCATTAAAGAGCCCAAGAAAGCAAAAAAGTGGAAGGGATGGGGAGGAGAACCCCCCCCCCCCCCCACCGGTTCCCAAACAGGTGGAAGGGAGCCAACCGGTGGCACCCCCCCCCCCCCCCCCCCCCCCCCCACCGGTTCCCAAGCAGGTGGAAGGGAGCCAACCGGTGGCACCCCCCCCCCCCCCCCCCCCCGGTTGGGAACCGGTGGGGGGGGGGTGCCCACCGGATTCTCCCCCCTCCCTCTCTCATTTTTTTAATGCCCTCTCTCCCACTCTCTCACCCATGTGATTAAAAAATTAAAAAAGAGAGGGGGAGGAGGAAGTGGCAACCGGTGGGTACCCCCCACCTCAAGCATTCCGGTGGGTACCCCCACCGATTAAGGCTTTGAAGCCTATAAATACCCCCCAAGGGGTAAGGAGAAGGCCATGCCCATTTGGCCCAAAATTTCCTAGGGGAAACTCTGCCAATTTGAAGACCAAATCCGGTGCTCTTGCCCGGGTTTGCTGCGATTTGGAGGCGATATTTTCTTGGAGGGCTCTCTTCCTAAGGTTTATTCCTAAGGGGAAGCTCTGTCAAATTTATGTTGTAAAATCACCATTTTATAAGACGGGATTATGCCGAAATGATAAATGAAATGCCCATGTTGTTCTTTGAGCATATGTGTGTGCATGTATGTTCATGAATCTATCATTTAAGTAACACTATGTTACTATATTTTCATATGCAAAATAATTAGTCTTATAACTAATTAAAACACATAAAACATATAATTAAATATTCTAAAATATCATTGGCCTCATCCCATACATAACTAAAACTTAATAATGAAACATTGAGACATAAAATAATATACTTAAGTTAAAAATGACTTAAATATTTCCATACTTAATTAATTAATAAAATCTGCGAAAATTATTTAAAATCAGTAAAAATGAATATAAAAATCAGAAAAATTCTGTAAAAATCAGTAATACTCAGTAAAAATCAGAAAACAAAATCTGGAAATTACATAAATCCAAAATATAACTTAAATATCCTTCATATACCTAATTAATTAATAAAAATCAGTAAAATTAATAAAAAAATAAGTAAAAACCAGTAAAAAACAGAGAACCAAATCTGAAAATATATAAAATTCTGAAATGACTAAAATGCCCCTAGAGCTTAATACAAATTACAAAAATACCCTCATGCATGTTAAAAATCTGTAAAAATCACAGAAAATTCCTAAAAATATCAAAATCTCTCATATGTCTAAAATACCCTCCAAACCTTAATAAGATGGGTAAAATTACCAAAATACCCTCAATATGATAAAAATAAATAAAAATCTCAAAAAAAAAAATATAAAATAGACTTTAAGTCTAAAAATCCAATTTGGGCAAAATTACCAAAATACCCTTACAATCTAAACACACTTGAAATAACTCTAAAATACCTCCTAAGGTTTTGAAACCTTCCTAAATCATTAAAACTCATTTCATACACTTAAATAACCATAATCTCCCTATACCCTCCAACTTGGCATAATTACAAAAATACCCTTATGGGTCTAAAATACTTGGAATCAATCCAGAATATTTGGAGTCAATCCAATAAATTTGGAATTAATCCAGATAGCTTGGAATCAATCCAAAATCATATAAACACATCCTAAACTTGGGTGAGGCCAAGAGTTTAACCTAAAATATATCTTCATATGCATGTGCTGCCTGTAGTAGTAGTGTTGCATGTTATAAGGGCATCATACGGACGGTTAATCAAGGGTTGCCGAGCAGTTGCTCAGCGTAATTAACACTGACCGAGGTCAGTGGAGAGAGGTCATATACTCGAATCTTCGCTTGATTCGAAGTCCCGGATTCTCTGAGGGCTAATCCCAAGCTCTCATAGTCCGATAAAATATAAAACCGACCTATAATTCTCTAGATAAACAAAAAAAATGGATTTCCGAATAATCCGACATAGGAGAGATGTGTCTAGGTCGGGTCCCGACGAAGGTTAGAAAAATCTTCGCGCAAACAGAGATGGCACGCCCGGTGGGACCTCTCTTTCCCTTCATCTCTCCGTCCGGTGATGCCCTCACCACAACTCTACTACTAACTTTGTCATGTCTTATGCAGGTGATCGAGTTTCTGCTTAAAAGACGACGATGGCGGCAAGGGTCATGTATGGCCCACTTGTGGTGGCGACCCACGTACGGTGTGGATATCTGACCACACCAACATGCTTCGGGGACTTCCCCGCAGTGATAGGATCTCCATACTTTTTGGGGGTCGTTCCGGCACCGGAGCCTACTCCGGAAAAGAAGAAGAGGTGCGCTTCTCGCGCCAGAACATGCAACAACGACGGCCGATATGAGCGAGTGCTTGCCGTGAATACCATCAGCATCTCTCCAACCTCCTCGTCCAACGGGGGGCAAAAGCGGAAGGTTCTAACCGCAAGCCCGTCCAGGACGGGGAAAACTATATTGGTGGGGAACCTGCATATTCGTCTGGATGGCGGGCAACCCATCATTCCTAAGATCCATCATATCCCGACAGTTTCTGTCCAGAATCGGTTCAGGGTTCTATTGAAGGTTCGCCAAGATGGGGCAACGTTCGAAAAGAAGAAAAGGACTCCAAAGGACACTGCTTGTCGGGAGACAATGATTATACCAGAGCCTGTCATGTCCCGAGCGGGGGGCAACTCCATGCCTCGGAATGGGGGCAACTCCCTGCCTCGGAATGGGGGCAAATTTATGCCTCGGGCTGGGGGCAATCCATTGGAGGATAGGAGCCTCCGCATAAAGGAAATGTGGGTAACCAAAAAGGAAGCCCGCAAAATTCGCCAGGCTAGGGATACCCTAGCAGAACAACAGCCTCAACAGCTCGTAGAGTCTGAGGGGCAGATAACCAGCTCAACTACCTGGCCTCGCTCTTTACAAGGTCAAAGGATAAAAAGTGCCTATAAGGCGCAGGAACAAGTCTGGCAACAGACATCTGTCCTTGAGCGGTTGGACGCATTGGTCCGATCGACTCACAAAAAGAAGAGAACTGCCAGAAGGACAGAGAATAGTATACGGGTCTACACATGCTACACCTCCAATATCACCAACCGGCAACCTTCCCAGCCAGAAGACCCAAATGATATCATCAATCTGATGCAACGGGTCGGTCCCACAACCCGTCAAATGGAGCAGGCTATGCGCTTGCTGAATCAAGGAAGTCAGGGGACAGAGCCACCTCAAATTGGCAGTAACAATGCTGCTGGAGGAGCTGATGAAGACGGGGTAAATGCTTCAGATATTGAAGCCACTCCAGAACAACCTCAAGATCAAATACAACCTCAGACTATAGAGGAGATGAGGCAAGAAAATCAACAACTCATGGCCTTGCTCTATGGCCTAATACAAACGATGGAGGAGCAGCAAAGGGCAGCTCAAGTCCCCCCAGTAAATGCACCACCTCCAAGGGCAGTGCCTATGCCAGCGGTGATAAGATCGCAAGCTGCAGATGTCAACTTCAACCCTGATGAGATACAAGAAGATCAGGTTGTGGAGCCCAATCATAATGCTCAGCAATCCCATGCTCCTGCAGATGATGCTACGGCATTGCAGAAGCATCTTATTGAGCAAATTGTTGAAGCCAAAATAGCAGAACAGGACGACGGAATAGGCACATTTGACTTATACAAAGTGCCATTTCCGGTACGTCATATGTTCAAGAAGCTCCCGCCAGATCACAATAAGTGTCCCAAATTCATCAGGTATGACGGGGAAGGCTCGGCCCAAGAACATATTGCCCACTATATGAGTGACTTGGGAGAGTTGGCTACTGATGATGCCTATCTTCTGAGGTTCTTCTCTACCTCTCTCACGGGCATTGCATTTCAATGGTATGCAAAGTTGAAGCCTAACTCTATCAACAGTTGGGAGGAAATGCAGAAAAAGTTCCTCGACCGTTTCAAGGTGTCGGAACGAAAGGTCACCATCACTGAATTGGTGACACTAAAGCAAGGCAGGAATGAATCCGCCACCGATTATATCAAAAAATGGCGTAACCTCTGCATGAAATGCGACAATCCGCCGACCCACGAGGATGCGGTACGATTGTGCAAGAGGGGCTTAAAGCCTGAAATAAGTGAAAAGCTGATTGGCGCAAATGTCAAGAACTTTGATCAACTAAATAACATTGTAACGGAGGTCGAAATATTCTATGCAGACCATCCAACCATTGCCTCCATTGGGGGGAAAGTCCCAAAGAAGCAAAATATGGATACAGAAGAGGCCAATGCTATAGACTTCGCCTCAGCTGTAGAAATTACAGGGGGCAAGAACAATGTAAATTCCTCAACATCTAATAGAAGGGGATCATATGCCACCCTTAATGAGAGAAGGAAAATGGCTTACTCTTTCATAAGGGAGGATACAAGAGAGTTGTTTAATGTCTGCATGCGGGCCAATCTCTTGATGCTACCCGAACCAAAAAGACCAGCAGAAGTTGGTAAAATAGATGAACCCAACTATTGCATGTACCATCGTATGTTGGGACATGTAATAGAGGATTGTTATATCTGCAAAGGGGAAATTGAAATGCTTATCCGAGAAGGGGCCGTGGAGATGGGGAAATACCTGGTAGACCCGCCTCAACCACATCGAATGCCCAGACAAACATTTACAGCAAATGTCGTCCATATGGATGAAAACTCCTCAGAAGAAGAGCCTACAAATAAGAATATAGATGCCCCTCCAGAGCAGGAGGCAATACCGTCATATGCTCCAGCGACTTCCACTCCAGAAAGGTCTATCGTGGCGACACTGGAGGAGATTCAGATGAATATGTCACAGCTCTCCCATCAGCGAGTTTCGCCGGAACAGGAGGCAATACCATCATATGATCCAGCGACTTCCACTCCAGAAGCGTCTATCATGACAACACTAGAGAAGATTCAGATGAGTCTGATACAACTCTCTCACCAGCAAATCTCATTGGAGCAGAAGATAAATCCATCATATACTCCAGCAATTTCCACTCTCGAGGGGTCCATTATGGCAGCACTGGAGAGGATTCAAGTGAGTCTGGGACAAATCTCTCATCAACAGTATGAACTCACTCAAGTAATGGAAGGTCTTACAAGACAATGGACAGAAGTCATGTCGATTGATAGAATCAATAGGCCCTTCTCCTTTGAGGAGCCAAGACCAAAATGCAGCCGTCCTCTAAAGGATAAGGGCAAACTTATCATAGACTTAAATGAACCCCCAGAAGCCCAGTACCGAGAGGGAATGGTGCTCAAATGCAAAGGTTGCGAAAGTCACAACAATACTCTCGAGGCCACCTTTGCAGCTAGGCAAAGTTCCCGGGGAAAGCAAGTTGCTGGTGCAGAAACAGGGATAAGTTTTAAAGATGCTGAATCCCTGGCAAAAAGGCTCAAGAGACCATACTCCTTTCCAAAGGAAAAGACCAAAGAGCTCTTCGAGTTATGTATGAGCAGAAAAGCAATTATTCTGCCCAAGCCAAAAAGGGAAGAAGAAATACATCGGGTAGATGCACCCAACTACTGCCCATACCACCGCTTCATCACCCATCCAATTGAACGTTGCTTTATGTTCAAAGATGAAGTAGAAAAGCTGATTCAAGAAGGAAAGATAAATATGGGGAAATACCTGGTGAATCCCTCACAGCCACATACGATTACACATTGAGCGTAATTCGCAGATCCATGAAAAAAAAAAAAAAAAAAAAGAGAGTGTGGGGCTTAAAAATGAGGTGCCCCGACAGACTTGATTGGTCCCGCTCCTGTGAGGGGCCAGTTAAGGGCAAAAAGGTCTAAAAACCCAGCTGAAGTGAAAACCCGAAAGGGCGCTTCAGGCAAAAATGGGTGAACCCTGCTGTGTGAAAACCCGCAAGGGCGCACAGGCAAAAATAAAAGGGGCTAGCTTCGGTGAAAACTAGTAAGAGCGCCGATGTTAATATTATATATTATTAAAAAAAAAAAAAAACATCATCCTGCAACCCGTCGGGGGACAACGCGCAAAAGTTATTTGCGCCAAGAAAAGCCAATAATGTTCGTGCGCGAATACATAGGCTCATAAAGCCACATATTTGTTCCCCGACGAGGGGAGAACTCTCTCAGCCTGTTGAGGGTAGAGATCGAGTTTTCCCACATCCCTACCCAGGAAGGATATCAGAGTCGCCAATGACGAATAAACCCTTGGTACCACACTAGTGGTACAATAATGTCCCATCAAGGGCTACGACCGAGGCGATGATGACGATAACCTCCCGACCCGGTAAGGAAGTGGGAAAACTCGCTCTTCTGATCGATACAGCCTGAGGGGATGATCCCCGTTCCTGTTATACCCAAGGCAAATACACAGGCATATTCTTGAAAGATGTCACATAATTGTGGGTGATTCATCTCGAAAGAAAATATTTGCCGTCAAGAATATCATGCAATGCAGAATTCACAATTCGCCCACGGAAGGCGTTAAACTCCGGCATTCGCCCACGGAAGGCGTTAAACTCCGAAATTTGCCTACGAAAGGCATTAAATCCCAGAATTCATAATTCGCCCGCGGAAGGCGTTAAACTTCGGAATTTTGTCCACCTGGGAGGCAAATATATCCCAAAATTTTTATTCGCTTACTACAAGCTTTAAAACTTGGTATTTATATACTTCGCCCGCGGAAGGCGTTAAACTCCGGCATTCGCCCGCGGAAGGCGTTAAACTCCGGCATTCGCCCGCAGAAGGCGTTAAACTCCGGCATTTGCCCGCGGAAGGCGTTAAACTCCGGCATTTGCCCGCGGAAGGCGTTAAACTCCGGCATTCGCCCGCGGAAGGCGTTAAACTCCGGCATTCGCCCGCAGAAGGCGTTAAACTCCGGCATTTGCCCGCGGAAGGCGTTAAACTCCGGCATTCGCCCGCGGAAGGCGTTAAACTCCGGAATCTGCCCCGGGGAGGCATTATACCCTGAAGATTTCCATATTCGCCCTGAGAAGGCAATATATCTTAAATCCTCCCCTTGGCTTAAACTAGTCCCACCGGCATGCCATAAAGGGGTTGAAAAATTCCTTTGCCCCAGGGAGGCATTGTATCCTAAAGTCTTCCCTGCGCATACGCCAGTCCCGCTGGCTTGCCATAAAAGGGTTGAAAATTTTCCTATCGCCCCGAGGAGGCAATGTATCCTGAATCTTCCTTGGGCATACATTAGTCCCATCGGCATACCCATATGCTATAGTCCCATCGGCGTGCTGAAGGCGGTCGAATTCGCCCCAAAGGGATATTATACCCTAAAATTGCCCCTAGTATACGCTGGTCCCACCCGTGTGCCTTGGTGGCCTGGAAATTCATATTTCGCCTACGGGAGGCGTTAAACTCCGGAATTCGCCTACAGGAGGCCTTATATCCTGGAAATTCATATTCGCCTACAGGAGGCTTTATATCTTGGAAATTCATATTCGTCTATAGGAGGCTTTATATCCTGGAAATGCATATTCGCCTACAGGAGGCTTTATATCCTGGAAATTCATAATTCATATTCGCCTACAGGAGGCTCTATATCCTGGAAATTCATATTCGCCTACAGGAGGCTTTATATCCTGAAAACTCATATTCGCCTACAGGAGGCTTTATATCTTGGAAATTCATATTCGTCTACAGGAGGCTTTGAATCCTAGAATCCATATTTCGCCTACGGGAGGCATTGAATCTCGGAGTTCATATTCGCCTACGGGAGGCTTTGAATCTCGGAGTTCATATTTCGCCTACGGGAGGCTTTAAATCCTAGAATTCATATTCGCCTACGGGAGGCTTTGAATCTCGGAGTTCATATTTCGCCTACGGGAGGCTTTAAATCCTAGAATTCATATTTCGCCTACGGGAGGCTTTGAATCTCGGAGTTCATATTTCGCCTACGGGAGGCTTTGAATCTCGGAATTCATATTCGCCTACGGGAGGCTTTGAATCTCGGAGTTCATATTCGCCTACGGGAGGCTTTGAATCTCGAAGTTCATATTTCGCCTACGGGAGGCTTTGAATCTCGGAATTCATATTTCGCCTACGGGAGGCTTTCAATCTCGGAGTTCATATTTCGCCTACGAGAGGCTTTGAATCTCGGAATTCATATTCGCCTACGGGAGGCGTTAAACTCCGAAATTCGCCTACGGGAGGCTTTAAATCCTAGAGTTCATATTTCGCCTGCAGGAGGCTTTGAATCCTGAAGTTCATATTTTGCCTACGGGAGGCATTAAAGCCCGGAATTCGCCTCTGGGGGGCATTGTGTCTCAAAATATTTGGTCTTCGGGAGCCGTTGTATCCCAAATCCACGGCTACCTAGAGCCCCCGTTTCTCGAAAACTACATATACTTTCTTATCGGCTCACAGGGAGGCCTCAGTTCCCTACATAAATTCCTTATCGGTTCTCAGGGAAGACTCAATTCCCTACATATAAAATTCATTATCGGTTCTCAGGGAAGACTCAATTCCCTACATATACTTTCTTATCGGCTCACAGGGAGGCCTCAGTTCCCTACATAAATTCCTTATCGGTTCTCAGGGAAGACTCAATTCCCTACATATATTTCTTATCGGCTCACAGGGAGGCCTCAGTTCCCTACATATATTCCTTATCGGTTCTCAGGGAAGACTCAGTTCCCCACATATATTTCTTATCGGCTCACAGGGAGGCCTCAGTTCCCTACATATATTCCTTATCGGTTCTCAGGGAAGACTCAGTTCCCTACATAAAATTTCTTATCGGTTCTCAGGGGAGACTCAGTTCCCTACATAAAATTTCTTATCGGTTCTCAGGGAAGACTCAATTCCCCACATATATTTCTTATCGGCTCACAGGGAGGCCTCAGTTCCCTACATAAATTCCTTATCGATTCTCAGGGAAGACTCAATTCCCTACATATATTTCTTATCGGCTCACAGGGAGGCCTCAGTTCCCTACATATATTCCTTATCGGTTCTCAGGGAAGACTCAGTTCCCCACATATATTTCTTATCGGCTCACAGGGAGGCCTCAGTTCCCTACATATATTCCTTATCGGTTCTCAGGGAAGACTCAGTTCCCTACATAAAATTTCTTATCGGTTCTCAGGGAAGACTCAATTCCCTACATATAAAATTCATTATCGGTTCTCAGGGAAGACTTAGTTCCCTACATATATTTCTGAGTGGTTATCAGGGAAACCGTAATTCTCCACCCAAAAAAAAAATATAATAATAATAATAAAAAAAAGGAGCTTAAAAATGAGGTTCTCCGACGGACTTAACCGATCTCATCCATATTGGGGTCGGTTAAGGGTAAAAATGTCTTATACCCAGCTAAGGTGAAAACCCGGAAGGGCGCCTTAGGCAAAATCGGGTAACCCCGCTGTGTGAAAACCCGCAAGGGCGCACAGGCAAAAATAAGAGGGGGCTAATACTGGTGAAAACCTGAAAGGGCGCTGGTATTAGTTTTTTAAAAAAAAAAAAAAAAAATGGGGCTTAAAAACGAGGTGCCCCGACGGACTTAACCGATCTCATCCATATTGGGGTCGGTTAAGGGTAAAAATGTCTTATACCCAGCTAAGGTGAAAACCCGACAAGGCACTTTAGGCAAAATCGGGTAATCCCGCTGTGTGAAAACCCGCAAGGGCGCACAGGCAAAAATAAGAGGGGGCTAATGCTGGTGAAAACCTGAAAAGGCGCTAGTATTAGTTACATAAGAAAGAGGGAATACGTGCAACATATAATAAATGGTCCGTACCACTCAAACTTAGCATTTATCTCCAGGAGAATATTTGCGATACACTGGAGCAATGTTGGAGTTCGAGACGAACACGCAGGGTAGTCCGAGTTCTTCAGCAAATGGAAAACTTCAATCCTGTTGAAGAAATTTGACTCCATCTCCAGAATATCAGTCGAAGCGATGTTCGATGGTCGCCACAAAATGAGAGTTCTCCCTCCAGTGAAGCCTCAAGAATATATGCATGCTGACGCAGAGCGGCGATACGGGCGTCCGCGGTACCAGAAAGGACAATGTCCCTCTGATATTGGAGCATAGGGGTCTCCGCAACCCGAACTGCATAGCCTGCCTCGATAGTTTCAGTCTCAGCTCGCTTTGGCGAAGAGTTACTCGACAATTAGTAGGAAGGGGATATTGTCCTCCCCATACCCTGCCATATGAGGAACTCCCATGAAGGCCATGAAGACAAAGACAACAAGTTACAAGAAGATAGAGAGATGAAGTCAGCGCTAGAGAGCTACAATAAAAGTCTCGAAAAGCAAAAATTGACCAAGTCCTAATAAAGTCATAGGACAGTCAAATTGCTATGAACCAGATATTAGGCCAGTCCAGAACGCTTCGTGCGGAGCTCCTGGAAATGCCAATATAAGGTACTGATACCCCAAGATAGAGCAAATGTCGGAAGAATTAAACGACTCGCCTGTGTGTTCTTAAGGAGTCTCCATGTCGTGAAGGCCAAGAGATCTCCTAGAATCCAAGTAAACGTCGAAAGATTCGAGCGGCATCAACTCTCGCAGAACCTCCAAGTCGCGAAGGCCAAGAGGATTCCCATAATCAGAGGGGTAAACGCTTTCAAATATATTCAGAAACTCGAAAAGTTATGAAAACAGAACTTCCTGGGCATAGTTTGAGGTGTCTAAGTACCAAAATTGAGCGTCATCAAGACCCAGATAAGCTCAGATGGGGCATATGCACCGCAAGCCAAAGCAATGTATCGCCTGGCATATATGAGACAGCGGTTGACTTCCCCCAATAGCCGTAAATACATGAGGCGAGAAACGGGAATTCATCAAGACAATATCGGCATGCCGCATTTGAGAATTCCTCAAGCATGCAAAATGATGATTCTTGTAGCCGAATAGGGCACGGGGTATGCACCGTCGTCCTCACTTCCGGCACATGTCCCGTGGGGGGCATTTGTTGAAACCATTTTTTGAAAAAAAAAAAAGAAAGCAAAAGGGAGGGGGAAAAGCCCCCCCCCACCGGTTGGGGACCCCCCACCGGTTCCAAGGGGGAAACCGGTGGGGGGGGGAGGAGAATCCCTCCATGCTCTCCCATTTTTAAATTCAAAGAAAAGGGGGGGGATTAATTAGGATGAATGGGAGTTGATGGGAATCCTAACCCCATTCACACATGGGTTGAGAATTCCATGTGAACCCCATTTAATACCCATCCTAAAAAAACCCCTTTCACATGTAGCCAAGTCTGGATTTAAGGGGTTTAAACCCTTTTCACATTGGCCAAACCCCCCCCCAAATCTGAAACCAGGGCATTAAAGAGCCCAAGAAAGCAAAAAAGTGGAAGGGATGGGGAGGAGAACCCCCCCCCCCCCCACCGGTTCCCAAACAGGTGGAAGGGAGCCAACCGGTGGCACCCCCGCCCCCCCCCCCCCCCACCGGTTGGGAACCGGTGGGGGGGGTGCCCACCGGATTCTCCCCCCTCCCTCTCTCATTTTTTTAATGCCCTCTCTCCCACTCTCTCACCCATGTGATTAAAAAATTAAAAAAGAGAGGGGGAGGAGGAAGTGGCAACCGGTGGGTACCCCCCACCTCAAGCATTCCGGTGGGTACCCCCACCGGTTAAGGCTTTGAAGCCTATAAATACCCCCCAGGGGGTAAGGAGAAGGCCATGCCCATTTGGCCCAAAATTTCCTAGGGGAAACTCTGCCAATTTGAAGACCAAATCCGGTGCTCTTGCCCGGGTTTGCTGCGATTTGGAGGCGATATTTTCTTGGAGGGCTCTCTTCCTAAGGTTTATTCCTAAGGGGAAGCTCTGCCAAATTTATGTTGTAAAATCACCATTTAATAAGACGGGATTATGTCGAAATGATGAATGAAATGCCCATGTTGTTCTTTGAGCATATGTGTGTGCATGTATGTTCATGAATCTATCATTTAAGTAACACTATGTTACTATATTTTCATATGCAAAATAATTAGTCTTATAACTAATTAAAACACATAAAACATATAATTAAATATTCTAAAATATCATTGGCCTCATCCCATACATAACTAAAACTTAATAATGAAACATTGAGACATAAAATAATATACTTAAGTTAAAAATGACTTAAATATTTCCATACTTAATTAATTAATAAAATCTGCGAAAATTATTTAAAATCAGTAAAAATAAATATAAAAATCAGAAAAATTCTGTAAAAATCAGTAATACTCAGTAAAAATCAGAAAACAAAATCTGGAAATTACATAAATCCAAAATATAATTTAAATATCCTTCATATACCTAATTAATTAATAAAAATCAGTAAAATTAATAAAAAAATAAGTAAAAACCAGTAAAAAATAGAGAACCAAATCTTAAAATATATAAAATTCTGAAATGACTAAAATGCCCCTAGAGCTTAATACAAATTACAAAAATACCCTCATACATGTTAAAAATCTGTAAAAATCACAGAAAATTCCTAAAAATATCAAAATCTCTCATATGTCTAAAATACCCTCCAAACCTTAATAAGATGGGTAAAATTACCAAAATACCCTCAATATGATAAAAATAAATAAAAATCTCAAAAAAAAAAATATAAAATAGACTTTAAGTCTAAAAATCCAATTTGGGCAAAATTACCAAAATACCCTTACAATCCAAACACATTTGAAATAACTCTAAAATACCTCCTAAGGTTTTGAAACCTTCCTAAATCATTAAAACTCATTTCATACACTTAAATAACCATAATCTCCCTATACCCTCCAACTTGGCATAATTACAAAAATACCCTTATGGGTCTAAAATACTTGGAATCAATCCAGAATACTTGGAGTCAATCCAATATACTTGGAATTAATCCAGATAGCTTGGAATCAATCCAAAATCATATAAACACATCCTAAACTTGGGTGAGGCCAAGAGTTTAACCTAAAATATATCTTCATATGCATGTGCTGCCTGTAGTAGTAGTGTTGCATGTTATAAGGGCATCATACGGACGGTTAATCAAGGGTTGCCGAGCAGTTGCTCAGCGTAATTAACACTGACCGAGGTCAGTGGAGAGAGGTCATATACTCGAATCTTCGCTTGATTCGAAGTCCCGGATTCTCTGAGGGCTAATCCCAAGCTCTCATAGTCCGATAAAATATAAAACCGACCTATAATTCTCTAGATAAACAAAAAAAATGGATTTCCGAATAATCCGACATAGGAGAGATGTGTCTAGGTCGGGTCCCGACGAAGGTTAGAAAAATCTTCGCGCAAACAGATACCTAGAGATATATTGAGTTTTTTTTTTTTTTTTAATTTGCACCCCGAAGAATCGCACATTTCTGAGAAAACTTCTCCTGATTCTGTTATATAAAACCCCTTAACTTGGATCCCCATTTGCATTAGATCTATAGTAATTTTTTGTTAAGAAAAGAATATTTGAACATATTCTGTCAAATCATGGAAACAAAATAAGACCAAATACCAATATTAGTCTTCCACTTTGCCATCTCTCTACTACCACCTCCCCTCCGAGCCACACATGCACATGCACCCATGAGGAACTCTCACTAGTCTATGCACACATACACATATATACATAAACACACATTGTCCCACTCGCCAATCCCCAACTGTGTACCTATTCCAAAGATGAAGCCCTTTCGTGTGCCTCTGTCCTTGGTATCCCTTGCTGCAATGACATTGTTGTCCCCAAGATTGATTGCTCCATCTTTAGCAAGAGACCGGCAACTCGTGCAGACATATTTTCCACCGGTCCTCTTTCACTGCTTCCCTGCTACTAATTACTTCTGTACCGCAATCATGGATGGCTGTGGTGGTGGATTTAGTTGTTCTGGAGGATGACCAACAATGACAACAGCAGCACCACTGCAAGTAGGCTACAGTTCCACAGAGCAACCATGTGCCAACCTGCTACACAATTGGGAGCAAGGAATGTCATAGACATCATCTCAGAAGGCTGAATAGAAGAGATCCTGTAGAGATCAGGAATAGGCTAGAGATAATGAAATCTTATATTCCTTGGATGAAATTTTAAGTTTTTCTTTAACCATTCAATGTGGCTAAATTAACATAATAGTAATAATAATGGCAATGTGAAATTTCATTTACACATGTACAAGGATTGCTTTATCAGATCTCAATGCCATAACAATGTGTTGGAGAGCGCCCCCTTGTCTACCAGCATTCAAACTCCTCTTCCTTTTCTCTTCCTCCTCTCCCTCCTTTATCTGACTCCTTCCCCTATTCTTTTCTTTGTCTCCCTGTTATACTTGATCTCAGTAGAGCTTTGGGACCTCTAGAGAAACAGAAATCTTAGAGAGAGATCTTGAAGATTTCACAAGAGATGACCGACCATGGTGTTTTTTTTTGGGGTTGGGGGGGGGGGACAATGGCAGTTTAGGCTGACTACAGCCATCCTTTCCACCCTTCCGGTCACCGATCCCACCTCTATATTCCTCTCTTGTTCTCTCCCTGTTCTCCCTGTGCCTTGTCTTCTGCTTCACCACTTAACACACACTAAAAAATGCACACTCACCACATGCAAATGCACATCAGTATATGGGCAAGTGGATTTGTATGGTTTATTAGTGTGCACTTGCAATCTTGATTATATGCTCATATGTAGATGGTTTGCACAAACAGTAATAATCTTTCAGCATATGGCTGGTGTTTCTCATTTTATATCGATCTCCTCCATCTTTTGGTCTGTTCTAGTTACATTTTGTATTTACTTTCGAATTGGTAATTACAGATGATTGAAGGGACTCCTCCTTTCCGTACAAAGCAAGAAAATGAGGTTCCAAAGTCATATGCTGCAAAGGAACGGCCTCCCTTTAGAGCTCCACTGAAATTATATTCAAATGGATTGAAAGAGTAAGTGCTTTTGTTGAATGTCTTATTTATTCCAATTAATTTGTGAATCTATTTCCCATTGGCATTGTGATGCGGGACAAGAATGGGTTGAAGCTGGATGAAGGGAGCGAGGGAGAGAGGAGAGAAATAGGGGCGATGAGGCTTCATGCCCTCCCTTCACGGGATCCCCAAGGAGGAAGAAGAAGCCAGGGCTTCACGCCCTCAAATGGATTCCCATCTCGGGAAAAACGCACAGAGCGACTGTTATTTCATTCTAATCTTCATTACCTCCCAAAGGAGGGATACAATACAATATATAGAGACTCCCCAAAAGAAACCCTAACACTAAAGGACCAAAATACCCCTTATTCAAAATAAAAAGACTAAAACAGAGTTAAATCTAAAAAAGAAAAATACATCCGACTGGGCTTCCAATGGGCCAAACCAAGATACATAATGGGCCCCGAAATCTGTTTCAGCAGTCCCTGGATTCCCATCACATTGCTTGTTAATTACTATTTCTATGATGTTAATTTTATTTTAGTTCAGGGTTTTTTTTGATGCTAATTGTGTTATCATGAGCCCAGTTGGTTGCCACTCTGGGTTTATCTGCAATGACGATGAACTTGGGTGTTTCTTTTACTTGGTGTTATCGTGAACTCAGTTGGTTGTCATTCTGGGGGCATGCAGGATATTCTATGCACCTGGGAGTCTGTTCTATTCTCATTGTCAGGGTTTGCAGGTTTCCTGTCACCCAAAAGATAATATGTTTAATTCACAAATCCATTTCTGCAATAAGAAGTTTGGTGTTTAAACAGCAGGTTTTGCATAAAATGAAGCAATGTACAGTTCTTTTACATCTGCTTGAGTCAATATCTCATGACCCCCTTTTCATCAGCACCGTCATCTTTACCATATTCTCGTCCTACTAATCTTGGGTAGCTTTGATTCATTCAAACAAAAATTTCTTGGCCGTGGTCCACATAAAAAAGAACTTACTTCTGCTGTTGTACATAAAGTCTGATAGCCGATTTTTTAAATAAGGGGCCATATTTCGTAATATAATCTGAGCAATTCTTCATAAGTATCGTGTGAGGAGGTTCAGAGCAGGTATTGCAAAATCGGCTGATCCCGAGTCGGATTGGCTGATACGACTCAGGATCGGCAGGGAGCGATCCGGCCGATTCCCGGCCTGTCCCGGCCCAGATTGGATCGGGCTTCCTGGTTTCCGATCCGGACCCCCGACCCTAGCCGGAATTCCATGGTTCAGAGATGATCAATGGAAAGTGGGGATGCTTGAAGAATTGAAACTCTGTCAGTCCCTTAAAAGGTTCCTTGATAGAATTTGGATTATCGATTTTACCAGTTTGTTGATGGAATTGTAAAATTGTCTGCTGAAGGAGTCCTTAGGCTTATATGCATGAATAGTGCCTAGATCAAAGTGATATAATTTTTGTATTTTATAATGCACTCTAGAAAAGGATCATTCTTACATCTCGAGGAATTTTACTTCGATGTGCATGGGGCAGGTTGATCGAGGAATGTTGGAGTGAAGATCCAGCCAGGAGACCAACATTTAGAGATATCATTGGACGTCTATCTTCTATTCAAAATCAGCTAGCTCACAAGAGGCGGTGGAAGGTATGTCTATTGAACTGTTGCTTTTTTTAATAGGAAATGCCTACAAGAATGTATAATTTCATCTTGTCAGCAATGGCAAATATAGGTTGACCGAAATGTTTTACACGTAAAACATGATCAAAATGTCTTCCACATAAACATGTGCACATGTTTGTGTGGTGTTATACATAAACTGACAGAATAACTGTTATGTTTTTTCCCCCCTTGAAAATGGATGGTATCACTATTCTATAAAAGAAAAAGTGCGTACAGTTGTAAATGACCTTCGAACACCCTTGCTAGACAACAATCCTACTAGGAAATTTCCCTGAGAAGAGACCTGCCCATCCTTTAAAAACCAACAACAGTTCCTAACACAACCTGAAACCCTTACAAATTCCCAGAGGGAAGTGAGAAAAAACATTAGAAACCCTTTACCAACTGGCTCCTTAGACCAGACAGGGCTCTGGGTTTCGAGCATCCTTCTTGACCCTTGACCGGATATTAATCCATATACCATTCTGTGAATATTGAAATCAGAGGAGCTTTTGGGGCAGATTCCAATACACTTCGCTATGAATTTCATCTCATCAATAGACACCACCCTAATGTTGCAATCGATTAAGTTGTCCTGAGTCTCCTTCACCCAGTGCACCCTGTTAACAGAAGTTCTGGTAGTTTTTTGAACAATAGTTAACCAAAGTCTCAGTCTCAAACATCAGTTGTTCCTGAACTGGTCCCACCCTCCCAGTTTGAATTACAGAGCCTGTGACAGCATCAAGGTCTGCGGAGACAGTGAGAGTCAGCTGAATCCTAGGGGAAGACAAGTCCTCAAGGTCCTCGGCCTCACTTGGGATTCTATAGGAGTGACTCTGACCAGTGACCCCACTGCCCTGGTCTTTTGCACTGAGGACACCAAACTCCTCTTCTGTCTGTAAGTCCACTGAGCCACGACTGCCATTCGGTGTACCTCATTCCTCCGCTGGTGGCTCTAGCACCACTGTGACCAATCACTTCTCTGTAATAATCCCAGTCTTTGCTTAGATCATTGGAAGTTGCATAAAGCTTAGGCTAATATATAAAGACTGAAGAAAGAAGAGAGCATGTCCATCATACAACAGTATAAACAAATATAGCTTATATCATAATAAAATTGCATGTATGGCCATACTTGAGAGGGGAAGATTTGACTTGAGACTGTAGATTTTCTTTCAATTACCGAGGCTCGGAACCTAAAAACATTTAAATGAAAAGGGTATGAGCTATAATGTCATCGGATTCAGTAGCGGCCGTCTACTCCCTACTTCGATCCTAAATATATTCATAAAATGAATAAACTAAGTCATACATTTGCTACTTATTGAACAATATTCAACTAAGAAAACACTAGTATAGCATAAGAAACATTGATTGGACTGCAGGTATCTCATCTGCCACTCCTGGATGAGGACACCTGATGAGCATGCTACTGTTGGGAGGGGTGCTAGGCTGTCCATGGTCCTATTCCCCCCTATCTGTTGGGCAGTTCCCTGGCAATAACACCCACCTGCATTCCACCATCTGTAATCACAAGATGGGACAATAGCACTTCCCATCTTTCCATTTATGTCCCTCATCAGGAAGAAAAAGGCAGACTTCCATCTTCAGTTGGACAGGATTGCCAAGGCCCTATCCGGCCGGTGAACCTCCCCTTTTCTAGTCATCTCCTCCTGGTGTGCATTGTGGGGTCCCATGCAAGGTGTCTGGCCCCCTTAAGACCCCTGGAGCACCATGAAATGAGCTGCCCAATTTCCCTGGCGAAAGCACCAGAGACACAAAGCGAAGCTTCATACACTGCCCCACCCTACCCCTGGCACCCTTCTCTTGTGCCTCTCTCCATCATCAGACTCCCTCCCATTCCTAGAACTCCACTTCCATCATTCTATGCTGTGAGGCCATTTCAGGTAAAAAGATCGCAATGGCTCTTTTCCAGTATGCTATTTTAGAATTCCTTTTTGAGAAGCTATTTTGCATTGGTTCTTATTATCAGACATCAAATCGCTTTCCCTTAAACGTAAAGTTTAATATTCATGAAACATTCACTTTCGAAATATATTTTTGTTGATAAACATGTCTGTCACTATTCTAGTTCTGTTATAATTGCCTATAAGTGAGAGAGTAACATAATGAGATTGACATTTTCCTGACTGGTTGTGATAGTTTCTAACATTAACTGTGTTCTCTCTACCACCGATGTCTGAGAACTACTTTGAAGTAGGTTTATTAATGGGTGGATGGCTGCGGTTTGCTCATTTTGTATTGGGTATATGGCCTTTCGGGGGGTAACATTTTTTTGAACATGGTGGTTATAGTTGTGTTGCCTGTTTTCTCCCTTAATGATCTTTAGTATCAATCAGTTTCTGAAAATGAACTTTTAGAATGCTCTCCAACTTTGCGACTTCATGAACAAATTGGTAACCTCTGTGAAACTCTCAAAATATGAATATATCGAGTTTATACTTGCTGCCCCATGTGCAGTGCGTGCAGGCTGCAGCACAAGTGGGCAGCCATCCAATCTGCTTAGATCGGACAGCTGCAGCAGCAAGTTTAACTTTTTTTTTTTTTAATGTCGGGCCCCATCATGTCCATGTCTGTAGAACCTGATCTCTAATCAGACGACCCAAAACATTCTAAAAAATTCACTGTTCATCGGTTTTTTTTTTTTTTTTTTTTTAACTTTTTTGGGTTGTCTGCGCTTGGAGATCATGCTGTATGGAATGCCAGGCATGACAGGGCTCACCATAATTTTTTTTTAAAATAAAAAAGTTTTGACTACACTACATGCGGTGTAGTAAATATTACTCAGCGATAGTTTATGCTAGCTACTGTGTTCATGGTCGTGCTGTGTTATTGTAGAGGTTTCTGTGGGATGCCCAAGTGAAATGTATTCCATTTTCCATGATCTCCAGGTGAGACCCCTAAAATGTTTCCAAAATCTTGAAGCTATGTGGAAGAAAGATCAATCAGACCCGAGCAGCCGTTCCTCCCGGTCATCCCATTCAGACTACTAGATAGAAGGAACTAGAGATAGTTCAGTCATCTCAGTTTGTTTGATTGGTTCGAGCAAATGCAACAAATCATTCATTGACGTTTGGATGTACATTGAGAATATTTACACGCATCATCGAATATTTGGTCAGTAACACCGTCCAAGAGCAAATGTGTGACACCCATTGTGTATGTACGTTGAGAAAATGCAACACATCATATTTTTCAGTTCATGAGCGTAGTCATTGGTTGCAGCTAGGCAATAAATGCTTTATTGTGGTTATCTATATGAGAATGTGTATTTCCTAGTTTGGTTGGGATGGGTTCAAAAAGCAAGGAAGATTTTTCTGTTTTCTTTTTTCTTTTTTGTATTGGCTTGTCATTTTTAACTTCTTTACGCTAACAGTGTAAAGTTTGGTGTTGATTGTCTATGTCTAATATAATGAACTAGTAGCAACCGAAAAATTGGAAGGTGGCTGGGAAAGCTCAACAGTTGGCTGTCATTAATGGGGCATCTTGGGCATTGATACAGTCGAGCAATGTCAATATGCTTCATCCGTAGGTTGCATTTGATAACACTGAAGACTTAAGTATGAAATTTGATATTCATATCTTAAATCTGATGATAGGTGAACAGAACTCCCGAATGCTAAATGAAATAGATTGTTTGATAATTGTAAAGACAATAGTCAAGTGGATGATTTATTTTCTGTTTTATTCTTCTACTTGATTAAAATAATTGTCAAAGAGAAACTTATTTTCTTTCTTTAGTGATTTAAAATATAAAAATCGAGTAAATGAAATATAAAGAAATTATATAAGATATTATTATTGTATAAAATCGTAAATCTAAAAATAAAATATAACATGTACAAAATTATAAAACGTAGTGTAAAATAAACTTGAATTAAATATATATAACATTAGACATAGCATAATATCACTATTATTACATTACATGGCGTCAAATGTTAATTGTATTATTTTTTAATTACTTGTTAGTGAAAAAAATAGTTTGTATGCATTTAAAGTATCGTAAATATAAAGGTTTTAATGAAATATCTCTCTCTCTCTCTCTCTCTCTCTATATATATATATATATATATATATATATATATATATATATATATATACAATCAATAAGCACCTTTACCAATGAGATTATTTCTTTTATCAGTGACTGGGGAGGTAAAAGAGTCGAGGAGGACAGAACACATGCAGTATTTGATTTTTCCTCATGAGCGTGAGTAGGAGATGGAATTGGAGTAAGATTAATGACAAAGAAGAGTTCGGGAGGGAGAAAAAGGTGATGCACGTTACCGGGGTTGAGGTTGTTGATGGCACAAAACTTATTCCTTGTTAAGCAATAAGCCAGAACACAAAGCTTAGTGCTTAAGATGATAACCGCCGAATTTGCCGTGATTAAGAGATGAAGTTTGTGATTTTTTCATACAATCTTAATTTGTCCATGTTTAATCGCTTACGATTTAATACGTCAATTAAGAGTTATCAAATACCACCTTAGTATTTGGCGAGTCTGAATTACATTGAACTCAGCTCAGACTAATCTGAATTCGTCATTTTACATCCCAAATACTTTTTCAGCACTGAAGTTCATAACTGTTTATGTCAAAAGTCACAACTATAGGTCCATTTGTCAATCAGTTTGCTCATGATTTAAGGTGTCGTTTGGTGCATCATAAGCAGCCGTAAAATGGTGTTTCTTTGTGTTTAGAATACTGTAGTTTGTTTTACAGTATTTGTTCATAAGTTTGGTGCATCGTAAATAGCCGTATTTTAAAATCAGTTGACCTCTAAAATCCTCTTTTTAACTGATTTTGATTTACAATCTAAACTCACTATAAACAGTGATGATTTTAAAATGTGAGATTCTATTTTCTCTAGTTTTGAGATTTTATGGCATTTAACGACGACACTTTAATGTGGATATCTGGATTTCTGCGAGCCGATAAAATTCCCCGGGAAGAGTAGACTGGACCAGATCGTGTTGGCTCAAGTTGAAATTATATGGAGTAAAGCTTGCTCTACTAAGGGTTAGTCAAGCAAGTTGAGTCATCTTGTAATACAAGATGCCTTAGGTCCATTTAGATAGAGGTGACATGAGCGGGATAGTTTTTTTTATAAGTAGGCTACACATGGATTAAATGCGAGTGTAGGGTTTTGGGTATGACAAATATATATATGTATGACAAATATTCCGCGGACATGACAAATACCATTAGTCATTCTTATGGAGTATTTATCGCATTTGAAAAATATTTGTCATGTCTATAAATCTATATATATATGCATAGGGATGACAAATACTTTTCAGGCATGACAAATAATTTATAGACGTGACAAATATTATTTGTCATGCATACATTATATTTGTCATGTATGTAAAATATTTGTCACGTCAAAAAATCTGTATACAAATATGTAGAGATGACCAATATTTTTTAGGCATGACAAATGTTTCATCGCCCATTAAGTATTTGTCACACCCACATGAATTTGTCATATTTAGAATCATGTATCCGCATTTAATGCTTGTGTGATCTACCTGTAGAAAAAGTTGTCCAACCTATGTGATCCTTACCTAAATAGACCAATGACATCTTACATTACAAGATAACTCAATTTGCTACATTGACCCTCAGTGCAGCAAATATTACTCAATTATATGATGTCTTCTCATTCTTTTATGCGTCCATCAATGTTAACATAACCATTATTCACATAATATCTTGAGCATATTTAGAAGTCGATCAACTTCAGACGACATGTGATAGAATGAAAATGCATTAGAAGTAATCCATATGTTTTATGTTATGGAATGGGGTACATTAATCTATTGAATAATACTTGTTGCATCACATGCGGTGTTCTAAGGATAACGTGGAATGTAACATTTTACCTCTTGTTCTATTTTTTGTCTCTTTTTTTACTTTTTTGTCTAGAGAGAAAAAGAACCTGCAACTTTTTAACAACATTTATTGTTATTCTATCTCATTCACCTCCCATTGAAAATGAGACGAAATCTTTCCTACTTTAGTTCGATCACTTTTTAATTTATCATTTTCAAATTAATTTTGTCACTTCCAAATATAAAATTATCACTTTCAAATTTATTTTTATCACTTGCAAATACAATTTTATCACTTCCTATATAATTTAGTTTTATCACTTTTAAGTGAATTTTATCAGTTCAATTTAGTTCTATCACTTTCTATATAATTTTATCATTTTCTAACGTAATTTTTTCACTTTCTACGTAAAATTATTACTTCTAAGTAAAATTATCACTTTCGAGTGTTTTATCACTTCCGGTATAAAATAAAATGATAAAATACTTAAAAGTGATAATTTTACGTAAAAAATGATAAAATTACGTAAGAAATAATAAAAATTAAATTATATAAAAAATGATAAAAATGTGCTTGAAAGTGATAAAATTGTATTACGCAAGAATAGGGGTGTCAATGGGCCAAACCCGGCCTGGCGCGACGATAGCCTAGTTTACCCCGCACGTTGGCCTAGCCCGGCCCAGCCCGACCCGCAGCCTCTTTCTAAAAGGTCGTGGGTCCAACCCAGCCCGTGGGCGACCCATTTCTCTGATTCGGATGAAGAAGAAGAACAGGAGAACAAGGTCCAGTCTAGCGATAACGTCAACCTCATGGCCCTCCCCTTTGACCTCCCCGGCTTCGCCTTCCGCTGCGCCCGCCTCGCTGTCGCCTGCCTCTTCGCCACCCTCTCCGACTGCGTCGCCGAGAGCAAGCGCGGATGCGCATTGCCGCCGCCGAGCCCACTTGCTTTATCAACTTCTGGATGCAAGAAACTCTCTACGAGATCGACGAGGCGGAGCACGCCGAGTCGCCCCCGCCGCCTGAATACGGCGACCGCGAGATAGGCAGCCACCTCTTCGATTTCCTCTTCGTTGCGCATGACGTCTCCACCTCCTCCCTCCTCTGCGCCGTGTCGCTGCTCGAGTCCCACCCGAAGATAGTCTCCCACGTCTGCGCCGAGGTCGCCGCCCTCTGGTCCCCCCCGCCGGAGGACCCCACCGCGTGGCCGCCGATCACGACGGAGATGCTGCGCGAGATGCGGTAGATGGAAGCAGTGGCACGGGAGGTGGCCAGCGGGGGAGGGGCAGGACGGAGAGGGGCCACAAACGGGCCTTGCCGGTGCCGCGGGGTGGCGGGCGGAGGACCTGAGGAGGGCGGAGAGAGGCCGGCGCAAGGGAGGTAGGGTTTGGATCCGCCGGTGGCGACGATGACGTCAGCCGGAGACTAGGGTTTCCGCATCTAGGCGGGCTACCCACTGCAGGAGGAGGAGGGCGACGTTGGGTTTTTCTCTATTCGTCAGCATCATTGGGAGGGTTGGACGCTCCATTGGCTCAGCCCGTGGCCCGAGTCAGCCTACTGGTTGGAAAATTTTGACTCGAGTTGGTCCACGGGTTCAAAATTAGGATCCGAATCTGAACCCGTCCGTAGTCCTGCCTAGGGCTGTCAACGGTTCGGATCTGGGTAGACCCATGCCCAAAGTGAATAGACCCGGACCGGTTCAGACCCAATAAAGGTAATGGGTAAATGGGTCGGGTCTTGGACCTACTTCTTATTTATTTGATGTTGAAAGATAAATGGGCCTGGTATAGAATTTATTTATCTTAAATCTCTATGTGCCAGATAATTTAGTTTGATTTTAGGTCTAAATTCCAAGAAATTAGCTCACAAATTTTTGCAATGTATGACAATAGAAAGTTTAATGGGTAAACAGGTATACCCAGACCCATAACTAACGGGTCCAAACGGGTCTGTTAACGGTCTGGGCCCATTTTGACAGTCCTAGTCCTGCCCATGAGCCCGCGGGCCAATTCGGCCCATTGACAGCCCTATGTAAGAAGTGATTAAATTACAGTTTGAAAGTGATAAAAATATATTTGAAAGTAATAGTTTTTGTGTTTGAAAATAATAAAATTGATTTAAAAGTGATAAACTAGAAAGTGACCGAATTAATTCTCTCAACTAAAAAAAGTCAAAATTATAAAAAATAAAGTGAGACATGTGACAAAAAGAGATTGCAAATTGCAATTGACGTCATCCTTATTTCATTGCATGCAAATGCGGTACATCTAACATTACTCTTAATTCGTTTATTTCACTTGGAGGGCACCTTTGGCCAAATTTTCACCCCAAAAGTTACCGTCAGCTTGTACATTCAAGGCAATGTCTACCGCAACTTTGAATGAAGGTGAAGATTGTAAGGAAAAGATGAGGTTTATGTAATCATCCAAAATTAATTATACCATTCACACTCACTATTTTTCACAGTGAAAGGAAGAGCTTAATGCGGCAGCTAATGGCTCATCCTCGACTTAGCTTTTCCACCAATGTAGGAAGGCTTGAGTTTGAATTTCCAGCCGGAAGCTGAAGCATCATACGTACAACTTTCTATGATCTAATTATTATTTTTTCTCTAAAAAATAATTAGGCCCAAAGTCTCAGAAATCTAGTGTTTTTAGTTGGAAATAGTAAATTTCTACCTTAAATGATGGGACAAGATTTATGTAGCCGTTCCCAAATAATGAGACAATACTCTGATGATGATAATAAGTAATAGTAATTTTCTATTGTTTATATTTTTAAAAAATATTTTTTTTTGTGCATGAATATGACTCTAGTTATGCTATAGATGGGTGTTCCAAAATTCAGATTTGGAATAGGTATATGTATATCCTAATCCTTCCCACAAACTTGGGGTGGGAAACATATCATGGAACTATCAGATATCATTTGCACCTTACTCTTGAGGGTAGAAAAGATTATTATTTGGACATATGAAATTGCATTTTTTTTATTGTGATTAGACTATAAACTACTTCACTTGATGCGATACTTGACGACTGTCCAGTTAGTTCCTATGCTTTTTTAACCTTATTTATCTTAAAAATACATACAACGCGAAATTATCAGCTGCAAACTTTGTGAGAATAGAGACAATCTGCACCCTCATTGCCGAGCCACCTCGTTCTTGCTCAAAGTGCGGATTCATACTTACGTATGTTCTTGCAGTTTATTTGCTAGATATTTACCTCCCAACTCGCACGCATTTGTTGTGCCCAAATGCCGATATGATTAGTAGAGTTCTTGTTTATAAATTACATGCAACTAGGGCTATCAATAGATATTCGAGTTCCGATTATCTGTTTCGTTTTTGTTTTTTTTAATGGATACAGAACTTCGTTAAAAATCATTTGTTGTTAAGTTATAGGAAACAGAAATAGATCTCTAATAATTATAAGAGTCGGAAACGGAAACACTTATTTCCTTATCCGCTAACTCATTTTCGTTTCCAAATGATCATGTATTTTACACACACACGCGCGCACACACACATATATATATACTATCTTGATAGTTGATAAAGTAAGGCCATAATAAGAAGTTGAAAACTTTTTAAAAACAATGATTTTAAATATCTTCTTAATATAACGATGATGATAGTGAAAACTTCCATTTACTCTCTTTTTTGTTTCCAATTTTCAATTTAAAAACGGAAATAGATGCGAAAGCGGAAACACTCACTTTCGTCTCTAATAAATCTTATCGGAAAAAAAAACGGAAGGTGTCATTTCTGTTTCCGTCTCCGACCCGTTGACAACCCTACACTCAACCATGAGGCAAGCTACTGCAATGAATACGTTAATGAGAAGACTGGCTGCAAGCGGGTTGGAGATGGAAATGGAAATGATACTTTCCACTTCCATTCCTTATAAGATTATGGGAGATGAATACGGAAACAGAAATAAATGCTTTTGTTTCCACATATATTTCTACTTTTAAATTAGAAAATGTAAACGGAAGTTTTTACTATTGTTATCACTATAATAAAAAATTATTTAAATCATTATTACTATCCACTTCGGATAAATTTTCTTCTAATAATTGAAGATTCTAAAACCACAAGGTCTTAGTTTACATAAATTCTTGCAATATATGAACTTTAAATTTTGAAATCTACTTTATCAATTGGTCTAAACTTAAATATACATATTAATAACCTACCAAAATCATACACCATAAAATCACACTTAACTTCAGAAGTGTTCTTACTTCTTTTCATGACTTTACTTCTGATAAAATGTCAAGAGGTATTCACACGATTGGATATGAGAGAGACCGATCTAAGGATTCAAATTTTAGCATGACGGAAACAAATTAGTGGGTGCGGAAGCAATTGTTTCCATTTCCTACTCCAATAACTATCAGAGATCTATTTCTATTTATGATAACTTAATGAGTGGTTTTTAATAGGTTTCATAATATCTGTTAATTAGAATGGAAACAGGTCAAATGATCCGAACTCGGGTATCCATTTATAGATCTACTGGTGGCCAAGTATTCTCACCCTGACTCCTCTAGAGTATGCTTGCCTGGCCTTCATGCTTCAATGGTTTCTGGTGGCTACATCCATTTTGGTCAAGATCTTCTTTACCTTGTGCTTCTTTATCTTTTTTTTGGGGGGTCAGATGAATTTATAGAGTCTCCTTAAGGGAGAAAGTCTACAAATCGGCATTCAAGTCAATATTTCATTCACAATAGTTTTACCTTATTCAAGCGATCGTCGTGATAGTTCTGCCTTCTTCAAGCAATTATTTTGAGCTCAGAGTTTCCACCACAAGGAACAATATTCTCCCTCCTCCTACACAACTATAAGAGGTGGGATTCAAACCACCCATGACCTCCCTTATGCAAGGAAGGTCTAATTGAGCCATAATCTCTTTGGTCTTCTTTAGCTTTGCTTACTCATCATTTTCCTCCTCCAAATATTCCTGTACTATTCCTCCTCTTTCTTTTCTTTACTTTGTTTGTAGAATAGTTTAAACCAGAATAAAGTTTTAGAGATTTCTTAAATCAAAATAAGAGGTATTTTGATTTGATAAGTTGTTGGTATTCCACCAAGAATAAAAAGAATTACACTGAGTTATTTCAAGTGATTTGGTAGGATTAAGTAGAATAAAGAGTGAAATAAATAGTTAAATTGGAGGAATTGAGGGAATTAGGCATTCTAGGTAGAGTTTGGGGAGTTGGAAGAATTGGGAGAATTAAGCATCCCCGCAATCAAATCAAAATATAGCTTTTATACCGGTTATTCCGACCTTATTCCGCAAACAAAGTTTAGAGATTCATGTACTATTCCTCCGCTTTCCAAATGGTAAAGAGATGTAAGAAAAGTTTGTGTAAGCCATGTTTTCTAAGGTTAAGGATAAATAAGTTCGTACAAGAATCTGGATAAAACTATTTTTTGCGCCGTTAAACATGTCCCCGCTCCGGTAGGCCAGCTCGGCCCGGCCCGGTCCAAAACATTTCTCTCCGGCAGCCCAAACCGGCATTCCCAGGCCGGGTTCTGTTGGGCGCAGGCCCACTCAACAATTCGATGCCCACCGACGTGGAAAACTTAACCATGCCCGAACCTGGAAGCATCGAAACGTCAACGTTTCCGAAGACCCGGCGCATTATGCCGAACATTATCTTTTTACGTGGCTCCTTTCCATTGGTAGGGCGCACTGAGCCAAGGCTCAGGGGACCCTCCCCTCCAAATCTCCTTCTTGGCCTCCCCGTTTTGTTCTCTCTTCCTTGGCAATGGAGGAAGGAAGACGTCAACACTGGCCTAGAGGGAATGCCTTGCTTAGCGTGGCTGGTTCTACGGCCCTCCTCCCCTCCATTTAAATCCTACTCCACCCCTTTCTCCCTTCGCCATCGTGCTGGCTAGCTTTCTGGATCTGCAACTCTTCTGTGCTCTTGTTGGAGGAAGGAGAGAGATCAGACAGCAAGCATGGGCTTGCTAGGGACCATGGCTCGGCATCTAGATGCCCTCTTCGGGTATGAACTCATGGATCTCCATCATGGTGGCTCTCCATCGACGACTCAGATTGTTTTGGTTGGTTTTCTTGCATCGTATCTTGATGAAACCATAGCTAACTATGCTGTTAATTTCTTGTATTTTTGTTTTGGTTGGAGTAGCCCGGGGGTAATGCTGCTTTATCCTCTGTAAGTAAACTTCTCTGGCTGATGCTATTTCTTTTGGATTTTGGCATAGAATTCCCTAGAAACATGCACATGTTAAAGCCACTTTTAATGGGTTTTGACATGCATGCCATAAAAAAAGGAAAAAAAAAAAGGATAGTTCGTCGTATCACACCATGGTGATGACCTTGTCCACCTCTTACTAGTTGACGTCGATATGTAGAATGATGATGCACGGGGAGTATCTTAATTAGGAAAATACAAGCAATATTTTTCATCTGATTGGTTAGGGTTTGGCAACAACATATGGGGCATATTTTTGCATCAATATCTCACACGTACAAGATTTCTAGTTTAGAGGGTACATGCAAAAGGCCCTTACACCTTCCTGATCTCATGCATGCACATGCAGGTATGCATCGATTAGGGCAATCGAGACCCCCACACCTGTGGACGACCAGCAATGGCTGACCTACTGGGTGCTGTACTCGTTGATCACACTCTTCGAGCTCTCCTGCTACAAAGTCCTGGTTTGGTGTGTAATCCAATGGCCTCCTCCTCCTCCTCCTCCTCCTCCTTCTGAGAGAGAGCCTTTGAGCTTAACAAGGTGTTTGTGTTTGTGGGGCTTGGCAGGTTCCCTCTGTGGCCTTACATGAAGCTCCTGTGCTGCCTCTGGCTGGTCTTGCCGTGCTTCAATGGGGCGGCATACATCTACGAGAACCATGTGAGGAGGTACGTGAAGATTGGGAGCCGGGTAGGATCCGGTTACCCGGAGGAGCAGAGGAAGGTGCTGCAGATGATGAGCCTGGACGCCAGGAAGTCCGTGGAACGGTTCATCGAGAGGCACGGTTCGGAAGCCTTCGACCGGGTCGTCCGGGCGGTGAGTAAAATAAAAACATCCTCGACCCGAACTCCTTGCCCGATCCCTCCACCTGCTTAATTTCTCTTCCTCTCGAGATCGTATTGTAAACCTATTTAATTAAGTGCTGGTCTCAAAATCCGATCCGTTTATAACCTACCGGATCCGATGCATCTTTACCTGCCACCGGATACTTGTGAAAATCAAATTCTTAATTTTGAGATCACCAGTTTTGGTTTATCGTAATTTTAGACTGAAAACTGAAATCAATTAAAAAAAGAATTTTAAGAATCAATCAATATTAAAATATAATAAATTTATGACACTTTAAACATAAAAGAATTGTAAAATGATTTAAACACTCCGAACATAAGGAAGATATTGATTCATAGCTGTTTACAATATTTTAAAGCATTTTATGACGCACAAAAGGACCCCATGTGGAAGGTTAAGTGTACGTAATTGTACCTATAAAGAAGTAGATCCCAAACTCGACCCATTTAGGTACACGATCCTTTTTTAGTAGAGTAATGCTCGCTGCAATGCCCACTCTATTGCAATGGGGGCGCTAGAGTGAGTAAAAGCAATTTTTTTGAATTTTTTAGGTTGGTCCCCACATACTCTATGTGGCCGTACAACTCGATCTTCTAATCCGATGATCCAAAAAATCTAAAAAATCAAAAGCCGTTATGGGGCTTAGCCCACTAAGGCCATTTTTTATTATTCACTTGATTTGATTTTTGATTTTTTAAAATTTTTCGGATCATTGGACTGGAGAACAGGTTTGACAGCCGTATAGGACATGTGGGAGCCGACCTAAAAAAAAGTTCAAACAAAGTCTTTTTCTCTTTTGCCCACTGCAATGTCTCTATTACAATGGGCATTGCAGCAAGTATTACTCTTGGTGTGACCAGAACGGCTGACAATCCTAATTTACACTATGATTAAATGGATGACCTAGAAATAATAGTAAATTTGCTTGGCGTTTCCTGACAAGTAGATATATATATATATGTTTGATGGTGCAGGCTGAGGTAGAAGCCAAGAAAGAGATGGATTCAAGGAAATAATGAAGGGAAGTTGATGTTCTCTACCTGGACTTCGTCTCATGGATCAGCTCAATCCCCCAGAATTTACCTCAAGCGTGCTGTTCCCATTAATCAGTAGTACACATCAGAAAATTAAGAATACTTGTTCGTGCATGTGAAGATACTCTTGTATGAGAAATGTTATACATAACTAGAAATCAAGACATACTTAACATCTCTCTCTCTCTCTCACATGCATGTTGGAGTATTGTGTCTATCAAATACATTATGTCCAGACTCCGGATTACATGAGTACGGTCTTTTTTCTACTAATCTGGCAAGTTATACTAGTGCAAAAAAAAAAAAAAAACTGTATTTATCATCCTATGATTATCTCTATCAAATATGCTCTTAGCAACGAAAATTTAAGCACATGATATTACAAAGTCATTGTGGATTATGATGTGTGTAAATGATATTACCGTAACGCTAATAATTATGATTTTCTTTACAAATCTGTCTCTCTCTCTTCTTTTGCGGTGCATGAAAGGATAATAGGTCATGAGTGAACACCCTCCTTATTCACTGAATTTCAGTGTGCCCTCACTCGCATCCAAAGAATGAAGTCTAGAAAATCTCATCTCATACGATGTATATGGCTTCATGTGAGAGATGGCTATCACAGAATAAAGCTTAAGGTGAAAACACATACAAATAAAATTAGGGACATTTATTTGGCTTTATAATGCATTTGGACATGTGATGGTGTATAATGTTCATCATAGTTTTTCGAATAAGACAAAAAATAAATCGCAATCAATAAAAAGATTACATGCCTTGCCTGCTCTACCACATTTCCTAGTTTTTGGATGAACGAATAAGGCTTCCCGAATGAAGTATCCACCATGCAGGTGGGCCAGTTTACTCCTGGTGATGGCGTACAACAGATGCTCCCAAAATTGGAATGCCTTATTATATAGTTTGCTTAATCTTCCCAATCACTATTTACAATAGTATATGTGCACAATTCATGTACAATTTGAGTGTTCTAAAAGGGAAAAGGATTCTAACCATTTTACAGTTCGAGTGTTCTGAAAACAAGTCTAGCTTTAGTTTTTAGACAAGATGTACCTCTTTTCAATAATTCATCAAATTTATGTACAATTTATGTATAGATTTGGGCGGGATCCTTGAAAGGGGTGTGGATCTCCTCAATGCAAGATTGGATGGAACTCTTACCATTCTCAATCCCTGATTCTCACTTATGCTCGGATTGACTCTGAGCAAATGAGATACTCAGTTTCCTTCTACCACTTTAACAGCTAGACCAAGGATTTGAGGGTAGGGATGTCAAGTTTGAGTGATCTTCAAATTAAACATTTTTTTTTTAAGACACATTAATGTCAACCATCAAATCTTTAAAAGTAAAGGGTGATGCAAACTATAAACCCATCAAACATGTGACCAAAGAAGAGGAGTAGCTGTTCTCTTTCTATGGAGCACAGAAAATTGAAACTACCAGTCCCCTCTGGCCTCAACCCATGAGGTGATCCATTGCAAGGTGCACAACAGCAAATCCCCTTTGGAGTATGAGCCGTTGTCTTTTATCCATGGTGCTTTCTTTTCCTCTGCTCAACTCTGGTCATGTCATGTGCAACAAAATCCCCCAAAATCTCCACCTGCAAGATTTGGGGCACCTCTGAATCACAAAATCTTGGAAGAATGCACACTTTGGATCCTCCATGGCTCCACCTTTTACCTGACTAGCACCATGTATCTCTTATTTTTCAAAATAAAAAGGCCTTCTTTAGGTTGAATCACTAGCTTATGTCTTATTTGCTTGGAATATTGGTTTTAATATAGTAATAATTTTGATATTGATATTCTTAAGGTTTATAATATTAATATAAAAACTAATCCTAGAATAATGCAAAGGAGGACAGCTGAAGGAGAAAGAGAGTTAGAACTTAGAGGTAGGAAAGGGAGAGAAGAGGGGGTCTTTGGATGCTTAGAGACTAAATTCTAATATTTTCAATATAAGTTCAGACTTATATTGAATTTGTTGTAACAACACATTTGCAAAAATATCAAAATTAGTAAAGAGGAATAAAATATCCAGTATTAATAATAATATCAAATTTGATATGGATAGCACTATCTAGCATAATAACTAAACACTCCATTAAACCCAAAGATTTCTTTTTTGCAAATAACATGGGGATCTTGGGTCCCCAAACATAAGATTGGCATGGTAGAAAAAACAAAGTAGATACCAATTAATTTCCACTCAACAGACATAAAATCCTGTCCTAACTTGGAGTAAAGCGTTGACTTTTTTGTAGGAGGAGGAAATATCCTTGTGGTTGACTCTAGAAGAAGACGTTTGAAATATTTCTTGCACGCTTCACCCCTTAGTGCATCTTTTGTCCTCCTTTGACCCTTCCTTTTTTTTGGATCATACACTCGGCCGTGGCCACTAATTTGGTGGCCTTCAGATTTATGTAGTAAAGTTTGGTCAGCTTTTGAGATTGTTGCACGTTCATTTCTTTCTGGTGTTGTCATGGGTTTTTTTTCATATGTACTCCTAGAAACTAGCATAATTGTATCTATACCTCCGACTCTAGTACATTATATGGAATACTCATGAAGAACTTCAAAAATGTTGCGGCTATATCTCTCCGTCGATAATGCCGTTAACTTCAACCGAACATGTTAAAAAGATTACAAATACTTTACATATACGCTCCTAAATTCACTAAAATTTCACATACGTGTTCCTCTTTACATATATACCCCTAAATTCACTAAAATTTCACATATATGTTCCTCTTTACATATACACCCCTAAATCCACTAAAATTTCACATATATGTTCCTAACTTATTTAAAATTTACGAAATATTTTTGGCATATTCGGTTGGAGTTAAAGGCATTTTGAGGAAGGAGCATAGACGCAATATTCTTGAGGTTTTTAGGAGTATTTCATACAATATATAAGAGTCGAAGACATAAATACAAATATACTAGTTTAAGAAGTAAAGATGCAAAAATCCCTACTACATAATCGCGAAAAGCGCCTGGAACCATCCTCTCGGTTGACTTCTTTCACTGTCCCCTCAAACCAACTTCAAGTCTTCAACTCGTTGAAGAAACCATGGCTGGTGTCAATTTTTGGGACCTACATCAACAAGTGAAAGTAGGAAATTGTTCTGAACCTGACGGTTGTCATTTTGCACACGTTTTATATCTGTTGTAGATTTCTTATATGGAGACAAAATAATACTATAGGACCTATATAACCATTACAGATTAGATTAGCTGCCACCAGAAGTCAGTTTAGTGAAGTCAGCTTGGGATATAACATATTGTAAAATACTACAAAATATTATATTATAGTTCTTACAAAAGTTAAGATATTTTAAAGCACGAGCTTATTTAATTTGACAGGGCACTGTAAAATATTATATTTTGTCTCACGGGAATACAAGATTTTGCTCTATTTTACAGTGTTACTCATTTAGCTTCCAGCATTTGATTGGCAGATTGGGGTGAGCCGAGGTTCCTTCAAACTCTGCCAATTAATTAGACTCTATCAACAGCTAATTTCATCCTATAAAATTTAGAGAATGTAATGGGCGACTTAAGATCGACTGGGCTTAACTCAGATGCTACCTCGTGGTCAGGAGATGTCATAAGTTCAACTCTCGCTAAATATTTGTACCTCGTATATTTGGCTTTAGTGGTGAGATTGGTTTAGAATTATAATCTAATGAGATGAAAAATTAATATTTAATACAGAACTATCCCCAATAAAAAAACTCATGAGATTCGAATCTTTCTTACAAGAGAAATATTGATAACTATTTGATCATTGAGCTACTTGTCAAAAAACATAGAAGACTACTTACTTAGTAGGCATAGAGGCGCTTGCCTCCCCCACATTGGAAGCATCGGAGTCCCTTCATCTTGGGTGGCAGTGGACTTTGAAAAGAGGAATAATTCAGTGAGTTCGACCTCACGGTGAGATCGAATTCTACAATCAAGAGTGTTTTTCACTTTATCCTTCCGATTTTTTACGGAGGGAGTGAAGTAAAAAAATGCCTTTGATTGTTAGGCTCGACCTAAACTTTTCTTTTCAAAACCCGATAACTAGACCTCACCAAGAACCTAAAGCTTGCAGTACTTATGCTTGTATCTGATCTCTCTCGTGGTTATTAACTTGCCTGGGTAATGATTCCTGACATTAACAGGAGTAGACAAATGCGAGGTTAAGACTCCTGTTTGTACAAATATGATATTCCCCTTGTGCATCAGCTCTTTATTAAATGGTTGGAATCGAATCCGCCTTGGCTTCAGTATTGTACATTCTGGAGACTAATGATTGGGAAAGGCACTTTGGCCATTTTATTAACAATGATTGAAACTGATTATTCTAAGATGCTGCCACACTCTGTCATGTATCGCATAATTGGGTGATTTTTCCAGCACACCTCAAAGGTGGAAAGCTGGATCCGTATTTGTTAACAGAAATATTTGCTGTACCATTTTGGATGCAGTAGGGCCATGTAGAATACGTCTTCTAACTAAAAAATGTTATATAGTATTTTATTTTCATGTGTCTTAATTTGTAGCGTTGACGTCAGTGCACGTCGGCGCATATGAATGTTCACAAAAAATGGAAATTTACTTATGTCTACTAGACATACATGTTCTCGAAAGCACGTACGAGCTCTTGAGAGTATGTACAGTACTCCCGAGAGCATGCACCTATATGCTCTCGGGAGCACATGCTTCCGAAGCTTGTACATGCTTCTAAGAGCATGTATATGTCGTTCGGGCATAAGTAAATTATTTTTAAGGATGACGTGTGTTGATGTTGGCGCCATCATTGCACTGCATGAGGGCATGTGGGGAGCGGTAGATGATACTTTTTACTTAGAAGACGTATTCCACGTGAGACTTATTACACCGAAAAATGATGCAACAAGTATTTCTCGTTTGTTAATGCACCAATGGGGACAACACAAAAGATTGTCTTATCCCCACGTACATGACCTCTTAACTATTCGAACAATCCTTTTATCACTCTAGAGATCCAAAAGATGTCAAGGTCCGAGGACATTCTGGAGATCGTTGAGACGTGGGGTCAGTGAGGAGGGCATCCACGTCAAACAAGCGCATATAGTGTAGGTCATACATATCATTGATAGATTCTGACAAATAATGAATCCAAAACCAAAGTTTGATATTATTGTGTGATGTTATTTGATGGCTTTAAAAATAGAAAAATAGTAAAGTTGTCTAAACTTATTGGTCACTAAGAAACATGATCTTCACACAAGTTTCATATTTTTAGATATACTTCGGAATAATTCTTATGCATGTGGTTTAATTAAGCCCTTAAAAGAGGCATTGTAAAAAATAGAATGACATTGTTTAATAGAGGAAGAAATAGAAATTTGTGATAATTTCGTTGCCACATTAACATCACAATTGCCCACATGGTGTACATTATTTTTTTGAATTCTAGTTTTTTAGTATGTATATTTGGACATAGAATTATATTAGGTCAAATGAATTCAAGAAAAATTGCATTCCGATTCTAGAGTGTTAATAAAACTTAAATTTGACTTTATAAGGATATAAAATATTTTATTTACAAGTTAAAATATACTTAATGTTTTTTATTATGTGCTACTAGTAGTTTAGTAGAAAAGAATAAGTTTTAATCTTAACTTTGACAAAATACACTGAAAATGACTTAGATTTGTCATCTTTAATTATCCATGATTCATTAATTTCTAAAAAAAATATTATGCATGCATTTGTTAATTTTTTTTAGTAAATAGTAATAAAAGGGAATTATCTAGCATCCTCATTAGATAAAGATACCATATGGTCCAAAGGCAATGAGATGCAATCTCAAAGTTAGATTTTAGTTTAGTGGCAGAGTGAGATTTTGATTCTCCGATTTTACACAGTAACCAAGATATTTAATCACCAGCATTAGTCTTCACAGAGAAGGGCATATTTTTTAGTCAATAGCCCAAAAGTGAGGTCTTAGGGTTCCACACTTCAGACAGTCAAGATCGAATCCGACGAACTCCGAGGAATTCTCCCATTAGGGTGAATCCCCATTAAATGGGGAACAACTCAATTAATGGAGACCAACCCTTTTAAAGAAACAAACATTTCTAATATCAAACTCAAATGTGTAGTTCTATAATTTTTTTCAGAAATTCTATATTATTTTAAAATTTTAATTTAATTATATATAGTATAATTTAATTTTTAGTTAGTAAAACATTTTACTTTTAAATTAGACTAAGTAAATTAAATTAAATTAAACAGTTGCCAGCCATCTTTAGTTCTTTTAAATTTCTTCTCCCCGCATGGCCAATTCAGCTGCCACTGGCCTCCACCCACAAGAGGAAAAAAAATGTTGATAAAAAAATGAAAAAAAAATGTATAGGATGACCCCTGTGGCAGCCCAATGCGGTCACGGTTCACCCTCGTAATAATATTCTTACAAGCTCTACGCCTCCACCGCCTCCCCCTGGTGCTCCCGCCACTGCTTGCGCTGTGCCCACCTTCGATTGCTGTGAGTTTAATCTGTCATAGGCAGCATCTGACGCAGTTTTCTCCCCGAAGAACCCGTTCCTCCTCCCTTTCCTGCCCATGAATCGCTTTAGCTCGCCAGTCTCGAGTTGGAAATTCTCCTGTTCGTGTTTCTGCGAGAGAGATTTTGGCCATGCATGCCGTGCCAATCCGGGCCGTGGCAAAAAAATGGCATCTTTTTGACAACAACAACAGTATTATGATCATGCAGGGCGTGGGATCAACACAACAATGATGTGTATAAAAAATTCTGATTTTTTTTCCGACGATTCTAGCCGTTTTTCGTGGTTTTCCTTCTTTCTCTCTCTACCCATTTCTTCTGCTCGGCTTCTTGCCGTCCCCACAGCGTTGCCTTTGCTGAAAAGTCCCTTCTTTCCCGCCCTGGTGAGGGATTCCCCCGTCCAGTTCCCGTGCACCAGCACAGCCAGCGCGGCAAGAAAGGGCGGAAAAGGAGGGAGGAGGCGGGTGGATGGATTGGACGGATAGGGGGGCTCCGCTGGCCTCACATTTTTAAAGAATCTCGTGCTAAATAGTCGCTCTCCACCCGCAGGCGAGGCCCCCCATGCCAAACTTCTTCTCTTTTTCATCTCTTCTGGGTTTCTGTTCTTCTGGGTCTTGCGCATTCCTGGGTCTGCTTTGGCATCTCTGCTCACTGCTCTGTTCCTTTTTTACTCGCGAGTGTTTGTGGGTAGGATTATTGTATGGGATATTTGTATGGCTGCATGCGCCGATACCCCCGAACGGGGAGACCCAGTAGAGAAAACTTGGGTTTCCACCCCGCAGAAGGCGGAAGGGGGAGTGGGGTTGGAGGGACCATACCTCCCTCTTTGCCCCACTCTTTCTTTCGCCTTCTCTTTGTCCCTTTGTTCTAATTCTTGGTGTAGCTGGAGCCCCTCTTCTCAAAATGGTCGCTTGGTGAAACCTCCAGATCCTTCTTACTTCTCACTTCTTCAGCTGAGACCGCTTTTGTTGCCTGTTGGGTGTAATCTTGCGAGAATTATCCTCTCCTGGGCTGTTCTCTTCTTCTCAGTTCCTTTCTGGTGTAGTTCTTACTGTTTCAGGTTGATCACCCAATCTCCATGGTTGGAAATGCAGGGGAGTTATCCACCTGTGGGCATTTGATGAAGCCGGCCTCACGGCAGAGTGCTGATTCAAAGCCTGAGCACATGCCAGCGAATAAGTATGGTGGGCGCAACGCCACGAGGGTGGAGCGGCTGCTCCGGGAGAGAGAACTGAGGAAGTTCAACAGGACAATTCAGCTCGACGAGGCCAGCGACTGTGCCCTGGACAGTGGCATCTTGGAGCACGACCAAGGGAGCAGTGATGGCAGCGAGTGGGTGACTGTGGGTGAAGATGAGTTCCTTGATGTGGCTGTTGCTGCCACGAGGGCAATTAGTGAGGGGTGTGATGAGCAGGATGGGAGATCGCTGAAGCAGCGGCTGCTAGTGGTGGCAAACCGGCTGCCGGTCTCTGCAGTCAGGAGAGCTGAGGATTCTTGGTCCCTAGAGATCAGTGCTGGTGGACTTGTTAGTGCTCTTCTAGGTTAGTGACAAACTGACTGCAGTGATTTATTGTTGCTTGTACTCTTAAGTTACCATTTGCAATTCAAGAAAGAATGCTTGTTAATTTTGTTGTTCTTGCTTATTTTTGTTAATACATGCATTGCATCATACAAAATTTCCTTCTTTGTGACTTTCCAAGAGTTATAGTCAAAACTATAGCCTTTCTTAGACCGTTTACAGAATTTCCTGTACTTCTTTAATCTTTGGTTATGATTTTTTTTTTTTTTCATGTTCTGTTCCACTATGCTCGCTTCCTGCCAAAGCAATAACAGCTGCATGTGTATTCTATTTTCTTTTCCATTGTCTTAAAAGTATGTATGATCTTGCTTATTGGTGAGGATTAATGCCATGGGATGATGGCTTAATATGATTCTTCTTCTCATAGGTGTGAAGGAATTTGAAGCTAGGTGGATAGGATGGGCTGGTGTAAATGTCCCAGATGAAATAGGGCAGCGAGCACTTACAAAGGCACTGGCTGAGAAGGTGACTGTGGATTCCAGATTTCATCTTTGAAGTATCAATTTTCCATCTCTCTCATTTCGTGACTCTGATAACCTCACTCCCTGGTTTCACCCAGATTTTGATGAAAATGTTCACTCTGAAAGTTATCCTCAAGTTGACTCACAATCTCAATGTTATTTTATCTCTTGCAGAGGTGCATACCTGTGTTTCTTGATGAAGAGATAGTTCATCAATATTACAATGGTTACTGCAACAATGTATTGTGGCCATTATTTCACTATCTTGGGCTTCCACAGGAAGATCGTTTAGCAACTACACGTAGTTTCCAATCGCAGTTTGATGCTTACAAGCGTGCAAACCAAATGTTTGCTGATGTGGTGAACCAAAACTATGAAGAGGGAGATATCGTGTGGTGCCATGACTACCATCTCATGTTCCTCCCAAAATGCCTTAAAGAGTACAATAGCAAAATGAAAGTCGGATGGTTCCTTCATACACCCTTTCCATCCTCCGAAATTTACAGGACACTGCCGTCACGGTCAGAGTTGTTGAGATCTGTTCTTGCAGCTGATTTGGTCGGGTGAGAGTAGATTTCATGCTAATATGCTTTAGATGGATTTCCTGTAACTAATCATTGTAAACATTTTTCTTTTGATGGAATAATATTAAGAGAAAAAGGCCCCAGTAGGACATGCTGTCATCTTGATGATTTTGTAGGCATTCTGAGAAGGTGAACTGCCTTATGGAAAAAGAAAATAAGTAAAAGGCTAGGTCTAAAACAGTCCATCAGGAAAAATCTAATCAAAACTTCCATGTATCAGTAGGTGTGATTCAAAACCAATATGCTGGCTACTTGCGCTTTTCTATGTATCAGCAGTGTCATGCAACAATTCCACTTGATACTGTGAAGGAGACCAGATGATTCCCTGTGTGATGTGCTTGAATGAAGTTGTAGCCCCAAAGATTTCCCATGCTTATGCTTCCAACCTGTGATTCTCATTGCTGCTGATATTTCCTGCAAAGGATATCTGGGTCAAAAACAACCATAAGGTTTCCCTTTTTTCCTCCCAGGATTTGCTTGTGTACTATTTTTCTTGTTAACAATCCCAAAATTGGATCCTTTATACTGAATTTCAGGTAGCATGAATGCTCATATTCGATGTCCTTGTAACAATGAAAAGTTAAGCTTATTAAACACAATATGAACATTTACTTGAGTGAAACTGTTATTGAGGCATTTAAATTATTAGCATTGAGTTAAAAAGGATTTGTTCTAGTTATTCAAACATTCCTTTTATTTTTTATTATATTAACTTTTTTCCCCTTTCCAATATGCCATTCAATCATTAATTACTGCACCAGCTGAGCTAGAATTGTCGAATCTAACATGAGGCAATCAGTGTTGAGCAAGATGTCATTGAGATCATGCATTTCTTCTTTGCTGATTGACATTACTGTACTCTTCACCTTTAATTCAGATATAAAACATACAGTTGTCCCAAGACCTATGTTGTTTTTTTTAAAATCTGATGAAGGTCACATCTTTATTGATTATTGGAGGAGCATGATTGACCACAAAATGGACATCTCTGGCCATGGGAAAATCCCTTCGCCTTTGTGAAGTGGACTACTGATTATTTGCCCAAGGTGTGCTGGGGAATATTTTTCTGTTTATCTTGGTTGGAGATTATAACACATATTCCCAATTCAACTTGCCTAAATAGCAGCTAACTGCTTGAATTTTTTGTTTTTTTGGTTTCTTCCACATCTAGATCTTGTATCATGTTATATAAATAAAATTGTGATGTGAAAGTTACTTTTTCCAGATTTCACACATATGATTATGCAAGACATTTCGTTAGTGCCTGCACACGGATTCTTGGAATTGAAGGCACTCCTGAAGGGGTGGAGGACCAAGGAAAGCTCACTCGGGTTGCTGCAGTAAGATTTTTTTTTTTTCTTGTTTTGTAAAGTAGTGCAGTAAGATTTGAATTGTTTATTCTTGTTTTGTAAAGTAGTGCAGTAAGATTTGAATTGTTTTCTTGGTCATTCATATTGTGGAGGGATTTTTTAGTGGTGATTATTATTATGGTGCTGGATATTGTGGGAGTATAAACTATTAAGTTCTGCCGATCTGATGGCGCATAATGCAAAGTAGCAAAATAGAGTGTCACAGTCAATGATAGCCTTTTATTACTTTTTGACCTACACACAGATTGCTGCCCAAACCACAGATCAAGTATCTTTTGTATAAGATTCTTGTACTGTATTGCTTAATTGTGAAAATCCTCTGGTATTACAGATATTTATGGATATACCATTTGGATTTAGGATGGTTTTGAACTTCTTTAGATTGACTGCTCAGTGCTCACCATCTTGTCTTATGTTTCAGTTTCCTATTGGGATAGACTCTGACCGTTTTACGCGAGCACTTGAGCTTCCACAAGTTCAAAATCACATAAAAGATTTGAGAGAAAGATTTGCTGGGCGAAAGGTATGATTAGGAAAATTACATGTGTTTTATCTTAACATAGTTTTGAACGGAACTTGTCTTGCTTTAAATTTTATTGTCAGAATTGAGGCACTCAAGCACATTATTTAGATAAAGTACAATGTTGTTGGCAGACAACAATCGATGTTGGATATTATGAAAAGTAATTTTGTTTACTGCCTGTTAATTTCATACATACCCCTGTTAATTGTTACATACAGACAGTGTTTTAAAAATGCCTAGGTGGAGCAAGTCGGCAGACCCCCTTACTGCCTAGGTGGACAGCCTACGCGGCAAGGTGGGTGCCTCAATTCTGAGGCAGCTATTTTTTTCACATATTTTTTTTGGATCTCTCATATATACCTTTTGCTAAGTGATAGTGCTGTTAACTATGGGCATCTCATATTTACTTATATGCACATCATAAAATATTTGATTCAATTATAAATCTTAATTTATTGTAAGTCAGTAACTATGCTTTGAAGAATACTATAGAATCAAACATGAGGTCTGTCACACCAGTATCTACAAACACGAGAGGATCCTCCCACAACTGTTGCTGGTTGTTTGTGGAGGAGGGAAGTCTTCACATAGCCGCAGTCCCTGGTAGTTATAGTAGGGGAGAAAATGAAGATGAAGAGTTGTGTCCTAGGCAGAGACAAGAAAAAAAAAAAAAACCTTCTATCTTGGTCCTCATGGGCATATCACATGAATGAGATGTAGATGTATCTGTACAGAGGACAATTTATAAGGCAAGTGTGAGTTATTGGTAGGGGTATAAAGGTCTTTCAAAAAGAGGTGAAGATGTCCTGCTAAAATCAAACAAAAGAAGATGAGTCAGTTTCTGCCTAGGCAGGAATGGGGTGCGAGTTGACTAGGCAGCTGACTTTTAAATCACTGCATACTTGGAATCACCACATTTTCCTAGTTATGATCCTACATATCACTTGGGTTAACTTCTGCCAGGCACTGTTAGAATCCACTGAGAATGGTTGTGTTTGAATGAAGTAATGAATACAATTTCATCTATATGCGCATGGTATCTCAAATATTCATACTTCCTCTGTGTGTTTGTGTGTATGCGTGTGTGTGCTGTCACACCTGGAGGAGATGCTCACATACAGAGGTTTTGCAGGATACAAGGACATAACAAAGACCAGAAATTTGCAATGGATGATTGCTGGAGGAGGAAATGTGCATTTTGAGATGCGATTGGGACAAGGCACCTAGAATGGCCTCCAGCTTTGGGTCAATCTCTCCTCGCAGAGCAAGATGTGAGGGATCAAAGAGAAGGCATAAGAATTCCCTAAGTGCCCAGATTTTTCTCATATGATGATCCTAACACTCCATCCATGATCCACGGAATGATAAGAGGCAGAGCAAAGACATTGCCAATGTCATGCGAGAGGATGCTGCGGTCAGACTTTACAGTCATTGTCAGGGAGTCTATGGGGGTTAAGCCTCCGATCAGAATGAGGATCCTCACCATGTATTTGTGCGTAATTGGAGGCTGTTGGCCCACTTATAGTGGCTTGTGCCCCAAGATGAGTCTCTAAAGGATATATTGATGTGGTTTAGGGTATGCAGGGAAGGGCTTTTAGTAGTGTGAAAACTATTGCTGGAGAGATGTCTGGGGTCAGCACTAAGTCCTTGTTCCCTTACTTATGGATGAAGTGACTAAACATATGCATGATAGTACCCTTGGCATATGGTATTTGCAGATGATATTATCCTGATTGATGAGAATGTTGAGAGTTTAAACGATAGGTTAGAGTGCTGGAGGGATGCTTTAGAATCTATAGTTTTTAGGATAGTCAAATTAAGTCAGAGTATACAAAATGTAATATCAGTGTTATCAGGGTTGCCTGTTCCGATCTGGTTTGGAAGATTATTTCCCTTGTTTGTCTTAATTCACAGATCAGTCCTGGCCTGTTCCAGTCTGGTTTAGCAGATTCTTTCTCTTGTTTGTCTTAATTCACAGGTTTTGTCCCCTCTCACAGCTGTAGCACTAGGAATCAACCATGATAGTAACAACAATGGCCTTAACGTATATTTTTTTTGGAAGGTGACATGAAGTCACATTTCATTAAAGATAAATAGAATACAAAGTGGGCCAAAGGCCAAGGCCAAGGCCAAACATCATGGCAAAATGCCAACCCCCCTGAACCAAAGAAAAGCAAACCCTAAGTCCCACTTTGTTTGCAGAATAAGTTAGTACGTGGGGCCTACTGACGGAATAGCGTATACTAGAATAAGGTGTGTTTCGGTTTGATAGTTTTGTGGAGCCCGCTGACGGAATAAGAAGAATAAGCAATTCTTAGGTCTATAGTGGGATGACTTATTCTCCTTATTCTCCGGATACGTTATTCTGCACAGTATAAGCCATTCCGTTTGTCAAAGCAAAATTAAGCTTATTCTCCTCTTATTCGCTCTTATTCTTCTTCTATTCTCCAATCAAAGTGACGCTAAGACTTCTATTTTATTAAGGAGATAAAATAGAAGCTAACATAAGTGCCTCATGAAGAATAAAATCAAAACAGAAAGTCTCGACACTTAGAAGCCCTTGAAATAAGATCTCCTTTTGAAGCCTTCCAGATTTCAGCTGATCTTCCCCAATCTTTCACCCAATTGAGAGCTCTTCGGAAATTGGAAGGGTTTGAAAATTCCTGATTGAACTTCCTATTATTTCTACCTAACCAGACATACCATAGCATTATTGGAAGAAACAGGTACCTTGTCTTGCTGTCGATCTGGTTAGGACAGAAAAAAGACCACATTTGCATGAGATGAAGGCAGTCTATCGGTTCCACCCACTGAATCTTCAAGGCCTTAAAAAGGATTTTCCACTGAGAATTGATAATCTCGCAATGACAAAAGAGGTGATTATGATCTTCTTCGAATATCCCACAGAAAACACATAAGGAATTGTTGAGATTAAAGATTCTTTTTAGTATGCGGGAAGTAGGAAGTCTGTTCATGGCCACCTTCCAAAGGAAGAGTCTGATTTTAATTGGGATATAATTGGACCACACCAAGGATTTCCTCCACACTCTGATGCCACCGTCTTGAATAATACGAGTGAGAATCTTAGAAGAAAAGGTTCCTTTGCTGTTCCATATCCATACTCTTTTGTCTCCCTGATCCGTATTAATTTGGATGTCTGAAATTAGATTAAGAATTATGAGAAGCTCCCCTGTTTCAGTCTCTGTAGGATTTCTTCGGAGGCTGAGGTTCCAATGAGTACCATTCCGTCTGGAGAGAACTTGTGTGACTGTTGCATTTTTAAAAACTGAAATCTGGTAAAGGTTGGGAGCAACATCAACGAGGAAAATACTAGAAAGCCATAAATCCTTCCAGAAGCTAATAATGTTTTCTCCGTTGCCCAATTGAAGATTAATTGCTGGAAGAACTAGAAAATTCAAGTGAACAATATTCCTCCAGATGTGGGACAGATTGTAGGACCTTGAAGGCTTCAAATCCCATTTAGAACAATTATGATAATACTTATCTATGACTATCCTTACCCAGAGATGGTCTTCTTCTTCTCCTAGTCTCTACAACCATTTGGCAAGCAATGCCTTATTGAAATGACTAGTTAAAACCAGCCCAGCCCCTCCCTGATCTTTACTTCTGCAGACCTTATCCCAAGCTATGAGATGAAGGCCTTTCCCATCTCTTTTTCCGCCCTCCCAGAAAAAAGATCTCCTCCTTTCCTCAATCATTTTCTCCACAGATCGTGGGACTTTGAGAATATAAAGATGGTATGTGGCTAAAGAGGAGAGAACTGATATTGAAAGAATCCATCTTCCACAATTTGAAAGAAATCTAGCTTTCCATCTTTCTAACCTTTGATCAAACTTTTTAATGACCACATCCTAATCCCTTAAAGATATAGGACCACTGGATAAAGGCAGACCCAAATATTTAATTGGAGAATGAGACGCTCTTAAATTAAACAGATCAGCCAGACAATCCAGCTTGACCCTGTCTAGATTAATTCCTACAGCTTCTAATTTTTGGAAGTTGATACTAAGACCAGTAGTAGTTTCTGTCAAAACTAGCAAGATCTTCAGATTTCTCAACATTCCCATATTTCCTGACGAAAACAGCAAGGTGTCATCTGCAAATTGAAGATGTGACAGAAGAAGACCATTTCTGCCAATGCTAAATTCATCAATCAACCTTTGAGAAGCTGCCTTATCCCAAAGAGAGCTCATGATCCGACCTATAACAAGAAACAAAAGAGGTGATAATGGGTCACCTTGTCTCAAGCCCCTGGAACTACTGAAGAAACCACAGGGCTATCCATTGAACAAAATGGAAAACCTTGAGGTTGAGATGCAACTCATAATCCAGTTGATCCACTTTTGTTTGAAGTCCATGAGACCCAAGGCTTTGTGGATGCATTGCCAACTGACAGTATCAAATGCTTTCTCAAAGTCCAGCTTAATAACAACTCCTTCTTTCTTAGTAATTTTCTGATTATGGATTGCTTCATTGGCTGCCAGAAAATTATCTAGGATGAATCTTCCTTCTAGAAAAGCTGATTGGTTTTTATTGATAACACCCCCCAATGTTGTCTTCATTCTATTGGCTAAGATCTTAATAATGATCTTATAGCAACCGTTCAGGAGGCTAATAGGTCTGAATTCTGAGACTCTTTCAGCACCTTCAATCTTTGGGATAAGCACAATATGGGTTGAATTGAGTCCCCTAATACATAGAGGCCTGTCTTGGAATTCCTTTACCACATCCATGAAGTCATCTTTAATAACTTCCCAAAAACACTGATAGAAACCTAATGAAAAACCATCCGGCCCAAGAGATTTGTTCATGTTCATATTGAAAATAGCTTTCTTCACTTCATCTTCAAGAATTGGCAAACATAGATCTTCAGCCAGATGTTCATCAATCTTTGGAAGGATATTTTCCTACAAATGAGGTCTCCACATATGATTTTCTTTGAATTAATTCTTGTAGAAAGATATGAAAGTATCTTGAATATCTTTCTTGGAATCAATTAAAAGGTCATCCACCTTGACATGATCAATCTTTAAGGATCTCTTCTTGGAGCTGGCTACTGCATGGAAAAATTTGGTATTCTTGTCACCCTCCTTTAACCAGTGTTCTTTAGCCCTTTGTTTCCACTTAATTTCTTCCCTAAAGACCAGCTCATTGTACTCCTTTTTAAGTCTTCTGAGAGCTTGAGATTCTTCCTCAGAAAGATTCTGATCTTCAGCCTTGACTTCTAATTCATCAGTATTTTGCAAAAGTTGTTGTCGAATGATATTGATGTTTCCAAAGGTTTGGGAAAACCAAACCTTGATTTTGTCTCTAACCCATTTCAGCTTTTTGACAAAAGATTGAGAAGCAAAGTCTGCCACTGGAGCCTCCTTCCAGCAATTACTGACCAAATCTTTGAATTGTTCATGTATGTGCCATTCCAATTCATACCTGAATAGTTTCTAAGTTTGCATTGTGTCCCCAATGGACAGGATGATAGGAATGTGGTCAGAAATAGTTCTACAACTACCTTTCAAATGAGACAAAGGGAATTGAAGAAGCCATTTGGAAGAGGCGAAGACCCTATCAATCTTGGATTGGACATTGGCACTGCCTAGTTGGAGATTAGACCAGGTAAACCTTATGTTAGGAATGTCCAAATCCAGCATACCACAATCTCTAATCCAAGTGCCAAAGTTCTCCATATCACCAGTCCAAATCTGAAAACCTGATCTCTACCAAGGATATCTGAAACAATTGAAGTCCCCTAGGACACACCAAACATCTTGAAATAAGCTAGAAAGCCTATATAATTCCTGAAAGAACTCCTCCCTGAGTTGATGGTTGCGTGGCCTATACACTGAAGTGATGATCATTTGGAATCTGTTATCTAGAGAACAAAAATTGGCTGAGATGCTGAACTTGCCAGTATCACATAGAGAGCCTTTCAGTTTGTTCCCATTCCACAGAATTAACTGACCACCACTGGAACCTTGTTGAACCAATTTTTTTTAAGAACATACACTAGGTTTTTTATGAGCCCATGTGTATCTAGGCATATGCATGCATATCAAATACACATATTGCATATAGATCTAGTTCTAATTCTTGCAAAAAGTATATATATACATGCATATACTTATGTGAGATGCATGTAAGCACACATAGATATGTATGTGTATGCAAAAAAAAAAGAGAGAAAGAAGGGATGCATACAGATTTTTTTGGTACATGCAAGAACAAAAATCAACAAAGAAACAAAGAAAAGGGGATGACAACATACCTTAAAGCAGCAACAAAGCTTCAACTACAGCAACCCTCCAACGAATCTGCAACAAGCCTTCAACAGCAGCAGCAACTTTGACCTCCAGCAGCAGCAATAATAGAGGAGAAAGAGAGGCAGGCCAGCCACGCACGGATGGGGGAAAGGGAGCACACAGCCGGCCCTAATTCTCCCCCCAATTGGTCCTCCCTTTTAGGGAAAGAGAGATAATAGAAAGAAATAAAGGAGAAGGAGAGAAGGGAGGACCGTGCGGTCAGCCCAATAGGGCCAGCTGGCCTCCTTGATTTCCTCCATCTCTGCCGCATTTCTCTCCCCCTAAATCCCAGCCCCACCTTCCATCTTTATCTCCCTCTCATCTCTATCTTTCCTTCTCTCACCCGCACGTCTCTGCACCCCCCACCGACGCCTAGTTGGCACCGGTAGGGGGTGCCACCGGTGCCCATGCTCCCCCCCTACCGGAGACCTCCCTGCTGCCTATATAAAGGCCTCCCTGTGCAGCCTTTGGAGGCACCCCGGGCCAGCAGCCTTCTAGCTTCAAACCTGCAAAAAAAAAAGGAAGAGGAGAAAGAAGAGAAGGCCTATTGTTTTTAGATTGTAATTTATGAGTTTGGGGGAAATAAATTTAGAAGTTTTTTTTTATATGTATCAATGTTCATGTGAATTTATTTATTTTAAGATGGTTCTACCATATCGGTTGGTCGGCCATCAAATTAAAAATCAGAAAATTAAAAAATAATGGTTCTACCATATCGGTTGGTCGGCCGTCAAACTAAAAATCAGAAAACTAAAATAGATGGTTCGTAGAGGGAACAAATCCAAGATGAACATGTAAGAGAACACCAGAGGATGGCTCGTAGAGGGAACAAATCCAATACTCAGAAGGAACGGGTTGGGAAGAAGGATCCACGGGCATCGTTACGGGTCGAAAAGGAGCGGCATGGACCCTTGACTTACCCGATAGGGGAGAAATACCCAAAATACTGGACTCGATAGGCTTCCCCGTTACTTCGCGGCCCGCATCCGCTTGGGACTGTACCCGGGACTGTTTATATTCTTCGCCCGGTTCTAGGCTGCTCGCAGTCAGTAGAGATGACCAATGGCTTTGCTGCTGCCGTCCACAGTGGCATTTGCTTCGGCCTTCCCACCCCACCACCACTGCCTCGAGCTTAGCAAGATCACATTCTCCCATCCACTTTCCTTCGGGACACGGTGAGCAATCAATACGAACATCCATTCCCATTCCGCACAGAATTTGGAGAGAATCGAGGGCACTCGAGACTGCAATTGAGTGACGAGTCACATACTCGTGATTTGGGAGCTCATTCCCATCTTGCGGAGGACATCTCAAGGGACTCACAGAAGAGATATTGCCTTGCTTGACGGTCCCCTGTTTTCGAATCCACCCTTTAGACTCCTTATGCTTCCTGAAAGAAGAAACCACCTCAGCCCAGGTCCAGTCGCACTGCTGGGAAACTGGGACCTCAGTTACTGGGGAAGGTTGCTCCAGGTTGATAGAAACCCAGAAGCTCTTACCGGAGACTCTGATCCTCAACTTTTCCGGGATGGAGTCAAAGGACTCCACTTCAACTAAAACTCTGACGGACAGAAGATTTGATAAGAGTAGGGTGTTACTGTCCACACCTTTGAGGGAACCAAATTTATCTACAATGCATTGGAAGGTCTCTACATTCCATATATGTAACGGAATGCCTTCTAATCTACACCAGTAACAGGGGCCACTGCTAGCTGGTACCGTAGCCACATCAACTGTCCATAGAGCACAACTGAGTTTGAAATCTCCCAAGGACAAGAATTGTACCTCCTTCTCAGCAAACGACCATCTCTCCCCTGATGCATGCACTAGAAAACTGTTACCATGAAGCTCCTTAATATTCCAAGAGTGGGCAGACTTCCATTTGTCCTGCAACAAAAGAAGTATTCTGGAGCTCAGAGATTCCGGGGCATGTAAATCTATGTTGTCACAAGTGAGGCTCTTCACCACCAAACTCTCTTGCAGAGTGGCTAAGGACTCCTTTACTGCCTGAGACCAAGGGATAGAAATAGTCCCACTGAGAGAGGTTTATTCCCACAGTGAAAGCTCCTATGGCCTAAACCCTTACATGGGAAGCATCTAACGGCCTCTCTGCAGTTCTTAGCTCTGTGGCCTTTCTGTAACCACCTGAAGCATTCATCGAAGTTGACCGAAGGATGCGATGAGTTCTTCTTGACCACCGAGTGAGAGAAACCTTTCCTTCTACTGACCTTCTACCAACCTTCGTCTTCGACTCTCCGTTCCGTATGGGATCTCACCTCTCCTTTCCGCTCTCCGCTCACCTCTCGGTTCTCCGCTTTGGCTTAACTTCATCCGCCTCTTCCCATTTCTGGCTGGCAGGGGCGACAGGTCAAGGTTTCCTGGAGAAAAATTGGTTCTCCGCGCGGGGAGAACTGGAAGAAGGGGCTTTTGGAAGGAATGGTTTTTCGCTATCACACTTGCAGTTCGCTGGTGCCTTAACGTATATTGATTGATAAGTTTTGGAACTGGGAAAGCTGCTGAAAGTTGATAATATTTTGCAGAAGAAATTGTCGGTATAGACAGGGGTAATTTTGTCTAGTTTGTTTTACTCTATTTTTGCTTCTTTATGTGTGGGTTTATGGGGTTTATTATGTGTTCTATTGGAGTAAGGAGTATTCTTGTCCTTAACCAATATTTGTATCTCTTTTAACTCACACTATAAAAGCAAGGAGGGTGTGGCCTGGCTACTGCTGCTCCAGTTTGCCCTAGTTTTTGTCTTCCCCGTTTATTCAACATGGTATCAGAGCAGGCCGGTCCTCCTAGGGCTTCCTAGGCCCTATTCGGTCATCTCTGGTGCTCCTTGTTGCAGGCCGGTCATCTTCTCTGGCCTGTCCAGTGTCCCTAGGGCACTCTAAGATGTGGTCGGCTCTCTCCCCTGCTCTTCTTTGGTGCCTCAAGGGGACCCAAGGCCTGGCCGGCTGTCTCCACTGCCCTAGTTGTTGTTTCTAGTTCATCAACAGCTTGGCCGGTCCTCTCCTTTGCACAGACCGTACAGTAGGGATTTTTTTAGTGGTCCGAAGACAGCCAACTGCAGGCTGGTGCCTTCCCCTGCACAGACCGGTCTCTTCTTTGCCTTGTGGGTGTTCCGAAGACACCCAACTGCAGGCTGGTTACCTCCCCTGCACAGACCGGTGCACCCTCTGCCCTGTGGGTGGTTCTAGGGCAACCAACAGCAGGTTGGTTCCTTCCTTTGTGCTCTGTCTGGGGGTTCTAGGATTACCTAGACCAGTGTGCCCTATTTTTGCTCCGTGGGTGCTCTATTTAGAGCTTGAGAAGGGGGCTGTCATCTCTCTACTGCTGGTTCGGTCCTCCCCGTATAGGTAGGGATTGTGCCAGAGCTTTTGGCTGGTGTTAGAGGTTTTTTCGCAGCCTCCCACAGTTCTTTGTGCTCCTTTGTCTGCCTAGGAGCAGGCCAGTGCCTTGGTGGAGATCTTGGTAGGTGTTTGGGAGTCACCTACACCTTCTGTTTTTCCGTGGGTGGCTGTCATGGAGTCTTCGACGACCAATGGTGCTGATTACGAAGTTAATTCCTCTATGATGCGCCCTACTGGCTCTTCATCTTTTGAACACCACTTGCTTGCTCTGCAAATGACTACAGTTTGATGGGAATCCAAGAAGTGGAGAAACCGAGTCCAAGGCCTATTTTGTATTTTGTTTGGCCCACTAAAGGCCCAATTAGAGTATTTTTTTGTTTTAGTTCTGTTTGAGCCTTTTTCTTTAAATAAGGGTCATTTTGGTCATTTAGTATTAGGGTTTCTTTTGAGGAGTCTATATATTGTCCTGTATCTCCTCGTGGGAAAGAGGGAAGAAGATTTGAAATGAAGAGCAGCCGTTGTGCGTTTTCTCCCGAGATGGGCCGGGAACATGTGCCCTAGTCTTCTTCTTCTCCAACCCCCTCTCTTCTTTCTACTTCCGGTCTACCCCCTTGCTGTCCTGCATCATATTGGTATTAGAGCAAGGCTCTTTGGGTTGTTCTCACAACTCGAGTCCTGCACCTCCACCACGCCACCCCCTAACCCCCCCCCCCCCTCTTCTTTACCTCGGTTCATGTCCCAACAGCAACAGAGAAAGAAGTAGAAGAAGAAGAGGGAGAGAAGGGTGTGGCATCTCACCTGCTTCCGCCGTTGCCATCGCTTGGCTTCAAAGGAGCCACTGCCGCCGTCGTTCGGCTCCACCGGAGCCAACGAAGCCCTCCCCCGCTGCTAGCGCCGCTGTCACCAACATCCGCAGCTGCCGTGGTCGTCGCCGGCCTTAGCGCCATCTCCCACCACCGTCGCTGGCCTCGCGGCCGTCTCCCACCGCTGTCGACGCCGGCCGCAGGCCCTACCGGCCTCCGCCGCCGTCTCCGACGGCTGCTGGTGCTAGCGCCTTCACCGTCACCGTCGTCTGTCGCTGCCATTGGCCGTCACCGTTGCCACCGTCGTCGCCACTGCTGCCTCTTCTCCATCCGCTCGTCCCTCTCTCTGCGTTAGGGTTGGTGGAGGAGGAGAGCTTGGAGAAGGAGACCCTCATATCGGGTCGTCGGGTTCGCAGCGGACCAGATCCGGATCCAACCGGTTGGATCCGGGTAACTTAAAGAATCGGTTCAACTGCCCATCTATTGAAGCCAGATCCGGACCCGAAGATTGGATCCATTTAACTTAAGGAACCGGTTCACTCAGGCCGGTTCAATCTCCCCCTCTCTTTCTGAACCGGTTCAGCCCCCCCTCCTGCTTCGTTTCAAGGTGGGTGGTCCGAACCGCCTGAGGGTGGCTCGAATCGGGTCGACCTAGCCTAGGTCCGAACCAAATGCAATCCGGTTTGCTATAGTGTGCACTAGAGGCCCTATCGCATCGCCCTCGTTCCGAATTCATCGGTGCTCCGATTTGCGAGCCGCTTGCGCCGTTGGGATCGTATCGGCGAGTCCGACCTCGCTGTACATTCCGTCCGACTGTAGTGCCCCGTTTTGCATGCCGCACTTGCACGTTTTACGAGGATACTTGGGCTCGCCGTTCGAGGTCTTTCCAGACTCCGATTTATGCACCGTTCGCGCCATCGGATTCGTCTCGACGAGGACAACTCAAATCCAGTATGTTGTATCCCAGATTTGCCTTGTTTTGCGTGCCACTTTTGCACGCCTATCGAGGACCTTAGTCGTGCACCCCGAGGTCAACCTCAGTTGCCTCGGTTTACGTGCCAGCCTCCTGGTGCACTAATTTCGTAGCAACCAGTGTCCACTTTACCTTGTTTTGCGTGCCACTTGTGCACGCATATCTAGGTTGGTGATTTGAGCTCCAATTCTTGCGCCGATCGAACCGTTGGCATCTTTGCAGCGAGGCGGACCTTGTCCAGCACTGTCTCAGCCTGTGGTGCTTTGTTCTATGTGCCGCCTGATCTTGTAGACCTATTTGTTCTTACAAGTCGGAATCTTAGGTACGTTTCCTCACTATGGATTTTAATTTTTAGGTGAATCTACCAAATTCTGTGAAAGCTAGGGTGTATTTTGAGGCAATTTCGTTCGGCAATGTTATTTCACAATCTATTGTGGATTCTATCTCCTAAACGGACTATGTAATTGTCTCTGGAGATCGAGTCTATGTGCCATTTTTCCATCTCTTAAAGAGCAAAAGTATGTCTGATCCGTTAGGTATTATGATAACACATGGTGCAAGATTACACCACATGGTTCATATATCAGTTTGGGTAGAGAATGGATGGATGAGCGACAAGTTGTGGTTGATCCTATTGGGCGAGATTGTCTTATACGACCCGAGGGATATCTGGCATCCATTCATATTCTCAATGTCACTTATCACCGGTTACATCAAAAGTATTTGGCGCTTGTCGCTAAAGTGGCACCGCCACCGATTACTGGTTGGGATCACGACTTATTCATGGCATCGGGACTACATATGATCGCTGATACATTGTTTGAGGTTGATGTCAGATATATGGTTGACAGTTGGGATCATGATTTGTTTAGACGGTCTGGATTGAATCGTATCTCTGAAGATGTGTTTAGCTATGGTCTACTTGATACTACATTAGTTCATATTGTCTCATGGAATCATGAATTATTTGTTAGGGCAGGTTTATATCTTATTGCTGATGATATTTTTGCTCACTCAAAACTTCGTCCAACACTTACTGAGAGTGTGATGATAGCTACCCTACATGATGGCCAATATGATTTGCTACAGTCTCCAGTGGACATGATATGGCAGGCCTTTTATGATTCACGTGCAGCAGATCAGTTTGTGATTGTTGATATGATTCTCTGCTTAAAGATTCCCCCAGATGATCCAGTCGTCCGCATATTTATTCTAGTACACTTTAAAATTCGAGGACGAATTTTTTCGAACCAGGGGAGAATGATGGGAATCCAAGAAGTGGAGAAACCGAGTCCAATGCCTATTTTGTATTTTGTTTGGCCCACTAGAGGCCCAATTAGAGTATTTTCTTGTTTTAGTTCTGTTTGAGTCTTTTTCTTTGAATAAGGGTCATTTTGGTCATTTAGTATTAGGGTTTCTTTTGAGGAGTCTATATATTGTCCTGTATCCCCTCGTGGGAAAGAGGGAAGAAGATTTGAAATGAAGAGCAACCGTTGTGCGTTTTCTTCCGAGATGGGACGGGAACCTGTGCCCTAGTCTTCTTCTTCTCCAACCCCCTCTCTTCGGGAAAACTGAAATGACGATGGTGACGGCTGCGAGAGGGGGGGATGAGTGGTCATAGGATTTAGGCCATTAGAATGGTCCAAGAACCAGACTCTGATACCAAATGATGGGAATCCAAGAAGTGGAGAAACTGAGTCCAAGTCCTATTTTGTATTTTGTTTGGCCCACTAGAGGCCCAACTAGAGTATTTTCTTGTTTTAGATCTGTTTGAGCCTTTTTCTTTGAATAAGGGTCATTTTGGTCATTTAGTATTAGAGTTTCTTTTGAAGAGTCTATATATTGTCCTGTATCCCCTCGTGGGAAAGAGGGAAGAAGATTTGAAATGAAGAGCAGCCGTTGTGCGTTTTCTCCCGAGATGGGACGGGAACCTGTGCCTTAGTCTTCTTCTTCTCTAACTCCCTCTCTTCTTTCTACTTCCGGTCTACCCCATTGTTGTCCCATATCACAGTTAAGCTTACAAAGACCAATTACCGTCTCTGGTTTGTCTCTGTCTGTATTTTCCTTGGAGGACGAGGAAAAACAGGTTATATTGATGGTAGAACATTGGAACCAACGCATGATGATTCTCCTATGCCCGATGGGAGTAAGAAAACAACTTGGTTATGGGATGGATTCTCAACTCTGTAAATCCAGAGATCCAACAGCTTATCATGATGAAGAGGACAACAAGGGAGATGTGGGACATTCTGAACTTGATGTATGGCCAAAAGCAAGATGTCTCTCATATATATCAGTTGACAACTGATATACAGGAGGTAAAATAGGATAGTACTGGTGTTACCACCTACTTTGGCTTGTTAAAAAGTAAGTGAGATGAGTTGGACTACTACTTTGCATACAGTTGGGTTTGTACTGAAAATCAGAGAGTTTATTTGCAACATGTGGAGCGGAACCACATCTTCAAGTTCTTTACTGGTCTCACTTCAGAATATGAGAGCTTAAGAGCTCACATACTTAATATTGACCCTCTGCCATTCTTTGAACAAGTATACCATAAGGTGCTGCGAGAGGAGGGGCGAAAGAAGGCAATGAGTGGTAGTATTATCACAACTGGCAACCGATGTGCAGTGGAGTCGTCTGCACTTGCTAGTACTTATTTCAAGCCTGTAAAGAGTGATAGTGGCCAGGGAAAGGAGAAAGGTAAGATAGGAAGACACTGCTCACACTGTGGGAAGGACAACCACAATGTTGACAAGTGCTGGGACCTATATCTTGATAAGAAGTTACTGAAATTCAGAAATTCTAAGAGTGGACAACAACCAAAGAGCAATGTTGCATTTAATCAAGGCCCAGATGACCATTCTAGACTCCCTCTGGATGGTGGGTTCACTACTCCTCATGTGTCTGCTCTTTCCTCTGGTGATATTCTGCACCTTCAGCGCATCCTCTTTCAGTTTGGTACGTCTTCATCCACCACCTCCACACCAGGTACTGCTGGGGCAGCCTTGAGTGTGACTCACTCTGCTTCCCTCAATAATCCTTGGGTCATTGACTCAGGTGCTACATATCACATGACTGGTACTTCTTCTCTCTTCATATTCCTTGAGCTCTAGACATGAGAAGGTCACCATTGCAGATGGTACCCGTGCCACAGTGGCGGGTAAGGTTCAATAAATCTCAGTGACGACCTATCTCTGTCCTCTGTACTTCATGTTCTGTGCTACCCATTAATCTTTTATCTGTTAGCAGCTTAACCAAATCACTTCAATGTTCAGTAACCTTTTTTCCTATACACTGTATTTTTTAGGACTTGTAACACAAGCAGACGATTGAGATTGGTCGTGAAGTGGGAGGCCTATATCATTTGGAGCCTGACGGTAAAGTTGCATTTCAAATCCAGTGTTGGTGGAGACATGGAAAAGAAATATGCAGTGATCTATTTGTGGCACTGTGGTTTAGGACACTTATCTTTTAGGTCTTTAAAGGTCTTGTTTCTTTCATTGTTCAAGTCAATAAAAGTCGACACTCTTCAGTGTCAAGTATGTCAACTTGTCAAATATTGTAGAACTAATTTTCAACTTTCCATGAATAAGAGTGTTTTTCCTTTTCAAATTGTTCACTTTGATGTTTGGGGCTCCTCTCCAGTTCCCTCTATAGATGGTCATCCTTATTTCATCAATTTTATTGACGACTTTTTTCATTGTTGCTGGGTTTATCTCATGAAATCCCGTGAAGAAGTACCCCAGCTTATTCAAGTGTTCTGCAAAATGGTTGAGAACCAATTTGAACGGTAGGTTAAGATTTTCAGATCTGACAATGTAAATGAGTATTTTGAGAGGACTCTCAATATTTTTATGGAAAATGAGGGTATCATTCATGAATCATCTTGTGCTTACTCGCTCCAACAAAATAGGGTGGCTGAAAGAAAGAATAGACATTTACTTGAGACCTCTCGAGCACTCCTTTTGCAACGTCAGTTGCTCAAGAAATTCTGGGCAGAAGCTGTCTTGACTGCCTCTTATGTTATCAACCGTATGCCTTCTCGAACACTTGACTTTGTGTCTCCTATCCAGATACTTTGTCCTAACCATCCTCTGTTTGTTCTGGAGCCCCGGGTCTTTGGCTGTGTGCTTTATTCACTCTTTGATTCCATGTTCTACTAAATTGGATCCTCCGGCCATCCGTGACATCTTTTTAGGTTACTCTTCCACTTAGAAATGGTATAAATGTTTTGACCCCAAAAGCGAAAAAAAGTATATCCTTAAAGATGTCATTTTTTTGTGTTAGAGTCCTATTTTTTCCCTTAGACTACTGATAAGGGGGAGGATGTTCTTGGTTCTTGTTATGATACTCCTCCTGAGTTAGTTCCTCCTCTACCTCCGGTTATCGACATGACAAGTGCTGTATCTGGATTGCCTAACAAGTCTTCAGTAGATACTCTCACTTACTCTAGGTATACATGGCACAAGCATAGGCGTCTCATGGATCCACCATCTTATGAAACTGCTGAAATTTCAGGTCATTCTTTGACCCCCTCACCTATAGCTCCTGCAGATTTGGACTTGCCTATTGCTGTCCGGAAAGGGACAAGAACGTGTACCAAGCATCTTATTTCTCAATACATTTCATATTCTCGTCTCTCACCATCCTATTATTCTTTTTTATCTGTTATTTCCATATATCATGTTCCTAACTCCTTTGTAGAAGCTGTTAAGGATCGAAAGTGGGTGCAAGCCATAGAGGAAGAGATGCAAACTCTTGACAAAAATAACACCTGTGAGTTAGTAACTTTGCCTCCAGGGAAAAGCTTGGTTGGATCTAGATGGGACTATTAAGTACCATTCTGATGGTACTGTTCAAAGGTATAAAGTTAGACTTGTTGTCAAAGGTTTTATTCAGACTTATGGTGTGGATTACTTAGAGACATTTGCACCTGTAGCCAAGCTAAAATCTGTCAGGGTCCTGTTCTCCCTTGCTGTCCAGTTTTCTTAGGAACTTCACCAGTTAGATGTTAAGAATGTCTTTCTTAATAGTGATATGCAAGAAGAGTTGTATATGTAGCCCCTTCTTGGACTAGAAACTAAGGGGAGAATATATCGGCTCATGAAGGCACTGTATGGCTTGAAACAGTTTCCAAGGACTTGGTTTGACAGATTCAGATATGCCACGATACAACTTGGCTACCAACATGGTAATTCTGATCATACTCTATTTACCAAATGGGTAGATGGTCGTGTGGTAGTATTTCTTGTGTATGTGGATGATATGATTATTACTGGAGATCATATCACATAGATACATAAGCTCAAAGATAGTCTGGCACATGAATTTGACATTAAGGATCTTGGGGAGCTGAAGTATGTTCTTGGCATTGAGGTGGCCAAGTCTCAGCAAGGTCTCTATATTTGTCAACGGAAATATACTCTTGATCTGTTTCAAGAAACTGGAAAGCTGGGCTGTAAACCAGCTCATACCCCCATAGTGACTAATCATGGATTGTCTGAGTCAGGTGGGGAGCTTCTGGCTGAGTCTGATAAAGGTTCCTACCAACGCCTTGTTGGGAAACTCTTGTACTTATCTCTCACCCGACCATACATTGTATATGCAGTTAGCATTGTCAGTCAATTTATGCATGCTCCAAGGTCCCCACATATGCGGGCCGTAGAAAGAATTCTGCGTTACATCAAGTCTTGTCCAGGTAGAGGTTTGTTGTACACTCAGGCTCCACATGTGAACATTGATGTATATACTGATGCAGATTGGGCAGGTTCTCGTGATGATAGGAGGTCAACCGCTGGTTATTGTTTGTTTATGGGTGGAAATCTTGTTACTTGGTGCAGTAAGAAACAAACAGTTTAAGCTCGCTCAAGTGTAGAAGCTGAATATCGGGTTATGGCATATGGTGTTACAGAGATGTTATGGGTTAAGCTCTTTCTTGAAGGTTTGGGTGTTCAAGTTCCCACATCCATGCGCCTTATGTTATCAAAGGCGTCTGAGGCGATCGCTTAGGAGACGAGGCGAGGCGATGGTAAGCTGCCTTGCTTTGGCCTTCGTCACCTAGGCCATCGACAGAATTTCCCCATTCGCGAAGGTGGTCGCCTCAGCGCGCCTCGAGCGCCTCTCTTTGCCCAGCTCACCTCGCCAGCAACTTGGATCGGCCCGGCCCATTTGACCCGACCCATTTGCCCCGCCCTATATAATCCTCTAACCCGCTAACCCCCCCACCCCTGTTCGAATCCTAACCTCGAGCCATCCGCCCCCTCCACTGCCTATTCCCCTCAACCCCCATCCCCCATCCCCCTCCGCCCCCTCCATGTTGCCTCCCTAGCGAGGACGATGGCGCTCCAGTTCGGCGACGACAATGGCGACCGCAATGACGATGGTGCTCCAGTCTAACGATGGCGACAACGACGGCGAATCCTCTGGCGAGCCCCCTTAAGTTAACGCGTTTGACGATAGTGATGGGGGCCTTTGGTGACGACGAATCCTTCGACGAGGGCTCCATCAGGTAAGCTCCAACCCCCCCCCCCCCCCCTCTCTTCCGCCGACTTCACACTCTCTCTCTCCCCTACCCTCTGTCTCTCGACCGCACCCTCTCTCTCCCCCTATCTCTCTGCAGTTTCCACTTCACTCTCTCTCTCTCTCTCTCTCCCCCCCCCCATTCTCCATCTGTCTCTCACTCTCTCTATCTCTCTTACTCCCTTTGTCTCTCTCCCACTCCCTTTGTTTATCAGAGGGCCGATGCCCTCGCCTTTCTTTATCTCTCTCACTCTCTCTGTCTCTCTCCCTTTGTCTATCAGAGGGCCAAAGCCTTCGCCTTTCTCCATCTCTCTCACTCTCACTGTCTACCAAAAGGGCCGAACCGCTCATATCTCTGTCATTCACTCCCCAGTGTTCTCCCTCTCTCTACCTCTCTCTCGATCTCCCTGTTTCTTTCCATGAATTTATTGATTACATCTTTGATTGATTACATTTTATTTCAATTAGCTTGATTTAAAATTATCTGGTTATGTTTGAGTGAATGAATATGTCATTTTGTATGATTTTATTTATATTTTTGACATGTTATATAAATACTTGAATTATTTATATATATTTTAAAATATGTCGCCTCAAATGCCTAGGCCATCGCTTAGGCGTTTGAGGCTGAGGCGACCCCCCGGTCGCCTCGGTCGCCTCACGCCTCTAACTACATAGGTGATGATGAACCAAGTATAAAAATAGAATCATCATACACTGTCTTGGATTTGTCATATCATACTTCAGAATAGCAAGGTCCAAAAATTAACTTGCAAGGCTGATCATGTGGATGATCAGGTTAAGCAACCTACCCTCATTAAGTTTGACAATTGATCAATAAGTTGGATACATACATATTCTTTAAATATCAATGATTAATGCATGCATAGATAAAAGCCCATGTTAAGATGGCATCAAAAACTACTCACATTTCATCAGCAATGAAAATAGATTTATTCAATAAGGTCATAAACATACGACAAACAATCAGATCAGATGTCAAACAAATAAAGCTGACATACAATTTTACTTTAGGTGTCAAACCACTTGGTTCCTGATTAGTGTAGAAAACCATGGTATCGTTGATTTGGGTATGCTTTGCAAGCTGCTAAGAGAAATGACCATTAGACAAAGTTAAAATCACTAGTTTGTACATCATGAATGTAAAGAAATAGGAAACAAACAAATGGCAGCCTTTTCCTAAAAGAAGCCTTCAAAAACTATTTCCTAAGTGCTTATGTAAGTTAACCTTCAGGTTAATGAGATAACCTACTGTTGAATAAACGGGGAAGACAAAAACTAGGGCAAACTGGAGGCAGCGATAGCCATGACAGACCGCACCCTCTCTGCTTTTATAGTGTGAGTTAAAAGAGATATAAATATTAGGAAGGACAAGAATACCCCTTGCTCCAATAGAACACATAATAAATCCCATAAACCCACACATAAAGAAGCAAAAACAGAGTAAAACAAACTAGACAAAATTACTCCTGTCTACACTCCCCCTCAAGCTGAGCATATATGTCAAGAATGCACAGCTTGGACAAAAGAGAGACAAACATTTCCATGGACAGCCCTTTGGTAAAAACATCTGACAGTTGATCCGTGGAGTGAACATAAGATAGACAAATCACCCCACTATCCAACTTCTCGTGAATGAAGTGACGGTCAATCTCAATATGCTTGGTGCGATCATGTTGAACCGGGTTGTTAGCAATGTTGATGGCAGCTTTGTTGTCACAATACATCACCACCATCATCAAAGCCTTATCCCATCTATTTGGAGTCGGCTACATGAATCTTGTCCCGCCATCTTAATATATTAAATGATAAACTTGAGGTAATACGTAGCAATGTTATGTCTTTTTTAACAACATCTAACCATCTTATCTTAGGGCTTTCTGGATATCTTTTACCCCCATCCACTTTAATTCTATCATATCTCTTAACTGGTGCTAAACTTAGACAATGATGTACATGACGAAACCGCCGCAACCTATTCTCCCTAAGCTTAACGTCAATAAAAACTACATGTAAATTCTTATGTATATATTCATTCTTAATTTTATCTTTTCTAGTCTTACCATACATCCACCTTAACATCTTCATCTTAGCAACACATAACTTTTGCACATGATCCTTTCTCGTAGCTCAACACTCGGAACCATATAACATAGCATGTCTCACATCTGTCCTATAAAACTTACCTTTGAGTTTTAAGGGGATCCGCCGATTACAAAGGATTCCAAATGCACTTCTCCATTTCAACCAACCTGCCTTGACTCTATGAGTGATATCTTCTTGGATCTCTCCATTATCTTGAATAATAGATTTCAAATATCGAAAGTTGCTACTTTTAGGAATAACTTGACCTTCGATAGTGACTAAATCTATTTGATCAATATTTATATTACTGAAATTACATTTCATATATTATATCTTAGTTCGACTAATTCTAAGCCTTTGGATTCTAAAGTGGACCTCCGTTGTTCTAATTTATCATTCAAATTCTTAATATCCTCATCAATCAGAATTATATCATCTGTAAATAACATGCACCAAGGGATGTCATTATGCAAGTGTTTAGTAACTTCATTTATAATTAAAGTAAAGAGATAAAGACTTAAAGCTGGCCCTTGATGTAGTCTAATAATAACAGGGAACTCAGACGTCTCTCTGAAAATAGACCTTACGCTAGTATAAGTCCTCTCATATATATCTCTAATCACATGGATATAACCTTTCGATTCTCCCTTCTTTTTTAAAGTCCACCAAATTAGTTTTCTAGGTACACCATCATAAACTTTCTATAAATCAATAAAAATCATGTATAAATCTTTCCTCATCTCTTTATATTTTTCTATCAATTGTCTCAACAAGAAAATAGCTTATGTAGTAGACATGGTTGGCAGTATCGGCCGAGTCCGGTACGATATCTATAAACAGGTACCGGCCGATACTAGGCTGGTACCGGTCGATACGTACTGGTATCGGTACCCCTCGATACCGCTATTGCCATCCTTAGTAGTAGATCTATTGGGCATGAATCTGAATTGATTTTCTGAAACACTAGTAACACTCCTGAGATACTTCTCTACTACTTTCTCCCAAAGTTTCATAGTGTGGCTCATAAGTTTAATTTCACGATAATTATTATAATTTTGAATATCTTCTTTATTTTTAAAGAAGGTAACATAATACTTTTTCTCCAATCATCCAACATTCTCCTTTCTTTTAAAATCTTATTGAAAAGTCTAGTTAGCCATTTAATACCTATATTACCTATACTTTTCCGTACTTCGATAGGTATCCCATCTGGTCTAAGGGCTTTACCCATTCTCATCCTTTTAAGAGCATCTTCAACTTTTGAAAATCTAATCTATTAAATGTAATGATAATTAATTTGTTTGTTGGAGTGATTAGTTTCTTCACAAGGGTAGCCTCTAAATTGATCATCATTCAACAATTTCTCAAAATAAGCACTCCATCTCTCCTTAATCTCACAATCTTTTACTAGAACCCTATCATCTTCACTCTTAATACATCTAATATGATTAAGATCTTTACTTCTTTTGTCTTACAAGTCTAAAGATATCTTTTTCACATTCTCGAGTTCTTAACTTATGATATAGTTCCTCAAAAGCCTTAAACTTAGCTTCACTAATTATTTTCTTAGTGTTTGTTTTTGCAATTTTGTAATCTTTTAATGTGTGTTCATTTTTACTCCTTTGCCATACTTTAAAGTATTCTCGTTTATTGTTAATTTAATGGACTTTTGAATTTCAATATTCTATCACTATGTCTCTTTTTTAAGAACTCTTTTACCTTTAGATTTACCTAAAAAAATTTTAGCTACTTTTTTTTATACAATTAGTCATTCTATTTCATATTATGTTAATTTCTCCTTCAGAATCTCACATATTTTCTTTTAATAGGCACCTTTTAAAGGCATCTAAATTTTTTCTTTTTAAGTTCCACTATTTAATTTTAGGGCAACTATTCACTATATCCTTTCTCTTCCACTTTTGAATATAAACGTTTATTACTAAGATCCTATGTTGAGGGGCTAGACTTTCCCCATGTATGACTTCACAATCTTTACATAACGATCGATCAACATTTTTAATAAGAAAATAGTCAATTTGACTTTTGTGCGTTCCATTTTTATAAGTTATTAAATGTTCATCTCTCTTTTTGAAATAAGTATTTACAACTATTAGATCATATGTAATGGCAAAGTCAAGAATGGCATCATCTATGCCATTTCTATCACCAAAATCAAAATATTCATGAATCCTCTCGTAGCCACTATTATTCTTTCCTACATGGTCATTTAAGTCTCCCCCAATAAAAGTCCTTTCACCATTAGGGATATGTTGGATTATCTTATCAAAATTCTCCCAAAATTCTTTCTTATCACTCTTTTGTAATCCTACTTGAGGAGCATATACACTAATTATATTTAAAACTTCACCTACTACAAGTTTAACTAGTATGAGTCTATCCCCCTCTCTTCTAACTTCTACAACTTTGTCTTTTAACTCTTTATCTATGATAATGGCTACACCATTTCTTTTATTACTTTTGTCAACATACCAAAGTTTGAAAATTTCAATTTCTTTAGCTTTAGAACCTTTCCACCTAATTCATTGTAAACAAGCTATGTTGACACTCCTATCTCTCATAAGTTTAACTAACTCTAAACTTTTACCGGTTAGGGTTCCTATGCTCCATGTAGCTGAACGGATTTTATTCTTATTCTTATTCTTATGGACTAACTTCTTTACTCGTGTTTGTCCAATACATGAGAACCTTTGCCTATTTGTCACTGCAACCGGATGCCATTGTGGCGCGTCGCTTCTAGGGAACGCCCTAACAACCCCTTGCTTGCTTTTCATTACACCTGGGGTCGATGTAACGCGTCGCTTCCGGGGAACATCTTAGCAATCCCTTGCTCACTTCTCATTATACTTGGGGGCCGATGTAACGCGTCGCTTCCGGGGAATCCCCTAGCAGTAGCACAAAATATTGGTTCAGGATTTATGATTGGGTTGTGACAAACTTTATTAAGTACTGGCTATCAACCTAATGCACACCCTCCTCCTTTCTCATCCGGGCTTGGGACCGGCCAAACTTTATACTTGGTTTTGTCACCATATTCCCATTCTGGCTTTTTAATAAATTGCTAGCTATTCAACATAAGCATATGCTACAAACCTAAGAAGGCATATTTTGTGGGTTATTTATTGCATGCTAGTTGGGTTACTTGTCTTTTCACTTTTCAATGATTCAGCTGCTTGCTAAGATAGCTTATGTTGTTTCTCTAATGGATTTCAATTTACATCAGGTAATGTTAGGTGTGGACCGACTTGACATGATTAAAGGAATACCTCAGAAAATTTTGGCATTTGAGAAGTTCCTCGAGGAAAATCCTTCTTGGCGTGATAAAGTAGTTTTGTTGCAAATAGCTGTGCCAACAAGAACAGATGTTCCTGAGTGTATGCTTCTGTTTTACCCTTGAAATTCTTTGTATATCTTTACATAATTATTTCATGTAGAATCACCAAATTCAATTCATTATTTTCATTTTCTGTGGTCACTAGTGGGAGATTTCTGCTTGGATACTCAAATAAGTTAACTTGTTTAGATGGTTTGGCTTCCCAATGCTTTGAAAAGATATGGGCAAAAGTATCTTAGAAACAATGCAATCAGTCAGTCACTAAAGGTGTTTCTTCACTACTGGTGAAGTAAATACCAGTCCACTTTCGAAAATAAAATGAATAGTAAGGGTTATGTCCTGAATGAAAATTTGCAGCTAGTAAGAAGACTGAACAGAAAATACTAAATCAATATGGTCTAATCCTGAGACGGAGATGTCTCTAAAGGCCTTTGGCTTAAATGATAAATACTGGTGAGGACACAATGAAAATGCTTTGGCCAGGAAATGACAGTCACAGCTAGTGGGATTAGCTTAAGTCATTTGGATGTATTTTTTATCATTTTATTATGTATTTTTAGTTTTAGATAGGTGTTATTTGGATGTACTCTTTTTCTTTTTATTATGTATTTTAGTTTTAGCTAGGTAAGCGTATCTTAGTCATTATTTGTTTATTAGGAGATCGGTTTATTATTTTGTTTGTCGTATGAGCATATTCTAGTCTACATTTGTTTAGTGTTTTTGGAGAGTTAGAGTTGCTTGTACCAGTTAGGCACCAGTCATAAGTGAAATTTTAGCTGATTTGGCCTTTTGTAAAATTTCATTTTCTTGTGTGACTCTAAGAGGAAGAGGGCAAGAGGCCCCAACTACCCTAACTACCATACAAACTCCCCCTTCTCTTCCTCGTCGTTCTTCTTCTTTTTCTTCTTTGCTTTGTGAGAACCCACCCTTGTGTTTGTGCCGCTACACCCTCCTCCTCTCTTTTCTTCCTTCCTTGTCCAGTTGTCCCCGTGTCTTCTCCCCTATTTTGTCATCTTCTTCCCCTTTTTTTCGTGCACTCAATGCACCTGCGCAATGCTCCTCCTCCTCTTTTCTTTTTTCTTTTCCCTCTCTCCCTTACCTCCTCTCCTTCTTGCTGCAACACCATACATAGGTGGGCCAACATGCCCGTACAGTGCACACAGACTTCCTTCCCGAGGTGGGCCCACCTAAGATGGCGCCTATGCCCATCACCTCTCTTCTTTCTTTCGTTTTGTTCCCTCCTCTTCCTTTCTCCTCCCTTTTCCTTATTCTCCTTTTCTTTTCCAACACCCTACCACCACTATAATAGACTTGCATGGCCTGAGACACCCAAATCTGCAGCCACGCACATGCTGCGACACCGCGTGCCCATGTACCGCATCTGGTTCCACCAATGTGCACAACACCAATCTCCATCTTCCTCTTCTAGCCATGCATGCCTATGCACAGAAGCATGTGTAATCAGGCAATGGCACCATGTCTTCCGTCTGGTTCTGGCCCAGGTACGTCTCATTGGGCATGCTTATCCATGAACACACATGTCCCGAGTCAGCAGACCATCTGGTTGGGTGCCACCACAGAATTCACTCATCCACCCATCCTGAGGCCATTGATGCTGCCTCAACAGATTCCACGTTTCAGGTGCCACTCGTGATTGTGCTCAGCTGGTTCATCTCAGTTCCCTCATTCCCTGTTTGCTGTTTGGTAGATTTGCTGTTGTTTTTAAGAGAGTTTGGAAGGAAGCAAAGAAGGGAGAGAGAAACATGGAGGAGAGGGAGAGGGAGAAATGTGGATGGAGAGATAGAAACATGTAGAGAGACATGAGAGAGATGTGGAGAGAGAGAGTGTTTCCTTGAAGTAAAAACTGTTAAAAGTTATTGGGCCATCCAACTCAAAACCTTAAGGCAATGAGTAGAGTAGGCACCATCTATTAAACATTTTTTGATTTTGTCCTCTTTCCGATGTAGGACTATTTTAACACGTCCCTTCACGTGCAGGCCAATTTAAGCTCTGTCACGTGGACCACAAATACGGGATGTGCGGCCCGGTTCACAACCATGGGCTCTGATACCATGTTGAAGTTATTGGGCCATCCAACTCAAAACCTTAAGTCAATGAGTAGAGTAGGCACTATCTATTAAACATTTTTTGATTTTGTCCTCTTTCCGATGTAGGACTATTTTAACAAAAACAACTCTTGAATTGTTTTATTTTTGGGAGAGATTTATGAGAGATCTTTATCCCATCTATTTGGGGTCAGCTGTATGAATCATGTCCTGCCATCTTAATCTATCCAAGGCTAAACTTAAGGTGACACATAGTAATGCCAAATCCCTTCTAATTACATTTAACCCCCTCATCTTAGGTCTTCCTCGTGTCTTCTACCCTCCTCCATTCTAGTTTTATCACACTTCTTAATTGGTGCTGAATTTGGGTGACGATGTACATGGCCAAACTTACACATATATTCATTCCTAATTTTATCTTTTTTAGTCTTACCACACATCCACCTTAACATCCTCATCTCAGCAACACAATTTTTGCACATGATCCAATTGATTCTGATTTTGTGAATTGTTACTGTGGGACCGCAATGCTTCATTGATTATCTCATTGTTATTTTGCTTGGATTTGCTGGTTAATTCCTGACTAATTTGCCAAATATTTATCGGTTTATTGCTGACACTTGTTGTGCATAACTTGTCATCACACTTGCATTACCTGTTCTGCATGAAATACTCATTTATGCTATTTCAGGCTATTTGGTATGGTCTAATCCCGAAGAGTGATGTTTTGGCCTTCGTCTTAAATGGTTTGTACTGTTACAAATTATTTGGCCTGCCGCACAGTACTCTAGCTAGTATATGCTTCAGGGAAGTCCAAAGCAGGGCAGTTTTTTTTTGAAGGTGACAAAGTCACTATTCATTAATGAAAATGTAAATGTACAACACTGGCAGAGCCAAAGGGGGTGGAAAACACACCCCAAAAGAAAACAGCAAAACACAGAGTGGGAAAAAAACCACTACTCCCTTAGAAAATACATGCAAGTGTACATTATCAAGATGATAACATAGAGAGACCCCCCCCCCCCAAAAGAAAGAAAAAAAAGAAAAAGAAAAGAAAAGAAACGAAAAGAAAAACCCAAACAGAAAGAAGAATCACATCACAGCATCAGGTTCCTCCACTGCAAAGCCTTGCAAATGACCGAGGAAGAATCCTGCACTTCAAGAAACACATTGGCAGCTTTAGCCCAATCGATAACGGAGCTGGTAGCCCTTTTGAGAATATCAGAAACACTCTTGAATTCTCCAGAGAACCTTCTTTTATTCCTCTCATGCCATATAGCCCACATCATAGCTGATAAGAATAAGAACCATATTCCTTTCTCGGCTTGATCAGGACATTTAACAGACCACATCTGCCACAAAGAAAGCACAGTTTGTGGTTCCTCCCACTGCACCTGTATGATTCTGCATAAAGAAATCCAGAGAACATTGATGATACCACATTGACAGAAGAGATGGTCAATGTTCTCTTCAAACACACCACAGAAAATACAGCTGGAGCTTTCTATATTGGGGAGGAATTTAATTCAGTTGCATGTTGGGAGCCTCCCCCTAGCCACTTCCCACAGAAACAACTTAATATTGTTTGGAAAAATATTAGTCCATACAAAATCTTTCCACCAAACTCTCAGTCCACCATCGTCTATCAATCTGGACAGGGAGTTGACCGAGAAATCACCTGATCTGTTCCAAACCCATCTCCTTCTGTCCTCTCACAGAAAGCAGGGCATTTGTCTGACCTTGTTAGACTCTTCATGATTCACTGATATTATTATATATAACCATTGATTTTTTTTTATGCAACTTTTAATAAAAAGGGATAATTATAGTTATTTTGCCTATAGGTTTCTATAATTCATATATTAATATAACTCCTTGCAAAGTGCTTAAAATATTGGTTTTTGATAAACTAATAGGATTTCTATGTGCTCTCTTGCTGTCCTAGGATTCAGCCACTTTTAAGTCTCTTTTATGTCAATTGTCTGGCTCATTACATCCTTTTCTTCTTTGGCCATTTTCTTTTGTCAAAATATAAATTATTATGACAATGCTAGTAATTCATTGATATTGTTCAAACTGATGAACATTTAGATGTCTTTGCAGATTCCCATAAACCATGTATGTTGACTTGTACCAACTAGAGGGGTTACTCTTCTGCCAGTTGTTTTCATCTGTTGCATTCCCTTTCCGCTGATGACTTTAGACGTCTCTTTACTCTATCTAGCCATTCCATTTACATATTAATTTATATTTCTGCTGATGACTTGTAAGTTTTAACCTTGAAAATGGGCATGTCTCACTGGCCCTTCAAGTCCTCTGGTACTTGTTTTCATCATCTTCCTCTCCCATCCCTGTTACATCCATTGGTAGAGGAGGCCCAGGTTGATGCTCACTTGGAACTGGGGAGTTTTGAAGAAAATATCCTGATGTTAAAATGATTATGTTTCAAGTCCTGGGGCCTACAGAATTACAGTTTTTTTTGGTTTTGTCTTATTTACCTGAATGCCATTTATGTGAATGTCTTGTTATTTGTTATTTCCTTTTTTAAAGGTATTACCTGCAAACAAAGAAAGATAGCCATTGCTAGTCTAACAACAATACTTGGAAAGTCAAGTTTTTTAATGACAATGGTTGGACTTGGTTGGATCTGACCAAGCTTGGGTTGAGTTACCGTTGTTTTTTCCTTTCTTTTTTCTGTTGGGGGGGGGCTGTGGAGGCGGGGGGAGTGGTGTTAACCCCACCTTAGGCCTGGTTGCGTTAAGTTGAGAGGTTTTGAGCTTGGCATTAATATATAGATCCTAATTTAGATGCTTAAAATGTATTTCAGTCACTTTTATATCTTTGAACATGAAGTTAGGTTGCAACACACCTATTGAGATATTCTCAAGTAGTTAGGTTTAATATTTGTTTTTGGTCATTTTATTAAGGTAGATAGATTTCATTCATCTCTTTGTACTAGGGGTGGCGGCGTGGACTATAATTTCAGACTTGTATTTCTGTACTAGGCATCAAAATGTGACTATAATTTCGGACTTTTATATCTGTACTGGGCATGAAAAATTTAAGGTTCTTCATAATGGCAGATCATAATGCTTTAAAACTTTAATCTGGAGACTATCTATCCCCTGCTTGGGCTCTCTCTCTCTCTCTCTTTTTTTTTTTTCCTTCGTTGCTGCTGTTGGATAGGCAAGACCCAATGCAAAGCCATTGACCTATCTATTCTCACAAAAGAGAAAGGATAAGTCCTCAAGACCCTAATTTTATCATTCTCTCATTCGATCCCTTCCCTTTTAATGTAAACATGATGCTTAGTTCCTTAAATAGTGCACTGAATTTGTTTGACATAGATGAGCTCCGGTAACCTGTGTAAACCTAGTGATTGGCGTCCCTTGATTCCTCTCCAGTGTGCATCCAGCCATAAATCATTTAACTAACTCAACCAGTTTGCCACTAAGCCTGAGCATCCATATCCTGGCCTGCCGATCCTAAATAAATCTGAAACCAGCCAAACTGTGTTTCACATGGTCTCATTCATTATCTGCAGACTCTCTAACCATAACCATCTCATATTTAGGCTCAGTTTCATACATAAAAGACCCATAGTTTTGCCCACTTCTCTCTGTGATTATTGTTGTCTTATCATGAGAATATACATCAAAGAGAATAGTTTTTCTCTTCCTTACACTTGTGTAGTTTCAACAATTTGTGTTAACAAAAACAGTTTGTCTCTGTAAGGCATCAGGGTTCCACCACCAAATGTTAACAACTAACTATATTCAGTTTTTTTTGGAAGGTGACAAAAGTCACATTTCATTGATGAAAGATAGAAATACGTAGCAGGGTGGGCAACAAGCCGACCCTAAAACAGAACAAACTCCAACAAAGAGAAAAACTTTTTATCGAGATAATAAAAAAGGATAAGACCCTCTTTCAAAGGACCCTTAGACATTCCTATCGAATAAACAAAACCTTCCATTGACTGGCCTTAATGAGAAGAGAGGGAGGATTGTTGGTGTCAATAATACCAACAGCAGCCCCGCAATCATTGACCCAATTGACTGCTCTTTGGATGATGTCAGATGCATTACTGAATTCTTCCCTGAATCTTCTGTTGTTCCTCTCATTCCAGATGGTCCATAGCATTGCAGGCAAGAACAACCTCCAAAGCTGAGAATAGGTATAATTAGGATTGTAATTATACCACCAATATATCAAGTCCAACACATTATGAGGCTGTATCCAATGAACCTTGAGAAGTATACATAAGGACCTCCATATCACATTGATTGTTCCACAGTTGCAAAAGAGATGATCAGCAGATTCTTCAAACATTCCACAGAAAATGCATTTGGAATTCTGAATGTTGAAGATCTTCTTGATTCTATCACTGGTTGGAAGTCTACTCAACAATAATTTCCAATAAAAATCCTTATCCTGATGGGTAATAGCTTACACCAAGCTATCATGTTCCAAGTTTCCAACCCACTCTCATCCCATCATCTTCCAACAGCTTTGTAAGAATTTTCACTGAAAATGTCTCTCTACTTCTACAATTCCACCTCCTTCTGTCTTCCTGGTTCATGTCCAGCTTGACTTAATTGATAATTTTCATTAAGGACAACATTTCCTGAATTTCAGTTTTGGTAAGATCCCTTCTGAAAATTAAATTCCACTGGAAGCTTCCTTCAATTGAATACAACTCCTCTATAGACATTTCCTTATCAACTGCTATATGATACAAATTGCTGAATTGTACTGCAAAAGGCAAGTGTTATCACCATTTATCTTCCCAAAATCTAATCAATTCTCCTTGCCTTCCTCATAAGTAACTGCTGGAGCAATAAAATCCAAACTCTCGACAATACTCTTCCACACAGGGGACACATTAGACCTTCTAGGTGGCATTAAACACCATCTTGAGGAATAAAGGTGATACTACTACTCCTTGATTTTTACCCAAATAGCATCTTCAGTCTCACCCAGACTCCAAATCCATTTTGCCAGCATGCCTTTATGGAAAACCTCCAATTTGACCAACCAGTTCCACCTTGCTCTTTGCTCTTACAAACTTTGTCCCATGCCACTTGATGGAGACCTTTCCTCTTTCTCTTACCACCAGCCCAGAAGAAAGAGCTTCCAAGAGACTCGATAACTTTGACCAGAGTCTTTGGAATTTTAAGTATGGAGAGATGGTAATTGGCCTAACTATATTAATTTCGTACACATTTTTGGTGATATTTCACGGATCTGGTATCCATGCTTTGTTTTTCATGCCAATTTGTGGAAGGCGTGATATTCCTTTCTCCTAATTTTGCATCAGCCTTTTGGTATTATCTGAATGTTATTTTCATAGTCGTCAAGGCGCAAGGCATTCTCGAGGAGCCTAAGTGCTTAGGCATTAAGACGGCCACTTAACCGGAGCTTAAGTGGAGACTTAGGTGCCTCCTTAAAATATATACAAAATATATTAATATTAATTGCAGGTTCATCAATATAAATGAAAATAGCAATAAAGTCAACTTTAATATGAAAATTGAAAGCAATTAATCTACTATGAGATAATTAACTTGAACATATATGAAACAAATCAATCACAATAAATATTAAAATTGAAAGAAATTAATCTAGCATGAAATAATTCACTGAATTAAATATATAAGAACAACCCAATCATGACAAAATTGAAAGAAATCAAAGTGGAACATTACAACTCACAAGAATGAAGAATCACAACTACTAAATATACATTTTAAAATAACAACAAATTAAAATGTTGTTTGCTTGTTTATGTGAGTGAGAGTCTGTGTCTGTGGGACAGAGGGACTGTCTCTCTTTGTGTGTGAGGGAGAGAGTGTGGAGAGAGAGAGAGGTGTTACGACCAAAATCGTGACTTAGGCTTTTTACTAAGCCTTGACTACTCGGGGGTGCCGGGAGGGGCGACCTAGTTAGTGAAGTCTTTGATTTGCAGGTTGATGACGGAGCCGAACTATGTCCGGAGGGCGGTGGGTTGCGGCCTCGCTCGCCCGGACCCTCTCAGTCACACTTCGGTTGTGTGGCCGTCGCGTTTAGGTGTGACCTAACGTACCGGTGAGTTCATTCGTGGAAGGAGCCGGGCTTAGCAATGGCGGAGGGTCATGCTAGGTGCGAGGAGAATCTTGGAGGAGGCTGCCCCCCAGGGTCCGCTTGTCGTAGGCTATGTTGCGCCGGCTAGCCATAGGCAAGTCCCGTAGGTGGCCGTCTTATCCCTTAGTATGCGCAGGGTTGGGCGCATGCCTTGTATGCTTAAACGAAGGGATGAAGTTGGTGCTACTTGTCCGTGCGCATCTCCCGTAAGGCGGCATGGCCTTGAATATTGAGTGGCCCGTGAAGCAAACTATGCATCGAGGGAGACCCGTTCGTGCAGAGCCAAGTTCCATAAGGCGGCGCAAGCCGTGACGCCGGAGCAACCATTGAAGCGGGACCCGTGCAAAGGCGATGGAACCAGTATGCAAGTTTGTGCGTGAAGGGCGGCGATGATATGGCTCTCTGACACAATCTCGCTGAGGCGGCGATGTTTGGCAGTTAAGTGTTGGCCAAGTTGAAGGCATTTAAGTGTAACCAGTTGGGCGGATCCTAGGCTATGCCGTTCATCCTCCTGCAAGGCCAGAGGGCCGAGGACCGTTAACCTCGGGTAGACCTAAGCGAGGGAGCCTAAGCGAAGGCACAATGCACGTAGCCGGTAGGCCCCGAGCGAAGGTGCATTGCGGTAGTGAGGATGCCTAGGTGAAGGAATGAGGCGCGGAACCGGTAGGCCCCAAGCGCAAGTCCGTACGGTCGTAGCGGGGTGCCTAGGTGAGGCGCTATGCGCGTAATCGACAAGTCCAAACGAAGGCCTACCCGACCGAGCGAGGGTGCTTAGATGGAGAGCGGTGCACGTAGTCGGTAGGCCCCGAGTGAAGGTTCGCTAGACCAACGCGTGAGCGCCTAGGCAAAGTGTATGAGTGCGGAGCCGATGGCAAGTGCGGATGTCTTGGTCGTAGGGCGAGGGCGCCGATGACAATGTGTATGGGCGCAGATGTCGGCCGGGCCCGAGCGACGACCATCCCGCGTATGCGCAACTTGCGTGGGTGCTCGTGGTTTGGTGTGGTGAACCTGCCCGGAAAGATTTGTGTGAGGCTTGGGGGCTGAGCACTTGGGTGCTGCGGAACTTTGATATGGTGCAAAAATTTGTAAACTGGTCTCGGTGTGTACTTCCGCCACTAGGGCGCCGTACGGCATTGCTGTTAACTTAGGCTTTTCTAAGTTATACCGTAACAGAGGGTTGTCCCTGTCTGTGTACACAGTCACAGAGAGAGAGAGAGAGAGAGAGAGAGAGAGAGAGAGAGAGGGCTTCGGCCCCTGTCTGCATAAGAGAAAAGGGGGGACTCGGGCCTAAGAGAGAGGGAGAGAGCAAACAAGGCAGCAGCAGCGGTTGGGGATCTCAGCGGTGGCAGGGAGGGACAAAACCCTAGCATAGTAGACAGGGGAGGGAGCGAAAGGGACACGGGGCGTCGGGGTAGGGGTCGGGTTTGTGCGAAGTAGGTTGGGGGGGGGGAGGTTATTGGGCTGCGTTAATGGGTTTTTAATGGGGAGATGTTAATAGGCCAGACTGGACTGGGTCTAGGCACCCGCTAGGTGCCCAAGCGCCTTGGGCGTGCCACCTGCATCACTTAAGTGGACGCCTCGCCGGCCTTTCATGGGCCCACCGAAGGTGGTCGGGCACCTTGCTATAGTAAATTCGCCTTTGCGTGCGCCTAAGCGGCACTTTGACAACTATGGTTATTTTCGTTTTAGTATTAGGTTTTTTATTAATTTGAGTTCAGTATATTCATAGAATATGGAAGTCTTTTCGTTCTTTATGTTGACCTTATTTTCTTTTTTTTCCCCAAAATGTTTTAGCCTCTTGGTTGCTCAAGTTTCTGAATCGTCCGTAGATCTTCTTGGCAACATGATTAGTGATTTGTTTTCTTCAGTGGTGTTTGTTTTTTTTTCTTTTCTTTCGTCGTCATCATTGTCATCCTCATCTGCATGATCCTGCTACATTACCTTAATCTGGGGTTGGCATTTTCCCATGTTCATGTCTCCTTAATTGAAACATCTTTACCTATTAAAAATTATTTTTTGTGTTTGGCAGATCAAAAACTTACCAGCCAGGTCCATGAAATTGTTGGACGTATTAATGGCCGTTTTGGAACATTGACTGCAGTTCCTATACATCACCTGGTTTGTGTTTATTATCATTCCTTTTCTTTTGATTTTCTTGCTCCTAGAAGTGTGTTGTAGATACCTTATAGTGAAAAGATTTTATATTTGTTTAGTGAAAAAAGGGCAGCCCAGTGCCACTAGGCTCTCGCCATTGCAAGGCCTGAGGAGTGTCAATTGTATGCGGGCTTACCCTTGATTTTGCAAAGAGGTTGTTTCTGGATTTGAACATGTGACTTTCAGCTCAACAATGGAGCAACCTTACTGTTGCACTTGGGCTCCATTCTGGTGAATTGATGAGTCATTAAAAATGAATTTCTGGAAACTTTATTCTGAGTGGTAGAATGCAACAATATTATGAATTTATGAGCAACAAAATATGGTTGTCATGCTATTACCCAGTCAATCTTAATTTTTCTCACATTCTCGTATGGCTACTCATTGCCATTCAAAGAAAGGTGTTGCTTTTGCATTGATACAACTGAAATTTTACTTTCTTATTTGGGCTAAACTGTCTGGCACTGTATAATAACAAATTTTAAGAAAAAAAATGTCAGCATGAGAGAAGGAAATGGAAAAGATAACTGTTAAAAGTGAGCAGAAAGGAGCAAGAACATTTAAAAGTGTCTTGGCAGTCATTACTTAAGTGTAAAACCACTCATCATTTTTTTATTTGGAGTTCAGGAATATCTAATGATGTGACCTTAGGACTCTAGAGGTGAGCCCCTATGCCTTTCGGAGGCTAGGATCCATCTGTCAATATTTATCATTCTGCTTGCTTTCTTCTTCAGTCTATGTTCTTATTCCTGTAGAATGATGAAAAACCTCTAGATTTCTGTATATTCCCTCTTTGAACCATAAATTGATTAATTCTTTTGACAACAAAGAATGGCCTGAACATATTCTGTCAGTATATCTGCAACCAAGCTCTAAACTATGTTCTTCTTCTGTGCTTTTCCTTCTTTAGCTATAAGTACTGTGAGAAATCTCCCCGTGGCCCACTAGACAATACAGATGGGCTTTAACCCCCCTGAGCTGTTGATATGTGGCAGATCACAAGGTCCTGCCAAGTGCACAAGATTTTTCTTTTTTCCTTCCATTCCATGGTACTGCATCAAGGCACTACAAGACAGTATCTGGCTTATTTCAATGCATGCAGTGGGGGTTGTCAGGTGAATTTTATCCTGCAACCTAGGGTACCAATCCACAGAACTTGACCAATTGAGTCAAATTCTAAGGTCTACATCAACCACATATTTGATTGTTAGTTGGATGTAGTGAATGCATTGATAAATGAGATCATCAGAATGCTTTGGAATGAAGACTTCTTTCAAGGGATCTGTGTGTTCATGGAAGAATGATGCAAGAGAATCTTTTGGTGCCAAGAAGTGCAAAAAAGTGTTTGAAAGGATTATAATAGGGATTCCAATGATTGGAGTCCATGGCATGTCATAGTCTTTTCCAAATGCAAATGAGAGGATTGCTTATTTGGTAATCCAGGCCGTCAGTCGGAAGTCACACCCTGACAAGTCATGAGTTCGACTCTCTCCCCCCGTGCCTGGGGTTGACCCAGTGATGTCCCTCTCCATCCACCCTGGGTTTATGGCACAAGCCGGTTCCCAGACAAAGCTTGAAAAGACAAAAAAGGGACTCGAAAATTCTTTTCTGGAAAAGCAAGAAGTGTTTGAAAGGATTGTAATAGGGATTCCAACGATTGGAGTCCATGGCATGTCATAGTCTTTTCCAAATGCAAATGAGAGGGCTCAGCTTATTTGGTAACTAGGGGTGTCAATTGCTGATGGGGATCCAGGAACGGCAGGAATGGAGTCAAAGATCCACTATGCAGTTTATTTGGCCCATTAGGCGGCCATTTAGAGTCTTTTTATTTTATCAGTAATTTTCCACATGTTTTTGTGCTATTTTCGGAGTCCTAAAACAGATAAAAAGGTCAAACAACAAAACCCTTCAATTTCATAGCCTTGTCCAAAATAGTCTGTATGTTGTTTTGAGAAATCCCCACTGCCCTTCTCCAATTCTCTGTCCAAAAAATAGCTCTTCTCAAGATATCAAATGCACAGGTGAACTCCTCATTATTTGTTTCGGACCAAATAGCCCACAGCATAGCTGTCCCCATCAAAAACCAAACATCTTTCTGAGTTGAATCAGGACATGCTACATTCCACCAAGGATGGCAGTACCGGTACCGGTACCGGTATCGGTGGGTACCGGTACCAGTATCGGTGGGTACCGGTACGTACCGGTCCGGTACCGGCCGGTACCGGTCCGGCCGATACCCAGGGTACCGGTGCCGGCCGATACCGGTACGTACCGGTCGGTACGTACCGGTATCGGCCGGTACTGCCAACCATGCATTCCACCACTTTAAGAGCCATATGACAGAAGAATGCTCTGCCCACCTAATACCAACTTATCTGTAGAGAACTGCCCATAGTGTAGAGATTATACCACAAGCATAAAAGAGGTGATTCTGATCTTCATCATACAGAGCACAGAAAATACATGTAGAGTTCTTAAGTTTGGATATCTTTTTAATTCTGTGACTGGTAGGTAATCTGTTCCACACAATTTTCCATAAAAAGATTCTGATTTTGTTCAGAGGAAGTTTGTCCCAAACTATTCTTTCCACGAAAGCCTACAGCCTCCATCATCTAATAGCTGCACCAGTGATTTACCATTCCTGTTCCATTCCACACTCTTCTGTCTTGCAGCTCGTGGCATAACTGAATATGATTAACAGTATCCAATAAGGAAATCAGCTCTCCATATTCCAATTCAGCAGAATCCCTTCTCAAAAGTATGTTGCAGTGTCCACTTGTATCATGGGATAGAACTTGGGCAATTGTATCTTCACTATTTATCACTATGCAAAACAGATTTCTAAACTGCATTTCCAAAGATGAATCAGAACCTCATTTATCCTTCCAAAACTTAATTTGCTCCCCATTTCCAACCTGCAATACATAGGATAGAAAGTATATCTGTTGCCTTGATAACTTGCTTCCAAATAGGTGGCAGATTATAATCTCTAGAAGGATAGAGAGCCCATGTAGTGGAGTGAGAAATATCTCCTTCACAATCAAAGCCCACAGGGATTCTTGCTCCTCCCCAAGGCTCTATAACCATTTAGCCAGCAAAGCCTATTAAAAATCTCTATTTTTGTGAGACCAACACCCCCTTGTTCATTGCTCCTACACACATTATCCCACTTAATCAAGTGGAGTGCTTTCTTCTCTTTCTTCCCTCTGCCCGAAAGAAGATCTTGCAGCTTCTATAATTCTCTCCACAGTCCTTGGAATCTTGAAGACGCATAATAAATCGCTGAAGATAGGACAGTTTTGGAAAGAACCCATCTGCTGAAAGAAGTTTCCCTTTCCATCCTTACAGTCTATCTTCAAACTTCTTGACTAAAACATCCCAATCCCTAACTTTAATGGCACCATCCGTCAAGGGCAGCCCCAATTACTTAATAGGAAATTGAGAGTAAGAGCAATCCATGGAACCTGCAACGTTACTCAAAGCAGTAATTGGTATATTAATTCAGATTTTTCATAATTAATCTTGAGACCTGTGATTATCCACGTGGCTCTCCATTAATAAGAATAGAGAACCTAGGTGAGGAAATGCAGCTCATAATCCACCCAATCCATTTTTAATTAAACCCCATCAACTCATATGTTCTCTTGATGCAACACTAACTGACTCTATCATATGCCTTTTCAAAATCAAGCTTCAATACCGCCCCTTCATTTCTACTTCTCTGGTAAGTATGTTATATGAATCACATCCAGATAAACCTATTTTATAGATGTGGACATGCTTCTAGAAACTCAATCACTCATTTATCCCATGCCACTATTTTATTCCATGCTTCTAAGCTTGATGTCAATTTACACCATGTTGGTGAACATGACTTGAAATATTCTAGAAGCTTCGTATCATGCTCATTATTCAGAACATCTTTGTGAAGGATTTTTTAGTTTTTAATCCCCATAGTCTACTTAATTTAGGAAAAACTCACTTTAACCTCTGTATTTAGTAAAAAGTAAAAGTACCTATAATCTCACTTTTATTTGGAAAACATCTATAATTCACTTTTATTTGAAATGCTTTAGGAAAAACTCCCTTAAAAAGAGTATTTTTCAAATAAAAGTGAGATTGCAGGGAGCTTCTACTTGGAGGTTATAGGGAGTTCTTCCTAAATTTAGTAGATGGGGGAACTAAAAACTAAAAAACCCCTTTAAGAAATATAACTGTTGTAGGTTACTTGATACAGATTGGTCACTGTTACATTGTCCTATGTGCATTAGTTTATCTCTATTTTCTTTTCTTTGTTTGCCTCTTTTGCTTCTGGCACTTAATGTAGCACAGTAGTTTTTACAAGCTGTTCCCCCCTGCAGGATCGGTCTCTCGACTTCCATGCACTATGTGCACTCTACGCAGTCACTGGTACTTAGTACTTACTATCAAATACATGGCACCTTTAGATTTTTTAGATTTTTATGCATTGTATCTTCTTATCTTTTCCTATTCATCCATTTGTTATAAGAATTGCTCAATGAAAAGGTGGGACATACCACCAACTTTGACAAATAGAGGTGAGACATTTTTAAGTGTACAGGCAAAAGTTGGATCCTCCCCACTGACCTCGGTTAGTGTCAATTATTATTGCCTTGCCATAATTAATCGCTCGATATGATGCCTTGCATGAAACAAACCATTTCTAGCTGTAAAAGTTCAATTTAAAGCTAGCCCCAGAGCTCTACCGTGGTTTGGATGGTACTATGAGAGGTTTAGATATATTTTAAGGTGTTTTGGATTGATTTTATGTCTTTTAGGCTAGAAGGGTTTTAGTAATTTTTCACGGTTTGACGGTGTAGGTTATATTTGGTAATTTTAGGTTTGGAAAATGGATTGAGCTTTTAAGTTATTTTGAGTGTTTTAGGATTGTAGTGGTATTTAATAATTCAGGACATTTAGTATTTCAAAGCCATTTTAGGTATTATAGGTGACTTTATGGTAGAAGATTTCTTAAGTTTTTTTTAAAAAAAAACTTTTCATTCCCTACAATCTTTCAATATTTTGTATTAGTCCTTGCAATCTTCATATTTATTTTGAAATCTTTGAACATTCCTTAAAAAATCTCTTCGGTTAATCGGTTCACAACTGTTGAAAAATGTGGTACATGGAAGGAATATTGCATGAATGGTTGCTTTTTACGATTGTTAACCACAAGGGCTTTTTAGGGAGGGTTTAAAAATTGTAGGGAGTTTAAAAGAAATATGAAGATTTCAGGGACTAATATAGAATATTGAAAGATTGTAGGGATCGAAAAGTAAGAAACCCTTTTTTATTGATTATAGGTGATTTTTAGGGTCTCATGAGTATTGTGATTTGGATCAACTTTTAGGGTTATAGGTGCATATTAGTCACTTGGGATGGAATTTAATGTTTTCAAGATAATTTAGTCAATTAGATAATTTTAGAAGTTGAAGGATATTTAGGTCATTTTTACGTTGAGGTTAAGGTTTAAAGTGTATTTAGGTCTTCTTGAGTCAAACTTTGCTTTTAGAAGGCGTGTAAGTCAATTTGGATTGCTTTTAGGTCATTGGAGGTATCTCAAACATTTGCACAATTTTTAGAATTTTAGGGAAAATTTAGTTGACTTAGACTCAGTCTTTAAGGTTCAGGGTTATTTTAGTCATTTGAATAATACTTGCTGCAATGCCCCCTGGTCTTCACCATGGGGCATTGCAGCCAAGGTTCGCTGTATCATAGATCTGGATCGGATTGGGTCCCGGCTAGATACGAGTCGGATCCGATCGGAATCGGCTCGACTTGCACGAGTCGGGCCAGTTAAGGCCGGTTCAAGATTTTTTTTGGGAAATAAATCTTTAATTTATTGACATAAATATGCACTTTTATAAATTCTACTTGATGTTTTTGTTACGGTACATGATTATGGGTCACATTTAAGAGGAAAACATCAATTTCATGCATTTAACTATGCAAAAATGATACCCTAACATACTAATTAAGAAGAATGTAATACAATAAATATCAATTTGCAAAAGAAAGTGGCACACCGAATCTCATAGAAAGATCAAATATAAATTTTCAATTAATTTGAAAATGGAGTTTTAGAAGGTGTATCGTATCGGATCCACGCGTATCGGGTCGGATCGCACCGACTCGCGGCGAACCGTGACCGGCTAGCAACGGCTCAAGCCCGTATCGTGCGATCCGGCACAAGTCGGATCCGATATGGCTTGAGTCTGTGCGATCCGGAGATGGTCCAAGCTGGATCGTCCTATCCGAGCTTGCCAGAGGATCGGGTCGGCCCAGATACGAGTCGACTTGTACGAGTCGGCCCGGTTTGGTACGATATGGCGAACCTTGATTACAACAAGTATATATATATATATATATATATATATATATATATATATATATATATATATATATATATATATATATATATATATATATATATACGTTGGGTACAGGGGGGCCCACATGTATGTAGAGCCTCATTTCTGATCGGACGGCCCAAAAATTATAAAAAAAATAAAAAAGTGAGCCTCAATGAACATTAAAAGATGCCTTAATGGGTGGAGTTAATAACAATTTTTTATTTTTCAGAATTTTTTGGGTTAGAGATCAGGTTATACGCTATAACGAGTCCCGGGGCTCATTTAAGTTAGATGAGCCCCCCTCAAAACTTCCTCTTCTCCGTCTTAAAAAAAAAAACAAAAATCATCAAAAGTTTTAAAATATTCAAATACCCCCTCTATGTTGATTTCCATCCCTTGGGATTTAATTTTCACTATCATATCGAAAAGCTCAACCGTATCGTCCAATCAAGTGCGTCCTTTGTTGGAAGTCAAAGCTAAACCTCCAAGAGATGAGATCAATCATAAAGGTTAATCTAATGAATTTGCTATTTATTGACTATTTTTCAATATTTTTAGACATTGTTTTTTGATATGCACTAGATTGGACGGCTCCGATTAATTTTAAAGATTGGTTGGTGAAAATTAAAGCTTCTAGGATGGGGACAACCCTAAGAGGCCTATTTAAATATTAATGAATATTATTATTATTTTTTAAACATAAAGAGAAGAGGATTTGGAGGGGGCTCATTTGATCCATTCTCATATCCCGAGATCCTCGGGCATCTCACCTGGCCTCGTTGTAGGGCAGAAATTTAGACATTACACTTCGCCTCGTCACAGAGTAGATCCAACCTCGTTGTAGGGTCGTCTTCTCCATCGCAGAGAGAAACTTAGAAATTAACTCAAATTTGTAATAACATTCATCCATAAATTGGAAAAAACAGTCTTACACTATATTATCAAAGGTGCTAGAGGCGCTCGCCTAGGCGACAAGACAAGGCGAGGTGCCCACATGGTGCCTCGCTTTGAACCTTGTCACCTAGGCAATCGCGGGAAACGCCACGATCGCCAAGGCGAGCGCCTCATGGTGCCTCATGCACCTTAATTGCCCGGCTCGGCCCACCCCTTTGACCCCTCAGCCCACTTCTACAACCCGGCCCACTCGATGGTGATAGTAACCACCCGATCGCTCCCAACTCCCAAGTTCTGAGTCCCGACCATTCCTCCCTATTCGTGGGCTAGGGTTCCGTGTCCGTCCACCTCCCATGTTTCCTTTGCAGCCTCTCTCTAGCTAGGACGATGACGCCAATAGCTGACAATGATGCCGGTTACCAACCTCATCTTCGACGATGAGGTACGCCCCTCTCTCTCTCTCTCCAATCCCGACAAAACTAGCCTCCGCCCTCTCTCTCAGTCACTCTCTCTCTCTCTCATGCAGTCCCTCTCTGCATCGAAGGCGGAGGTGTTTACCCTTGTCTCTGGCAAGGACAACGCTGGCAACCGCACCGACATAGTTTTAGGGTGAGCACTACATTGGTGAGGAGGTACACCCACTCGCCTCATGCCTCTCTCTCTCTCTCTCTCTCCAAAACTAGTGGCCTTCCCCCAACTCTCTTATGTGCTTTGTGCGTCAAAGTGAAGATGCTGCAATGCCTCTGTACCCTGTCTCAAGAGAGGACGGTGCCGATGACCACACTAACACATGTTTGGGGTGAGCACAATGTCAGCGAGTCTCTCTCTCTCTCTCTCTCTCTCTCTCTCTCTCTAAGTGCATGATTTCCTCCCTCAGTCCCGACAACTCCAAAGGCCTCCCGCTCTCTCTGGTTGTAGGCAAAGGGTCCGTGGGCATCCTCCTTCATCTCTTAATATATGTATATTTATATATTTTTATATAATTTTTAAAATAAAATATCGCCTCAAATGCCTAGGCAATGTCACCTCATGCCTTTGACTACATAGGTCTTACACCACTATTTAAAGAAAAAACAAATACTAAAGACTCCCTAAAGTTGACTTGGGACCAAAATACCCTTAACTTGAAAAAATAGTGTGAAAATCGCATGGAAAATTCCAGAAAATAGAAAATCAACTAAATGGGCTCCAAAGGGGTCAAACAAAGAGTCTTATGGACTCGTCTAAAACTAGGCTGCGCATCAGAATAACTCTAGTGACTCTCCAAGCCACAACAAAGCTGAAATGGCTCTCTAACAGCGATAAACGCACTCCATCATGGTGCGTTGGTCCTGGATCCCCAGCAAGGAGAAGGAGGAGGAAGGGGGGAGTGCCCTCACCTACTGCTGGTGCCCAAACATTGCTGCTGCTATTAGGTTTAAGGTGCTGTTGTAGCTGCTGTGTTGTGAGAAGGGAGAGCAACATGAGAGTTGCATTGTTGTGCATGTAGGCCTCCAGTTACCATTTGACACTGAGCAGCTATTGCCATCACTGGGGTTCTTGCATGCTGACAGAGGCACCAACGAGGAAGGCAGAGTCGGTTGACTGCCTATATAAAACTGGCTGTCGTCGAAGGTGGAATTGATGTGCATTTTGGTGCTTCTGTTAGAGTTCTCACGTGAGAAGAAAAATGATGCATTGAAGGAGGACGACTTGAGACACTCACCCTCTTGCTCGTTGATGGGGAAGATGATGCTGCCACCAAAGGTGGAGCCTACGTCCACTTGTCGCTGCTGTTGGCTCCCAAGTTACTTCAACGGCGTGAGTGAGGGTACGCCGATCCAAGAAGAGGGAGGAAAAGAAGCATCCGCATTCATTCGGGGAAGTTTGGTCTTCTCCGACAACCTCCATTCTTTCCCCAATATGACTCTTCTGCTTTCATGGTGGGTGTGGCATACATGGTCGCTCCAATTAAAATT